>CM038141.1:196440827-197040827 GCA_021437245.1 Aegilops speltoides
CTTGATCTAACACTATTGAGCCTTCTTACGTATGCAGCTCGTTATCCACGAGCTGGTACATACTTATTGTCTGGTTATCTTTTCTATTTCTTACGGGTGTCGGAAGTTCTCCGGTTTGCAAAAAGCAGACGTCTGCTGCGCCCATGCCGAACTTGGGGCTCAGCGGCAAGGACTAAAGGCATGAGGGCGCTGCGGGAACCTCGGCTTCTCGGCAAGAACCTCAGGCTCTGCCGGGCTGAAAGGTTCCCGACAAGCTTCGCCGGGCGAGCTTGTCGGGAACACTTGCTTAATTTATGCAGATCCGAGGATCTGCGGAGCAAACCGTTCCTCGGCGTTACAGTTGTTGATCTTGGGGACCTTGGCGGCGGCCTCGGGGGAACCCGCCCGGCAAGTAGTCGCCGAGGACCAACTTTCTTTTCTTGGACTGCCCAATTGATGGTGTGACGGATGGTTGAGTCGAGCTTGAGCAAGAAGGTCCACAGGTTCCACAGTAACTTCATCGAAGCACACTTTGAGAGGCCATCTGCAATCTCATTACGAGCTCTCGGGATGTGCTCCATCGCAAACCTTCAAAGCGCTCCTCAAGCTTTCTCACTTCATCGACATAAGCTTCCATCAAAGGGCTCGATAGCTCTTGTTAACTTGCGGACCACCAATCGAGAATCTCCCGCACAATCAACTTTTCGATCCCAAGTTGGCGCAATCCACGAGGCGTGAGCAAACCTTCATATTCAGCGGTGTTGTTTGTCGCTTGCTCCCTTGGGAAGTGCATCTGGATAACATACTTGAGGTGCTCTCCGTGGCGCGATAGTACCACGCCCGGCACCGGTGCCTTGCAGCGAAGGCACCATCAAAGTACATTACCCATTCACTTGTGGCTTCTTATGCGGGTGTACTTGTCTCTTGGACTTCTTCATCAGGCGTTGGGGTCCATTCTGCTATAAATTCTGCCAAAGCTCGGCTCTGTATGGTTGAAGTACTTTCAAACTTGAGTCCAAAGCTCGGCAGCTCAGTGCCCACTCAGCGATCCTACACCATTGCTTCCGGGTTGTGCAATATCCTCTTGGTTGAAAGCGAGTGACCACTTTGTTATCTCGTGTGCACAGGAAGTAATGGCGCAGCTTTCTCGAAGCCATGAGGAAGCCGAAAAGCAACTTTTGCACACCAGTATCTTGATCTAGCTCCACGGAGAGGAACTTACAAAATACCTTTGGTATTTGCACCATCTTCTTCCGCACCTCATCCTGTTCTGCGCAGAGTTGTCCTTGTCGGGGCGAGCTTGTCGGACAGCCCCTGCTTGTCATTTGGACTCGCTTGCGGTGGTGTAGCTTCCTCGTCGGCTCCTCTCCGCTACCAACGCAGCACTAACCACCTGGTTGGTTGCCGCTAGGTCTGGCAGACAACTTCTCCTGTGGTCTAGGTGCGACAAGTCTTGGGGTGGAGGATAGGTACCGTTCAAATCTGCTTGCGCTGCCTCCGCCTCAGGAGTCCATTTCATGGGACCTGCCTTCTTCAAGATTTTGAAGAAAGGTAGGGCGCGTTCTGAGACTTTGAAATGAACCTCTTGAGGCAGCCACACAACTGCAAGCCTTGACATCCTTGACTCGCTTGGGGCTTGATCGCTCAATGGCTTTAATCTTGTCGGGGTTGGCTTCAATCCCCTCTGTGACACAAAGAACCGAGAAGCTTGCGGAGGAACTCCAAAGCGCACTTCTCGGGGTTCAACTTAAGGCAGATATCTTGCGCGGTTACTCAAATGTCTCTTCAAGTCTTGAACCAGCGTATCCTTGCTCTTGCTCTTCACCACGATATCATCCATGTAAGCCTCTACATTTACGTGGATCTGTGGCTCAAAAGCAGTATACACTACCCTTGCAAATGTTGATCCTGCATTCTTCGAGTCCAAATGGCATGCGTATGAAGCAATAAGTGCCACATGGAGTGATAAATGCAGTCTTCTCTTCATCCTCTTTGGCCATAAAGATCGGTGATAGCACGAGTATGCATCAAGCGAGTAGCTCACATCCGGCGTGGAGTCAACAATCTGGTCAATCTTGCGGCAAGGGAATGGATCCTTGGGACATGCTTTATTCACATCGGTGAAGTCTATACACAGCCTCCATTTCCGTTGGCCTTGCATACGACGGCGGGTTTGCTAACCACGCGTCGGATGGATCACACCTCTAACTAGGCCTGCTGCCTCTAGCTTCTTGATTTCTTCGCCGATGAATTCTTGGCGCTCCACGGCTTGCTTCCTCACTTTTTTGCTTGATGGGCGGCATGAGGGCAAACGGCAAGCTTGTGCTCAATCACCTTCACAGGAACACGGGGATGTCAAATGGTTGCCATGCAAACACGCCGACATTCGCCCGCGAGGAAAGCGGCGGCGCTTTCCTATTCTTTGTCGGCGTGGCATCGATGGTGAAGGTACCACCAGCGCCGTCCTCCTTGGCGGACACCTTCTTGGTTGCGGTGGGCGGCCATTCCTTTTACTCTTGCGGTGGAGCTCGGCGGGGCGTCCTCGTCGGTAGCGCAGCACTCGAAGAGGTGCGGTTGCGGAGTGGGCCCCGAGCACTTGCGGACTTGGTCGCCGTCTTCTTCCCAGGAGCTTCAGCGGCAAGTGTATTCTTATCGGCGCGCCGCTGCGCATCAGTAGATCTCGTCGGCGCGAGATAAGCGCATCTTTCTTGTCGCCGTGGACGGTGATGGCGCTTATCGGCCCGGCATCTTGAGCACGTTGTAAGCATAATGGGAAGCTGCCATGAACTTGGCGAGGCAGGACGGCCAAGTATTCCATTGTATGGCAGCGGAATATCGGCGGCGTCGAAAATGATCGCTCGATCCTGAAATTGAGCTCCCGCCAAAGGTCACGGCGAGTGATCTTTCCTTGGGCTTACTCCGTCCGGGTTGATTCCTTGGAAAGAACCGGTCTCTTGAGCTTCGCCATCTGGAATTTGGAGTTTCTTGATCACAGCGAGAGGAGATCAAGTTCAGCCCGGCCCGCCGTCAACCAACATTTTGGTGACCTTGAGGTTGCGGATGGTGGGCGAGACCAGCATCGGCAAGCACCCGACTGCGGTGGTGCGGTCGGGGTGATCCTCAAGATCAAAAATGATGGGCGTGCGGACCATTTGAGGAGCTGCTTGCGACTCCGCAGGCGGCTCCGCTGCATTCACCTCACGCACCTTTGCTTTAGCTGGCGGTGGGAGGTGTCTTGAAGGCGCCACCGTCGGCGCCGCAGGACTTCGTGGCCTACGGAACTCCTGCTCGCTGTTATCCTCATCCTCCATATCTTAAATGCGTCTTCTTCATCCTCATTGTCGATCACCTTGCCGCTGCTTGGCCTTGCCTTGGCGTCCTCCCGGCCATTGAGCGGCCGCTTCTTGCTCGGTTCTCCTCCGCCATCTTGGGCCTTCTCCTTGTCGCGCCTCTCGTACTCAGCTTTTTGCTTTGCTCGGCGAGATACTCGGCAGCGCTGCGATTGGTGAGATCGTGGCCCTTAGTGCGGTGGATTTTGCGATATTGCTTGCCGGAGCCGTCACAGCTTGCCGGCTGCCGCTTCTGAGGCGAGCTCCTTGCGGGCTTAACCCTGCGTTTGCTTGGCGGGAGCCTCCTTGCGGACTTCTCGGCGGCAAGCACCTCTTCTTGTTCTTCGCTTGGTTGTTCCGCCGCCGGCTCTTCTTTGCGAAGGCGGTGTCGTCATTGTCGCTTTCTCCTGCGCGGTATCCTCCCGGGAGTCTCCTCCCTCTTCAGCGTCTTGCGCAGCTTGACCCGAGCATAGAGCTCGTGACATCCCGAATCTTAGTCGCCGCCATCTCTTCACGCATGTCGGCGATTCGCGCGTTACGGTGGAGCAGCGATAACCCGTGGCGGGTGGTTTATCGAGATGTTGTCTTTGCCTACGGTGAGCGTTGGATATACTTGCGCGAGGATTCTCCTTCATACGGGCCAAAATGTGGAATCGCTCTCTGGCGTGGGGTTTGTGGCCGCCGATAAAAGGCGCCAACAAAGCGATGGCAAAGATCTTCCCAAGAAGAAATGGAGTCTTCCGGCAAGTGCATGAGCCAGAGCGAGCGTTCGGCTTAAGCCTGGCGGGGAAATGGTTCGCCGAATCTTCTCGTCGCGCCCGACGCCTGCCTGCGATGGTGTAGACAGCGAGGAACTCCGAGAGTGCGTCTTGCCGTCGTACTTCTCGTCGTCGGGCTTGAAATTCTTCATCTTTGAGCCCTTTGGGCCTTGCCTTCGCGGGTGAGCAGCAGAGCGGCCTGCCGCATCTGACCGTCGCTGGTTCACGGGCGCGTCTGCGTCGGCAGCGTTCAGCTCTGGTCGATTGTCGCCCGAGCTTCTCGGCGGCGCTTCGTCGTGGTCCGGCGTCTTCTTATCGCCCGATCGTCGAGACTGGCGTTGATCGGCGAGCCGCGGATCCGAGCAGCGCCGTGGAGCCGTCGTCGGTGTTGTTCGGCGGGCGGCGTCTTTTGCTTCTGGCGGGGAGTGCATGGTGGTTGCACCCGGCGCTCTTATCGCCGTTAGCCGTCTTCTCGGCTTGCGCGGCAGCGAGTCGCCGCTGCTGTGAAAAATCGTTGATTAGCGGCGGCGAGCTCTTGATGGTAGCCCTCGGTCTTGGCCTTGTCGCCGCTGGAGAAATCGAAACATTGCGCCCTTCGCAGCGCTTCTGCGGAGTGGAGGAGGCGGAAGCGGCGATCGCGAGGCGGGGTATGCTCGGACTCCGCAGTGTTAGAAGGCGAGGTCCTCCCGGCGCCTTTGCTTTGCTTGTGTCCGGGGCGCTGGTCGGAGCATCCGTGAGCCTCGGCGTGTCCTTGCCCAATGCGGCGGATACCACCTCCGTGGTATGGCGCTGCTGGGTTGTCGTCTTGCTGAGATGGGCGTGGATCCACGGAGACGAAGCGCGGTCATCCGTCTGTCCTTGGACTGGTGGCGCCCGAGTGTCTCGCCCGGCGACCACCCTTCGACAGCGTCTCCTCCGCCCACCGTTGGCTCCGGTGGCGGTGGGTGAAACAGCGAGCAGACCTCAACCTCGAAGCTTCTTCTTGAGGCCATGGCGCGATTGTTGATGAAGTTGTTGTGGCTGGAGAGGTTGATGAAAAACGCGCCAGCGAACGCGGATCAAGTCCGCACAACCTCGGCGCCCCTACAGCGCGCCAAAGATCTTGAGGAGTCGCGCCCTTGGCGGGCACCTATGGGGCGGGGCCCTTGTCCGTCTTGATGCGAGGCGGAGAACCTGACAGAAGCGGTCGAGGCGAGCAGCGGGCGGATTTACCCGGCCGGAGCTCTCCGGAGATAAAACTCCTCTTTGCTTTGTGTTTGTATTTGATCTTGCTCGAGGCGGCGTATGGGCGAGTTGTAGTGTCGAATGGTGAACCCCTCTCGTTGTGCATGGGCCTCCTTTTATAGTGCAAGGGGTCACCGACAGGTGTCAGCGTAGGAGAAAGGGGTAAAAATGTAAAGAGGTGGTAGTTGGAGCAGTCTTGAGGAGCAGTGAAGCTACGGTCGTGAGCGATGGTTTCTACCTACTTTTGTGAGAGGGGACAAGGGCATTTAATGCCCGTCGCCGTCGACCCAAAAGCTCCGCCCTTGCGTCTCCGTCTGCCACGGCGATGGATTCCCCACCGTGAAGTGCCACCGTGTCCCCAGGCTGCTTGCACCATCATACTAGCGTCCTGGAAGGCCCGAGGCGGCGCGTGGGCTGATGAGTGGGCCTTGAACACCTGGCCCTTCTCTTCGGCAAGCACTTTGCGGGGTCTTGACTGCTGCGGGCCGGGGCTTGCGGGCTCTGTAACTGCCGTTCCCGGGCCCTCATGGCATGCATGTAGCCCGGCGTGTCTTCTATGATGTAATCCTCTAGTCTTCCGGCGAGCTCCTCTCATGGGGCCTTCGTGAGTGGCGTAACTTTGAGCTGAAATGGCCTTCCGGCAAGCTCCACTTGCGGGGTCTCGATCTTCTGTCTTGTATATTTTGTCTTTGAATGGCTCGACATGGAGTAGGAAGGTATCCGGCGAGCACGTGGTAAACCCTGCCGCAGGGAGCTGCAACTGCCCGTGCACAAGTTGGGGTACTGAGGTACCCCTCCTTAGTACACCGACAACTCCCACCATATGAAGCTTGATCTCTAGCCTTCCCAAGTTGCTTTCCACTCAATCCTTTCTTCCACCACAGCCAAATCAGTGAGGAGAGTTGAGTGTTGGGGAGATTATCATTTGAAGCATAAGAGCAAGGAGTTCATCATCATCAACACCATCTATTACCTTTTGGAGGGTGGTGCCTCCTAGATTGGTTAGGTGTCGCTTGGGAGCCTCCCGTCAAGATGTGGAGTTGAACCAAGAAGTTTGTAGAGGCAAGGAGATCGCCTGCTTCGTGAAGATCTACCCCGTAAGGCTAGTCCTCCGTGGGCGTATGCCATGATGGCATAGACAAGGTTGCTTCCGTGGACCCTTAGTGGGTGGAGCCCTCCGTGGACTCTCGCAGCCGTTACCCTCCGTGGGTTGAAGTCTCCATCAACGTGGATTGACGATAGCACCACCTATCGGAACCACGAGAAAAATCTCCGTGTCTCCAAATTGCGTTTGATCTTCTCCACCTCTGTTTACTACATGTGCAATTTACTTTCCGCTGCCAATACTCTAGAATTGCATGTGTAGGGTGATACTTGACTTGATATCCATTGTGAACTTGCCAAAAACTTGTCTTTATCTAAAGGCTGAATTTTTATATTGTCAAATAGTCTAATCACCCCCCCTCTAGACATACTTTCGATCCTACAGCATTGCAAGGCGGGTTCCTCCCTTGAATAATCCGGAGAAGATAATGAATACCAGGATAGTGTTCGACTCTGCAAAATAAATTCCACATTCCAACGTAGAGAGAAATAAACGTATACACCGATCCAATCTGCTGACGTATTATGCGGCATGACATCACACCGGCACCAGGCCTCTGTTTGAATTACTGTACCACTTCGGCATGTTTAGCGAAGCGGTTTCAGCAACGCGTCTGTCGAGCGAGATCGTGTTCCCCTTTTTCGGGATTCTCATCAATACGTGTGTGGGTAACCCAAGCGCGCCATTGATGGTGGCGCTTGGGAGATAGCGAGTTTTACCGGGCGGTGAGGGCGCATAGTTTTGTCGCCTATATATAAGGGATAAGGATTTACCTTCTCACCTCGCCTTCTTCCTCCTTTGCTCATCCATCCCTGCGAACCTAAGCTCCAACGCTCAAGCTCGCGCATTCCGCCTCGACCCTTCTCCGAACATGTCGGAGGGAGGCAAGTGGATGGCCTCCACCGCCAAGGAGGAGGACATCACCAAGCTGCTTGCGACCGGATACCTTTCCGGAGACATCGCGCATCGGCTGCCCGGCAGCAGGCAGCTCGTTCCTACCCTGGACCTCATGAGAGGTTGTTTTCCTTCCCCACTTCCTCCATGGACTGGGCTTTCCGCTACTTCCATTCGTCCAGGGATCATGTTCTACTACAGCCTGGATTTCCACGATCTGGCGCCGAACCGTCCTCAACATCTCGGCGTTTATCGTGGTGTGCGAGCCTTTCTCGCATCGGCCCCGCCCGACGTGGCTCAAGACCTTCAACGTCAAGCGAAGGTTGTGAAGGGGCATAAGCGGAATCTTGAGGCGCTATGTTGGGCAAGTTGCCCAACGTCCCTTAACTAGAAGGGACCTTCGTGGACTCCGTCAAGGGGTGGCAATCGGGGTGGTTCTATATCACGAGCAGCGCAAGCCTACATGGGCTGTGGCCCCAATTTAGATCTGGAATCCCCGCAGCTCACCTCACGGAAAGAAAGGGCTTGCGGTGGGGTGACCGGTGGAGGTGGCGGGACTTGAACCTGCATCAAGAAGCTAGTGAGCAACGGGCTCCGGCTCGTCGACGTGGTCCAGGTCATGCTCCTCCGGCAGATTCTCCCATGCCAAGAAAGGGAATTTAATTTGTGGGAGTTTAATCCGGAACAGCACCAGACATTAAGCGGGCTCTTCAATACAACGTACAAAGGCGCTTGGAGGGTGCTGTTCAAAAGCGCTGATCGCCCGCATCGCGACAAGACCATGATTCAGCTTCGATCTCAAGCTGGCGGGGTAAGTGATTCGACCCCATTACGGGACACTTGTAGTATTTAGATTGACTCTAACGAGGTTTTAATCTGCCTCTTCCTTTGACGAGAATGGATGGAGAAGGGCGAGCTGCTTATCGATCCGGCTCCCATGCGGAAGAACCGATGGATGCCCGTTTAGCAAGGCTGCTGGTTCGGCACCGTCGTGGTGCTTGGGAGAAGAAGGCCAAGAAGGTGGCGCGGGGACTCGAAAAAGTTCTCGCAATCAAGCGTCTGACGACGACGAGGACTCCTCCCGAGCGAGGAGGAGGAGGAGTACTCTCTCCGGAGGAGGAGAGAAGAGGAAGAGCCTCCCCAATCGGGCGGCGAAGGAATCAAGAGGGGAGAACTATCCCCGGACGGTTCATGAACATCGGTGTTGGCGAGGAAAGTGGCCTCAAGGGCCGGCGTCCGGCAAGATCGTAAGTATCCGGATCATTCATATGTCGTATTATAGTATGTCACGATGTCGTTCTAATGCCGCATTGTTTTTTAGTCCGGCGGTGGCGACTTTCCCGACTTCGATGGCGGGTCGTTGGCGCCGTCGGATGTAAATTCCATCGGCTGCCTCTACCCCACGCCGAGGGCGGGCGGAATCCCATAGGGGACACGCCGAAGAGGCTCGGGCGCCGTCGAGCAGCCCGGACTTTGTGCGGACTCTACTCGGAACCGTAAGCGGTTCGAGTCGGCAAGCAGCCCCCTCGAAGAGGGCAGGACCGTGGCGCCGTGGCCTCCGTCAACGGAGGCACGGATAACTTCTTTGGGCGCTCAAAGCGCCTCCATCGAGAACACCGCACTCTCATGAGTGCGGTGATTGAAAGGTTATTTCGCCAAGGCGGGCTGGCCAGCTTCTGCACAACCTTCTAACGGGCTTTGAGGTAAGTTTAAAATTAAGTAATATAATACCGCATAGGCGGTAGCCTGATGCTTAGTCCGGTGTTGGAAAGAAAAGCGGACTAAGGATCTTAAACAAGATATCTGTGGGGTTTCTAAAATATGTCAATATGGGTTTGCGAGGCTGCTGTTGTTGACCTCTGCCGCGTGCTTGGAGGTCGGTGTTGAAGAAGGACCTTGGCGGTCGGAGCAAGAGCTCGGCCATGCCAAGAGGCAGCTCAAGGAAAAGAAGGTGAATAACACCACTTGAAATATGCACCTTCTGAAAAGGGTTTTGGTTGCAAATAAGATTAACAAGGATAATATATGCGTCGGGGGGCCACGAACGAGGTGGCAGCCACGAAGGATGCCGTTTTAAGTGGCGAGCATAATCTGACCCCTGAGCGGACTGAAAGCGAGAAAAGCAAGCGGCACTGGTGGCGGAAGTTCGGCAAGAGCTCCGGGCTCTCATGAAAAAGCATGAGAGTTTGGGCGTGACTTCAAGACTTCGAGTCCGAGCTTGCCTCGGCTCTCGATAGGGCCGAGTCCGCCAAGGCCGAGGCCGGAGGGCCCATATGGAAATAGAGGACATGAAGAAGATAGCAGGGGTAAGGCGTTTTTCATGCGAGCAAGCATGTTAATGTAAATTACGGATACTTACCCAATCGGAGCTCTCGGGGGCATTTGCGGATCTGCGCGTAGTCGCGTCGATGCGCTGCATTCTATCGTGGCGAGGAGGGAGCTCAGCGGAGAAGGTCTTACGGTCTCGATCTGCTGAGGCGGCCATCCGATGCCCCCAAGCGACCAGCTGAAGTAGTGGTCGAACTCCTAAGGTAGGTGAGGAGGCCATGAAGGGCCTCCAGTCCGGTGTGGCAGGGCGAGCCATGCTGGCAGCTACTTTGGCCTAGTCGCGGCGGCTACTTGATGCATGCCCAAGGCTGGATGTGATCAGCGATCCGCTTTGCATTGAAAGCGCTCGTCGAGCCCTTGCCGCATAAAGGTGCAATGGGGCAAGCTGGATCGGAGAAGCTTCTCACGGATCCGCCGCCGCCCGAACAAGGAGCACCGTCGCCGGGCGATATTATAAAGTTGTCTGAAGGGAGCCCGCGATATCGCGGATGAGTGCCCCTAATGTAATCCTTGAGTGAACTTCATTGTGTGTTTATCATGTGCGCGAAAACTTCGTTTATATGCGCCATGAGCAACGCTTTGTTGAATTTAAAATATTACCTACATGCGGCCGTTTATTAAATCGAGAGATGGCAAGTCGTTGGCTTGACCCCCAAGCCACGAGTCTTTGGGGTGTCGGTGATAAACTTGAGCACTCTTGTTCCCATCTTTGGGTCCATCTAGGGGCGCTCAACACGACGAACAAAGCGACGGACTTATAATGCTTGAACACTCTCCTTAGCCATAGAATTCTATAATTTTAAATTTGGTGAATCCCAGTATTCGGAAGACCGAATCGAGCGCTATCCACGCCGTCGGACATCATCCGAACTTCGCTCGGCGGCATGAGTCTTTAGGGACCGAAAAGACCTCTCGAACAGCGACCGATCTCTCGCCTTATCATGCCGATCAGTTTTAGCTTTCTCCTCGAGGCGTTAACCCGGCTCAACAAGGCGCCAATCGCGATGGTTCTCCTAGTGCTACCTTAGCCCGCGGGCAGGCGTAAGGTACCAAAACATAGGGCAGGCAAGCCCAACTATTGACCCAAGACATGATTGGAGCTGATTCATATAATGCTATAAGTTAGGTGCCGCACTTGTGAAAGTGTTCGGACTTAATCACACCGTAATATAGAGGCGAAGCCCTGGTGTATTGGCCGTACCAAAATATCTGGTGCAATATGTCATATAGTGAACATTTGTAAAGGATAGCATAATTGCCATGAAAAGGTAATAAACTTGCAAAAGGAAGTGCTGCGTTATTTATGAAAGAAGATGCGCTAATAAAGCGGATGATACAAATAGTCTTGATAAGTAAGGTGTTTGGACTAAATTAACATGTCCCCCTCGAGGATGAGCTGCAGACTTGGTGTATGTAATTGAATTTAATGCTCGTAATGGAGACCACGAGTGTTAAATGCAGCCTTCTTTGTTTCTGACTGTTGTATCATGAATTGACAAGTTAGCGTCGGACGAGAGCTTCGGTTAATGGAGTCCTGTGTATGCAAAAAAGAAAAGATAAAAAACAAAGCCAAGGGGGGCGATCGCATGAGCCCCTTGTGTGGTCGAGCCGCACTCTTTGGTCCTTGTGGTTAAGCCCTCCCTGCGCCCATGGTATCTCCAAAGCGTAATGATGTCTGAGTGTTATTCTAGTGATCATGCAGGCGGGGTTGGGGCACGCATTACTCTGGCGATGCTCGATCGCGCCAGGTGGTCTTGGTTGTTGTTGCTCCGGGCGCGTTTTAATGTGTCCGGCTTTTTAATTGCCGGACTAGAGAATTGCCGTAGAAGGCTGCTCTGTACTTATGCCGCGAGAGCCTCTGTATGTTCCTCCGTTCGGAGGGAGCGTTCCGTATTCCCATTGACCGTAATGACTCCACGAGGGCCCGGCATCTTGAGCTTTAAGTATGCATAATGCGGCACGCGTTGAATTTTGCAAGCAGCGATGCGTCCGGCAGGGCATGATAGCGCTTCTGAGCGGGACTATATCGAAGATTAACTCTTAACCGGAAATTATCAGGGATCGAAGACCACTTCGGTGTGTGAGCTGTCTGAGTTGGCTTCCACTCTGGGATGACACCTTTAAAGGTTGTCTTAGTAGGTTTGATCTGGATGGGTCTATGCCCATTTTGCGCCTTTGTGTCTGATAAAGCAAGTTCGGGCTGCTACCGCCGTCCATCGGGACTCTTGTGAGTGAAATCCATCGGCGATTGGGTCTAGGACCAATGCGGCGAATCCGCCATGGCGTATGCTAGTCGGATGGTCTCGTCGATCGAAGGTGATCGGACGGGAGGACCATGGATTGAACTTGAGGCGTGGCTCCATCGCATAGGCGTCCGTAGTCTTGCGCTTCCTCTCCCTCTTGGGTATATGGGTCGCATAAATCATATTTACCGTCCGCACTTGCGGGGGGAAACCCTTCTTTCCTCTGTTGTTCTGCGGCCGGGTCTCTTCCTCGTCGTCGCTATTTAGCCCCTTGTCATTGTGTTCGGCAATTAACTTGCCAGCCTGCCTGAACACCCAACAATCTCTATTGGTGTGATTAGCTGGCTTTTCGGGGGTGCCATGTATCTCGCATGAGCGGTCGAGTATTCTGTCCAGATTGGACGGGCCCGGAGTTGTTCTTTTAAATGGCTTCTTCCGTTGACCGGGTTTGGAGCCTCAAAATCCGGCATTGACTGTCGTATCCTCTTTGTCTTCGCCGTTAGTACGGCGTTTGTTTTTGATTCGACGTGACCTGCCGTGATTGTCCTTGGTGTCCGGGCTGCCAGAATTTTTTCGGAGATTATTGTTGCGGGCTAGCCAGCTATCCTCTCCCGCGCAAAAGTGGGTCATTAACGATGTGAGGGCTGCCATGGATTTCGGCTTCTCCTGCCCTAGGTGCGGGCTAGCCATTAAATCCGGATGTTGTGTTTGAAGGCTGCGAGGGCCTCCGCATCCGGACGGTCGGCGATTTGATTTTCTTCGTCAAGAACCGTGTCTAGAACTATCCGGCGATTAAATGCGGCTGCTGAATAATGTGGCTTAGGTCATCGGCGTCGGTGGTCGCATCGTATGTACCTTGGAAGTTATCAAGGAACGCGGCCTCGAGTCTTCCCAACACCCAATCAACTCTGCGGGCAGGCTGTTAAGCCAATGCCGAGCTGGTCCTTTAAGCTTGAGTGGGAGATATTTGATGGCGTGCGGATCGTCGCCATGGGCCATATGGATGTGGAGAAGATAATCTTGATCCACATCTGCGAGTCTGTCGTACCATCATAAGATTCGATGTTCACGGGTTTGAACCCTTGAGGATCGATGATCCATTACTTCATCGATGAAGCATAACGGGTGTCTGGCGCCCTGTATTGAGCAATATCGCGGCGCAGCTCGAGGGCGCTGTCTGCTGTGTTAAGCCCGGCGGCGTTATGTCCGTGCGACGGTATTAAATGCGTGGGTTGTAGAGGCGCCCACATGATCCATAGATGGATCTGGATTGCCTTGCTTTGTCCTCCAAGATGTCTCGCAAGTCCGTAGCGTTCCTTTTGCTTCCGTACTCTGGATCGATGTCGAGTGCGGTCTGGCTGGGGCCATGAATGCCTCTCTGTCGCGACCACGGGCGGTCGGTCAGCCATGTCGTCTTATTGGTGATACAGGTATGTATGCTTCCTCCTCTAATCGGGGGAGCAGCTTGCGTCTTGGGTAACTTTTGGAGGGGAGTTTGAGTTTATACACTTCGGCCGCGAGGACCTCGGTCCATCGATCGGCTAGCAGATCTTGATCAGCTTGAAGCTGTTGCTGCTTTTTCTTTAGGCTATTTGCCGTGGCTATGAGCCTGCGCCTGAAGCGCTCTTGTTCGACGGGGTCCTCGGGTATGATGAATTCATCATCGTTGAGGCTCGCTTCGTCTTCGGAGGGAGGCATATAATTATCGTCCTCAACCCCTTAAATGCGCCCTTTGTCGTGAGGGCTTATACTGCGTCCTCTGCTGCTGAGTCTTGCGAGGAGGGATCGTCTTCGGCACTCTCCGGTGTCATTGTCTCCGTGCGGACTCTCCATTCTTGTTGTGGCGGGATTTAGGCGGCCACGACGCCTTGGGCGTTTAGGCTGCTTCTTCAAAGAATATTCCTCCGCTGCTTTTTCGCCATCCCTTCCTTTGGGGTATCCACCATGTAGGCGTCGTATGACGAGGTGGCCTTCTAGTGTCCGTGGTATTTGGGTCTGATCGTCTCGGCATCATCGTCCATAGCGTCGATGTCCTCGAGTCGTAGTCTAGCATGTCGGTTAGATCCTCGACAGTGGCTACAAAGTGGGTGGTGGGTGGGCTCCGAATTTCTTCGTCGTCCGAACTCCAACCGTCCTGGCCATAATCCGGCCAGGATTCTCCTGATAGCGAGAGATGCTTCAGGGAACACAGGATATCGCCAAAAGGCGAGTGTTGAAAGATGTCCTCGGCGGTGAATTCCATAACCGGCGCCCAATCTGACTTAATTGGCGGGGGCGCGGGAGGCTCGGAGTCCGGCGAGGAGTCCGGCGTCTCGGGATCACGAGTCTCGCAAGGGACAAGATCGGTATTCGGCTCCATCGCCGTAGATGTTGAAGCCCCCGGGGCGGCGTCTATCCACCGGCCCTCGTCATGGGCAATCGGCTCGGGTAAAGTGGCAAGGCGGATTCAAAAGGACCACCAAAGCACCGTCCGTGGCACAGCTAGATCATGCCCATCGTCGCGATTATGGCGGCGGCTTAGGCTGTGGCTCGAGTCCGTCGAAGATCAAGTCTCCGCGGTCATCGGCCATGAAGTTTAGGCTTCGAATCGACTGACGGCGGGGGCGTAGCTTCGATCTGCTCGGATGGCCAAGAGAATTGGCCCGCAATGGCCGCCAAATACTAAGATCTGTCCGGGAGAAAAGTCTCACCACGGGCGGTGTTGAAGGTTGAAGATGCCATCGAGCCTATCGGTGGCGTCACGGAGGAACTCTCAATGAAAGCACCAATGTCGGTGTCAAAACCGGCGGATCTCGGTAGGGGTCCCGAACTGTGCGTCTAGGCGGATGGTAACGAGGAGGCGAGGGACACAATGTTTTACCTGGTTCAGCCCTCTTGATGGAGGTAATACCCTACGTCCTGCTTGATTAATATTGATGATATGGGTAGTACAAGAGTAGATCTACCACGAGATCAAAGAGGCTAAACCCTAGAAGCTAGCCTATGGTATGATTGTTGAGATGTAATGTTGTGTCCTACGGACTAAAGCCCTCCGGTTTATATAGACACCGGAGAGGCTAGGGTTACATAGAGTCAGTTACAATGGTAGGAGATCTACATATCCGTATTGCCAAGCTTGCCTTCCACGCCAAGTAAAGTACCTTCCGGACACGAGCCGGAGTCTTCAATCTTCTATCTTCGTGGTCTGGGAGTCCGGCGGACATTGATAGTTCGGCTGTCCGGACACCCCCTAGTCCAGGACTCCCTCACACCCCTTTATCTTTTAACAGTTCAGCATGTAAAAAATGCGCCCTGTATAGATAGTAGCCCCTGAGACTCGGTAGGTTGTCGATGACGACAGCGTGCCGAGGATCGAAAATCGAAACATCTCAGGTAGTGAATACCGCCGTTACGATGCGGTGGCGGATAGTCAAGGGGCCAGCCGATGATCGGTTCTTGAATCGAAGTCGACAATTTGGACATGGCGGATCTTGACATCGCACTTGTCAATCAGCGACTTGACGAGTCGCAAGGTAAATAAATTCCCATGGCCGGTTTATTGAGTGGGTTAAAGCCCTCCTCGATAAGTTGTATGCTGTTTATCTGAGACAGTCTTGGCTCTTTGTGGAAACCTTCGGGCGAGCTTGCACAAGCTAAGGAGCAAGCCGAAGGAGTGATCTGGCTGCCGCGAGGGCGGCGAAGAATTGAAGGCGAAAAGGCTGCGCCTTTGCCTAAGCGAGGCGGAGGTGGCCGAATTGGCCAAGAATTTAAAGGATGCTCTTGACCGTGGCGAGGCTCTTGAAAAGGCGCCTATCGGGCGGGAAGACTGAAGAAGGCCACCGCCGAAGCCAAGGATGCCCGTTCGCAATGCGGGCTATGAAGGAGGAGCTGCGCCAAGGAGAAATTACGGCCGGCAAGCCGTTTCTTATCGTCGCCGGTTTATGGATGCCAAGTATGCTAAATTTGGCAGTGGAGTTCGGAGGATCCTTACATGGACTTGGCTGCGAGTGCGGTGGCGCCGTTAAGCACTTCGGGCCGGGGATCACGAGGTGGGCGAGTTATATTGGACTCAATTCCACAGTCCGGATCGCCCTCTTCATTGTCGGACAGGTTGGCGAATGGGCGAACTGAATAGACTGCCGGGCTGGCTATGGCCGACATCGTGGCCCATGTGTGGCGAGAGGTCCAAGCGACGAGCTATTTGACCCTCTGCAGCGGTTCCTTGGGGCGGTGCCGCATATCAAGGAGATGAAACGGTCGGCTGCATCGGTAGCGCGGATGGCTCAGCCCGTGTAAAGCGCGATGTCCGGAGATGGATGCCACCGCCGTTGCTGCCCAAGGTTCGAGATGGGAACCGGCTTCTGCCGAACATTATTTCGGGAAGTTATGCGGCGGCGCTTTCGTATAATAAATCGCGATGCTCAAAGAATGTAACGTTCAATTGAGCGCATTAACTTGTATATCAATGATTATAGTATGAATGCTTTTTATACTTGTGCTTCCAAGTAGTAAAACTTCTCCTATCGCGGCCGTTTATGTATACTTGTGTATAACACGAAAGATCACGATCTTGACCGCCCCTTGCACAAGTGCTGGGGTGTTCACAAAATAAGCTTTTCACATAATCCAACGTCTCGGTCTGTTATAAGGAGGTGGTAGCGTAGCAAGCGAGGCAATCCGGACTATAGTGCTTTATTTCTTTCACTTAGCCAATCGAGCTCGAGTGGGGCTACGATATAGCCCCTAATGACACGCACATCTCCGGATTCGAAGTGCGTATGTGCTGACAGGGAACCGCTCTTCGTCAAAGCGAAATTCTAAACATTCGGTAGTCGATCAAGTGGTGACGGACTCTCGCTATATCATGACGATCGGTTATCGGCTTTCTCTCTTGAGGTGCTCGCCAACGAGCTGGGCACAATCGCGATAGTTCTCCACAGGTGCGCGTTAGCGGGTGATCTGAGCGTAAGGCAGCAAAACACGAGGCCGGCAAACCCAACATTTGACCAAAGACATGATTGGAGCTGATGCATATAATGCCCAACTTGAGGCGCCGAACACTCCCGAAGGTGTTCGGACTTTATGATAACGGGCAGAATTATGCCCTAAACCCATTTTGTCCAGGTACGGGCATTGTCTTCCGACGCGGCCAATGCCAAAGCGTCGGGCTCCGCTTTGGCTATAGGAGGAAGCCAAGGGAGATTAACAACAAGAGACAGTAATAAAAAGGTCTACGTAGGGCCTTAATCTAAAAAGAATCCTTGCGACGGGTCCCTACTGCACGTCTGCGCCTGTGTCTCCGTTGCGCCGTTATCCTGGACGGGTATGCACGTTTGTTCATCTGTAGAAAAAGAGGAACATTTTAGTTTTAGAAACTGTTCGTGCGGAAGATATGCAAAAAAGGAATACATGCAAATAATTTAAGCTAGGTTTATATGAAACCACGGTTTAATTGTGCGCGCAGCCCCTTGTTAAAGGGTATGCGGCTAGGGAGCCCTAGCTTGCTGAGTCGGATTCGTCTATCCGAGTCCGGGTCTTTAAGTGACCCTCGCCTTTGAAATGGTGCCATGTGGACCGGGCATCTTAAGTGTAAGAGACGCAGCATGCGGTATGGCGTTGAAGCGGACAAAAGCCTTCGTCCCAAGAGTGCTTGATATTCACTTTTAAATGGGGCGATATGGAAAATTAACTTTTAGCGTCGAAAATTGTTCGGCAATCGAACACGACTTCTAATAATATCGAGCACATGCACTTGGCGTAAGGGCTGGTGTAACTCCTTTGAAGGAGTGCGGCTGTGTCGAATTTTGGTAGGGTCTATCCCCATCCGACGGATTGTGTTTGAATATAGCAGGTTTAAGTCACTTTGCCTCCGTCCATTAGGGCGTTAAGTGAATTGCAGTCCGTCGATTATCGGATTCAATATTAGGGAGTCCGTCCCGCTGTTCGAACATACGGAATAATCCGGTGATCGAAAGTGATTGGTTTGATACCCAATCTCTATGGTTTGCTGGTGCGGACCGTGCGAAGCTCTTTTAGAAAGTGCCGCCTGTTTTTTCCATATCCTCACGTGAAGTGAGTTTCTTGCTGACCCCTTGTGGGAAAGTCTTTTGTTTTCGGTTCCTGCTGGTGGGGTTTATCTTCTTAAGCTTGTCGCGTCGAGCCCCTTGTGTTGGCGTTTAGTCGGCGGACTATTTGAAAACCCAACAATCCTGTGGGTGTGGTTTGCGGGCCTTAGAAGTCTTGTGGATTTGACATATCCGACCCGAATTTTGTGTAGGTTAGACGGTTAAATCATTGTCGTCCTTGAGGGTTGAGCTTTATTATTCGGTCGTGAGCTTTTAAATCCGGCGTTGATTGCCGTGCTCTTTGGGCTTTTCTCTTTATTCGGCGCTGTTCTTTTCTGCTACCGTGATTTTCCGTTCCATCTCTTATCTCGGATGTACTTGGGTCATGGTGCTGCTTCTTGCCAACCAGCTGTCCTCTCTAGCGCAAAAGCGGGTCATGAGGCTTGTTAATGCGGTCATTGTCCTCGGTTTCTCTTGACCGAGGTGTCTGGCGAGCCATTCGTCTTGGACATTGTGTTTAAAAGCTGCTAAGGCTTGGCGTCCGGACGATCGACTATTTGGTTCTTTTGGTAAGGAACCTGTTCCGAATTTCATGTGACTCTCCGGGCTGTTGAGTTATGTGACTTAGGTCATCTCATCCGGGGCGGACATAAGTCCCTTGAAAATTTGCTCTAACGCTTCCTCGAGCTCTTCCCAACTTCCAACAATATTTTACGGGAGGCTTTTGAGCCAATGACGGGCTGGCCCTTTGAGCTTGAGGGTAGATATTTTATGGCGTGGAGATCGTCTCCCGGCCATATGTATATGCGATATATAGTCTTCTATCCGCACTCGAGTCTGTTGTTCCATCGTAGGCTTCTATGTTTATGGGTTTAAACCTGCTGGGAATTCATGATCCAAACCTCGTCTGTGAAGCATAGTGGGTGTCTTGGCGCTCTGCATTATGCGTGCCGCTATCGTCGGACACTTGACGTGTTCCTTTGCTTATTGGGGTTTCCTTTTGGGTCCGTAGATGGACCTGGCTGGGCCATTTGACGGTGGGGGCTTTATTGCCTCTTCGTCGAATTCTGAGAGTAGCTTGCGCTTCGGGTAGCTCTTCGATTGGTGGCTGTTGCCGTGTTTGTCTGCGGTTTTGAGTACTTTGCTCCATCTTATCCGGAGCGCGTCTTCCGCTGTGTTGAGCTTCCGTTTTTCCTTCTTCAGGCTTCTTGTTGTAGCGATGAGCCTGCGTTTATAAAGATCTTGTTCGACGGGCTCTTCGGGTTCGTCGTCATTGTGGCTTGTTTCGTCTTCGGAGGGAGGTACATAGTTGTGATCCTCAACCTTTTCTTCTGCCGCCCATTCATGAGGGCTTGCTTCTACATCCTCCTTCGCTGAGTGTTGCTGGAGGGGTTTGTCTTCGGCACTCTCCAGAGTGTTATTGTCTCCCGTGCCGGATTCTCCATTCTTGTTGTGGCGGGATTTAGAGCGGCGCCGCTGACGCCGGCGTTTAGGCTGCTTCTTCAAAGAATCTTCCTCCGCTGCTTTTTCGCCATCCCCTTCCTTTGGGGTATCCACCATGTAGACATCGTATGACGAGGTGGCCTTCCAGTGTCCCGTGGGCGCTAGGTCCTGATCGTCTCTGGCATCATCGTCCATAGCGTCGATGTCCTCGAGTCGTAGTCTAGCATGTCGGTTAGATCCTCGGCAGTGGCTACAAAGTGGGTGGTGGGTGGGCTCGAATTTCTTCGTCGTCCGAACTCCAACCGTCTGGCCATAATCCGCCAGATTCTCCGATAGCGAGAGATGCTTGAGAGATTCAGGATATCGCCAAAAGCGAGTGTTGAAAGATGTCTGCGGCGGTGAATTCCATAACGGCGCCTAATCTAACTTAATTGGTGGGGGCGCGGGAGGCTCGGAGTCCGCGAGTCCGGCGTCTCGGGATCACGAAGTTTCGCAAGGGACAAGATCGGTATTGGCTCCATCGCCGTAGATGTTGAAGCCCAGGCGGCGTCTATCCACCGCCCTCGTCATGGGCAATCGGCTCTGGGCAAGTGGCAGGGCGGATTCGAAAAGACCACCAAAGCCTTCCGTGGCGAGCTAGATCATGCCCATCGTCGCGAGCAGGCGCTTCGCTGTGGCTCGAGTCCGTCGAAGATCAAATCTCCACGATCATCGGCCGTGAAGTTTAGGCTTCGAATCGACTGACGGCGGGCGTAGCTTCGATCTGCTCCGGATGGCCAAGGAATTGGCCCGCGATCGGCCGCGATCTGAAGATCTGTCCGGGAGAAAAATCTCACCGGACAGCGTTGAAGGTTGAAGATGCCATCGAGCCTATCGGTGGCGTCACGGAGGAACTCTCAATGAAAGCACCAATGTCGGTGTCAAAACCGGCGGATCTCGGTAGGGGTCCCGAACTGTGCGTCTAGGCGGATGGTAACGAGAGACGAGGACACAATGTTTTTACCCGTGTTCGAGGCCCTCTCGATGGAGGTAATACCCTACATCCTGCTTGATTAATATTGATGATATGGGTAGTACAAGAGTAGATCTACCACGAGATCAAAGAGGCTAAACCCTAGAAGCTAGCCTATGGTATGATTGTTGAGATGTAATGTTGTGTCCTACGGACTAAAGCCCTCCGGTTTATATAGACACCAAAGAGGCTAGGGTTACACAGAGGCGGTTACAATGGTAGGAGATCTACATATCCGTATTGCCAAGCTTGCCTTCCACGCCAAGTAAAGTACCTTCCGGACACGAGCCGGAGTCTTCAATCTTCTATCTTCGTAGTCTAGGAGTCCGGCGGATATTGATAGTCCGGCTATCCGGACACCCCCTAGTCCAGGACTCCCTCAGTAGCATCTCAGGCTCCTCGGACTCCGGCTGGTGACAACAGTCGGCGACAGCAACCAAGCGACAACAAGCTCAAGGCCCCCCACCCGGCCTCCACCAGCCGACAGGTGGCGACAGTCGAGGACCAGTAGTCGGAAGGGCAGCCTCCGCCCAAGCGTCAGAAGGGCCGCAAGCCCAATTGGTTGCCTACTTTGTCGTACGAGCAGACCCTTGATGCACCCTGCAAGTTTCGTAGTGGTGCAAAGCCTTCCAACCACACCACTAGGAAGTGCCATTGGCTCACCGGAATTGCCAAGGGAGATGGACTCCTGCCTCCTCCGCCTGTCGGCCCACCGCCTCCTCCGCCCCAGCAGCCGGCGGTTCGGCTAGTTGGTGCCATACAAGATGAGTATCTAGAGGAGCACGGAGCCTACATCGTGTTCACAAGTGTGGCCGATGACAGGCGCAGCAGACGACAACAGCAACAAGAAGTACATGCAGTGGCATCAGATACCCCAGTGTTCATGCACTGGTCTGAGAAGCCCATCAGTTGGAGCAGAGTTGACCACCCGGAGGTGGTGCCCTCCCCTGGTTCTTATGCCCTGGTCTTAGATGCCACCTTTGCAACAGAGAGGCGGGCAGCTCGTTTCTCCCGAGTCCTGATAGATGGCGGCAGCAACATCAATATCCTGTACCGTGACACAATGGAGAAGTTGGGAATCAAGAAGAAGCAGCTTCACCCCAGTCGGACTGTATTCCATGGCATAGTCCCTAGCGTTTCATGCTCACCAATCGGCAAGACCCAGATCATTGTTCTCTTCGGGGACAAGAATCATTTCCGTCGAGAGCCAGTCTGGTTTGAGGTGGTGGACCTTGAGAGCCCCTACCATGCGCTACTTGGCCGGCCTGCTCTGGCCAAGTTCATATCAGTCCACCACTATGCTTACCTCAAGATGAAGATGCCGACTACCAAGGGAATCCTGACCATAGTCGGAGACTACAAGAAGTCGTCCGCCTAAGCTGCAGACAGCAGCCGGCTGGCCGAGTCCCTTGTGATTGCAGCTGAAAAGCGGCTCCTTGACCGGGTTGTGGTGATGGCAGGCAAGCAGCCGGAAATGTCACCCATCCCCAAGGAATTGGAAGTTGAGGGCTCGTTCAAGCCGGCGAAGGAGACTAAGAAGATACCCTTGGACTCGGAGCACCCGGAGAGGCATGCTGTTATAGGTGCAAACGTTGACAGCAAATAGGAAAGCGAGCTCATCGATTTCCATCGTGAGAATCGGGACATCTTTGCATGGTCTCCCAAAGACATGCCGGGTGCTCTGACGGATTTCGCCGAGCACAAGTTACATGTCCGACCTGACGCCAAGCCGGCCCGGCAGCCCTTGCGCCGCCTATCAGAAGAAAAGAGAAGAGTCGTTGGAGAAGAAATAGCCTGGCTTCTAGCAGCCGGCTTTATCATGGAAGTATTCTTTCCAGAATGGTTGGCCAACCCAGTTCTTGTGTTGTAGAAGAATAAGTAGTGGCGCATGTGTATTGATTATACCAGCCTCAACAAAGCTTGCCCCAAAGATCCCTTTTCCTTGCCAAGAATTGACCAAGTGATAGACTCCACAGCCGGATGCGAGCTATTGAGTTTTCTGGATGCATACTCAGGGTACCACCATATCAAGCTGAACCCGGCCGACAGGCTGAAGACCGCCTTCATCACGCCATTCGGAGCCTTTTGCTACCTGACCATGGTGTTCGGCTTGAGAAATGCCGGTCCCACGTTTCAGCGTTGCATGCAGAAGTGCCTACTCAAGCAGCTCGGCAGAAACGCCCATGTTTACGTGGACGATGTGGTGGTGAAGACGGAGAAGCATGGCACGCTGCTGGAAGACCTCAAGGAGACATTTGAGAACTTGCGACGATTTCAAATCAAGCTCAACCCAGAGAAATGCGTCTTTGGAGTACCAGCCGGCCAGCTTCTTGGCTTCCTGGTCTCAGAGCGCGGCATAGAGTGCAACCCTGTGAAGATCAAGGCCATCGAGAAGATGGAGGTGCCCACCCGACTGCTGGACGTGCAAAAGTTCACCGGCTGCCTGGCATCTATCAGCTGTTTCATCAGTCGGCTGGGCGAGAAGGCTCTTCCCCTATACTAGCTCATGAAGAAGACCACTTTTTTCGAGTGGAACGACAAGGTGGACGAAACTTTTCTCCAGCTCAAGAAGATGTTGACCACCCCGCCTATCCTGGCGGCTCTGACTGATAAAGAGTCCATGCTCCTCTACATCGCTGCCACCAGTCGGGTGGTCAGCACAGTCATAGTGGTGGAACGCAAGGAGGAGGGCAGAGCATTACTGGTCCAGATCCGGTGTATTACCTGAGTGAGGTGCTGTCCGCCTCCAAGCAGAACTACCCCCACTATCAGAAAATGTGCTATGGTGTGCACTTTTGCCGCCAAGAAGCTGAAGCCTTACTTTCAAGAGCACCCAATTACTGTTGTCTGCACTGCCCCGCTTGCTGAAATCATTGGAAGCCGAAATGCTTCAGGCCGAGTGGCCAAATGGGCCATTGATCTGCCCCCCTACACCATCTACTACCAACCTCGCACCGCCGTCAAGTCACAAGCACTGGCCGACTTCCACGTCGACTGGGCCGAGACCCAGTACCTACCGCCAACACCAGACTCCACCCATTGGCGGATGCACTTTGATGGTTCAAAGATGCGCACCGGTCTGGGAGCCTGCATCGTCCTCACCTCTCCCAAAGGCGACAAGCTCAGATATGTGTTGCAAATCCACTTTGCCGCCTCCAACAACGTAGCCGAATACGAAGCACTCATACACGGACTCCGGCTTGCCAAGGAACTCGGCATTTGGCGGATCCTGTGTTATGGTGACTCTGACTTGGTGGTCCAGCAGTCGTCAGACGACTGGGATGCCAAGGATGCAAATATGGCAAGCAACTTCTTCCTCGTGCAGCAACTCAGTGGATACTTTGACGGGTGTGAGTTCCTCCATGTGCCAAGAAATGACAATGAGCAAGCAGATGCCTGGCATGGATCGGCTCCACCCGACAAGCAATACCAGCCGGCATCGCTCTAGAACGCCTCCTCAAGCCATCTGTCAAGCCATCGCCAGAATCAGACTCCATCTTCGTGCCAGCCCCTCCTAAAGCAGTCGGATCTGACTTGAGGGTCCCAGAAGCCGGCGCGGGGACTTCGGCAGGCGGCCCGGGGACTGCAGTAGTCGCACCCATCCCGGGGACTTCACAACCCGGCCCGGGGACCGCAACACTGATACGTCTCCAACGTATCTATAATTTTTTAGTGTTCCATGCTATTATATTACCCCTTTTTGGATGTTTATGGGCTTTATTTTACACATTTATATCATTTTTGGGACTAACCTACTAACCAGAGGCCCAGCCCATATTGCTATTCTTTTTCCCATTTCAGTATTTCGATGAAAAGGAATATCAAACGGAGTGCAAATGGAATGAAACCTTTGGGAGCGTGATTTTTGGAACGAACGTGATCCAGAGGACTTGGAGTGCAAGCAAAGAAGGTGCTGAGGCTCCCACGAGATAGGAGGGCACGCCTCCCCTCTAGGGCGCGCCCCCTGTCTCGTGGGCACTGCGGGCGGCCACCGACGTACTTCTTCCTCCTATATATACCAACGTACCCTGAAACCATCCAGGAGGCAGACGAAACACAATTTCCACCACGGTAACCTTCTGTATCCGTGAGATCTCATCTTGGAGCCTTCACCGGCACTCTGCCGGAGGGGGAATCGACCATAGAGGGCTTCTACATCAACATCCTTGCCCCTCCGATGAGTTGTAAGTAGTTTACCACAGACCTACGGGTCCATAGTTATTAGCTAGATGGCTTCTTCTCTCTTTTTGGATCTCAATACAATGTTCTCCCCCTCTCTTGTGGAGATCTATTTGATGTAAACTCTTTTTGCGGTGTGTTTGTCGAGATCCGATGAATTGTGGGTTTATGATCAAGTTTCTCTATGAATAATATTTGAATCTTCTCTGAATTCTTTTATGTATGATTGAGTTATCTTTGCAAGTCTCTTTGAATTATTAGTTTGGTTTGGCCTACTAGATTGATCTTTCTTGCCATGGGAGAAGTGTTTAGCTTTGGGTTCCATCTTGCGGTGTCCTTACCCAGTGACAGAAAGGGTTGCAAGGCACGTATTGTATTGTTGCCATCGAGGATAACAAGATGGGGTTTATATCATATTGCTTGATTTTATCCCTCTACATCATGTCATCTTGCTTAATGCGTTACTCTGTTCTTATGAACTTAATACTCTAGATGCAGGCAAGGAGTTGGTCGATGTGTGGAGTAATAGTAGTAGATGTAGGCAGAGTCGGTCTACTTGTTATGGACGTGATGCCTATATACATGATCATGCCTAGATAATCTCATAACTATGCGCTTTTCTATCAATTGCTTGGCACTAATTTGTTCACCCACCGTAATACTTATGCTATCTTGAGAGAAGCCACTAGTGAAACCTATGGCCTCCGGGTCTATCTCTTATCATATTTGCTTTCAATCTACTTTTATTTGCATCTTAATTTTTGCATCTATACTATAAAATACCAAAAATATATTTATCTTATCTTACTATCTTTATTAGATCTCACTTTCGCAAGTGGCCGTGAAGGGATTGACAACCCCTTTATTGCATTGGTTGCGAGTTCTCAGTTTGTTTGTGTAGGTGCGTGGGACTTTTGAGGAGCCTCCTACTAGATTGATACCTTGGTTCTCAAAAACCGAGGGAAATACTTACGCTACTATCACTGCATCACCCTCTCCTCTTCGAGGAAAACCAACGCAAGCTCAAGACGTAGCAAGACGGATTTCTGGCGCCATTGCCGGGGAGGTCTTCGCTCAAGTCAAGACATACCAAGTACCCATCACAAACCCATCTCCCTTGCATTTACATTATTTGCCATTTGCCTCTCGTTTTCCTCTCCCCCACTTCACCCTTGCCGTTTTATTCGCCCTCTCTTTCCCAATCTCCTCCTCTCTTTTCACTTGCCTTTTTCTGATTGCTTGTGTGTTGGATTACTTGTTGCCATGGCGCAAGATTATACCAAATTGTGTGATTTCTCGAATACCAATAATAATGATTTCCTTAGTACTCCGATTGCTCCTCTTAATGATGTTGAGTCTTGTGAAATCAATACTGCTTTGCTGAATCTTGTTATGAAAGATCAATTTGCTGGCCTTCCTAGTGAAGGTGCCGCTACTCATCTAAACAATATTGTTGATTTGTGTGATATGCAAAAGAAGAGAGATACGGATAACAATATTGTCAAATTGAAGTTATTTCCATTTTCACTTAGAGATCGTGCTAAAGTTTGGTTTTCGTCTTTGCCTAAAAATAGTATTGATTCTTGGAACAAGTGCAAAGATGCTTTCATCTCTAAATATTTTCCTCCCGCTAAGATTATCACTCTTAGGAATGATATTATGAATTTTAAACAACTTGATCATGAGCATGTTGCCCACTCTTGGGAAAGAATGAAATTGATGCTTCGCAATTGCCCTACTCATGGTTTGAATTTATGGATGATCATACAAAATTTTTATGCCGGCTTGAACTTTGCTTCTAGAAATCTCTTAGATTCGGCAGCGGGAGGCACGTTTATGGAAATCACGTTAGGAGATGCTACAAAACTTCTTGATAATATTATGGCTAATTATTCTCAATGGTACACCGAAAGATCTTCTAGTAAAAAAGTGCATGCTATAGAAGAAATCAATGTTTTGAGTGGAGAGATGGATGGACTTATGAAATTGTTTGCTACTAAAAATACTCCTCTTGATCCCAATGATATGCCTTTGTCTTCTTTGATTGAGAATAATAATGAATCTATGGATGTGAATTTTGTTGGTAGGAATAGTTTTGGAAACAATGCTTATAGAGGAAACTTTAATGCTAGACCGTTCCCTAGTAATTCCTCTAATAATTATGGAAATTCCTACAATAATTCTTATGGTAATTTTAATAAGATGCCCTCTGATTTTGAGAATAGTGTGAAAGAATTTACTATTTCTCTGAAGAATTTTAATGCTTTGCTTGAAGAAAAATTGCTCAAAGTTGATGATTTGGCTAGGAACGTTGATAGACTTTCGCTTGATGTTGATTCTCTTAAACTTAGATCTTCTTCTCCCAAGCATGATATCAATGAGTCTCTCAAAGTAATGAGAATTTCCATTGACGTGTGCAAATAAAGAACCGCTAGATTGCGTGCTAAGAAAGACAGCTTTATAAAGCGTGTTCGTCTAGTTTCCATGAAAATAATGATGAGGATCTTAAAGTTATTGATGCATCTCCTATTAGATCTATGTTTTGCAATATGAATTGTGATTATTATGGGACTGATTATTAATCAACTTTGCCTAGAAGGCGTCCCCAGAATTCAGAATTTTTAGATCTTGATGCTAAATTTGGTAAAAGTGGGATTGGAGAGGCCACAACTTCAAATAACATTGAATCTACTATCTCGGATTTCAAGGAATTTGATTATGATAATTGTTGTTTAAAAGGTTGTATTTCCTTGTTTCAATCCGTTGTTAATTCTCCTCATGCTTATAGTCAAAACAAAGCTTTTACCAAGCATATAGTTGATGCCTTCATGCAATCTTATGATGAAAAACTTAATTTGGAAGTTTCTATACCTAGAAAACTTAATGATGAGTGGGAACCTACTATAAAGATTAGAATTAAAGATTATGACTGTTTTGCTTTGTGTGATTTGGGTGCTAGTGTTTCCACAATTCCGAAAACTTTATGTGATATTCTAGGTTTCCATGATCTTGATGATTGCTCTTTAAATTTGCACCTTGCGGATTCCACCATTAAAAAGCCAATGGGAAGGATAAATGATGTTCTTATTGTTTCAAATAGAAATTTGGTGCCCGTAGATTTTATCGTTCTTGATATAGATTGCAATCTTTCTTGCCCTATTATTCTTGGTAGACCTTTCCTTAGAACGATTGGTGCGATTATTGATATGAAGGAAGGGAATATTAGATTCCAATTTCCATTAAAGTAAGGCATGGAGCACTTTCCAAGAAATAAAGTCAAATTACCTTATGAATCTATCATGCGGGCTACTTATGAATTTAGTGCCAAAGATGACACTCGTTAGATCTATCTTCGCTTTTATGCCTAGCTAGGGGCGTTAAATGATAGCGCTAGTTGGGAGGCAACCCAATTTTCTTTGTGTTTTTTGTTTTTGCTCCTGTTTAGTAATAAATCTTGCATCTACCTTCTGTTTGGATGTGTTTTTATCTTTTAATTAGTGTTTGTGCCAAGTAGAACCTATAGGATAACCTACGATGATAGTTGATTTGGTTCTGCTGAAAAACAGAAACTTTGCGCGAACGAATATAATTTTGTTAAATCACAAGAACGGCTTTTGCGTTGATTCTTTTTGCTGCTGTTCAATAAACAAAATTTCCAGGACTTCCTGTTTTTTAGGATATTTAGAGTTCCAGAAGTTTGCGTTAGTTACCGATTTCTACAGACCGTTCTGTTTTTGACAGATTCTGTTTTTCGTGTGTTGTTTGCTTATTTTGATGCATCTATGACTAGTAAAATAGTTTATAAACCATAGAGAAGTTGGAATACAGTAGGTTTAACACCAAAATAAATAAAGAATGAGTTCATTGCAGTACCTTGTGTGGTGGTTTTGTTTTCTTTCACTAACGAAGCTTATAAGATTTCCTGTTGAGTTTTGTGTTGTGAAGTTTTCAAGTTTTGGGTAAAGCTTTTATGGACTATGGAATAAAGGGTGGCAAGAGCCTAAGCTTGGGGATGCCCAAGGCACCCCAAGATATTCAATAATAGCGAAAATCCTAAGCTTGGGGATGCCCCGGGAAGGCATCCCCTCTCTCGTCTTCGTTCATTGGTAACTTTACTTGGAGCTACATTTTTATTCGCCACATGATATGTGTTTTGCTTGGAGCGTCGTGTATTATATTAATCTTTGCTTTTTAGTTTACCAAAATCATCCTTGCTTTACACACCTTTTGGGAGAATCCTATTTGATTAGAATTTGCTAGAATACTCTATGTGCTTCACTTATATCTTTTGAGCTTGATAGTTTTTGCTCTAGTGCTTCACTTATATCTTTTAGAGCACGGTGGTGTCTTAATTTTGAAGAAATTACTAGTCTCTCATGCTTCACTTATATTATTTTGAGAGTCTTTTAGAACATCATGGTATTTACTATGGTTATAAAATTGGTCCTAGAATGGTAGGCATCCAAGTTGGGTATAATAAAAACTATCATAGGAAGTGACTTGGATGCTATGATTAATTTGAGATTTGATAATTGTTTTGAGATATGGAGGTAGTGATATTAAAGTCATGCTAGTTGGGTGATTATGAATTTAAAGAATGCTTGTGTTGAAGTTAGCAAGTCCCGTAGCATGCACGTATGGTTAAAGTTGTGTAACAAATTTGAAACATGAAGTGTACCTGGCTTGTGCATCCTTATGAGTGGCGGTCGGGGATGAGCGATGGTCTTTTCCTACCAATCTATCCCCCTAGGAGCGTGCGCATAGTACTTGGTTTTTTATGACTTCTAAATTTTTGCAATAAGTATATGAGTTCTTTTGACTAATGTTGAGTCCATGGATTATACGCACTTTTACCTTTCCGCCATTGCTAGCCTCTTCGGTATCGTGCATTGCCCTTTCTCACCTTGAGAGTTGGTGCAAACTTCAACGGTGCATCCAAACCCCGTGATACGATACACTCTATCACACATAAACCTCCCTATATCTTCCTCAAAACAGCCACCATACCTACCTATTATGGCATTTCCATAGCCATTCTGAGATATATTGCCATGCAACTTTCCACCGTTCCGTTCATCATCTTGACATACTTTACTTTTGTCATATTGCCATTGCATGATCATGTAGTTGACATCGTATTTGTGGCAAAGCCACCATGCATTATTTTTCATACATGTCACTCTTGATTCATTGCACCATCCCGGTACACCTCTGGAGGCATTCATATAGAGTCATATCTTGTTCTAGTTTCGAGTTGTAATTCATATGTTGTAATCAACAGAAGTGTGATGATCATCATTACTAGAGCATTGCCCAAAGAAAAAAAAGAAAAAAAAAAGAAGAAAGGCCAAAATAAAAAAAGAAAGTCCCAAAAAAAAGAAAAAAAAAGAAAAAAGAAAAAGAAAAAATAAAATAAAAAGGGCAATGTTACTATCTCTTTTTCCACACTTGTGCTTCAAAGTAGCACCTTGTTCTTCATGTAGTGAGTCTCATAAGTTGTCTTTTTCATACTAGCGGGAATTTTTTATTATAGAACTTGTCTTGTATATTCCTACGATGGGCTTCCCCAAATGCCCTAGGTCTTCGTGAGCAAGCAAGTTGGATGTACACCCACTAGTTCTCTTTTATTGAGCATTCATTTATAGCTCTAGTGCATCCGTTGCATGGCAATCCCTACTTCTCATGTTGACATCAATTGATGGGCATCTCCAAAGCCCGTTGATTATCCTCATCAATGTGAGACTTTCTCCTTTTTTGTCTTCTCCACACAATCCCCATCATCATATTCTATTCCACCCATAGTGCTATATCCATGGCTCACGCTCATGTATTGCGTGAAGGTTGAAAAAGTTTGAGATTATTTAAGTATGAAACAATTGCTTGGCTTGTCATCAGGGGTATAGAAGTTGGGAACACCTTTGTGTGACGAAAATGAAGCATAGCCTAACTTTATGATTTTGTAGCGATGAACTTTCTTTTGCCATGTTATTTTGAGAAGACATGATTACTTTGATTAGTATGCTTGAAGTATTACTATTTCTTTTATCAATATGAACTTTTATTTTGAATCATTTGGATCTGAACATTCATGCCACAATAAAGAAAATTACAATGAGAATTATGCTAGGTAGCATTCCACATAAAAATTTCTTTTTTATCATTTACCTACTCAAGGACGAGCAGGAATTAAGCTTGGGGATGCTTGATACGTCTCCAACGTATCTATAATTTTTTATTGTTCCATGCTATTATATTACCCCTTTTTGGGATGTTTATGGGCTTTATTTTACACATTTATATCATTTTTGGGACTAACCTACTAACCGGAGGCACAACCCATATTGCTGTTTTTTTGCCTATTTCAGTATTTCGAAGAAAAGGAATATCAAACGGAGTCCAAACGGAATGAAACCTTCGGGAGCGTGATTTTTGGAATGAACGTGATCCAGAGGACTTGGAGTGCGAGCAAAGAAGCTGCTGAGGCTCTTGTAGGGCGCCCCTCTGTAGGGCGCGCCCCCCTGTAGGGCGCCCCCCTGTCTCGTGGGCCCCTCGGGCGGCCACCGACGTACTTCTTCCTCCTATTTATTCCCACCTACCCCGAAACCATCCAGGAGGCAGACGAAACACAATTTCCACCACCGTAACCTTCTGTATCCACGAGATCTCATCTTGGAGCCTTCGCCGGCACTCTGCCAGAGGGGGAATCGACCATGGAGGGCTTCTACATCAACATCCTTGCCCCTCCGATGAGTTGTGAGTAGTTTACCACAGACCTACGGGTCCATAGTTATTAGCTAGATGGTTTCTTCTCTCTTTTTGGATCTCAATACAATGTTCTCCCCCTCTCTTGGGGAGATCTATTCGATGTAAACTCTTTTTGCGGTGTGTTTGTCGAGATCCGATGAATTGTTGGTTTATGATCAAGTTTATCTATGAATAATATTTGAATCTTCTCTGAATTCGTTTATGTATGATTGAGTTATCTTTGCAAGTCTCTTCGAATTATCAGTTTGGTTTGGCCTACTAGATTGATATTTTTTGCCATGGGAGAAGTGTTTAGCTTTGGGTTCAATCTTGCGCTGTCCTTACCCAGTGACAGAAAGGGTTGCAAGGCACGTATTGTATTGTTGCCATCGAGGATAACAAGATGGGGATTATATCATATTGCTTGAGTTTATCCCTCTACATCATGTCATCTTGCTTAATGCGTTACTCTGTTCTTTTGGACTTAATACTCTAGATGCAGGCAGGAGTCGGTCGATGTGTGGAGTAATAGTAGTAGATGCAGGCAGGAGTCCATCTACTTGTTTTGGACGTGATGCCTATATACATGATCATGCCCAGATAATCTCATAACTATGCGCTTTTCTATCAATTGCTCGACAGTAATTTGTTCACCCACCGTAATACTTATGCTATCTTGAGAGAAGCCACTAGTGAAACCTATGCCCCCCGGGTCTATCTCTTATCATATTTGCTTTCAATCTACTTTTATTTGCATCTTTACTTTTTGCATCTATACTATAAAATACCAAAAAATATTTATCTTATCTTACTATCTTTATTAGATCTCACTTTCCCAAGTGGCCGTGAAGGGATTGATAACCCCTTTATTGCGTTGGTTGCGATTTCTCAGTTTGTTTGTGTAGGTGCGTGGGACTTTTGAGGAGCCTCCTACTGGATTGATACCTTTGGTCTCAAAAACTGATGGAAAGACTTACGCTACTATCGCCACATCACCCTCTCCTCTTCGAGGAAAACCAACGCAAGCTCAAGACATAACAAGCAGTCGGCCCAGGGACTTCGTCAACTCAACAGGCGGCAGCCAACTCCAACCCGCCGCCTCCCAGCCCAACCACCCTTATACAAGTTGCAGTCATGGCAGTCGAAGAAATAGCAGCACCTTCATGGGCTGAACCCATCCTCAACTTTCTAGTGAACAAAGAGCTGTCGACTGATGAGATCCTAGCCTGACAGGTGCAACGATGGGCAGCAGCGTACACCATCGTCAACAAAGAACTGGTGCGGTGAAGTGTCACTAGGGTGTACCAGCACTGCATGGAGCCGTACCAGGGCCAAGCAATCCTTAAGGATATCCACCAAGGTGAATGTGGTCACCATGCGGCTTCAGGATCACTTGTTGCCAAAGCTTTCCGCCATGGTTTCTTCTGGCTGACTGGTCTAGAAGACGCCAAAGAGTTGGTCCAGAAGTGTAAGGGGTGCCAGAATTTGCGCTCCAAGCCACACTTACTGGCTTCTGCGCTCAAGACAATCCCCATCGCCCGGCCCTTTGCTGTCTGGGGGCTGGACATGGTAGGGCCATTCAAGACGGCTCGCAGCGGCATGACCCATTTGTTTGTCACTGTGGACAAGTTCACCAAGTGGATAGAAGCAAAGCCAATTAAGAAGCTGAATGGGCCGACTACCGTGACTTTCATCACTGACATCACCACTCGGTACGGCATACCACACAACATCATCACTGACAATGGCACAAACTTTGCCAAAGGAGCCTTGGCTCGTTTCTGCGCGATGCATGGCATATGACTGGACTTAGCGTCCGTTGCCCATCTGCAGTCAAACGGCCAAGTGGAGCGAGCAAACGGCCTCATTTTTTCAGGCATCAAGCCCCGACTGGTCGAGCCTCTAAAGCGTTCGTCTGGCTGCTAGCTCGATGAGCTGCCGGCCGTCCTCTGGAGCCTGCGCACAACTCCGAACAAGTTAACCGGCTTCACGCCCTTCTTCCTCGTCTACGGCCCCGAAGCCGTCATCCCGACGGACATAGAATTTGACTCCCCACGAGTCACCATGTACACCGAGGCGGAGGCCAAAGAAGCACAATAAGACGACATCGATCTGCTGGAAGAAGGCCGGCTATTGGCACTTAGTCGGTCCGCCATCTACCAGCAGAGTCTGCGCCGATACTACAATCCCAAGGTCAAGTCAAGATCCTTCCAAGAGGGAGACCTTGTGCTCCGGCTGATACAACGAACAGCCGACCAGCACAAGCTCTCAGCACCTTGGGAAGGCCCTTTCATCGTCAGCAAGGTGCTGGGCAACGGTTCCTACTATCTCATCGATGCTCAGAAGCCCAGAGCGTGCAAAAGAGATGACTCAGGCAAGGAGACGGAGAGGCCATGGAACACATATCTCCTCCGAAGATTTTACAGTTAAAAGAAGTATGTATCACGCTACCTTTTGTACTAAGTACGAAGACTCCGGGTCCCTCGAGAAGTGCTCGGGGACTACCCTCTTTTATCTATATGATAAGTGTTATGCCCATGAATGTGTTGTTTTATTATTCCGCCTGGCACTGGGTTCGACCAGTCGGCCCGGAGGCTCGCCGCCTTCTGCTATGTGCCATTTCCTGCAGTCGGACAAGTAGTGTGTCGGCACCAAAAAACATCTCCTGTCAGAAGCCGCAGCTCGCAGAGAGACTGTATGGTGGACAGGAGTTGCAAAGCAGTGTCCACACGAAAAATGGCTAAGGAAAAAATGCGCACATAGCTAGGGCCGGCATCCCGCCTCTCCGATCGGCTGCTGAGCAGCCAGCCGGCCGGTTTCTACTTACCTTGTCAACTCCAATCGGCTAAGTACTTGCCCTCCCAAAAAATAGCTAAGTACTCAACCCAACCACAGTCTGTAGAGCGGCTGTTTGGCTGGCAAGAGGGTAGCCATAGGAGGGCGGCAAAGGAAAAAAGTAAGGAGCAGAAAGCAAGAAAGTTAGAGCTCGGCAAACAAAAGCATAATTTGCGATGAAGGATATTTAAATAGCAAAAGGCCCATTGGCCAGCATTCAACAGAGTTTGAAGTGCGCCCCGTGGGTGGAATTGTGCAAATTTAACCAAAGTTTGTAGAGACCGATAAGCAGGAAAGTAATAGCAACAGCCTAAGGAGCAGCAGAGGGTTCCGGCTGGATGGTGGAGTTAGCGGCGCCGGTTGGAGAAGCAGAGGGTTCCGGCTGGACGGTGGAGTCAGTGGTGCCGGTTGGAGCAGCGGACAGCTAAACAGCAGCGTCGACAGCGCCGGTTGGTGGAGCGGACGGCTGGTCGGTCTCCGCCTGGTCGCCTACAGCAGCAGTCGGCGCGCTTGAGCGTGGGTCGTTGCTCGAGGCGCGGTCAGGATGAGGCTGGCTATCCGCTCTGACCTCCTCACTTTCCTCATCCTCCGCCTCCTCCCGTTCATCGCTGGAATCAATCACCTCGGCCGAGTGCTGGCTGTCCCCGAGATTCAGCCCAAACCACTCCAGCGGCGCCTCGGCGCCGTCGTCAAATAGCTCCAGGACGAAGACGCTGGTGTCGGTGTAGTTGGCGATTGCCGCCGCTCGCTTGACAAGGTCGCCCTCCACCGCCACCAGCTCCTCCTGCGCCTCCAGCCGAAACATGGTCAGCTGGGCTAGATCTAGCCCAGGGTACCACCCCTTGATGAATTCTAGAGCCTGGCGTGCTCCAGCCTGGGCCGAGGAGCCCTTCCAGGCCTCCAGGCGATCGGCCGCCACCTCCAGCCAGTCGGCAGTCCGACTGGGAGTGCGCGGAGCCGTCACGCCCGGCCAGAGGGCGGAGATCGCCTGGGCCCTGATGCATTAAGGATGGCACAACATCTGGTGAGCCGGCCGAAGGCGGGCCTGGATGCTGCGAAGCTGCTCGTTAAGGGTCCGGGGGGGGCATCGACGGCAATCTGCACACCTTCTGCCCTTTGCTCCTGGTGATAAGCCCCGATGGTCTGGTTCGCGGCGACGGAGTGGCCTAGGAAGAAGTCTGTTGGGTGAAGGGCAAGGAAGCCGGAGGTTAGAAGCCAGCAGTCGGCCTGAATAGAGGCCGGCGACTCATAGAAAGAAAAAAGAAGAAGCTTACCATCGACCATGTCCTCGACGCTACCAAAGCCGGCAGTCAGCTTCGCCTCCTTGTCGGCCCAGGTAGAGCGCTCAGTCTCAAACTCAGCGAGGAGGTCGGTCTCCTTCGTCTCCACCTCCTTCTGAGCCGTCTTGAGATGCTCTGTCTGCTCCGCCAGGTGCAAGACTACTCGATCACGCTCGTCGGCCAGCTTGCTGCAGTTGGCCTCCTTGGCGCGCAGCACGGTATTGGCTTCGCCCAGCTGCTGCTGCAAGGCAGCGTTGGCCTCTGCAAAGAAAGAAGAAGGAAAGACGTCAACACTCAACAAGGAAGGGGTGCAATTGCCGGGGAGATCCGGCTCGACTACTCAGCAGTCGGCCCGAATCTCGGGGACTACAGCCCGCGGGTGCGCTATCGTGCCCCCGCAGAGAAAGAAGTTATCAATGATCAACCAAAGAAATACAGTTGCTGGGGAGATCCGGCCCGACTGCTCAGCAGTCGGCCCGAATCTCATGGACTACAGCCCGCGGGTGCGCCAGCGCAATCCCGCGGAGAAAGAAAGCAAAGACTTACTCTGGCTCTCGGACAAGTTGGCGGTCTGCTTCTCCAGCTCCCGGACTCCGGAGTTGAAAGTGGTCACGCGAAGGTTGTGGTAATCCTGTAATAGGGGTGCCAGACGGAGTTAGCACTTAGTGCTCACAAGTCAAAGTTCCGGGCCGCCTGCTCAGGAGCCGACCCGAAACTTGGGGACTACACCCAGTGGGTGCATTGGCGCGCCCCCACCAAGAAATAAAAATATCAAAATAAGAAGAGAGAAGCATACTCGGATGGCTGCTCACGAGTTCAGGAACGCCTCATTGCACCGCTTGAGGGCGTCGGCTTCAGCCCGGAGCTTGGCCTGGACGTCGAGGGCCGCCTGGTTCAAGGCTCCCGTCCTGCCTCCGCGCACCCAGCCAGAGGGCACGACGCTGGTCGCCTTGGTGTCCGGGACTGACGAGCTCGCGGCACCGGCCTCCAGCGGTCGCGGTGCCGAGACTGCGTTCACGAGACGGCAACGCATGGGTGTGCGGGCCTCAGGAGTTGGGCCCGTCGCCACCTCGTTCCCGGCTGGTGGCGCCCGCGGGGCGGCCTCCTGTCTGTCTTGCGCTCCACCAGTCGGCGGTGGTTGAGGCACGACAACGTCTGGCATGGCAACGTCGCTGCCCTCCCTCTCCATAACTAGCTGCTCGTCGTCGGCTCCCCAGTCATCGCCAAAAACTCTGGCAGAGGAGGGCGGAATTGAGGGAGCCACAAGCAGCAGCTCCCGGTAGGGCGCGGCCTCCGCGAGCCGCTCCTCCGCCACGGGATCATCCTTCGCCTTCGCCAGCTTCTTCAGTGCGGACGCCTCCTCCTTGTCAGCCTCTACCTTCTCTAGGCGGGCGGCTTCCTGCTCCTCGTGCACCTCCTGCACGTTTCGCTCCTGCGCCTCCTGGAGGTCGAGCGGGGCCCTGAGGTAAGAAAGCAAGGCAAAGAAATTTTTAGGCCAGATCGGCCGGAAAGAGAAAGCGTAAGAGAAATACTTACGCCGAAACCATGAGCGGCGCCTTCGGCTGCCTCTGGAACTTGCCCACCTTCGCCGCACCCTCCTTCCTTCTGGTCGCGGCGGCCAGGTTCTTGGGCTTCTTCGGCACGCTGCCGAACAGGCGGCGCCTGTTTCGCTTCGCTTGCTTGCCCGAGCGAGCGGCTCGGCGGAGGGCCAGCGCTGTATTGGCGCCCAGCTGGCGCGGCTCGTCCTCCTCGTCGTCGTCATCAGGCCAGGTCTCCATGGTGCCCCCTTCCTTGGAGCCGCTTGCTCCGACACTGCCGTTTACGTCGTCGTCCTCCAAGGCGGCCGCCCCCAACTCGGGGTCGTCCTCGTCGCTCACCTCCCGGTCCGGCTGGTAGTTACCAGCCGGCCCCACAATGGCGGTCGTCGCCACAGACATGTAGATCTGTGCTCAAAAGAAGGACCATTCACACCAAGACCAAGACTAAGGCAGGAGCTGAAAAGAGGGAAGCTACGAGACTTACGGCAGGCGGCGGGTTGTCTCGGGTGTATGGAGGATTGCCGAACCGCCGAGACTCGTCCGACACCTTGAGGTCGGAGATCTCATTCACCATCCGGGCCACCTCGCCAGTCGGCATATCATTTGTGCACATCCGACTCGGGTCGCGGTGCCCGCTCATCCGATAGATCAGATGAGGATGGCCCCAAAGCGGGAGAACTCGGCGCTCGACGAAGGCGATCAGCAGGTCGGACGCCACGAGACCCTCCGCCTCCGTCAGCACCCGGAGCCGGTTGATGGCGGCAGCCGTGTCGGCCAACACGGGCTTCGGCTTGTAGCCCCAGTTGGGCCGAGGACTAATGGGGGGCCAGCCTCGTAGGGTGGCAGATTGATGAAGTCGACCGCCGGGTCGACATTCTCCACGTAAAAGTATGATTGCTGCCACAATTTCACCAACTGTGACAGCTTGATGACCGGGAAGGCGTTCTTCTTCGACGGCCGGCACACGACGACGAAGGCGCTGCACTCGGCCACCGTCTCCTTGGTGGAGGTGCCTAGTTTGGCGTAGAAGAAAGCTCACCACAGCTTGATGGTGTGGAGGATGCTGAGGTAGCCCTCGCACGCCGTGACGAAGGCGGACAACAGTGTCACGATGTTGGGCATCAAGTGGTGCGACATGATGTGGTGGAACTCCATGAATGAGCGGAGGAACCCACTCACCAGAAGGCCGAAGTCGTGGACGAAATATGAGTGGAAGACGACCCGCTCGCCGCCCTGCGGTGCTGGCGAGATCTCCTCCCGCGGCAGCACCCACACCTTGACGAAGGCCGCGTTCGGCATCCGGCGCGTGGCCTGGAGAAAGGTGAGGTGATCCTCGATCACCACCGAGCCGTCCAAGTCTCCTCCCTTCTCGCGCGCCATGGCGTCCGAGAGAGGCTACATGGGGAGAAGAGGCTCGACGACGGCGAGCTGCGGCGGCGCTACGGCGGCACGGAGCAGCAGCAACAGAGAGAGGAAGAAGAAAGAGTGGGAGGAGAGAGCGCGTGCTCCTTCGCTCCCCTGCCTTCCCCACTTATAGCCCTCGGGCTGCAAAGCCGAGGGGGTGGGACGTGGGATCATGGGATTAACTGCGCCCATGACCCCACGACCCCGATTGCTACACAGAGTTACTGCGAAGTAACTCCCACGGGAATCGCAACCGCCCGCCTCGGCCACAGCGGATCCGCCCGCGTGCCAAGGCCCGGTGGTGGCGGGCCCGGCCCACTGTCAGGTCCCATCAAGAGCGTGGGGTGGCGGGCTGGCCAGGATGACATGCGTCGCATGGCGTGCTCGTGGCGGGTGGCAGGCCTAGGGAAGCTAGCAGGCACGCCATCTGTTTCCCGCCTTGGCATTCGCAATCAGCGGAAGATCCCGCCTCTTCAAAACCGGCTCCGGCACCAAGGATTGGATCGGAGCACGACGAGGAAGGAAACTGCTGAGGCTTCACGGCCTTTCAGCCGCGATGCCTCACCAGCTTCAGGACTACTATCGGAGTAATGGGCCACGGGTAGCCTAACCCGATTCCTTGAGCCTTCAATACTTTGGGCCGGCTTCACCCCATCAGACTTCAGAATGAAACGCCGCCTTCTGGTGGCCGGCTGGCTCAACGGCCGGCTGCCCGAAGATGGCCAAGCACCATCAGACGGCACCAAGACGGGCCGACTCCTAGCAGACGGCCTCTGTAGAGGTCGGCTTCTAGCAGGCGGTCGCCCGGTGCCCTCAGAGTCTGCGCCCTTCATCAAGAGGACAAGACAAGGTGAGGCTACAGTGTAGTCCCTCACCCCTGAATCCCGAACTTTTCATAGCCACAGTGCCCCATACAGGCGGAGATCTCCGCACGGCGCGGCACTGTTGCCACTCCCCCCTTGACATCACTCCTGACAGGCGGAGCCCTGTTCCCACGACGACCTATCGCTACAGCCTGCAGGCAGCGAGCCCTACTAGGTAGTGAGAGCCCGGAAGACGGCGGAAGCTAGACCAGCCGGACCTAAGGGAGGCCGGCCTCCAGCAGGCGGCCCATTCCTCCCTCGGGGCCCGTGCACCATTAACCAGATGAGGCGCGGTGTGACTACAGTGATCTCCCACCAGGCGGCGAGACTGTAGCCATGCTCTCCTGACAAAGCCTGCGTCATTAGCATCACGGCTACAGTAATCCGCCACCAACTAGACCCGCCAGCGGTGGGAGCAGACTGTCGGCTCCGTACCCGACCAGTCGGAGGGGCCCACCAGGCGGCGGGCCCCAGCTACCGCGGAGAAGCCGACGACCAGAGACACTGACAGTCGGGTCCTACACCCGGCCAAGTTACCATTATACCCCTGGGGGGTAAGCCTATATAAACCCCCAGGGCACCCATGCAAAGGGTTCCCAACCTGTTAGAACTAGCCTCACACCTAGAGGAAGAAGAGAGCTAGCCCTGCCTCCTTCTACCTTTAGCATACAGCTCAAGGAGCACCATTGTACTCATATTGCCTTAGTGATCATGCGGAGACCCTGCAGAGTAGGACTAGGGGTGTTATCTCCTAGGAGAGCCCCGAACCTAGGTAAAGTGCACCGGTGTTCGTGTCTACGCCTCATCCCGCTTCCAGGCACCAGTGATGTTCTACTCGCTCCCACCATGATAAGCCATCATTTGGCATATGTTGCGCCCAACCCCCGACAGACAACTTCAAATGGACGGACGCAACCACAGCCGGATTGGAAGAAATCAAGGCCCTTCTCTCAAGCAACCCAATCTTGTCCGCACCTGGCGTTGGAGAGCCTATGTTATTATACATTTCGGCAACTAACCAAGTAGTCAGTGCCATCCTCATCGTCGAGCGAGGAGAGGAGGGACATAAATTCCCCACCCAAAAACTAGTTTACTATGTATCGGATGTCCTTACACCTTGCAAATCCTGATACCCGCACTATTAGAACATAGCCTACACAGTCTTCATGGCATCCCGCAAACTTCTACACTACTTTCAAGAGTGTTCGGTCATAGTGGCATCCGAAGTACCCTGAATGACATCATTAATAACAGGGATGCCACTGACCGCATAGCCAAATGGGCCATCGAGCTATTACCGTTCGAAATCACATACAAGCCACGCTGGGCTATTAAATCCTAGGTATTGGTCGACTTCGGTGCTGAATGGACGGAAGCCGAACTCCCTAAAGAGTATAGCTCATACTCTAATTGGATTATGTACTTCGATGGCTCCAAAATGCAGGCCGGACTAGGGGCTGGTGTAATCCTCACATCTCCTACTAGGGACACAGTCCGCTAGGTATTACAAATTATGTATACGGACTCTAATAATGCAGCCGAATACGAGACACTACTACACGATCTTCGCATGGAAATCTCCATGGGCATACAAAGCTTGGAGGTGCGCGATGATTCGAACCTCGCAATTTCCTAGGTCAATGGAGAGTTCGATGCAAAGGAACCAAATTTGATGGCATAGCAAATCTCCATATTAAAACAGTCAGCTTGGTTCGACGGACTCGAGTTCCATCATGTCGCCCGAGAAAGTAATCAGGCATTCGACATCCTTTCTCGTATGGGCGCTAAACGCGACCCCGTGCCACCCAACACCTTCGTGGAGCGGCTCTGTAAGCCATTTGTGGTGTGGCAGGGTGAGAGCGTCGAAGGCAATGCAGACCTGATCACACCCCCAATCGCCGAACACAATGCAGACAACATCGGAGGCCCGGATACCGAGATAACACCCTCAGCTCATGAGACCATGGCGGTATCGCCCCCTGGACCAAACCTTACTTAGCCTAACAGGCAAGATCTCCCCAACGATCAAGACGAGGCGCGATGCATAGCTCGGTGCTCCAAAGCCTTCAAAGAGAATGAAGGCAAACTATATAAAAGAAGTACAACCGGAGTGCTTCAAAGTGTATCTCCGAAGAGGAGGGAAGGCAACTCTCGGCAGAAATACATGCCGGTCTCGGCTGTCATCACGCCGCAGCCCGCGCCCTTGGAAGCAAGGCGTTTCGAACAGGCTTTTTCTAGCCTACGGCTCGAGCTGACTGAAGGTGCTAGTATTCGACTAGAGGGGGGTGAATAGGTAATTTTTATGGAAGTCTTCAAAACCGGGGTGATTTGCAGACAAACAATAGAAATGAACCTATTGACATGCAGCGGAAGGTAGACTATGCTAGACAAGCCATAGTCAAGTAAGCAATGTAGTGAAAGCACGAAGACTATCAACAGCTAGGTAGTATGGATCGGAATGGAAGATAGTATGAAGCCAAACAAACAATAGTCTTCACACAATGAAGTCAATCAGATCAGGCAAGTGGGCAAAGACTTCATGAAGACAAACTGTAAGTAAGGTGAGAGAGGAAGGATAGAACCAATTGCTCGAAGAGAACAAGAGATTTGTTGGACCAGTTCCAGTTGCTGTGATAACTGTACGTCTGGTTAGGGAGGCTGAGATTCAACTCAGAAGACTGTGTCTTCACCTTATTCCCCTTGAGCTAAGAACACTTAGTCCTTGCCCAATCACTCTGGTAAGTCTTCAAGGGAGACTTCCAAAACTTCGCAGACTTCGTTCACTGGCAATCCACAATGACTCTTGGATGCTCAAAACGCAACGCCTAACCGGCTGGAGGATTCATAGTCCTCAAGTGTAATAAGTCTTCAGATCACGCAGACAGAAAGACTTCAGTGATGCCTCACACTCTTTGGCTCTGGGTGTTTTGGGCTTTGTCCTTGCAAGGATTCTCTCTCAAAGGCTTCGGAGGTGGGTTGCTCTCAAATGACAAAAGCCGTGTGCTAACTCTGAGCAGCCACGAATTTATGGTGTAGGGGGTGGGCTATTTATAGCCAGGAGGCAACCTGACCTGATTTGTCCAAAATGACCGTCCAACGGTCAGATTTCGAACACACGTGGCAGCTAAGCTTGGGCTACAAGCCAAGCTGACTCATCCAACTCTGCATAGGATTTGCTCTCATTGTCTTCGCTCGAAGACATAGCATTTGTTTGATCATCACATCAGGCACTCTAACTTTGTTCACTTGGACCCCACTTAACAGTACGGTGGTTCCTATGACTCAACAAAGAAGAAAAGGAAACTACGAAACAACTATGTATTCACACTCCATAGTCTTCACGCGATGTCTTCTCTTGTCATAGTCTTCAATGTGAATGTCTTCACAGACCACCATTGTCTTCAATGTCTTCACACATTTTTAGGGGTCACCTCTGATAGGTAAACCGAATCAATATGGGACTAATACCTGTGTTATCCTGCAATTCTCACAAACACATTAGTCCCTCAACCAAGTTTGTCGTCAATACACCAACACCAACTAGGGGTGGCACTAGATGCACTTACAATCTCCCCCTTTTTGGTGATTGATGACAAACTGGTTGAAGTTTTCAACGGGGATAAAAGTATGTGAAAGTTTAATGTTGTGAGTATTGTCTTCATACATATGACAAGGCTCCCCCTGAAGATGTGCATATAAATGATTTGCTTTTGAATGCAAATGCACATGGCAGATTTTTCTTTGTGGAGGCCATTTTCAGAGTGTGAAGACAATACATTATGCATATAAGTAGGTAAAGAAGATAATGATATGCATAATGGTAAATGGACGTCTGCAGAATGACTTCATGCAAAATTTATCATCCATCATAGAATAGCAGAAAAAGTAGCAGACGCCCATCAAGTTTAAGTGTTAGAACTCTGAGAACCAAATGTTTCAAAAGACGAGAGTTGTAAGAACTTGGCAAAATAATGCAACCACCCATAAGGACCCTCTTGAAGACTATCAACTCATATGCTTCTCCCCCATTTGTTAGTCATGACCAAAAAGGTTTGAAGACATAGAGCATCTACTCGTTCCTGGAAGGAGCCGATGGTGGAGCAGGGTTGTTGTTGGAGTTTGGTGGTGCAGAGGGCCTGGTGCAGAGTCGAGATGCAGTGCAGACATTGTTGGTGAAGTGGCGTCGTCTCCTTCATCGACGACATTCGCAACAACAGTTGCAGCCAAAGATGAATACTCAGAGTCTTCAAGTGAGGGAGTACGTTGCCATCTTGCATTAGGTGGAGGCCTGGAGTCAAACTTGAAGCTTTCGGTGAAGCCATCTACTCGAAGATCATCTTCAGAACATAGTAGAGTTAGGCTCTTCCAGGACTGCCATGCATTCTCATGGGCAACGAAAGAGTTCTTGGTGGCCAGATTGCGAATGCGATTGACATCCACCAAGAGACTATGCATCTGACGCTTCAGCCAGTCGTGGTGCTTGTCCTGATTCTGATGTAAGGCCACAAGTAGCTCTCGGTCATTGAGGACACGAGAATGCTTCCGAGGCCTTTGAGCAATAGTACTGGCAGTGGCTTCGGTATTTGCACGATGAGGCAGACGCACATTGCCAGCAAGAGGATAAGAAGGAACAACAGCATTGGGAACATCAACACCTTTGATGGGCTGCGTGAAGCTTTGATGACCAGCACTGTGAAGATATATTGGCTGCTTGGCATGCTTGGCATGCTGAAGGGTGATAGTTGATAGTTGAATGGAGCTTGATTAGGCGCATTACCCATGGAGCATTAAACTTCAGGCCAAATAGATCAATCCCAGATGCAGCAAGTTGTCTGATGAAGAAATCCTGGGAGTTGAACTTGATGTCATTGGCAATATAGAAAACCAAAGTCTTCATAGTGCCTTCAAGTTTGGCTTCAGAAGAATGTCCCTTGATTGGCCACAGAGTACGCCTTAGTATATGATAGACTGTGCAGGGCAAGTACTCAAGATCCTGGACAAAGAATTCCTTTGGATATCTGGATCTTGAGGCAATGGCTTCATCATGCTGAGCATTTGACTCATATTGGGTTCAGGCCGCTGAAAAATGCTCTGCAGTCCTTTTGTGTGGCGCTGACAACCAGGCTCATACAATTCACCTGGAGTGAGTAGGGAGGTAAGCTCAATGATGTCCTGAGCTTTGGCTTCATGGTGCAAATCACCTGTCATCCACTGAAGGGTCTATGTTTTTGGATCCCTGTTGTATCCACGTATGTGAAGAGTAGCATAGAACTGCAGCAGAAGCTCTTCATTCCAGTGCTATTTGGCTATGATGAATTCCAGAAGGCCAGCATCACGAAAGCAATCCATAGCTTCTTCAAGACAGGGGAGCCCAGCCATAGCTTCACAATGAAGGCGCATGTGAGGGAAGATTCTCTCTTGGTTGTAGAGAACACAAGAGTAGTAGCTGCACTGTTGATGGCTCCAGAAGTGATCTGAGGAGATCCTTGCCTTTGAGTAGGTATCCTTGTCACTGTCAAAGAAGGTGTTGTGTGCTCTAAAGCTATTGACACTGAAAGAACCACGAGATCTAGCAGCACCTGGAAGTCTTGGCAGTCTCGGCTTAGGGTTCTGCACTTGTGGTCGCTGCTGCACATGATAGTCATATTGCGGTCCAGGACCAGTGGGAGGTACCAGGACAGGCAAGCGAATATTGACCAACTCCATATCACGGTTGTAAGCCAATTCCATTGTGTGAGGTCTTGGGGGAGGAACAACGCCGTCAGTGGGGACCGGCGTGACAGAAGCTTCAACATTCTCATTGGCTTCAGGCTCCACACGATCTTCAGCCAAGACATGGTCATTGGCTTCAGAAGTGTTTGTGGCAGCCTCAACATTCTCAACCTCCATATGGTCAACGATCGGAGGGTCTTGCACAGTCACATTCTCCTCAAGAATGACTTTATCTGGGGCAGGGGGTGTTCTTGATAACCCACAAGTATAGGGGATCGCAATAGTTTTCGAGGGTAGAGTATTCAACCCAAATTTATTGATTCGACACAAGGGGAGCCAAAGAATATTCTCAAGTATTAGCAGCTGAGTTGTCAATTCAACCACACCTGGAAACTTAGTATCTGCAGCAAAGTGTTTAGTAGCAAAATAATATGATAGTGGTGGTAACGGTAACAAAAGTAAAGACAGCAAAAGTAATGTTTTTGGTATTTTGTAGCAATGGAAAGGTAAATAAGCGAGAACCAGTATATGGAAAACTCGTAGGCACCGGATTAGCGATGGATAATTATGCCGGATGCGGTTCGTCATGTAACAGTCATAACATAGGGTGAAACAGAACTAGCTCCAGTTCATCAATGTAATGTAGGCATGTATTCCGTATATAGTCATACGTGCTTATGGAAAAGAACTTGCATGACATCTTTTGTCCTACCCTCCCGTGGCAGCGGGGTCCTATCGGAAACTAAGGGATATTAAGGCCTCCTTTTAATAGAGAACCAGAACAAATCATTAGCACATAGTGAATACATGAACTCCTCAAACTATGGTCATCACCGGGAGTTGTCCCAATTATTGTCACTTCGGGGTTGCCGGATCATAACACATAGTAGGTGACTATAGACTTGCAAGATAGGATCAAGAACACACATATGTTCATGAAAACATAATAGGTTCATATTTGAAATCATGGCACTCGGGCCCTAGTGACAAGCATTAAGCATAGCAAAGTCATAGCAACATCAATCTCAGAACATAATGGATACTAGGGATCAAACCCTAACAAAACTAACTCGATTACATGATAAATCGCATCTAACCCATCACTGTCTAGCAAGCCTACGATGCAATTACTCACGCACGGCAGTGAGCATCATGAAATTGGTGATGGAGGATGGTTGATGATGACGACGGTGACGAATCCCCCTCGCCGGAGCCCTGAACGGACTCCAGATCAGCCCTCCCGAGAGAGATTAGGGCTTGGTGGTGGCTCCGTATCGTAAAACGCGATTATTTCTTCCCCCTGGTATTTTTCTCCCCGAAAGCCAATATATGGATTTGGAGTTGGCGTCGGAGGGCCACCAGGGGGCCCATGAGGTAGGGGGCGCGCCACGGAACACCTTAGAAATAATAAAGAAAAATCGTCGCCAAAGATGAAGGCCAGGGGGCCCACACCCTGTCCACGAGGTAGGGGGGCGTGCCTAGGGGGCGCCCCCACCCTCGTGGACAGGGTGTGGGCCCCTGTCCTTCATCTTTGCCGACGATTTTTCTTTATTTTTTCTAAGGTGTTCCGTGGAGTTTCTGGTCATTCCGAGAACTTTTATTTTCTGCACAAAAAACAACACCATGGCAGTTCTGCTGAAAACAGCGTCAGTGCGGGTTAGTTCCATTCAAATCATACAAGTTAGAGTCCAAAACAAGGGCAAAAGTGTTTGGAAAAGTAGATACGACGGAGATGTATCAACTCCCCCAAGCTTAAACCCTTGCTTGTCCTCAAGCAATTCAGTTGACAAACTGAAAGAGAAAAAGAAAAACTTTTACAAGCTCTGTTTGCTCTTGTTGTTGTAAACATGAAATGCCAGCATTCAAGTTTTAGCAAATATTATGAACTAACCATACTCACAATAACACGTAGGTCTCACAATTACTCATATCAATAACATAATCACCTAGCGAGCCATAATAATAAAACTCGGATGACAACACTTTCTCAAAATAATCATAACATGATATAACAAAATGGTATCTCGCTAGCCCTTTACGAGACCAAAAACATAAATGCAGAGCACCTTTAAAGATCAAGGACTGACTAAACATTATAATTCATGGTAAAAGAGATCCAGTCAAGTCATACCCAATATAAACCAATAATAGTGAATGCAAACGACAGTGTGCTCTCCAGCGGGTGCTTTTAATAAGAAGGGTGATGACTCAACATAAAAGTAAATAGATAGGCCCTTCGTAGAGGGAAGCAGGGATTTGTAGAGGTGCCAGAGCTCGGTTTTGAAATAGAGATAAATTATATTTTGAGCGGCATACTTTCATTGTCAACATAACAACTAAAAGACGGCGATATCTTCCATGCTAAACAGATTATAAGCGGTTCCCAAACAGAATGGTAAAGTTTATACTCCCCCTCCTCCACAAGCATCAATCCATGGCTTTCTCGAAACAACGAGTGCCACCAACATTCAAAGGGTCCCAAGGGGAGTTTTGTTTGTAGTTATTTTGATTTAGTTTGCATAAAGCATGGGACTGGGCATCCCGGTTACCAGCCATTTTCTCGTGAATGAGGAGCGGAGGCCACTCCTCTTGAGAATAACCCGCCTAACATGGAAGATAAGGGCAGCTCTAGTTGACATATGAGCTATTCGAGCATGCAAAACAGAATGTTTATTTGAAGGTTTAGAGTTTGGCACATACAAATTTACTTTGAATGGTAGGTAAATACCGCATATAGGTTGGTATAGTGGACTCATATGGAATAACTTTGGGGTTTAGGGAGTTTGGATGCACAAGCAGTATTCCCGCTTAGTACAGGTGAAGGCTAGCAAAAGACTGGAAAGCGACCAACTGAGAGAGCGACAATAGTAGTAAACATGCATTACAATTAATTTGCACTGAATACAAGCATGAGTAGGATATAATCCACCATGAACATAAATATCATGAAGGCTATGTTGATTTGATTCAACTACATGCGTAAACATGTGCCAAGTCGAGTCACTCAATACATTTGAAGGAGGATACCATCCCATCATACCACATCATAATCATTCTAATAGCATGTTGGCACGCAAGGTAAACCATTATAACTCATAGCTAATGAAGCATGGCACAAGCAACTATAATCTCTAAATGTCATTGCAGATATGTTTACTTCATAATAGCTAAATCAAGAACGATGAATCATCATATTTACAAAAACAAGAGAGGTCGAGTTCATACCAGCTTTTCTCTTCCCAATAAGTCCATCATATATCATCATTATTGCCTTTCACTTGCACGACCGAACGGTGTGTATAATAATAAGAGTGCACGTGCATTGGACTAAGCTGGAATCTGCAAGCATTCAACTCAAGAGAGAAGACAAGTAATATGGGCTCGAAGTTAAATAAACAATCATGCATATAGGAGCCACTAAGCATTTTCAATATAGTCTTCTCGACCCCCGAAAGAAAGGAAAAGAAATAAAACTATTTACACGGGAAAGCTCCCAACAAGTAAAAGAAGAACGGGTAATATTTTTGGGTTTTCTTTTTAATTCTACTACAAGCATGGAAAGTAAACTAACTAATTTTTTTGTGGTTTTTTCTTAAGGTTCATCAAACACACAAGAAGAAAGCAGGAAAAACAAATGTAAACTAGCATGGATATTATAGTGAAAGAGTATGAGCACCGACATCTAGCAATGAGTGTGTGTGAACATGAATGTAATGTCGGTGGGAAATACGTACTCCCCCAAGCTTAGGCTTTTGGACTAAGTTGGTCTATTGCCAGGGACAGCCTGGCGGATATCCGTAGGTGAAGCTGGGGTCATACTATGACGCAGCGGCTATTGCCGCCTGAGCTGTAGCGTGGAGTCAAGCAGCCTCGGCTCTCCTTTCGTACTCATCTGCCTCCTCTCTGGTAATATATCTTCTTTTTGCCTGTGAATCAAAGAAAGCAGGGGCAGGAAGAGCAATATGGACTACACGACGTCTTTTAAAAATTAGTCGATACTGGAGAGGTGGTTCAGTCCTCTCAACAAACTGGTGGGAAACCATAGAATCAAAATCTAAATAAGAGGGAGGTAACTCCATATCACCCTCACGTATGTATACCTCAAGAAAATTAGCTAAGCGGGTTGCATAAATCCCTCTAAAGAAATCTCCGCTATGTCTATTCTGATGCAACATGCGGGCTACAATGGGTCACATATGATAAGGTTGGTCTCCTAACACAGCACTCCTGAGAATGCTGAGATCAGGGACACACATGTGACAAGATTCATCCTTAGCATTAATACATCTACCTATGAAGAGAGCAAAATAATGTATACCAGGAAAGTGAATGCTCCATATAGTGGCTTGTGTTATATCTCTAGATTCCCCCACAATTATTCTAGCAAGAAAGTCTTTGTATTCAGATTTAGGGGGATCCCTGATATTACCAAAAGATGGAAGTTTGCAAGCAGAAGTGAAATCCTCTAAGTCCATGGTATAAGATTTGTTATAAAGGTCAAACATGACTGAAGGAGAATTACGCGAAGATGAAAACTCAAACCTCCTCACAAATGAACTTGTGAGATCATGATACTGGGGGAATTTGTCAGCTTCAAAGTCCTCAAGACCGGCGTTACTCAAATATGTGCTAAATTCTTCTTTGATTCCCACTTGATTCATAAAATTTTCTGATGGCCATTCACAAGGACTGACAGGAGCGTCTCTTGGTGGTTCCTCGTCAGCATCACTTATTGCAAGCCTAGGACCTTGCTTCCTTGAAGGACCACCTTGGAACATCCTCCTAAGCATATTGTTTCCTCTGAAAAAATTCTGAAATTTTTTAGTAACTTAAAATAAAAGTGAACCAACTTCAATAAAAGTGATAGCAACAACTCCCACAAATACCTAGAGCCTATATAAAGCATCAGAACTACTTGGAACCATATAAGTTTGACATGCAAGCTCAAGAACATGGTCACCTATGCAGCACGAATTTGCAATGAATAAAGCACTAGAACAAAAACTAATTGGACCAATGGAGGAGTCACATACCAAGGAACAATCTCCCCAAGCAGTTTTGCAAGAGGTGCTTTGAGCAAGGAGATCGAAAATCACAGCAACGAGGGCTGGAACTCGTGCTTGAGTTGGTTTTTCCTGTTTGTGTGAAGCAGAGGAAGAAGATGGGTGCAGGAATAAGTGGAGGAGGGCCACCGTGGGCCCATGAGGCAGGGGCGTGCCCAGGGGGTAGGGCGCGCCCTCCATCCTCGTGGCCAGGTGGCAGCTCCCCCCGTGGTAATTTTTGCACAGTAAATCCTCAAATATTTCCGAAAAAATCATATTAAATTGGCATGGCATTCTGAGGACTTTTATTTTCGGGATATTTTTATATTGCACGGATAAGTCAGGAGATAGACAGAAAAATATTATTTTACTTTATTTCTACTAAATAACAGAAAATATAAAGAGGGTACAGAAGGTTGTGCGTCTAGTTTCATCCATCTCGTGATCATCAAAATGAACCCACTAACAAGGTTGATCAAGTCTTGTTAACAAACTCATTCCGAATAATCACGGAACCGGAGAAATTTTGAATAACACTAAGTTACCTCAACGGGGATATGAAAATCCCCAACAATAAGAATATGATACTTTTTCTTGACAGTAGGGAGAGGAAATTCAAAACCTCCAAATATAATTGATGGAATTTTTCCAATAGAGTTGATACTATAAACTTGAGGTTGTTTACTCTAAAAGTGTATCGTGTGCTCATTGCCATTAACATGAAAAGTGACATTGCCTTTGGTGCAATCAATAACAGCCCCTGCAGTATTAAGGAAAGGTCTTCCAAGAATAATAGACATACTATCATCCTTGGGAATATCAAGAATAACAAAATCCGTTAAAATAGTAATGTTTGCAACCACAACAGGCACATCCTCACAAATACCGACAGGTATAGCAGTTGATTTATCAGCCATTTGCAAAGATATTTTAGTAGGTGTCAACTTATTCAAATCAAGTCTACGATATAAAGAGAGAGGCATAACACTGACACCGGCTCCAAGATCACATAAAGCAGTTTTAACATAATTTCTTTTAATGGAGCAAGGTGTAGTAGGTACTCCGGAATCTCCAAGTTTCTTTGGTATTCCACCCTTAAAAGTATAATTAGAAAGCATGGTGGAAATTTCAGCTTCAGGTATTTTTCTTTTTTTAGTAATGATATCCTTCATATACTTAGCATAAGGTTTTGTTTTGAGCACGTCAGTTAATCGCATACGCAAAAAGATGGGTCTAATCATTTCAACAAAGCGCTCAAAATCCTCATCATCCTTTTTCTTGGATGGTTTCGGAGGAAAAGGCATGGGTTTTTGAACCCATGGTTCCCTTTCTTTACCATGTTTCCTAGCAACAAAGTCTCTTTTATCATAACGTTCATACTTTGATTGTAGGTTATCAAGATCAACAGCAGGTTCAACTTCTACATCATTATCATTACTAGGTTGAGCATCAATATGAACATTATCATTAACATTATCACTAGGTTCATGTTCATCACCTGATTGTGTTTGACATCGAAATGAAATATCATTCGGATTCTCAGGTTGTTCAGCAATAGGTTCACTAGAAGTTTGCAAAGTCCTATCATTTTTCTTTTTCTTCCTCTTAGAAGAACTAGGTACATCAATATTGTTTCTCTGAGAATCTTGCTTGACTCTCTTAGGGTGGCCTTCAGGATACAAAGGTTCCTGAGTCATTCTACCAGTTCTAGTAGCCACTCTAACAGCATAATCATTTTTCTTACTATTCATTTCATCAAGCGCTTCTTTCTAAGCTTTAAGTACTTGTTCTACTTGCGTGGTGACCATAGAAGCATGTTTGCTAACAAGTTTAAGTTCACCTCTAATATCAGCCATATAATCAACCCAAGCATTTAATCATAAAGGTATTCTGTTTTAATTGTCTACCAAAATAAGCATTAAAGTCATCTTGCTTAAACATAAAGTCATCAAACTCATCCAAACACTGACTAGCAATTTTAGTAGGAGGGACTTCAGCTTTATCTTATCTATAGAGAGAATTTACCTTTACTACCTGTGTCGGGATATCGGGAGGTTCTTCATTAAATAAGTAATTGAGATCATATACTTCTTCAACAGGCGGTAAATTAAGACCATGTATTTCTTCAATAGGAGGTAAATTCTTAACATCTTCAGCTTTAATACCTTTTTCTTTCATAGATTTCTTTGCCTCTTGCAAATCTTCGGGACTGAGAAATAGAACACCTCTCTTCTTCGGAGTAGGTTTAGGAATAGGCTTAGTAATTGGCTCTGGAGGTAGCTCGGGAGGTGCCCAATTATTTTCATTTGCCAACATATTATTCAATAGAATCTCAGCGTCATCCGGTGTTCTTTCCCTGAAAAGAGAACCAGCACAACTATCCAGGAAATCTCTGGAAGCATCAGTTAGTCCATTATAAAAGATATCAAATATTTCAGGTTTCTTAAGAGGATGATCAGGCAAAGCATTAAGTAACTTGAGAAGCCTCCCCCAAGCTTGTGGGAGACTCTCTTCTTCAATTTGCACAAAATTGTATATTTCCCTCAAGGCAGCTTGTTTCTTATGAGCAGGGAAATATTTAGCAATGAAGTAATAAATCATATCCTGGGGACTTTGCACACAACCAGGATCAAGAGAATTATACCATATCTTAGCATCACCCTTTAATGAGAACGGAAATATTTTGAGTAAATAAAGGTAGCGCGATCTCTCATTATTAGTAAACATGGCAGCTATATCATTTAACTTAGTAAGATGTGCCACAACAGTTTCAGTTTCATAGCCATAAAAAGGATCAGAACCAAAGTAATTATATCTGGATCAACAGAAAAATCATAATAGTCCTGATCAGGAACACAGATAGGTGAAAGAGCAAAAGCAGGGTCGGGTTTCATTCTATCTCTAAAAGATTCTTTACTCCATGTAACTAGCAAACTCTTAAGTTCCTGTCTATCCTGGCAAGCAAGAATAGCTGCAGAAGATTCAGCATCAAAAACATAACCCTCAGGAATAGCAGGCATAGGTTCATCATCACTCACATCATCGTGTTCAGGTTCAATAATTTCTCTTTCTCTAGACCTAGCAATTTTCTCATCAAGAAATTCACCAAGGGGCATAGTAGTATCAAGCATAGAAGTAGTTTCATCATAAGTATCATGCATTGCAGAAGTGGCGTCATCAATAACATGCGACATATCAGAATTCATAGCAGTAGTAGGTTTAGGTGTCGCAAACTTAGTCATAACAGAAGGAGAATCTAGTGCAAGGCTAGATGGCAGTCCCTTACCTCCCCTCGTGGTTGAGGGCAAAATAGTAGTTCGATCATCTTTCAAGTTCTTCATAGTGTCCAGTAGATATAAATCCCAAGTGACTCAAATAATAGAGCTATGCTCCCCGGCAACGACGCCAGAAAAAGGTCTTGATAACCCACAAGTGTAGGGGATCGCAACAGTTTTCGAGGGTAGAGTATTCAACCCAAATTTATTGATTCGACACAAGGGGAGCCAAAGAATATTCTCAAGTATTAGCAGCTGAGTTGTCAATTCAACCACACCTTGAAACTTAGTATCTGCAGCAAAGTGTTTAGTAGCAAAGTAATATGATAGTGGTGGTAACGGTAACAAAAGTAAAGACAAAGAAAAGTAATGTTTTGGTATTTTGTAGTGATTATAATAAAGATAACGGAAAGGTAAATAAGCGAGAACCAAAGATATGGAAAACTTCGTAGGCACGGATTAGCGATGGATAATTATGCCGATGCGGTTCGTCATGTAACAGTCATAACATAGGGTGACACAGAACTAGCTCCAGTTCATCAATGTAATGTAGGCATGTATCCCGTATATAGTCATACGTGCTTACGGAAAAGAACTTGCATGGCATCTTTTGTCCTACCCTCCGGTGGCAGCGGGGTCCTATCGGAAACTAAGGGATATTAAGGCCTCCTTTTAATAGAGAACCGGAACAAATCATTAGCACATAGTGAATACATGAACTCCTCAAACTATGGTCATCACCGGAAGTGGTCCCGATTATTGTCACTTCGGGGTTGCCGGATCATAACACATAGTAGGTGACTATAGACTTGCAAGATAGGATCAAGAACACACATATGTTCATGAAAACATAATAGGTTCAGATCTGAAATCATGGCACTCAGGCCCTAGTGAAAAGCATTAAGCATATCAAAGTCATAGCAACATCAATCTCAGAACATAATGGATACTAGGGATCAAACCCTAACAAAACTAACTCGATTACATGATAAATCTCATCCAACCCATCACCGTCCAGCAAGCCTACGATGCAATTACTCACACACGGCGGTGACCATCATGAAATTGGTGATGGAGGATAGTTGATGATGACGACGACGACGAATCCCTCTCCGAGCCCTGAACGGACTCGAGATCAGCCCTCCCGAGAGAGATTAGGGCTTGGCGGCGGCTCTGTATCGTAAAATGCGATTATTTTTTTCCCCTGATTTTTTTCTCCCCGAAAGCCAGTATATGGAGTTGGAGTTGGCGTCGGAGGGGCGCCAGGGGGCCGACGAGGTAGGGGGGCACGCCCAGGGGGGGCGCCCCCCACCCTCGTGGACAGGGTGTGGGCCCCCTGGCCTTCATCTTTGGTGACGATTTTTCTTTATTTTTTCTAAGGTGTTCCATGGAGTTTCAGGTCATTCCGAGAACTTTTATTTTTTGCACAAAAAACAACACCATGGAAGTTCTGCTGAAAACAACGTCAGTCCGGGTTAGTTCCATTCAATTCATACAAGTTAGAGTCCAAAACAAGGGCAAAAGTGTTTGGAAAAGTAGATACGATGGAGATGTATCAGGTGTAGCAACTCTCTCTTCTCTTCTTTTTCTTTCTTCTTCATCGGCTGATGCAGCCGGAATGTCTTCGGCAACTTTGGCATCAAACTCAGCAACCGTCGCAGAAGGATTCTCTTCAGGGAACACTTGACGTGCTAGTGAGCTAGATTGCTGTGAATCTTCTTCTGGGATGGTTGACATCGAGACCGATGGACCGAGGCCTTTGCAAAGCCGTTGGAACACAGGCGACGCCTTTGGCGATGGAGTGGTCTCCATGTAGTCGTTGTCATTCACCATTGGATTGGTGACTTGCACTGGTGGAGTGCGGGGTGTTGCATAATGAACTGGGGTTTCTTCTTGCGGGCGCCTAGCCCATGAATCATCCTGAGCAATTGGCATCAAAGGACGACCAATGCTGATGTATTCGCTGCTCGTAGGAGCAGGCGATGATACCAATTGATGCTCTAGCTGAGGAAGGTCTTCATCATCAACAACATTGTCTTCATGACCAATGTCTTTAGCTGCGTTGGGCTCAACAGCTGGAACTTGCTCTTCTTCATGAGCCTCTGTGGAAGCAGGCTGGTGGAGTACAACTTGACGTTCTTGGTTTGTGGCAGCAGGGGGAGCAACAGAGATGGGTTCAACAATGAGTGGTTGAGAGGCTGCAGCATGCTCTTTCTTTGAAGACTTAGTTCCCTTATTCTTCAGCTTCTTCTTAGAAGGAGCATCGTCAGATACATCCTTGTGCTTGCGCTTCTTGGCTTCAGCTTCAGCCGCTCTTGTCTTCTTCAGTTCAGAAGCTGCTGAGGGGACCTTAGGCTTCAAGCCTATCATACTTGTAGGGAAGACAATGCGAGGTTCTTCCTGCCTTGCTACAGTGTGGGTCTCAGCAGACTTCTTCTTCTTGGCAGTCATCCTGGGATCAATGCCAGGCCACCCAAGAGCTTTTCGCTTCTTAGCTTCATTGTGGGCTTGAACACATTTCTTAGCGAGATACTTCATGCACTGCCTTGAGCCTTTAGCTTCAGTGCATTTCTTGTGGAACTCCTTCTTGAGGTCATGCAACATCTTCTTCAAGATTTGAACATCAGCCACGCTGAGCTTGGCCATGTTCTTCTTGAAGTGATCCTTCTCACAATCCATCTTGTTCTTCAGCTCGACAATCTTCTGAGCCAACGCCAGTTCACCAGCAATGGCACCATGGAAGGTGACGCTGATGTCCAAAGGGAGCTGAAGATCATCAATATTGATGCCCTCATTGTCGAACCATTCATCGATGAAGTTATTCAGAATATCAACATCAAAGAGCGGCAGATCGTTGAAGATTTCAGCTTCTTGCTTGCTCTTGATAAGCATTTCCAGAGCATCATCAACAAGATCTTCATCACTGGACAGATCGATGGCTTCATCTTCGTTGCGTAGCACAGCGAATGGTGTCAGTGGTTGCCCAGTGGACTTCTTGGGCAATGGCTTCTTGGTCCTCTTGGACACGCGAGATAAGTCTTCAGACTGCACACTAGATTCAGGCGGTGCAACCTTCAGTGGCTTCCTTGCTGAAGCTTTTGGTGAAGAAGATGGCTTTGAAGCTTTTGCCTTCTTCTTCTTTTCCTTGGGAGGTGAGGGAGCAGCTTTAGTGTCAGCATCACCATCAGATCACTCCACTGCTGCTCTCTGAGCAGCAATGTGAGACAGAAGCCCATCAAAATTAGCAAAGGGGCCAATTCTGTTTTCATTGGCTTCACGTGTCCCATCGGATCTGGGAGTAGAGGGGCTAGGGTTAAAGTTGAGGCCATTGTACTTTGTGTTCTGCGAAGCTGAATCGTTGGCAAACTGATAGTTGTGCTTGAAGAGATTGTCATCGCGACACCATAATAGAGATGATGAATCAGCATTTTCAGGCTGCGGTCCTCTGACCATGCAAGGATATAATTCTAGTGCAATGGCTTCAGCCTTGCTCTTTGGCACCAAGCCGTGATATAGACAGTCTCCCCATGGGTGCTTGATGACGTTCTTCTCAGCGTATTCAGGCGTGATGAATCTTTACTTGAACCATTCCTCAGCCCAATATCTTCGGATCCATTGAATCCGGTTCTTGCGCTGGTTGTAGTTTTCGTCAGGGTCTGACTTGTATTGCTCATACAAGGCAGGATGCAGATCAAGTGTTGTGTTGCCTCGGCATTTCCTGCCACCCTTCCGAGCAGACTTTTCTGAAGCCATAATATTTAAGCTGATTGGCTTCAGTACAATGAGTGGCTTCCGTCTGATTGGCTTCAAACAAGAACTAGCTTCAGGTGATTCAATGTGATGCTGTAAGTTTTCTGCAAATGAATGCAGACTATGAGAACCAAGGGATTATCCCAGGGACATGTACCTGTGACATCATTAGAGATGGGAGGGAAGGGGAAGAGGTCATATGCATTCTTAGAAGATTTTGAAGATAAATCACTTTAGAAGACATTGACCTTGTAGTGCGAAGACATTCACTTATTTGGAGAGAGTTGGTTCCAGATTTTTCGAATCCATGAATAAGTACAGATGAGGAATCTAATTAGTTATAAAGCATAAGTGAATATACTTAGCATGGTATGAGATGCAGAAGAGAACAAATCCAGATTTGGAAGTTCAGAAACCACTTTTGGATAAAGTGGACGGATTCGACAGATCTAAAAGGCGGTAAAAAGTAAGATTTCTTTACTCCAGACAAACTGCTAGACGGGTTGGAAGAGAAGCCGAGCAGTTCAATCTCCCGCGCCCTAACTTGGCGACGGAAGACACCTACAGCTGCGGCGAAAAGGACGAGGTCCACGGCCGGCGTGAGGACGGCGTCGAACAGATTGCGGCAGCTAAGTGTTTCTTCTCCGGTGTCGACACGAGCTAGCGGAGGTGCTAGGTTTTGTGCAAGGTGGCTAGGTGGAAGAACAGATAATGACCATGCGGGTGAGTATTTATAAGAAGGAGGAGGGCGGCGCAGCGCAATTACGCAGGTGCCCCTGGCGGTTCACATCTGAGAGACACGTGGCATGCATGCAACACATTGAGAGTTGTTCCATGTTCCCACGCATGCCTGGATTGTCGGGTGGTCGTTTCGGCTTCTCCGGTTTTCAGGCAATAAGGATGCAACATTAAAACAGATTAAATGTTTGTCAGAGTGTCCTCTGCTGACAAGGACTCAGAGAAGACAATCGATAGGTTTCAATAGAATGCATATGATTTGGACATGTAGAGTTGAGGTAGAAGCACAGAATAGGTTAGGGTCCGATCACATTCACTTAGATCAAAAAGATTCAAGAGAGAAGACATAGCTATAAGTGAATGCTGTAGAGGACAGAACACAAATATATATATATATATATATGAACCAACTCAACATTGCGAAGATAAATCATGAAGACAAGTCAATGTTGGAGACAATCCAACTGCAAAGACTTTGCAATCATAACGCCAAGAGAAACACTTCAATAAGGATTTGGTGGTGGCGTTACCCACCGTATAGGAAATATTAGACCCAGACACGGTGCACAATTATCATGGCACTCCGAAGTCAAATTCCGCATTAATGTATTCACACTCAGAAGGTAAGTCTTCATTAATTGAAGATATACGTTACTTTGTGTGTTGCACATCTAAGTCGTCAACATGCATAAGCGTTAGGATGTGTGTCCATTCACCGGACATTTGAGGATTCTAAGATATTTAGCTCACACCGCAACTTGCAAAACCTTTTCTCATCCAAGGGCTTAGTGCAGATATCTGCCAATTGCTCTTCAGTGCTGACGTGAATGATATCAATGTCTTCCTTGTTGACATGATCTCTGAGAAAGTGGTGACGGATCTGAATGTGGTTTGTCTTCGAGTGGTGAACTAGATTCTTCAAAAGCTTAATGGCACTTTCATTGTTGCAGAAGAGGTGTACATTCTTCATGTTGATGCCATAGTCCTTGAGAGTTTGCTTCATCCATAGAAGCTGGGCACAGCACGATCCAGCAGCAATGTATTCAGATTCAACAGTGGAGAGTGACACATAGTTCTGCTTCTTTGAAGACCAACAAATAAGTGATCGACCGAGAAAGTGACATGTTCCTGAGCTGGATTTGTGATCAACTTTGTAACCAGCATAATCAGCATCAAAATACCCAATCAGATCAAATGTTGAGCCCTTTGGATACCATAATCCTACCGTTGGGGTGTAAGCCAAATATCGAAGTATTCGCTTCACCGCTAGGTGATGCGACTCCTTTGGTACCGCTTGGAATCGGGCACACATGCAAACGCTAAGCATTATATCTGGCCTAGATGCATATAAGTAAAGTAAGGAACCAATCATGGAGCGGTATACCTTTTGATCAAATTCTTTACCATTGTTGTCAGGACCCAGATGACTTTTGGTTGGCATTGGCGTCGTGTATCCTTTGCGGTCTTGCATTCCAAACTTCTTCAGGCAATCTTTGAGGTATTTCTCTTGTGATATGAAGATGACATTCCTCTACTAACGGATTTGAAGACCAAGGAAGAACTTCAGCTCACCCATCATGGACATTTGATATTGCTCTTGCATCATGTGCCCAAACTCATCACTCTATCTCTTCTCGGTGCAGCCGAAGATACAGTTCACCGTCATATGACTTCGTGAAGAGTGTTGGATCTAGAGAACCAGGTTTGAAGCTCTTCAGGAAGTCTTTGAGTGTGTCATACCAAGTGCGAGGAGCTTGTTTGAGGCCATACAGTGCCTTGTTGAGTTTGTACACCATATCAGGATGTTTTGGATCTTCAAAGCCAAGTGGTTGTGCAACATACACTTCTTCTTCAATCTTGCCATTGAGAAAGGCACTCTTCACATCCATTTGGTACAGAAGGATGTTATGATGGTTGGCATAGGCTAGCAGTATGCGAATGGCTTCAAGCCTGGACACGGGAGCAAATGTTTCATCGAAGTCAATCCCTTCTATTTGAGTGTAAACTTGACCAACTAGACGAGCCTTGTTTCTGACAACTTGACCATGCTCATCTTGTTTGTTGTGATAGATCTATTTGGTGCCAATGATATTGTGCTTGCGAGGATCAGGACGCTTGACCAGTTCCCAGACATTATTCTGCTCAAACTTATGAAGCTCTTCTTGCATAGCTTGAATCCATTCAGGTTCCATAAAGGCTTCAGCAACTTTCTTGGGTTCAGATATAGAGACAAATGCAAAGTGCCCACAGAATTTTGCTAGTTCTGTTGCTCTTGAACGGGTGAGCGGACCAGGTGCATTGATGTTGTGAATTATCTTCTCAATCTGTACTTGATTTGCAACACGGGAATGTACTGGACGAAGATTTTGCCCTTGCAGATCATTGTCTTCAGCTTCATCACTGACTTCAGGCTGAGCATTGTCTTCAGGTTGACTGGGTGCAATGATGAGTTCCTCTTCAACCTGAGCTTCAAAAGGAATGATTTCTCCAGTACCCATGAGCTTGATAGATTCACTAGGAGGGACTTCATCTAGCACATTTGGCAGGTGCTCTCTTTGCGAGCCATCAGTCTCATAGAACCGCACATCCACAGTTTCAACCACTTTATAGTGAAAGAAGTTGAAGACTCTGTAGGAGTGCGAATCCTTTCCATATCCAAGCATAAAACCTTCATGTGCGTTCGGTGCAAATTTTGAAGTGTGATGTGGATCCTTGATCCAGTACCTGGCACCAAATACTCTAAAGTAACTTAGGTTTGGCTTCTTACCAGTTAGCAGCTCATACGATGTCTTCTTTAGAAGCTTGTGAAGATAAACACGGTTGATGACGTGGCACACAGTATCAATGGCTTCAGGCCAGAACTTAATTGGAATCTTGTATTCATCAAGCATCGTCTGAGCCATCTCAATGAGAGTTCTGTTCTTGCGCTCCATGATCGCATTCTGCTGAGGTGTGTAAGGAGCTGAAAACTCATGAGTGATGCCCAGTGTATCAAGATAAGTGTCGAGGCCGGTGTTCTTTAATTCAATGCCGTTGTCACTTCTGATCTGCTTGATCTTGATGCCATAGTTCGTCATGGCACGATTGGTGAATTGTCTGAAGACATCCGGCACTTCAGTCTTATAGAGAATTATATGCACCCATGTATATCTTGAGTAATCATCAACGATAATGAAACCATAGAGACAAGAACTGGTAGTAAGAGTAGAGTAGTGAGTAGGGCCAAATAAGTCCATGTGAAGCAGCTCAAGGGGTTGAGATGTCGTCATGATTGTCTTCGAGGGATGCTTGGCCCTAGTCATCTTCCCAGCTTCACAGGCACGACACATATGGTCCTTCTTGAACTTGATACCTTCGATGCCCACGACATGCTTCTTCTTCGCGAGAGTGTACAAGTTCCTCATGCCCGCATGTCCTAGCCTCCGATGCCAGAGCCAGCACTCTAAAGCTTTTGCTAGAAGATATACGGCTAACTGCGGTCCTGCTGAGAAATCTACTATATACAGATCATCCATTCGATACCCTTCAAATACTAGAGATTTGTCAGATTCCATAAGGACAAGGCAACGATATTTTCCAAATATCACAATCATGTTCAAATCACATAGCATTGATACAGACATTAAGTTGAAACCAAGGGATTCAACAAGCATCACTTTATCCATGTGGTGATCCTTTGAGATTGCAACTCTACCAAGACCCAATACCTTACTTTTACCAGTGTCAGCAAATGTGATATGACTTTCATCAGACAGACGAAGGGTTGAATCCATCAGAAGACTTCGACCACCAGTCATGTGGTTGGTGCAGCCACTATCCATAATCCATTCTGAAGTTTGAGGTGTCATATCCTACAGTACAGTTCAGGGGATAGGCTTCACCAAGAGAGTTGTGAAGCATAAACATTTGACAAACAAGCGGAACATACAAGTTCAGATCTTGGTTAGGATAGATAGGATGAGTGTTAAGGAATCCCGGGACGAAATACATAGTAAGGCCATTTTGACATTTTATCTTGCATCCCACAAGATGTTTAAGGTCTCCAGCATAAGCATCAGACACTTGTGATTTCCGGCTGGAGACCTTTCCCTTCAAAAGAGAGTTAAGTTTTCTTAACCACCTACATCTTCAGGGGTGGCTTAGAAGCATTGAGTCTAAGTGCAACATCTGAGAACTACGGCTTTGGAGCCCTAGCAAATAGCCTTGTAGGAGGAGAATAATACTCATAAGAAGAAGCAGAAAAGTTCTTAGTCTTATGAACATAGCGGTTTGATGAAACACGTTCATATTCAAAGGTCTAAGTATGATTTCCCTACAAAACATTGGCGTTAGGGTGACTCAGGTGAGTCCTGTATCTGTATGAAGCCTTTGGACCTTGTGAAGCTTTTGGTCTGGGACTTGTCTTCTTCCGAGGTGGTGTCATGACGACATTCACAGGAAGACTTTCGAGACAACTTTTGGGTACCCAGATCTTCTTAAGAGATGGTCCATTCCTGCAGTTAGTACCAATATACCTGGCAAACACTTCACCATTCTGATTCCTGAACAGTTTATATTTTGCATCAAAGGTTCATCAATGGTAATTGGGTTAGCACTAGTGAACCCAGATAAGGTAAATGGATCCACTGAAGGTCCCTTAGCAGCAACCCATGTGGTTTTGGGGTACTGCTCAGGAATCCAGTAAGAACCATCAACATTCATTTTCCTCTCAAACCCAACACCCTCTTTCCTAGGGTTTTAGTTCAAAATCTGCTTTTTAAGGACATCACATAGTGTCTGATGCCCTTTGAGACTTTTGTACATTCCTGTCTCAAGTAATGACTTCAACCTAGCATTCTCATCAGCAATAGTAGTGGTATACTCAGCTGAGAGGTTAGTTACCACATTAGCAGTTGAAGATATTGCAACAGTAGAAGCAGTTGAACATTCAGCAACAGAGACAATGTTATCACACTCAATACATTTTAGGCATGGTGGTTCAAATCCTTCCTGAGTGGGACTGATTTGTTGAGCGCAAAGTGACTCATTCTCCTTTTGAAGATGTTCATGAGCTGACCTCAATTTCTCAAGCCCTTGTTTCCTTTGAAGATAATCATAGGAAATCTTTTCATGAGAAGTTGAGAGCGATTCATGACGACTTTCAAGTTCCTCGTACTTAACATGAAGATTTTTAATGTCTTCAATTAAGGACTGAGTTCAGGTCATTTCCGCGTCCAACAGGTCATCTCTTTTGTCTAACAACTTTTGAATGTGTTCCATGGCATTCTGTTGTTCAGTTGCAATTTTAGCAAGTGCTTTGTAGCTAGGTTTAGATTCACATTCAGAGTCATCTTCACTTGATGTTTGAAAGTAAGCATCGCGTGAGTTTACCTTAACACGCGTGCCATGAAGCGATGAGGGGGGCAGAGTCATCCTCATCCTTGGCATCAGCGTTGGTGACGAGGCCATTGTCTTCAGTATTGAAGATGGACTTGGTGACGTATGCAGAAGCTAGAGCCAGGCTCGCTACTCCAGAATCAGATTCCTCTTCAGACTCCACCTCTGCCTTCTCAGATGCAGACTCCTCCTCTGAATCCATCTCGTTGCCAACAAATGCACGAGCCTTGCTTTATGAGCTCTTCTTGTGTGATGAAGACTTCAATGAAGATTTGGAAGAAGACTTTGAGGATTTCTTCTTCTTCTTGTCATCAGAATCATATTGCTTGCTCTTCTTCTTCTTCTTTTTCTCATTGTCCCGCTGTGGACACTCAGAGATGTAGTGACCAGGTTCATTGCACTTGTAACAGGTTCTCTTCTTGTGATCACGAGAGGAAGCTTCATTATTTCTTAAGTTGGATCTTGAAGTCTTTCTTCTTGGCGAACTTCTGCAAGTTCTCCACAACCATAGCAAGCTCCTTTCCAGTATCTTCAGGATCCCTAGAACTACAGTCAGATTCTTCTTCAGATGAAGAGACAGTCTTTGCCTTCAAAGAGTGAGTTCGGCCATAGTTGGGACAATAGATATCTCTTTTCTCAGATAGATGGAACTCATGTGTGCTGAGCCTCTCAAGTATGTCAGACGGATCGAGAGTCTTGAAGTCAGGGCGCTCTTGAATCCTCAGGGCCAGTGTGTCAAATGAGCTGTCAAGAGATCTCAGAAGTGTCTTGACGATTTCGTGCTTGGTGATCTCAGTGGCGCCGAGTGCATGAAGCTCATTGGTGATATCAGTGAGGCAATCAAATGTGAGCTGGACATTCTCATTGTCATTTCTCTTGAAGCGGTTGAAGAGATTACGAAGAACACTGATCATGGAATCTCTCTCTCTCTCGAGATGCCTTCATTGGCCTTGGAGAGCCAGTCCCAGACTAGCTTCACAGTTTCCAGAGCACTCACACGACCATACTGCCCTTTGGTCAGATGACCACAGATGATGTTCTTGATAGTTCGGTCCAGTTGGATGAACTTCTTGACATCAGCAGGAGTAACACCTCCTCCGGCCTTGGGAACGCCGTTCTTGACGACAAACCAGAGATCGACATCAACAGCTTCAAGATGCACACATCTTATTCTTCTAGTAGGGGTAATCAGTGCCATCGAAGACAGGGCACGCAGCAGAGACTTTGATTTTCTCTACAGTCGACATAGCTAAACTTCAGGTGGTCAAACTGAATCACATAGAACAAGGGAGCACCTTGCTCTGATACCAATTGAAAGTGCTAGTATTCGACTAGGGGGGGTGAATAGGCGATTTTTATGAAAGTCTTCAAAACAGGGGTGATTTGAAAACAAACAATAGAAATGAACCTATTGACATGCAGCGGAAGGTAGACTACACTAGACAAGCCATAGTCAAGTAAGCAATGTAGTGAAAGCATGAAGACTATCAACAGCTAGGTAGTATGGATCGGAATGGAAGATAGTATGAAGACAAACAAACTACAGTCTTCACACAGTGAAGTCAATCAAGTCAGGCAAGTGGGAAAAGACTTCATGAAGAAAACTGTAAGTAAGGTGAAAGAGGAAGGATAGAACCAGTTGCTCGGAGAGGACAAGAGATTTGTTGGACCAGTTCCAGTTGCTGTGACAACTGTATGTCTGGTTAGGGAGGCTGAGATTCAACTCAGAAGACCATGTCTTCACCTTATTCCCCTTGATCTAAGAACACTTAGTCCTCACCCAATCACTCTAGTAAGTCTTCAAGGGAGACTTCCAAACCTTCACAGACTTCATTCACTGGCAATCCACCATGACTCTTGGATGCTCAGAATGCGATGCCTAACCGGCTGGAGGATTCACAGTTCTCAAGTGTAATAAGTCTTCAGATCACGCGGACAGAAAGACTTCAGTGATGCCTAACACTCTTTGGCTCTGGGTGTTTTGGGCTTTGTCCTCGCAAGGATTCTCTCTCAAAGGCTTCGAAGGTGGGTTGCTCTCAAGGGACAAAAGCCGTGTACTAACTCTGACCAGCCACCAATTTCTGGTGTAGGGGGTGGGCTATTTATAGCCAGGAGGCAATGAGGGAGTCCTGGATAAGGGGGGTATCCGGACAGCCGGACTATATACTTTGGCTGGACTACCAGCACAGGACGAGGCTGACCGGCCACCTCGTGGTCGGGATAAAACAGCGTATCAGCCCGAATACCAGCCCGCACCCCCACGCCAATATACTACGGCCCGGGGCAATAGGCAGGACCTGCGAGACATACTGGAAAACAAGGCAGGACAGCCAAGATCGATCTACGGATCGGCGGGGGTGCGCCCAACACGTGATGATGATCGTCATGCCGGATACACTATCAACAAGTCCGGCCGGGCCGAACATAGCCGACCAGACTTATTTGAACTGCATAGCAACATAGCCCGGCATAGAGGCGCTGCACACCCCCTCTGCTTCATTGACAAAGTGATGGATCACGAATTCCCAGAAGGGTTTACACCCGTAAACATCGAATCGTACGATGGCACAACAGACCCCGCGGTATGAATTGAAGATTTCCTTCTCGACATTCACATGGCCCGCGGTGACGATCTACATGCCATCAAGTATCTTCCCCTTAAACTCAAAGGACCGGCCTGACACTGGCTGAATAGCCTGCCGGAAAATTCCATCGGCAGTTGGGAAAACCTGGAGGACGCGTTCCTCGACAACTTCCAAGGCACCTACGTGCGACCACTGGATGCTGACGACTTGAGTCACATTACCCAACAGCCCGGAGAGTCAGCCAGGAAATTCTGGACTCGGTTCCTAACTAAAAAGAACCAAATTGTCGACTGTCCGGACGCCAAAGCCTTGGCGGCCTTTAAGCATAATATCCACGACGTGTGGCTCACCTGACACCTCGGCCAAGAAAAAACGAAGTCCATAGCGGCCCTCACGACACTCATGACCCGCTTCTGCGCGGGCGAGGACAGCTGGTTGGCTCACAGTAGCACCACGCCTAGAACCTCCGGCACTTCAGATGTCCGCGATAGTAACGGCAGCGACGGCGCAACAGACACAAGCGCCGGAACAATGGCGACAACACCGAAGACACGGCAGTCAATGTCGGATTCAGTGGCTCAAAATCCGGTCAGCGGAAAAAGCCATTCAAAAGAAACAATCAGGGATTGTACAGTCTGGACCGCATACTTGATCGCTCATGCCAAATTGACGGCACTCCTCATAAGCTAGCCAACCACACTAACAGAGATTGCTGGGTGTTCAAATAGGCCGGCAAAATAAATGCCAAAAACAAGGACAAGGGGCTGCACAGCGATGATGACAAGGAGCCTCGGCGTCCGAACATGGGGGGGACAGAAGAAATTTCCTTCCCAGGTGAGAATGGTAAATATGATCTACACCAACCACATTCCCAAACGGGAACGAAAGCGAGCACTAAGGGACGTCTATGCGATGGAGCCAGTCGCCCCAAAGTTCAACCCATGGTCAGCCTGTCCGATCACTTTTGATCGTAGGGATCACCCTACCAACATCCATCTCGGCGGTTCTGCCGCATTGGTCCTTGACCCAATCATCGACGGATTCCACCTCACGCGAGTCCTTATGGACGGTGGTAGTAGCCTGAACCTGCTTTATCAGGACATATTGCACAAAATGGGCATCAATCCTTCAAGGATCAAGCCCACCAAAACCACCTTCAAAGGTGTAATTCCAGGAGTAGAGGCCCGTTGTACGGGCTCCATAACACTAGAAGTGGTCTTCGGATCCCCGGATAACTTCCGAAGCGAGGAGTTAATCTTTGATATCGTCCCTTTTCGTAGTGGCTATCATGCACTGCTTGGACGAACCGCATTCGCTCGATTCAATGCGGTACCACACTATGCGTACCTCAAGCTCAAGATGCCAGGACCTCACGGGGTTATAATAGTCAATGGAAACATAGACCGCTCTCTCCGTACAGAAGAGCACACTGCGGCCCTCGTGGCAGAAGTACAAAGCATCCTTCTCCGGCAAACCACCAATCTGGCAACAACAACCCCGAACGCCGTCAAGCCAGTCCGGAGTACCATGCAATAGGATCGCCAGGCACGCCAAGAGCGCGACTAGCAGTACGGCCTCCGCCCTAGCCCCATTCAGGAAGCATTTGTGCCACGCGTACACAATTACGCACTCAAAATACCATGGGCATAGGCGGAGGCGCAACGGTGACGCGGTCCACAGTGCGGTTCAACCGCCACTTACTTTAAATAACCTTCTTTCTCTTTCAGGACCCTACTTTCGGGCAGCCCCCCTCAGAGAGCCAGATCATCGGGCTTATCACAGGAGGAAAACCAAAGAGGCAAAAGGCTTTGCGCACACAGGGAATACCCAGGTGGTATCTCTCAATGATCGTTATACCTATTTTACATACCCACATGCAGCGCGCCCTTGGACAGGACATGTCAAATAGTCCTATTTTGCTTCTGCTTAACGCATTAATTGTACATGTACGCTTGGAGTATTAGTTAACAATGGGAATAATATATAGCGTCAGCTTATTATTCCTATCTTCACATTTTCCCTAAAAATGTTTATTAAATATTGAATCCGTACACTTTGGTACGTTCAGTTTGCCAGGGGCTTCTTATGGTGCCCCATAATACGGCAAGATAAGTCCGAAAACTTTCAACAGTGCGGCACCCCGAACTTATAGCATTTTATGCATCAGCTCTGAATCATGTCTTGGGTCAATAGTTGGGTTTGCCCGGCTCCCTTGTTTTGGTACCTTATGTTCCACTATATCAGCTAAGGTAGCACAGGGAGAACTACTGCGATTGTGTCCCGGTTCTTCTAGATGAGCACCTCAGTAGAGAAAGCCGAAAACTGACTGTCGTGATGCAGCGAGAGCTGGTCGCTGTTCGAGAGGTCTTAAATCCTTAAAGATTTTTTCCGCTTCAGGCGAGGAATCGGCCTCGTCCGATTTAGGCGTGTATAGCGCCCCACTTTGGCTTTCTGAATTCCAGTGTAGACTTCTATGGCTAAGTGAGAGTTATAAAGCCGCATAGTCCGATTGCCTTGTTCGCTACGCCAAACACCTCCTTCAAGGACCAAAATTTTGGATAAAGAGTGTTTGGGTTTTCCATGAACACCCCAGTACTAGTTACGTGGGGGCGGAAGCCGATGACTGGCCTACTTTCAGAATTTTATAAACAGCCGCACAAAAGGTAATATTTTAAAGGGACAATTGCATTTTTACCCCTAGTTGGTTCCTACCCACGGGTTTTGCCCTTAGTTTTCGAGCTTGCTTAGTATTGCCCTTATTTTTTCCATTGGCGTCCCTCGAATGCCCTTTGACCGTTTGACCAAAACTTTGAAAATTCATAACTAATTCATACGAACTCAGAAAAATGCAAATAAGATATCAAACTGTTCAGATAAACATTACCTTTATGTGCATATCATTTGTATTCAGGACAAAAGCATCGTTTAAACTACTAGAGGTAATTAGTGTTATTAACATTATTAAAAATAAATAGGTATAAACAATATTTTTTCATGAATAAAAATTACATGCAAATGTACGTGATGTTTTCTGAACATCTTGATAACTTATTTGCATTTTTCTGAGTTTGTATCAACTTGTTATGAATGTTCTAACGACTTTGACCATTATTTGGAAACTTCATAACAAGTTGATATGAACTCAAGAAAATGCAAATAAGGTATCAGGATGTTTAGAAAACATCACCTACATTTGCATATAATTTTTATTCACGAAAAAAATATTGTTTAAACCTATTTATTTTTAATAATGTTAATAACATTAATTACCTCGGGTAGTTTAAATGATGCTTTTGTCCTGAATGCAAATGATATGCTCATAAAGGTAATGTTTATCTGAACATTTTGATATCTTATTTGCATTTTTCTGAGTTCATATGAATTAGTTATGATTTTCAAAGTTTTGGTCAAACGGTCAAAGGGCATTCGAGGGACCTCGATGGAAAAAGTAAGGGCAAAACTGAGCAAGCTCAAAAAGTAAGGGCAAAACCCGTGGGTAGGAACCAACTAGGGGTAAAAATGTAATTGTCCCTATTTTAAATCAACAAAAGCGCCACATAGCGCAAACAAATTCGTTTTCATATTACAAAAATAACATGATCACATTCACTGAAAGATTGTGTCCTTGGTACATTCATCGACCATGAGACAAGCGCCTTTCATAATGCCATCATAATATTTCTCGGGGTAGAGATGCGCCTTGCCCTCTGGCAGTCCATCCTTCACCAGCTTCTCTGCATCCAGCTTGGCCCAATGCATTTTCGCACGGGCAAAGGCCCGGCGGGCACCCTCAATACAAACGGATTACTTGATAACTTCAAGCCGCGGACATGCATTTACCATCCGCTTTATAAGGCCGAAGTAGCTATCGGGCAGGGGCTCACCAGGCCACATCCGGACTACGAAGTCCTTCATAGCCACTTCGGCCAACCTGTGGAGTTCAACCAATTGCTTCAGTTGGTCACTCAGAGGCATTGGGTGTTCGGCTCCAGCATACTGGGACCAGAACATCTTCTCCGTCGAGCTCCCCTCTTCGGCACGGTAGAACTCCGTGGCATCTGATATGCTGCGTGACAGATCTGCGAATGCCCCTGGAGAGCTCCGAATTCGGGTAAGTAAAAGAAATGTCTCCTCCACATGCTTGCTTTGCATAATGAATGCCTTACCCGCCGCTATCTTCTTGGCCTCCTGGATTTCCCATTGGGCCTTTTGGGCTTCGGCCTTGGTGTCTTTCGCGCTCAGAAGGGCCTTTGCAAGCTCAGACTCTTTCGTCTTGAAGTCACGCTCCAAGGACTCGAACTTCTTGCCGAGCTCCTGGAGCTCTTGTTGTACGTCGCCCACCCTAGCATCTTGCTTCTCACGCTCAATGCGCTTCATGGCCGCCTTGTCTTTGGCCTCGGATAGTGCTTTCCTCAGGGCCGCCACTCCGGTCGTGGCCCCTATTAAAAATCATGATGCTTTTTGTTAGCGTCACCAATTTTTTCTCCTCGATACGACACATGAACGGGGTATCACTCACCTTTGTTCTCTTAGAGCTGCCTCTTCGTGAGGCTAAGCTCCTCTTCGGCCTGCTTCAGGTCCCGTTCGAGTCCGGCGACCTCTGCTATACGGGCAGCAGCGGCAAGCAGCACAACCTATTTATTCACATAGGCACATATTGTTAGATTCCTACGGTTTAAAGTTGACCCTCCGTTTGGCTTTTCTTTCCGAACACCAAACAGAGTATCAGGGGCTACTGTCTATTGGGTGATAATTTCTCACACTTTTGATTACTTACCTTAAAGCCTGTCAGGAGGCTGGTGCAGGCTTCGGTCAATCCGCTTTGGTGGACCAAACCTTCTGAATCACTGTACTCATAAGAGTACGGTGCTCTTCATCCATGGAAGCACCGCGAAGCACTTCCAGCAAACTATCCGAAGCCTCTGGCGCAAAGGAGGTCATCGGCACGGCCGGCTCGCCCTCCCTAGCGAGGGGCTGCCTATCCGAATCTGGAACCTTTGGAGGTTCCGGTGCAGTGTCCGGCTGGGAGCCCAACTTGCTGCGGGTCTCGTCAGCATAATCTATGGGGATCTTACTCCCCATGTGCCCGACGTCAGGAATTTCACCTTTGGGCGTCTCCAGAGCCGCCTCCCCCTGCTCTGGTACCCTTTGGGACCGCACCTCCATGTCATCCGCAGGACGAGGGGAGGTGGTCATCGGGAGAGAATTCATTGCCGAATCAATCAGAGACCCATCCGAAGAGGATACCTCGGGATGGGACCTGGCCGGACTGCATATGCGTGTTCGGCGTTATAACAAACTATGAATCTAAGTCACACTAAATGTATTACAGAGTGCGGATACTTACGATCTCGCCAGGGGCTTGCCCCTGGGTAGCCACTCCTCCTTGCTATAGGCGGCGGTTGTGGAGTGGTCCGGAGGAAGGGTCCGTCCCTTCTTGGACCCTTCGGCCTCCCCGAAAAGGGTGGCCTTCCTCTTCTTCCCCCGCTCGTTTTTGGGGAGAGGGTTTTCCTCCTCCTCCTCCTTGTTGTCGTTGGAGGAGTGCGCCCTGGTGTCTTCGGACGATGAGTCCGGCACCACGTTGCGCCGGGAACTTCTTCTGGTCCCCATGGCCTTTTTCTTGGCCTTCTTCTCCGGCACCTCATAGGGTGCCGGAGCCAGCATCTCCGTCAGGAGTTCGTCTGCTAGGTCCTCGGGCAACGGAGCCGGACAGTCGATCCGCTCCGCCGTCGCAACATATTCCTGTCAAAATCAGCACAGTGGCCTAAGTTTCTCCCTCGAATATACTGAGGAAAGGCACATCTTGCGAAATGTAGAATGCTTACTGCATTGGCCTGGCGCCTGGCGCTGAGTCCGCGATCCTCGGAGGTGGGGGGAGGAACTTCGCTGGCCTTGAAGAACACCTTCCAGACGTCTTTGTGCGTCGTGTCAAAGAGCTCTTGCAGTGTCTGGTGTTGGGCCGCGTCGAACTCCCACAGGTTTAATGCCCGTCTCTGGCACAGGAGAATCTGGCAAAATAGCATGACCTAGATCACATTGACCAGCTTGATATACTTGGTTATCATGTTTTTGACGCAGTTCTGGAGTCCGGTCAGCTCCGCGGATGCGCCCCAGGCCAGGCCCTTCCTCTTCCAGGAAGTGAGCCGCACAGGGATGCCGGATTGGAATTCGGGGGATGCCACCCAGTTAGCATCGCACGGCTTAGTGATATAGAACCACCCCGATTGCCACCCCTTCACAGTCTCCGCAAAGGAGCCTTCGAGCCAAGTGACGTTGGGCATCTTGCCCACCATGGCGCCACCGCACTCTGCCTGCTGGCTGACCACTATCTTTGGCTTTATGTTGAAGATCTTTAGCCACAGGCCAAAGTGGGGCCTGATGCGGAGAAACGCCTCGCACGCGACGATAAACGCCGAGATGTTGAGGATGTAGTTAGGGGCCAGATCATGAAAATCCAGCCCGTAATAGAACATGAGCTCACGGACAAATGGATGGAGGGGGAATCCCAGTCCATGGACGATGTGGGCGAGGAACACGACCCTCTCGTGGGGTCCCGGAGTCGGAATAATCTGCCCTGCATCCGGGAGCCGGTGCGCGATATCTGCTGCCAAGTATCCGGCCGCCCGGAGCTTCGTGATGTGCTCCTCCTTGACGGTGGAGGCCACCCACTTGCCTCCGGCTCCGGACATGTTTGGCTGTGCGGAGAAGGCGAGAACTAGGGCGCTAGAGCTCGAGGGTGCGAGAGTGGATGAGAAAAGGAGGAAGAAGGCGTGGGTAAAAATGGGAGATCCTTATCCCTTTATAGAGGTGACGAAAACGGTGCGCCTCCCCGCTTGCCTATGGAAATCACTTATTTTCTAGGCACCACGGTTGGGTTACCCATACCCGTATTGATGAGGATCCCGTGATAAGGGGACATGATCTCTGCTTCGACAAGATGTGCCGAGGAAACCGCCTCGCAATATGTGCGGTGGCTGGTTGTGGGAAAACGGTTCGAATAATGACTTGACCATGGTGTGACGTCACGTTATTTAAAGTTTTCAGCAGATTATATTTTTGGATTATTGTTCTCTGTATGGTGGAATGCGGAAATTATCTTACAGAGCCGGACATGATCCTTAATCTACTTTGGAGTATTCGGAGATGGAACCCGCCTTGCAATGCCGAAGACAATCTGCGCGCCGGACTCATCGTCATTGAAGCCTGGTTCAGGCTCTTGAGGAGTCTGGATAAGGGGTATCCGGACAGCGGACTATATACTTTGGCCGGACTGTTGGACCGTGAAGATACAAGACTCAAGACTTCGTCGCATGTCCGGATGGGGCTCTCCTTTGCGTGGAAGACAAGCTTGGCAATCCGGATGTTAGATCTCCTTCTTGGTAACCGACTCTGTGTAACCCTAGCCCCCCTCCGGTGTCTATATAAACTGGAGGGTTTAGTCCGTAGGGAGAGGACAATCAGAATCATAGGCTAGCTTCTAGGGTTTAGCCTCTATGATCTCGTGGTAGATCAGTACTTGTAATACTCAAATCATCAAGATCAATCAAGCATGAAGTAGGGTATTACCTCCATCGAGAGGGCCCGAACCTGGGTAAAACATCATGTCCCCTGCCTCATGTTACCATTAGCCTTAGACGCACAGATTGGGACCCCCTACCTGAGATCCGCCGGTTTTGACACCGACAGGCAACCCGACCTGATTTGTCCAAAATGACCCTGGGTCACTAAGGAACTGACACGTGTCCAATGGTCAGATTTCAAACACACGCGGCAGCTTAGCTTGCTACAAGGCAAGCTGACTCATCCAGCTCTGGATAAGATTTGCTCTCATTGTCTTTGCTCGAAGACATAGCATTTGTTTGAGCATCACATCAGTCACTCTGACTTTGTTCACTTGGACCTCACTTAAAAGTATGGTGGTTCCTATGACTCAACAAAGAAGAAAAGGAAACTACGAAACAAATATGTCTTTGCACTCCATAGTCTTCACGCGATGTCTTCTCTTGTCATAGTCTTCAATGTGAATGTCTTCACAGACCACCATTGCCTTCAATGTCTTCACACATTTTTAGGGGTCATTTCTGATAGGTAAACCGAATCAATATGGGACTACTACCTGTGTTATCCTGCAATTCCCACAAACACATTAGTCCCTCAACCAAGTTTGTCGTCAATACTCCAAAACCAACTAAGGGTGGCACTAGATGCACTTACACTGGCGCTCAAGACCTCATCCAACATTGTGTGGGCTGTTGATGACCCACAAGTATAGGGGATCTATCGTAGTCCTTTTGATAGGTAAGAGTGTAGAACCCAACGAGGAGCAAAAGGAAATGACAAGCGGTTTTCAGTAAGGTATTCTCTGCAAGCACTGAAATTATCGGTAACACATAGTTTCATAATAAGGTAGTTCGCAACGAGTAACAGGTAATAAAAGTAAACAATGTGCAGCAAGGTGGCCCAATCCTTTTTGTAGCAAAGGACAAGCCTGGACAAACTCTTATATAAAGCAAAGCGCTCTCGAGGGCACATGGGAATTATCGTCAAGCTAGTTTTCATCATGCTCGTATGATTCGTGTTTGTTACTTTGATAATTTGATATGTGGGTGGACCGGTGCTTGGGTACTGCCCTTCCTTGGACAAGCATCCCACTTATGATTAAACCCTCTCGCAAGCATTCGCAACTACGAAAGAATAATTACGGTAAACCTAACCATAGCATGAAACATATGGATCCAATCAGCCCCTTACGAAGCAACACATAAACTAGGGCTTAAGCTTCTGTCACTCTAGCAACCCATCATCTACCTATTACTTCCCAATGCCTTCCCCTTGGCCTAAACAATGGTGAAGTGTCATGTACTCAACATTCACATAACACCACTAGAGGAAAGACAACATACATCTCATCAAAATATGGAATGAGTACCAAATTCACATGACTACTTATAACAAGACTTCTCCCATTTCCTCAGGAACAAACGTAACTACTAACAAATCATATTCATGTTCATAATCAGAGGGGTATTAATATGAATTAAGGATTTGAACATATGATCTTCCACCGAATAAACCAACTAGCATCAAATACAAGGAGTAATCAACACTACTAGCAACCCATAGGTACCAATCTGAGGTTTTGAGACAAAGATCGGATACAAGAGATGAACTAGGGTTTGAGAGCAGATGGTGCTGGTGAAGGCGTTGATGGAGATTGACCCCCTCTCAATGAGAGGATTGATGGTGATGACGATGGCGACAATTTCCCCTTCCCGGAGGGATGTTTCCCCGATAGAACAGCTTCGTCGGAGCCCTAGATTGGTTCCTCCAAGGTTCCGCCTCAAGACGGTGGCGCTTCATCCCGAAAGCTTCCTTATGATTTTTTCCAGGGCAAAAGACACCATATAGGAGAAGATGGGCGTTGGGGGCTTGCCAGGTGGCCCACGAGGCAGGGGGCGCACCCAGGGGGTAGGGGCGCCCTCCACCCTCATGGCTGCTAGGTGGCCCCCCTCTGGTGCTTTCTTCACCCAACATTTTTAAGTTTCAGGACTTTTGGAGTTGTGCATAATAGGTCTCTAGTATTTGCTCCTTTTCCAGCCGAGAATTCTAGCTGTCAGCATTCTCCCTCCTCATGCAAACCTTGTAAAATAAGAGAGAAAAGGCATAAGTATTGTGACATAACGTGTAATAACAGTCCATAATGCAATAAATATTAATATAAAAGCATGATGCAAAATGGACGTATCAACTCCCCCAAGCTTAGACCTCGCTTGTCCTCAAGCGAAAGTAAAAATCGAAAAATATGTCCACATGTTTAGAGATAGAGGTGTCGATAAAATAAAATACGGACATGAGAGCATCATGGTCATTCTTAGAACAACAACATATATATATTGTCATATGATCTCTTATGCTAAAGTAACAATCTATTCACAATGTAAAGTATGAATTAGAAACTTCATTGAAAACTAGCAAACTATAATCTCAGTCATGGAAGATATTGCAATTTACCATAACATCGAAAGAGTCAATATAAGAGCTTTTCAGCAACTCCACATATTCAACTATCATTTAGTCTTTCACAATTGCTAACACTCACGCAATACTTATCGGTACAAAGTTTCAATCGGACATAGAGAAAGATAGGGGCTTATAGTTTCGCCTCCCAACCTTTTACCTCAAGGGTAATGTCAACAATAATACTTTATGAAAAGCTACATCCAAGTGGATATATATATCAGGATCTTTCCAACGCATAGTGCTTGCCAAAGGATAAAGTGTAAAAAGGAAAGGTGAAGATCACCATGACTCTTGTATAAAGGCAGAGGATAAAAATAAAAGATAGGCCCTTCGCAGAGGGGAAGCAGAGGTTGTCATGCGCTTTTAAGGTTGGACGCACAAAATCTTAATGCAAAAGAACGTCACTTTATATTGCCACTTATGATAAGGACCTTTATTATGCAGACCGTCGCTTTTATTTCTTCCATATCACAAGCTCGTATAAAGCTTATTTTCATCACACTAATAAGTCATACATATTTAGAGAGCAATTTCTATTGCTTGCACCGATGACAACTTACTTGAAGGATCTTACTCAATCCATAGGTAGGTATGATGGACTCTCATGGCAAAACTGGGTTTAGGGATGTTTGGAAGCACAAGTAGTATCTCTACTTGGTGCAAAAGATTTGGCTAGCATGAGGGGGAAAGACAAGATCAACATGTTGGATGATCCATGACAATATAATTTATTTCGGATATAAGAAAACATAACCCATTACATTGTCTTCCTTGTCCAACATCAACTTTTTAGCATGTCATATTTTAATGAGTGCCCACAATCATAAAAGATGTCCAAGATAGTATATTTATATGTGCAAACCTCTCTTTCTTTATTAGTTCCTCTTAATTGCAATGATGACCAAAACTATGTTTGTCAACTCTCAACAACTTTTTTCATCATACTCTTTATATGTGAAGTCATTACTCTCCATAAGATCATATGATCTTTTTATTCTTTCTTTTATTCCCTCAAGATCATAGCAAGATAGCAAAAGCCCTCAACTCAAAACTAATATTTATTATATATAACTCACAGACTCGATTACATATATAGGGATCAACACAAAACTCAAAGCTAGATCATACTAAAAATTTATTCTACCAGATCAAAATATAACCCAATGGATCGAACTAAGTAAAACGGTAAAGATAGAAGTGTGATGGTGATACGATATTGGGGCACCTCCCCCATGCTTGGCAGTTGCCAAGGGGAGTGCCCATACCCATGTGTTTATGTCACAGCCCTAGATTATTGCTTGTATTAGTTGCATCATAGTGCACTCATGCATCATGTCTAAATTTATGAAAACTTGGAACTGAGGAAAGTGGAAGCCTCAAAAACTTAAATAAAATAAGGGCAAAGAACCCTTGAAATCTCATTCTTTGTTTCCAAGATGTCCTTTTGCAATGTTTGAGAATTTTGGCTAGAGCTATATATCAAACCAAAATTTAGGAACATTTTGAAGGAATTATTTTTGGGACTTCGAATTTAAATCAATAGCTATTTGAATTTGAGTTATATTCATATAACTAGAATATAATTTCAAATATCTTGAAACATTTTATGTGCATTTGGAAATGTCCATTCTGCATCATAAAATTATTTAAAGGGTTTTGTCACTGTTTTGAAATTGTTTTGAATTTTGAACAGTGGCAGAATATTAAACAAAAGAAAATATAACAGAAAAATAAAACAGAGCAACCTTACCTAGAGCATACCTGGTAGCTCAGCCAGCCTAGCACTGTAGCTGATGCCAAGCCCACCAGGGCGAAACGGTCGTCTTCAACCTCTGCCAGTAGGCAGAGGCGTGTCGACGCCAGCGCGCCCGAAGCCTCCACCTCCTCCCCGCCTGCCTGGACTCCCTACATGACTCTCTCGCGCCTGGGAGATGGCCAGCACCTCCTCACCCACTCCCTCGCTCTCTGCTCTCTCCCCCGGCCTCCAGCCCCCTCTCCTGAGCAGACCCGAACGTGCTCGTCGCCACCGACGCCGTTCACCATAGCCACCACCTCCCCCTGAACCTCTCTCTGCCTCCAGAAGATCCCCCATGACCACCTGTTCCTCCTCGACGAGTCATGTGAGCTCGGCCGCCCTGCATCGCCGTCTGCATTGCCTTCTTCTCACTCCGGACGTCGAGATTGCCGGCAACGGCACGAAGCTGTCCATGCCTCCCCGAGCCCAATGAGACTGTCGACGACCTTGATGTGAGCTCCACTCTGTTCCGCCTCCCTTGTTTTGCTCATTCCCGTGCCATAGCACCCTCGCCCACATGCTGGAGCACCGCCGTCCGCCATGGCTGCCTAGCCCCTCGACTCGAGCCCCTCCACTCGAACCCGTGGCACCAGCGTGCTTCTGGTGGCCCGCGGATGCCACCTAGCCCATCAGCTCCTCCCCTGGCGCACGCAGCCGCATCCCCGCATGTGTCCGAACTCCGGCCACCGCCTCGCTCACCACCGCCGATGCCCCAGCTCACCCCAGCTCCTCTAACCTGCTCCTCTGGATGCGCGCGAACTCAAAGAACCTGTAGAAACAAACGACGAGGCAAATGGTTGCCCGTAGTTCGATTCCGATGAACATCCATCGTCGGATGTGCTCGCCGGCGTCCAACTCCGGTGAGGTGACATGGCGTCATTAGCCCAAGGCTAATTACCGGGTTAACCTCGTCTGTCACAGATAGACCGGCCCCACCACTCTAATTAACCACGGGGTAACCCCTGTTTAGTTTCAACCTAACCCCTATGGGCCCACGCGTCAGCTTTGACCAAGCTGACGTGGCTGTTGACTGGGTCCACATGTCTGTGACCCAGACAGCACTGTGTCACTGACCAGTGGACCCCACTGGTTAGGTTTGACCTGGACCGGGTTAGTTGACCTGCTGACGTCACCCTGACGCAAAGCTGACGCAGTATTTGATTTCTGGATTTAAAATAATTCAGAAATTCCATAAGATAGTATAAACTTCTAAAATTCATATAAATTCAACCGTAACTCAGAATGAAATAATTTATATATGAAAAATGATCAGAAAAATCCAATCTATCCATCTGCACCATTTTCATGCATGTTAGAACAACTTATAGCTGCTGTTTAGGACAAATCATATTAATGGCATTTGAATATCCACATAAACCAACTTCATTTAATCTGGTTGCTAGTAGCATTAGCTCAATGAACAGCATATTGCCATGTCACATTCATGCATATACATATTGTTGCATTGCATTGATTGTGTTTCCTCTCTGTTGCCGGTAATTGTCCCCCTTCAGTACACGTGTTACGACGATGAGTTCGATGACACCGATGAAGAACTATACTATCTTCAGAAGTGGCCAGGCAAGCAAAACCCCCTTGTTCATTCCGATACAATGCCACTCTCTCGCTCCTGCTCTCTTTTACTGCATTAGGACAACAACGATTCATCTGTTACATGCTACGGTAGCTGAACCCCTTTCCTCTGCATGACCTGTCATTTCCACAGTAAATATATGAAACCCACTAGCATGAGTAGGAGTTGTTTGAGCCCTGATGTGCCTACTCATTCATGCTTGTTGTCATGCCTGCTACTGCTTAGAGTTGAGTCAGGTCCAATTCATCGGGGATGAATTGGAGTGTTGTGAACATGTCCTACTGTTGAGAGCTAAGTGTGTGAACATGATTTGGTAAAGGTAGCGGTGAGAGGCCATGTAGGAGTACATGGTGGGTTGTCTCATTGAAGCCTTCCTCAGGAACTGAGCCATGTGTTTGTGATCCATGAACAGTTACTACCACACATTGGGTTCCGGTAACTCGACCCCTCTCAACTTATTACTCAGCTTGATCTCTGTCCAGGAGTTGCAACTAGTGTCTGGTGTTTGTAGGTTGTGTTAGTAGTCTACCAAGTGGCACCCAGTATAGGTGGGCTTGGGTCAGACTAGGCACCGTGGCCGGGTATGCCAAGCGCCGCACGTTTGGTGGGCTTGGAACCCTGTACACATCGTTTGGGGCCGTGAGCGACACCCCGGCCGGATCTCCTTGCGGATGGAACTCGAATAGGTGATAAACCTGGACTAGAGTCTTGCGTGATTAGTCAGGTCGTGGCCGACACCCTCGCCAGGCCTCCACTTGAAGGTTGCCGAGATACATGACGTGTACATGGCGGTAAGTGGCGAGAGCGTGTGTGAAGAAGTACACCCCTGCAGGGTTAACATTATCTATTCGAATAGTCGTGTCCACGTTAAAGGACTTCTGGGTTGCCTGTACAGTTCATAGATAACTTGAAGTGGATACTCTAAAATGCGCAAGATAAGCGTGAGTGCTATGGATGGCGTTCTTGTAGGTAGACGGGAGTAGATCCATAGTGGTGTATTTATTGGTGAATATGTGGACTCGTGCGCGCCACCTCAAAATAGTTACTTGCAGTCATAGTTCAGGTTAGCCACCGAGTCAAAGATGGCTTGCTGTAGTTAGACTCCACCACCCCCTTTATTGATACCAATGCATATGTAGATAGTTCTGACAAGTCTTGCTGGGTACATTTGTACTCATGTTTCCTATTTTATGTTTTTGTAGAGAGACTTCAGTCTTGCTATTAGTCCCGCATGGACTTCGACGTTTAGCTTGTTACCTCAGCTACAATCTTGTGCCCTCGGCAGGATCTTGTAGATAGTCAGGCTTCTCAGCCTTTTTCATTTATAGATGTCTGTACCCAGACATGATAAGCTTATGCATGTGCTTTGACTTGTATGCTCTAAATGTTGGGTCATGTGACACATGTTTGTAATATCTCGCTCCTCGGAGCCTATTGAATAAAATACTTGAGTTGTAGAGTCATGTTGTGATGCCATGTTGTATTTGCACATGTCGAGCATATTGTGTGTATGCTATTGAAATGCTTGGTATGTGTGGGATCTGACTATCTAGTTGTTTATCCTTGGTAGCCTCTCTTACCGGGAAATGTCTCCTAGTGCTTCCACTGAGCCTTGGTAGCTTGCTACTCCTCCGGAACACTTAGGCTGGTCGGCATGTGTCCTTCTTCGTTCTTGTGTCTATCCCTTCAAGGAAATGTCACGCAGTGTCTACCGAAGTCCTGTTAGCCAGCTATAGCCCGGATTCGCCGGAGTCCTGCTAGTCCAGCTGCTACAGCCCTAATTCACTCGCTGATGACCGACACGTTCGTTGCTGGGTCATGTATGCATGTCCCTGTAAGTTAGTGCCACTTTGGGTTCACGACTAGCCATGTCAGCCCGGGTTCTTTGTCATATGGATGCTAGCGACACTATCATATATGTGAGCGAAAAGGTGCAAACGGTCCCGGTCCAGGTAAGATGGCACCCGTGGGAATACCGTGCATGAGGCCGCAAAGTGATGTGATGTGTTACATGCTAGATTGGTGTGACTTAGGATCGGGGTCCTAACAGTTTATGTCTCTTTCTTCGGAGGTGGTGATGATGGAGTTGTTGATGATGTAGGCTTCTTCCTCAGCTTGCGCTTAAGGATAGAATTCTGCTCCTTTAAGTCATCTATCTCCTGCTCAAGACTTAGTATCTTCTTACATAATTCCTATTTGTTTTCCTGCAAGAGACGAAAAGGGATAAACTAGATCTTAGGTTTCTTTGCTCTGTCAGGGAGACTTGACTTTGTAAACTCCACATGCATGTCCCCAAGTTGAGGTAGTGGAGCTTCATCTTCATCTGAGCTTGTCTCCTACTTTCCCTTAGGATCATAGTCTTCTTCTTCCTCTGTGGTCCAACCACAATGCTTTAAGTCCCCATAGACTTTGGGGTCTGCAAGGTAATCAGCCACATAGCTCTCTCCCTCTGAATCCGGGGACGACATATTGCTCTAAATCCGCCCATAATGCATCATCAAGTTTCTTGGATTTTTTTATGCAGTTCTATAGGCCCATAATGCATCATCAAGTTTCTTGGACCAATTCTTTCTATATCTGTTAACAGCCTTTTGCAAAATCAATTTAATCTCTCTATTACTCAATTCTACTTGACCACTAGACTGGGGGTGATATGGAGATGCAATTCTATGATTAACATCATACTTAGCAAGCATTTTACGAAAAGCACCATGAATAAAATGTGAACCACCATCAGTCATTAAATATGTAGGGAATCCAAACCTCAGAAAAATAACTTCTTAAAGCACCTTGATAGAAGTGTTATGATTGGCACTACTAGTTGGAATAGCTTCTACCCACTTAGTAACATAATCAACAGCAACTAAAATATGTGTATACCCATTAGAGGAAGGAAAAGGTCCTATATAATCAAAGCCCCAAACATGAAATGGTTCAATAACAAGTGAATGGTTCATAGGCATTTCTTGACATATACTAATATTACCAATTCCTTGGCATTCATCACAAGGCACGACAAACTTACGGGCATGTCTGAAGAGAGTAGGCCAATAAAAATCAGATCGCAATACCTTATGTGCAGTTCTATCTCCAACGTGATGTACTCCATATGCCTCAGAGTGACACTTGCGTAGGATCTATTCCTGTTCATGCTCAGGTACACAACGGTTAATCACACCATCTACTCCTTTATAAAGGTGTGGGTCATCCCAAAGTAATGTCTTAAATCATAGAAAAACTTTTTCTTTTGCTGGTATGTGAAACTAGGCAGTATAAATTTAGCAACAATGTAATTAGCATAGTCAGCATACCATGGAGCAGTACGAGAAGCATTTATGATAGCTAATTGTTCATCAGGAAAGCTATCATCAATAGGTAGTGGGTCATCAAGAACAATTTCTAACCTAGACAAGTTGTCTGCAACGGGGTTTTCAGCTCCCTTTCTATCAATAATATGCAAATCAAATTCTTGTAGCAAGAGAACCCATCTAATGAGTCTAGGTTTAGCGTCTTTCTTTTCCATAAGGTATTTAATAGTAGCATGATCAATGTGAACAACTAATTTGGAATTAACAATATAAGGTCTGAACTTATCACAGGCAAATACAACTGCTAAAAATTGTTTTTGAGTAGTAGCATAATTTCTTTGGGCATTGTCTAGAGTTTTACTAGCATATTCGATAACATTTAATTTCTTATCAACTCTTTGTCCTAGAACAACACCTACAGCATAATCACTAGCATCACACATAATTTCAAAAGGTAAATTCCAATCAGGTGCCTGAACAATAGATGCGGAAATCATGGCTTTCTTAAGTATTTCAAATGGTTCTCCACAATCATCATCAAAGACAAAAGGAACATCTTTTTGTAAGAGATTAGTCAGAGGCCTAGAAATTTTAGAGAATTCTTTAATAAACCTCCTATAAAAACCAACATGACCAAGAAAACTTCTTATACCTTTGATGTCCTTAGGACACAACATCTTTTCAATAGCATCAACTTTAGCTTTATCAACTTCAATACCTCTTTCAGAAATTTTATGCCCCAAGACAATACCTTCATTAACCATAAAATGGCACTTATCCCAATTCAAGACGAGATTAGAAAATTTCTTCACATATGTGCAAAACTCGATCAAGGTTGCTTAAGCAATCATCAAAAGAAGTTCCATACATGGAGAAATCATCCTGAAAACCTCAACAATCTTTTCACAAAACTCAGAGAATATAGCAGTCATACATCTTTGAAAGGTAGCAGGTGCATTACATAAACCAAAAGGCATATGCATGTAAGCAAAGGTACCGAAAGGGCAAGTAAAAGTGGTCTTTTCCTGATCCTCTTTTGACACAGGTATTTGTGAGAAACCAGAATAACCATCTAGAAAGCAAAAATGTGGATGTCTGGATAATATTTCTAGCATTTGATCAATAAAAGGTAGAGGGTAATGATCTTTTCTAGTAGGTTTATTTAATTTGCGGAAGTCAATTACCATTCTATAACCTGTAACAATTCTTTGTGGGATTAATTCATCTTTATCATTAGGAACAACAGTAATACCTCCCTTCTTAGGGACACAATGGATAGGACATACCCACAGACTATCAGCAAAAGGATAAATTATACCTGCCTCCAGAAGCTTTAATATTTCATTTCTTACCACTTCTTTCATCTTAGGATTTAACCGTCATTGATGATCAACAACTGGTTTAGCATCTTTCTCTAGCTTTATCTTGTGTTGGATTAGAGTGGGACTAATGCCCTTAAAATCATCAAGAGTATGTCCAATAGCAGCACGATGCTTCTTCAGAGTTTTCAATAATTTCCTCTCTTCATGCTCTGAAAGGTTAGCACTAATAATAACAGGATATATCTTCTTTTCATCAAGATAAGCATATTTCAAAGTATCAGGCAATTGTTTAAGCTCAAACACGGGTTCTCCTTTGGGTGGAGGAGGATCCCCTAGGATTTTAACAGGTAAGTTGTATTTCAAAATAGGTCCCTGTTTAAAGAATACTTCATCTATTTCCCTTCTTTCATTCATAAACATATCATTTTCATGGCCTAGCAAATATTGCTCTAAAGGATCATTAGGAGGCACGGCAATAGAAGCAAGACCAATAATTTCATCTTTACTAGGCAATTTTTATCATGGGGTTGTTTACGAAATTTAGCAAAATAAAGTCATGAGACATATCCCCTAAACCAACAGTGATAATATGTTTTTCACAATCTATCCTAGCATTGAAAATATTCAAGAAGGGTCTACCAAATATAACGGGACAAAATTCATATTGTGGGGAATAAAGAACAAGAAAATCAGTAGGGTATTTAACTTTCCCACACAAGAATTCAACATCTCTAACAATCCCAATTGGTGAAATAGTATCTCTATTGGCAAGCTTAATAGTAACATCAATATCTTCTATCTCAGCAGGTGCAATATCATGCATAATTTATTTATATAAAGTATAAGATATTGCACTCGCACTCGCACCCATATCACATAAGCCATGATAACAATGATCTCCTATTTTAACTGAAACGACAGGCATGCCAACTACAAGTCTATGCTTATTTTTAGTATCGGGTCTAGCAGTTCTAGCAGCTTCATCACAGAAGTAAATAACATGCACATCCATATTATCGACCAAGAGATCTTTAACCATAGCAATAATAGGTTCAACTTTAATTTGCTCATGGGGTGTAGGTGTTCTAGCATTACTTTTCGGAACCATAGTTGGAGATTTAGCATGATCCTTTATTCTAATAGGAAAAGGTGGTTTCTCAATATAAGCAGTAGGAACAATAGGGTCAACATTATAAGTGATAGTCTTTTCTTCAACTTTAATAGGTTCTAACTTATACTTCAATGGGAGGACGATATTTAAACCACTTCTCCTTAGGGAGATCAACATAAGTAGAAAATGGTTCATAGAAAGAAGCTACTATCTCAGAGTCAAGTCCATATTTAGTGCTAAATTCACGAAAAGTATCGGTATCCATAAAAGATCTAACACAATCAAACTTAGGTGTTATACCTGAGTCCTTACCTTCGTCGAGTTCCCAATTTTCAGAGTTGCATTCAATTCTTTCCAATAAATCCCATCTAAATTCAATAGTCTTCATCATAAAAGAACCAGTACAAGAAGTATCGAGCATGGTGCGATTATTGCGAGAAAGCCGAGCATAATTTTTTGAATATAACATTGACTTAAGCCTCCCCCAAGCTTAAGCGACACTTTCTCCTTCGTGCGGCCAAAAATTATATATATAATTACGATCACGATGAACCAGATGCATAGGATAAAACTTTTGATGGAATTTCAATTTCAATCCTTTGTAGTTCCATGATCCAATATCATCACATAGCCTAAACCATGTCAATGATAGAGAGAAGAACTTCTTCTTGATTACAACATAGGGCATACCTGCAAGCTTAAATAATCCATAAGATTCATCCAGATAGATTAGGTGCATATCGGGATGTAATGTTCCATCTCCTGTATAGAGATTAGCTAGCAGTTTCTCTATCATACCCGGAGGAAATTCAAAGTAAATATTTTCAGTAGTCAGTAGGTTGAGGAGCAACTCTTTTCTCTTCTGGTCGGGGTGAAGATTCAAATTCAAAGGATTGTTTTCCATAGTAACAAGTGGCAGGAAATTTTAGCACACAATATAAAATTTTCCTTACCAAATTCCACCTACCAAAGGCGCTTCACTCCTCGGCAATGGCGCCAGAAAATAGTCTTGATGACCCACAAGTATAGGGGATCTATCATAGTCCTTTCGATAAGTATGAGTGTCGAACCCAACGAGGAGCAGAAGGAGATGACAAGCGGTTTTCAGTAAGGTATTCTCTGCAAGCACTGAAATTATCGGTAACAGATAGTTTCGTGATAAGGTAGTTCATAATGAGTAACATGTAACAAAAGTAAACAAGGTGCAGCAAGGTGGCCGAATCCTTTTTGTAGCAAAGGACAAGCCTGGACAAACTCTTATATAAAGCAAAGCGCTCCCGTGGACACATGGGGATTATCGTGAACTAGCTTTCATCATGCTCATATGATTCGTGTTCGTTACTTTGATAATTTGATATGTGGGTGGACCGGTGCTTGGGTACTGCCCTTCCTTGGACAAACATCCCACTTATGATTAACCCCTCTCGCAAGCATCCACAACTACGAAATAAGAATTAAGGTAAACCTAACCATAGCATGAAACATATGGATCCAAATCAGCCCCTTACGTAGCAATGCATAAACTAGGGTTTAAGCTTCTGTCACTCTAGCAACCCATCATCTACCTATTACTTCCAATTGTCTTCCCCTAGGCCCAAACAATATTGAAGTGTCATGTAGTCGACATTCACATAACACCACTAGAGGAAAGACAACATACATCTCATCAAAATATCGAACGAATACGAAATTCACATGACTGCTTATAACAAGATGATACGTCTCCAACGTATCTATAATTTTTGATTATTCCATGCTATTATATTACCTATTTTGGATGTTTATGTGCTTTACTATACACTTTATATCATTTTGGGACTAACCTGTTAATCTAGAGCCCAGTGCCAGCTTCTATTTTTTCCTTGTTTTTGAGTTTTACAGAAAAGGAATACCAAACGGAGTCCAATTGACGTGCCAATTTTTGACAATTTTTTGTGGACCAAAAGAAGCCCCTGGAGTGAAAGAGTTGGGCAAGGATAGTCCCGGGCTGCCCACGAGGGTGGCCCGCGTGCCCACTCCCCCTGGGCACGCTCCCCTGCCTCGTGGACAGCCCGAAACCCCCCCTGACATGAGACCTACGCCAAAAATTCCTATAAATACTGAAACCTCCAAAAAATAACAATAGATCGGGAGTTCCGCCGCCACAAGCCTCTGTAGCCACCAAATACATCTCGGGAGCCCGTTCCGGCACCCTACAGGAGGGGGAATCCATCGTCGGTGGCCATCTTCATCATCCCGGCGCTCTCCATGATGAGGAGGGAGTAGTTCACCCTCGGGGCTGAGGGTATGTATCAGTAGCTATGTGTTTGATCTCTCTCTCTCGTGTTCTTGAGGTGATATGATCTTGATGTATCACGAGCTTTGTTATTATAGTTGGATCTTATGATGTTTCTCCCCCTCTACTCTCTTGTAATGGATTGAGTTTTACCTTTGAAGTTATCTTCTTGGATTGAGTCTTTAAGGATTTGAGAACACTTGATGTATGTCTTGCCGTGCTTATTTGTGGTGACAATGGGATATTCACGTGATCTACTTGATGTATGTTTTGGTGATCAACTTGCGGGTTCAATGAACTTCTGCATAGGGGCTGGCACACGTTTTCGTCTTGACTCTCCGGTAGAAACTTTGGGGCACTCTTTGAAGTTCTTTGTGTTGGTTGAATAGATGAATCTGAGATTGTGTGATGCATATCATATAATCATACCCACGGATACTTGAGGTGACATTGGAGTATCTAGGTGACATTAGGGTTTTGGTTGATTTGTGTCTTAAGGTGTTATTCTAGTACGAACTCTATGATAGATCGAACGGAAAGAATAGCTTCGTTTTATTTTACTACGGACTCTTGAATAGATCGATTAGAAAGGATAACTTTGAGGTGGTTTCGTACCCTACAATAATCTCTTCGTTTGTTCTCCGATGTTAGTGACTTTGGAGTGACTCTTTGTTGCATGTTGAGGGATAGTTATATGATCCAGTTATGTTATTATTGTTGAGAGAACTTGCACTAGTGAAAGTATGAACCCTAGGCCTTGTTTCCTAGCATTGCAATACTGTTTACGCTCACTTTTTATCATTGTTTACCTTGTTGTTTTTATATTTTCAGATTACAAATACTCATATCTATCATCCATATTGCACTTGTATCACCATCTCTTCGCCGAACTAGTGCACCTATACAATTTACCTTTGTATTGGGTGTGTTGGGGACACAAGAGACTCTTTGTTATTTGGTTGCAGGGTTGTTTGAGAGAGATCATCTTCATCCTACGCCTCCCACGGATTGATAAACCTTAGGTCATCCACTTGAGGGAAATTTGCTACTGTCCTACAAACCTCTGCAATTGGAGGCCCAACAACGTCTACAACAAGAAGGTTTTGTCATAGACATCAAGTTCTTTTCTGCTGCCGTTGCCGGGGAGGTGAGTGCTTGAAGGTATATCTTTAGATCTTGCAATCGAATCTTTTTGTTTCTTGTTTTATCACTACTTTAGTTTATAAAAGAAATCTACAAAAAAAATGGAATTGAGTTTGTCTCATACGCTTCATATTTTTAATATCTTTCATAAGTATGATGAAAAGGAAAATTGTGCTCAAGTGCTAGAAGAAGAAGTCTATAAAATGTTTGGTACTAAATCTTTGAATGAGGAGCATGATTGCAATGTTGTTAGTATGAACTCTTTGAATATCCTTAGTACTAATGATGATTGCACTAGTTATGATGAAAATGTCTCCTATAAGCATGTCAATTTTTGTGGAGTGTATTGGGTTTGCAAGTACACACCAAATAGGGAAGATAGATATTGCAAGAGGCATAAGCATTTAGAAACTAAATGGTTGCAAGAAAGGCTAAATGTGAGTGCTGAAAATTTAAAATATCTTTACAGTACTTGTGAACTTTGCAATGAATGTGGTCATTTACATCTCCGATGCAAATTGTTTCATGATCGAATGCGTCCAAAAATTGTGATGATTTGATTTCCCTTGCACATCATAATGAACTTAGTTTGCTTTTGGGTTATGAAGAAATAAAACGTTTAACTAAGAATCTTCCAGAATTTGCCCTTAAGAAATTTCTTCATATTGATCTAGAGGAAATTTATATGTATTGTGTGGTGAATTGCATTGAAAATACTTATATTGCCAATTACATAAAGAAAAGAAAGCAAATAGAAGATGAAGATAATACTAATGAAAGGGAAGAGACTTACCAATATCCTCCTATTATTTCTTATGATGAATCAGGTAACGAGGAGGAGCTTTCTATTCAACCAATCTCATCAATAAGGAACTCAGAGAAGAAGGTTGAACCCACACATAATGTGAAGAAGAAAAAAAAGACGGAGAAGCAAAGGTAGAAAGGTATCTCTCCCAAATGATATTGCTCCTACTACTCATTGTGATGATGATAATTGCTATACTATTGGTGCTACCCATTCTATTAATCATGAGAGTGATTATGCTTATGATATGAAAAGGCCAAAGCTTGGGGATGCTATGTTTGATGAGAATGATGTGTTTGAGAATATATTTGCTGCAATTAATGTTTGTCCCAAGCTTGGGGATGCTACGTTTAATGAAGATGATATTTTTAGTCTCCCAAGTTTTGATATGCAAAGTTGTTATGATGATTATATTGATGAAAGTGGGTTTGGAAGAGTGTCAACTTTAGGAAGTATTGATCCCACTATTTTGTAGGATGTTGAATCTTATTGTGATGAATATGAAAGTGGATTTGGAGAGGTCATGACTTTATTTAGTGATGATTCCACTATTTTGGAAGATGTTTCAATCGATTATGGTGAGAACAAAGTTGCTACTTACGATGATTATTGTGATGAAACTTATTCTATAAAAAGTAGTGATGATTATATTTATAAAACTTGTCATGATTATGATTACCTTTTTTCTGAACATTACTCTTTTAATGTGGAAACAGTTTATAGTATTTAAGCCTCTTATGATACTCCCACTATTCCGAATGAGAAGAATTTTGCTTATGTGGAGAGTAGTAAATTTTCTATGCAAGTAGATCATGAAAAGAATGCTTTAGGTGCTGGTTATATTGTTGAATTCATTCATGATTCTACTGAAAATTATTATGAGGGAGGAACATATGCTTGTAGGAATTGCAATAATATCATGTTTCCCTTCTATGTGCTTAAAATCTTGAAGTTATGCTTGTTTTGCCTTCCTATGCTAGTTGATTATTGTTCCCATAAGTTGTTTGCTCACAAAATCCCTATGCATAGGAAGCGGGTTAGACTTAAATGTGCTAGTCATATGCTTCATGATGCTCCCGTTATGTTTCAATTCTTATCTTTTATGTGAGCATCATTGTCATCATCATGCCTAGCTAGAAAGGCATTAAAAAAGCGCTTGTTGGGAGACAACCCAATATTTAATTTTACTGTTTTTGTGTGTTCACATAATTATGCTACTGTAGTAATCATGTTTTATAGCTTTTGTTTCAATAAAGTGCCAAGTAAGACCTTTAGGATAGCTTACGGTGATAGTTGTGTTGATCCAGCTGAAAATGAAGCAATGAAAGAAACCCTCAGTGAAAATTTTGAGGAACCAGGGAAGGAGGAAGTTGTTTAAGACCCCGATGGAGAAGGCCTAAACAGATTTTTCTCCCATGCTTGTTATTCATGTGGAGAAGAAGGACATTTATCGTGGTATTGCACAAAGAAAGCCAAGAGTACCTGGAGGACTTCTCGATGGAAGAAGTGGAGTTTGATCCACAGGAAATGGAAGTATTGATCGGAACAAAGAAATCCAGGAGGAAGAAGAGAAAGTATACCAGGAAGAACCAAGTCTCTGCAGAGAAGGACCTGAGTTACATCACTTGTTTCAAGTGAAGAACCTTGGGTCACTATGCCAATATGTGCCTAGGAAAGGAGCCAGGAAACCAAGGAGTAGGTACAATCACAAATAAGCCCCGAGATTTGTCGAAAGTCATTTGTTTACGTTGCAAGGAAGTAGGACATGGTGCCAGGGAATGTCCAGGACATAAGGAAGCCTGAGCAGAGTACTTTAGAATTTTTATACTGGAGTAAGGAATGTAATAAATAGAGTAGTAAGCACCCTTATTTTCAGGAGAAGTTAGATTATGAAATGGAAATGCAGGAGATTGTAATAATTTGAGAATCAATAAAGTTATCATCGTTGGTACGGATTTGGATTTTTATGAGTTGTTACTCTATGAAGGAAGATTTCGACCATTTTCGAGGATATGAGAAATATGGTCTATGGATGAGTTTGTGCATTTCAAGGGGTGGTAGTAACTGTGAGGACCCTTGACCATGGAAAAAGATAATGATATTCCACGAAATGGATTTCAGACAAAATAAGTACGAGTTTTGTCTTGATATGTGGGATACCCCAAGGATATGAAGGGAGGAAGCACTATTGGATATGAAGGAGGTATCATGTTGGTAATAAGGAGCAATTGTAACTACATGATGAGTCGGAGTAAACACGTTTTAGTTTGGTACTAAGAGAAGGAAGGGAGACGGTACAATTGGATGGATTTAAGAATGCTAGGAAATTGGATGTTAGAATAATGATCGGTTGCCCCAAGGATGAGTTCAAGGTTGCAAGTGATGAGATGGGCCATAACCCACAGACCCCAAGACCTGCCAAGAAGCAAGCACACTCTTGCTGAAGGAAAAACCCTGGAAGAGGATACGACTTTGTCAACAAACGATCTTATAGGAGTAACGTAAAACTTGAGAGTTGTGAAGGAATGATAGTTATTTGTCTGGCTTGCAGAATCAATGGGTTATCCGAACTTGGTTCGTTGACAAGAGAAATTCTGCAATGCTTGTGAGGATGACCGAGTGTTAGAATGCGAGATTTGCTAAACCATATACACGATAATGGTTTGGGTGCGGGATGGATTGATCACCATACCGACTTACTCTTATTATTCGTCTTGCTATGTGGGATGGTAAATCTGAGTGACTTACCTATGTAGAATAACGACAATCAAAACCTTGTTTAAACCTTAGAATGGTATGACTTTTTTTCCTTGTACAAGGCAGCTGTTGCCAATCGTAGGTCATACGGTGAGAATGAAGCCCAGACCCATTTCCTGCAGGGTAAACCATAAATTGTTGACCACCATGAGATATCGATAGTTATTTAGTATTGGAGCCAGATCCGTCAGCTAAGAAGACCCAGTCATGGAATAACTTACCAAGATGTAATGGACACAGGAACTAAGGAAAAGGTTATGCCACCCCGGAAGAGCCTAGACAAGGAATTCTTCCCGGGAATATGAGAAGATCGACACTGTCAACAAAAAAGGAAGGAGTATATGAGTTTTAATGGAACCGTAACAATGCTTCTGAGGGTGGTAGCACCCCAGACCCCTGTGATGATCAATGGATTTTGAGGAGACCCCGAACCCAACCAAATTCTTGCTAGCCTCTCCGAATCTCGAGGACGAGATTCATTTTAAGGGTGGTAGGTTTGTAACATCCCAAAATTCTAAATTTTGGGATGTTATATTAAATCGATAGTTTTGATTGCTTGTGTGATGTGCTGTGTGGAACTGAGTGAAATTTGAAACTTTTTGAAAGTTAAATGAGAGGGAATGAAATGACTTTCCCAAACTTTCACCTTGCATTTATGATCTCCATGAATTCAAATTCTTTTCATCACAAAACTCTAGAGAGAAGATGACATGACTTCTTCCATTTAAATAAATAAAAAGGGTTTTGAAAAGATTTGAATTTCATTTGGAACTTTTTCAAATTTAGAAACTTTAAGCAACTCAATGATTTTCACGAGAGAAGACAAAATGACTACTTCAAAACATATGAAATATGAGTTGGGAGTTTAAAAGAAATCCAATTTAAAGTCATTTAGAAAATTACTTTCAATTTGGACTTAGTTGGGTTTTATTCAAATTATTTTTGTCCAAAAATAAAATATATGGAAAATAGTGTAAAATGATTCCCTACATCAGAAAATTGGAGAGAAATAAAATTGAAATCATTTTGTTGTTTTTAAAATGATTTTTATTGGATTTTATTAGAGTTGTAGCATTGTTTGATTTATTTGAATTTTTGGTGGATTTTATTTGAAGCTAGATAAATGTTCATGTTGTAGGAAATCTTTTTCTGAAAATTTTGATATATTATATGCCTATAGTATTTTTTTTTATTTTGTTGGTTTATTTTATTTTTGGTTGTGTGTAAAAAATGATTTAAAGAAAATAAAAAATAAATAACTCCTGGACCGACCGGACCGGGCCGGCCCAGCTAGGCAGGCAGGCCACGGCCCAGCTGGCCCACGCCGCTCGCCCGCTCGTCCTCGAGCTCGGGACAGAATCCCGAGCCGCCACGACGCCGTCGCCGCCTTGACGTCCGTGCTCCGCGCGGACTCCACCGCCACCTTGGCCCCTCCTCCACGCCACCGGCGCCCCCTCCTCTTATAAATCCCCTCCCCCTCTCTCTGCTCGTGCGCTGCCCCTCCCACATCTTGTCGCTACCGCCGCTGCACTTCATCGCCGCCTCCGCCGTCGAGCGCAGCAGCCGCCAACCGCGACACCGTCGACTGCCCCAACGCCACCACCACACCCGCCGCCCAGCGCCGCCCCTCCCCGACCTCTTTGCTGCCTCGACGACCACCGGAGCCACCGTCCCGATCGGATCCGAGTCGCCGGAGAACCGCCGCCGCCGCAGTAAACTCTAACCCCGATCCGCCGCCGGTTTTTAACGAAAAACGGCCTCCGACCGGTCCGATCCAGATCGGTTTTTTTTAAACCGTTTCGTTTTTATTTTAGTGCACGTTTTTTGTTTAGGTAGTTTCAGGGAACGTTTTGGTTCGTTAGGATTTCGTAATGAACGTTCGTTTTTTAGCCTTTTCTTTTTCTGTTTATTTACATTAGGGACCTATCCGTGAATAAAATTATTTACAGATTAGCCCTTGGTTTTCAACCGACCATAACTTTTTGCCTATTTATCCAAATACGACGACACCAACACCCACTTCTTCGTTATGATCTCATCTATCGAGATAATCAACTTAAACATATTTTTGAAAGTTTAAAATTTGATTTCAAGCAGATTTGATTTCAAACTTCTTTTCTTCATAACTCGAGTTTTATAACTCCGTTTTAGTTGATTCTTTTTGCAAATCAAAGCTCTTGACCTAAACATTATGATAAGGCCAAATCCACCTAATTTTGGTACTGTTAGAAATTGTTTTCTGTTGCAAGAGTTATTTGCCTGTTTTCGAAGTTTTCCTAGATCTTTTCTTCAATTCGTTTGCATGAGTGCTTATGTATGCAATTGCTTGCTTACGATAGATTGACCGGAGTGCGACGAGTAGAACTATTAGGAGTTATGAGTGCGAATCATCTTCATCAACAGTACAAGGCAAGTTCACACTTTGATCATATCCCTATATTACCCAGTTTTTATGCATAATTTCAACCCTCAAACATTGCATGAGTAGGATTGATTACATGTGGGTATTGGGAAGTAGTTGATGAGGTAGAACCTATTGTCCTTTATATCAAAACCCCGGGAGTTACTAAAGTATGCTTATACTGCTATGCTATGCTCGTAGACGTGGTTTGGTTTGAGTGATTCAGAACAGATGTTAGAGTTATTATTAATGGTCAACTTAAGGTGGCTACTTTAATACACATCTGGGTGGAATGGTAGGGCCACCCTGGAGCACCCAGTGGTTTGCCCGGGCACCTGGAGAACCCAGTGCTTGCCCAAGGGGATCCCGGAGGACCTGTGTGATCACCCTATGGAATGCCACCCAGGCTCAAAGGGGTCATAAGATTATTCATGCTAGAAACTTCCGTGTGCAACCACAAGCCATTATGGGATCTGGCATAGTTGAGTAAGTTCCGTGAGTTCTTGAAGAGGTAAACTAGCAGATGTAGTGGGATGTAGGTGGTACTGTCTACCCAGAGTAAAGAATTAATGCTTCTGAAAGACTGTGTCTCGGTCATCCGTTTCTCAAACATCAGGAAGTGCGAGAAATTCAACAGAGGAGATCGAGTCTTGTGGGGAAAAGTGTGCAAACCTCTGCAGAGTGTACAAACTAATCATGGTTAGCCGTGTCCCCGGTTATGGACATCTTGAGTATCTGGTTCTTGGATTATCATGTTGATCTTTTCACTCTAATTAATTAATTTGTTGGGTTGATGATTATTAATTTGGGGTTGAGTTGGAGGAACCTTCTCAATATTTTCAACAAACTTTGTAGTTAAATAAAATTTCATTCCTTTGGTGTAGGGAAAAATTGGCTTTATGCAAAATTAAACTTAGAGCTTCCACCAGCCAAATATGCATGTAGTGATAGCTATTGTTCTTCATTATCCTATGGTGTGAATTTGCTAGTACATTCAATGTACTGACCTACATGGCTGCAACATCTCATGTTGTAGGAATCTTAAGCCGAGTAAGTGATGCATTAGGGTTACGATTTCTACACTCAACTTTGCCGTTGGTGTTGATGGGAATCCACAACCTTGTTGTTACTTCCGCTATTTGGATTAAGATAATAGTATTTACATTACTTTATACATGTAATTTACCTCTGTTATAATCCTCAAGTACTATGTGTGTCAGCATACCGATCCATGGATGACACTTGAGCACAGAGACTTCGATCCATTCGGGTCGGGTCGCTACACCTCCGCCTGGCTTCCCTCTTCCCATATACGCTTGCGCTCAGGATGAACGAGTGCACCGACGAGAGACGCCTGACGAAGGTGGCAGCGCCGCCATTGCCCTGCCGTCCGCACCACGGACCCTTGCCGAGGGTAGCTCGCACGGGTTTGTGGTGTGGGTAGCGATGCCCCCTGACACCTGGATCCGACTCCCACGGTTCTTCGCCAATGAGCTGCCTTTGAGGGGGCCGGTCGAGCTGTGGCTGCAGCACGCCTGGTGCCCAGCTCAGCAACCGGAGCCGAAGTTGAGGTGGTGCTGCCCGGAGACGTCTTCATGACTCGACGATGGGGTGAGATTACCCGAGCTTGCTGTGCAGAGGGAGCCCTGGCAATCCACTTTGAGTACGATGGCGCGGCCACCCTGTTCTTCAAGGTCTTCAATGAGGAGGGCGAACGGCTGGAGTGCTGCCCCGGAGGAGACAACTCGAGGGATGTCGCAGCGTGTGCTGGACCTGCTTCCATCCCCTTCAGCGCTTCGTCCAGCAGCAGTGGTGACTCCTGGAAATCCAGCGACTCTCCTGAGCCCAGTGATTCTCCGGAGTCGAGCGACGATAGCTACGTTCCGCCGAGCTCCCGCCGAGACCGTAGTGCAGCTGCGGCTGCCGCCCGGCATCGTCGGCGATACCGTAGGGCCTTGTAGTTGCTCTTCCTACGCGGGATGAAGATCAGCCCCCGTGGGGTTTGTAAGGATCGGAATGCACTTAATATCAATGTTGTTTCTTTAGATTTTGTGATGGGTACGCGTATTCCAGTTCGGCTAGGTTCCTCCCCTTTATTTTCCCTAGACAGCGTGGTGCTCTACGCCGATAGGACCCAGTCCCCAGGCGGGCTTCAGCCATCGCTAGTATGCCAGGTTGTGATGCCGTGGTCAAGGCTAGGAGGTGAACGGCCCAAGGTCCAGTAAGAGCTCGTGAGACGCGATGCTCATGAGGTCCCCCTTGCCGTGCGAGCAGCTGCACAGAAAATCAAAAAGGGGAGTAGAACTGCCAAAGTGGAACTATGAGGCGGGGCGTGCGGGGAGAGAAACTGGTGCTGTAACAAGCCGAGACTTATCTTTTTGGTGTCCAGGTCCATTAGGGAGATGACGCTTACCTTCGCGCCTGCAATATTGTTGCGCGTAGCTCGCTTTGGCCACCTTCTTGCCTCGCTTGCCTAGGTGCTCTACATCCTCGGGGCCCGGCCCTCGAGCGAGCTCAGCCGCCGCTGGTATGCCAGGTCATGATGCCGTGGTCAAGGCCAGGGGGTGAGGGTTGGAGAGCCAGTAAGAGCTCCCGAGACATAGTGATCGGGAGGCCCCCCTTCAACACGCAAGCGAATCACGAGGCCAGATGGTGGTTGTTCAAGCCGACCCTTGGCCCTAACCGCCAGATGAGCCTGCAGGTTAGATGACAGGAAAGACTGGGACCCCTGTGGAGTGGGCCCGGAGTAAGGAGCGTGAGACAAGGGCACCGAGGATCTGGTGAGGTGGTGTATGCGGAGCGGGCCGTGGACCAGAGCTCGATCCTCGGGTTTATCAGTGTTGCAGGGACGGACCCGAGCACAAACGTCATGCCGATGTGAGTAGCATGCAGCCATTCGAGAATGGTATTAGTCAGCACACATGAAGGGCCGTGAGGCGGTGGTCATGGGGTGACATCATAGATAAACTCACAGAAATGATTAGATAGTCCTCGTGAATGCAAAACAATACATGTCGTAGGCTAGACCCACGCGGCCTGGGGATGATGCAGCCCAAAGGGCGCCCCCAAACTGAACGAACTGGTAAGATGTCACCTGGTACCGTTGCTGAAGAGGTATTGAAGTAGCCAAAAAACACGCGCCGCTGGAGCCGTTCCTCATGAGCCGCTCTGCTGCCGAGCCTCGGGAGACTCGGAGGGACCGAGAGGCTCCTGAAGGTGCTCCTCCATCTCCCCAGGACCGCCTGGTGCCTGGCCTTGCAGGCCATCTGAGCGTCCCTCATGCAGCGCTGGAATGCCCCAGTCGCACCCGCCAGGCCGAATGGCATGCGGACATAGCTGTGAGGCGGTCCCTCGCATCGGCCGACATGAGACGGCCACATGAGCTGCCGAGACGCGGCCCTGTTGAGCCCGGGGATGTCGATGCAGACACGGAACTCCTTACCCTCGCCAGGGCAGTGAGCTGCGCCACGCGGCAGGCGACGATCGCCTTGCAGAAGCCTTCCTTCCTGAATCTCCTTGATTGCCTTGCTGATGACCTCCTGAATATCTGGTGCCTCGCGACAGTTGTCTTCTCTTGGGAAGCGGGCTCTGAAGAGCGCCTCCACATGGTGCCCGAGCGCCCCTCTCGCGACATTGGCTAGATCTGAGGCCCTCCAAAGGAGAGCCCCCGAGCCCAGCCTGAGAGGAGCATCGGGCGCGCCTTCCTATGCGATGGGTGAAGGGGCCGCGTCTGGAGACGCGAGGCTCAGCGCTGCATCCTCGAGTGATGCTTCCTCACGAGACCCCTGTCCCAGTTGCAGCTTCTTCGTCTTGGGGGCGACCTCAGGAGGGAGGGCGCCGTCCTCGTCTCCGGGGTTCTCAACTACTGCAGCCAGGAAGGCGCGCTCGAGGGAGCACACTGCATCCTTCTCTTGACATGCGACCGTGATGATGCCGCCGCTTCCTGGCATCTTGAGTATGTTGTAGCCGTGGTGCATGTCTGCCGTGAACTTGGCCAGTGCGGGGTACCCTAGGATGGCGTTGTAGGGTAGGCGTATGTCGGCGACGTCGAAGTCGATGAGCTCGGTGTGGTAGTTGTTGCACTCAGCGAAGGTGACAGGGAGGCGAACCTGCCCGATCGGGTGTGTCGAACCGTCGGTCACTCCTGAGAATGGCTTGGTGGGGTGAAACTGGTAGTATGGCACCTCGAGCCTATTGAATGTCTAGACAGATAGAACATTGAGCCCCACTCTGCCATCGATGAGAGTTTTGGTGACGACCACATTGCTGATGACGGGGGAGCAGAGCATGGGGAGCGCGCCAGCGGTGGCCGCACACTTGAGCCGGTCTGAGGAGTCGAAGGTGATGGTGCACTTTGACAACTTGAGAGGGCGAGTTGCTTCAGGCTTGGGGAGCACTGCATTCACCTCACACGCGAACTGCTTGAAGACGCGGTGGGAAGTCGGGGCCTGTGAGCCGCCCAAGATGCAGGCAATGGCCCGAGGCTCCTGGAAGCCCCCAGCCCCCTCGTCCTGGTGGTGATCTTCATTCCTTCTTGGCGGTGGAGGCAGAGGAGGCAAAGCTGTGTTGCCCTAAGGGCGATCCTCACGAGGCTGCTCCCTCCAGTTGCCCTCACGAGGCTGGCCCTGTCAGCGGTCCTCTCGAGGCTGGTCGCGCCACTCCTGACGATGGTTGCGCCCATCCCAGCATCCTGCGCCTCGGCCGCCTCCATGACCGTAGCCTCGATCGTTGCACTCGGGGCGTCGACCGAGGTGCCCGTCACGGAGGGCCTTGAGCTCTTGGCAGTCGTTCGTGTTGTGGCTGTGAACGTTGTGGAAGACGCAAAACGGCCGGTTACTCTTGGATGACTCAGGGTGATCGCCGCCATGCTTCGTCTCTGGCTCGTCCGCAAGCACGGCTGGCCCCTTGCGCTTCATGTCCTTGGTCTTGGTCTTCTTGTCTTTTGGATCGGCATCAGGGAGCTCGAGGAGGGAGAGGCGTCCCTCCTCAGCCCTTGCGCACTTGTTCACCATGTTGAACATCTCCAGAGCGGTGCAGAGATCCTTGTGGATGGTGAGCTCCTCCTTCATCTTGACATCGCGGATGCCATCGGTGAACGTGGAGATGATGGCTTCGTCCGACACCCTGGGAATATTGAGGCGAACGTTGTTGAAGCGCTGGATATACTTTTGCAGGGTCTCTTTAGGTTGCTGCTTGCTGCGACGCAGGTCACCCGTGGCCGGCGGACGGTCGTGAGTGCCCTAGAAGTTGGCAATGAAGTGGCTGCGCATCTCCTCCCAGGAAGAATCGACCCCTCGATCAGGTTTAGGAGCCAAGACCTTCTCGTCATCGCTGGCCGCCTCGATGCTTAGCTCGTACAGATGCAGGAACTCGGCAGGGTCGGCGGTGCCGGTGTAGTATGGAGGCAGGTCAGGCTTGAATTTGCTTGGCCAGACGACATTGTGGAGCTCTGGAGTGAACGCGCGGTATCCTGTCATGGACACCGGAGGTCTTCGAGGGGTGGAAACTGATCCTGGTGCGCGTGCACCGCCACCTCCTACGGCGGTACGCGGGCCTGGTGCTGGGGTGCTGGAAGCACGCGTGCTTCCCCCTGCGTCCGCTACACCACCTGGCAGCTCACGTCACCCCGAGCTGGCGCAGGGCACGGCGGGTCGCCCCGCGGAGCCACAAGCCTTGGCTCGATGATGGCGCCCTGGGCCAGAGGTGGTGGAGGAGCCCCGTGCGCCACGTCGTCCACTACAGGTGGTTGCTGAGGCAGCGAGCGAGCCGGCTCGGTGGAGCCCCCGTGCGCAACGCTGACAAGCTCAGCGATCCGCTCGAGCTACTCCTCGTAGAGGTCGCCGACCGGGCGGTAGCGAAGGAGCTCCCGTGCCATGAGCGGAGCGACCCGCGCATCAGCATGGCCGCGACGTGCGTGGGATGACGAAGCTGCTGGGGTTAGTGACGGAGTAGCGATGCGGCCATCACGGTGCACCAACGGGTGCAGCGATGAAGCTTGCTGCTCGTGGCCGGCTCGGCCCGTGGTGGCATTGGCCACCGGAGAAGGGGCGTGATGGGCACAGCCGTCACCCGCCGGAGCCGTCTGAGCGACGCGGGTGGTGACTACCGCCCGACGCTCGGTGCAAGTGTCGGTGTCAAAACTGGCGGATCTCGGGTAGGGGGTCCCGAACTGTGCGTCTAAGGCTAATGGTAAAAGGAGGCGGGGGACACGAGGTTTACCCAGGTTTGGGCCCTCTCGATGGAGGTAATACCCTACTTCCTGCTTGATTGATCTTGATGATATGAGTATTACAAGAGTTGATCTACCACGAGATTGTAGAGGCTAAACCCTAGAAGCTAGCCTATGATTATGATTGTTGTTGTCCTATGGAATAAACCCTGCGGTTTATATAGACACGGAGGGGCTAGGGTTACAGAGTCGATTCTGAGAGAGGAGATCTACATATCCGAATTGCCAAGCTTGCCTTCCACGCAAAGGAGAGTCCCACCCGGACACGGGACGAAATCTTCAATCTTGTATCTTCATAATCCAGCAGTCCGGCCAAAGTATATAGTCCGGCTATCCGAGGACCCCCTAATCCCGGACTCCCTCAGTAGCCCCTGAACCAGGCTTCAATGACGATGAGTCCGGCGCGCAGATTGTCTTCGGCATTGCAAGGCGGGTTCCTTCCCCGAATACTCCATAAAAGATTTGGAACACAAGGATCGTGTCCAGCTCTGCAAAACAAATTCCAGATACCACCGTAGAGAGCACAATATTCCACAAATCTAATCTGCTGACAACTTTTCATAGCGTGACATCACATCGCGGCCCGGTCATTATTCGAACCGTTTTTCCCAACCTGCCACCGCACATATCGCGAGGCAGTTTTATTGGCACGTCTTGTCGAAGCAGAGATCGTGTCCCCTTATCACGGGATTCTCATCAATACGGGTGTGGGTAACCCAACCGTGCGTGGCGCTTGGGGAATAAGCGAGTTTACCGGGCAAGTGGGGAGGCGCACAGTTTCTACCGCCTTTATAAAGAGATAGGGATTCCCCTTTTTTCACCCACGCCTTCTTCTTCCTTCACTCATCCATTCTTGCACGCTCGAGCTCCAGCTCCCAAGTTCTCACCTTCTCCGTAAGCCATTCCAAACATGTCCGAAGCGGGAGGCAAGTGGATGGACTCCTCCACTACGGAGGAGGACATTACGAAGCTCCGGGAGACCGGATACTTGGCCGCAGACATCACGCACCAGCTCCCGGATGTAGGGCAGATTGTCCCTACTCCAGAACCCCACGAGAGGGTTGTGTTTCTCGCCCACTTCATCCGCGGACTGGGATTTCCTCTCCACCCATTTGTCTGCGGGCTCATGTTTTACTATGGGCTAGATTTCCATGATCTGGCCCCCAATTTCATTCTCAACATCTCGGTGTTTATCGTCGTGTGCGAGGCCTTCCTCCGCATCAAGCCCCACTTCGGCCTGTGGCTGAAGATCTTTAACGTGAAGCCAAAGATAGTGGTTGGCCAGCAAGCGGAGTGCGAAGGCGCCATGGTGGGCAAGATGCCCAACATCACCTGGCTCGAAAGCTCCTATGTGGAGACCGTGAAGGGGTGGTAATCGGGGTGGCTCTATATCACCGAGCCGCGCGACTCCAACTAGGCGGTGGCCCCCGAATTTCGATCCGGCATCCCCATGTGGCTTACCTCCTGGAAAGGGAAGGGTTTAGCCTGGGGTGAGCCAGCGGAGCTGACCGGACTCCAGGACTACGTCAAGAATATGATAAGCAAGAAAATCAAGCTTGTCAACATGGTCCAGGTCATGCTCTTCCGCCGGATCCTCCCGTGTCAAAGACGGGCATTCAATATGTGGGAGTTTGATTCGGCCAAACACCAGACGCTACGAGAGCTCTTCAACACGACGCACAAAGATGTCTGGAAGGTGTTATTCAAGGCCGCCGAAGTACCTCCTCCCACTACCGAGGATCGCAGACTCAGCGCAAAGCGCCCCGCCAATCTGGTAAGCTCTTTATTTCACAAGATATGCCTTTCCCCAGTATATTCGTGGGAGGAATCTAAGCCACCACATCAATTTGACAGGACTGGGTGGCGACAGCGAAGCGGATCGACTGTCCAGCTCCACTACCCGAAGATCCAGCAACGGCTCTCTTGACGGAGATGTTGTTTCCGGCGCCTTACGAGGTGCCCGAGAAAAAGGCCAAGAAGAAGGCCACGGGGAATAGGAAAGGTCTCCGGCGCAAGGTGGTGTTGGACTCATCGTCCGAAGACACCGAGGCGCACTCCTCCAACGAAAACGAGGAGGAGGAAGAGGAAAAACCCCCCCCCCAAACCGAGGGAGAGAATAAAAGGAAGGCCGCCCCATCTGGGGAGGCCGAAGGGTCCAAGAAGGGAAGGATCCTCCCTCCGGACCACTCCACGACTACCGCCTACAGCGAGGAGGAGTGCCCGCCCAGGGACATGCCCTTGGCGAAGTCGTAAGTATTCGGATACCATAATGCTTCCGGCACGTTTTGCTTTATTGCTTCTTATCATGTTAAATATGATCGTGCAGTCCGTCCAAAGCCCGCATCGACTTATCCTCCTCGGATGGGTATTTGACCGCGTCAGCGATGAACAGCGACTCGCTCCCGACGGCCACGACCCCCCGGCCCGTGGACGACACCGAGGTGTTGTCCTAGAGGTTACCGGGCCAGGGGGAGACAATTCTGGGGGTGCCCCAAGGAGAAATCCCCGACGCCGGGCACATGGAAAGACCCCATGGATTACGATGAGGGGGGCATGACAAGTTTGGCCCCGGCGGATCTTCGCCGAACCTCCAGTGGTTCCGGACTTAGGCAGGCAGCCCCTCACTAAGGGGGGCGAGCCGTCCGTGCCGATGACCTCTGTCCATCCGGAGGTATCTAACAACTTGCTGGAAGCGCTTCAGGGCGCTTCCATTGATGAAGAACACCGTTCTCTTATGAGTATGGTGATTGCGAAGGTTTGGTCCGCCAAAAGCGGATTGACCGAAGCCTGCGCCAGCCTCCTAACAGGCTTTGAGGTAAGTAATTAAATTATGAAAGAATATCACAGTATAGACAGTAGCCGCTAATGCTCTGTTTGGTGTTCGGAAAGAAAGGTCGAACAGAGGATCAAATAACATCCATAGGAGTCTAATCATATTATGTCTATGTGAATAAGCAGGTGTCGCTGCTGGCCACTGCCGCCCATACTGGGAGGTCTCCGGACTGAAGCGGGACCTGGGTCGAGCCGAGGAAGAGCTCAGCCTCGTGAAGAGGCAGCTCGAGGAGAACAAAGGTAAGTGATACCCTGTCTGAATATCATATAAAGGAAAAATAGTTGATGCTAATAGAAGCATCATTAATATAATAGGGACCATGACCGAAGTGGCGGCTCTTAAGAAGGCGCTTTCCGAGGCCAAAGACAAAGCGACCAAGGAGCACACCGAGCGCGAGAAATAGGAGGCTCGGGTTGATGAGGTCCAGCAAGAGCTCCAGGACTTCGTAAAAAAATTCGAGTCCTTGGAGCGTGACTCCAAGACGCAAGAGTCCGAGCTTGCGAAGGCCCTCCGGAGCGTGCAAGACGCCAAGGCCGAAGCCCAAAAGGCCCTCCAGGAGATTCAGGCAACCAAGTAGATAGCGGCGGGTAAGGCATTCATTATGCAAAGCAAGCATGTGAAGGAGACTTTCCTTTTACTTACCCGAATTCGGAGCTCTCCAGGAGCGTTCGCAGATCTACCCCGCAGCATATCGGATGCCGCGGAGTTCTACCATGCCGAAGAAGGGAGCTCAACGGAGAAGTTGTTCTGGTCTCAATATACTGGGACCAAACATCCGATTCCCTTGAGCGACCAGCTGAAGCAACTGGTCGAACTGCACAAGGCGGCCGAACTGGCCATGAAGGACTTCATAGTCCGGCTGTGGCCTGGTGAGACCCTGCCCAGCAGCTACTTCGGCCTTGTAAAGCGGATGGTAAATGCCTGTCCACGGCTTGAAGTAATTAAGCGGTCCGTCTGCATTGAAGGTGAACGCAGGGCCTTGGCCCATGCGAAAGTGCACTGGGCGAAGATGGATGCCGAGAAGCTGGTGACGGAGGGGCCACCGAAGGGTAAGGAACATCCCCACCCCAAACAGTATTGTGACAATGTCCTGAAGGGTGCCCGCCTTGTGGCGGATGAATGTGCTAAGGATGTAATATTTGAATGAGTGTACTCATGTCATCCTGTAATATGAAAGCGAGTTCATGTGCACCATATAACGCTTGTTGATTTAAAATATTACCTTCTATGCGGCCGTTTATAAAGTCTGAGAGTTGGCTAGTCATCGGCTTCTACCCCCATGTAACTAGTACTGGGGTGTTCGGGATAAATCTAAACACTCTTTATCCAAATTTTTGGTCCTTTAAGGAGGTGTTTAGCGCAACGAACAAGGCAATCGGACTATACAACTTTATCACTCTCACTTAGTCATAGAAGTCTACAAATTTAAATTTTGGCGAAGCCCCTAGTATTCGGAAGTCCAAACTTGGGGCGCTATACACGCCTAAATCGGACAAGGCCGATTCCTCGCCTGAAGTGGAAAAAATCTTTAAGGATTTGAGACCTCTCAAACAGCGACCAACTCTCACCTCATCATGACAGTCAGTTTTCGGCTTTCTCTACTAAGGTGCTCGTCCGGAAGAACCGGGACACAATCGTAGTAGTTCTCCCTGTGCTACCTTAGCCGATATAGCGGAACGTAAGGTACCAAAACATGGGAGCTGGGCAAATCCAACTATTGACCCAAGACATGATTCGGAGCTGATGCATATAATGCTATAAGTTCGGGGTGCCGCACTGTCGAAAGTGTTCGGACTTTTCTTGCCATGTTATGGGGTACACTGAAGCCCCTGGCGAACTGGACGTACCAAAATGTACGGGTGCAATTTCTAATAAATAAACAATAAAGGAAAAGGATAAAGAAATGTAATAGTAAGCTGACATTGTACATTATTTTCCATTGTTATTTGAATAATACGCCAAGGCGTATGCGTACAAGCGATAAGCGGAATAGGACTGTTTGACACATCCTGACCAAGAGCGAGCTGCGTGCGGGTATGTAAAACAGGTATAACGATCATTATTAGAGACCACCTGAGGATTCCCTTGTACGCCAGACCTTCTTGTCTCCTTGGTGTCTGTCCCACTATGGGTCCGATAGTCGGGCTATCGGAAGAGCCTCCCAAAGATAGGGACCTGAAGGAAAAAGGTGTAAAGATGCACGGATCCTAGGGCGATCGAACCGCATTGTGGACCGTGGCATAGCCGTGCCTCCGCCTATGCCCATGGTATTTTGAGTGCGTAATTATGTATGCGTGGCACAAATTTCGCCGCTTGACTAGGACCAGGACGGAGGCCGAATTGCTAGTCGAGCTCTGGACGTGCCGGACGATCCTATTGCAGGGTACTCCGGACTCGCTTGACGTTGTCCAGGGGTTTTATCGCCAAATTGGCGGCCTGCCTAAGAAGGTTGCTTTGTACTTCTGCTGCGAGGGCCGCAGTGTGCTCCTCCGTACGGAGTGAGAGCTCTGTGTTTCCATTTACTGTTATAACCCCGCGAGGTCCTGGCATTTTGAGCTTCAAGTAGGCATAATGCGGTACCACATTGAATCTGGCAAATGCGGTTCGTCCGAGCAGAGCATGATAGCCATTGCGAAAGGGGACAATATCGAAGATTAACTCATCACTTCAGAAATTGTCCGGAGATCCGAAGACCACTTCCAGTGTGATTGAGCCCGTGCAACAGGCCTCTACACCTGGTATGACACCTTTAAAGGTGGTTTTTGTGGGTTTGATCCTTGAGGGGTCGATGCCCATTTTGCACACTGTATCTTGATAGAGTAGGTTCAGGCTGCTGCCACCGTCCATAAGGACTCTTGTAGGTGGAGTTCGTCAATGATGGGGTCAAGGACCAATGCGGCAGAACTGCCATGACGGATACTGGTAGGAATGACCCTGCGATCGAAAGTGATCGGACAAGAAGACCATGGGTTGAACTTTGGGGCGACTGGCTCCATTGCATAGACGTTCCTTAGTGCATGCTTCCGTTCCCGCTTGGGGATATGGGTTGCGTATATCATGTTCACCGTTTTCACTTAGGGAGGAAATTTCTTCTGTCCTCCTGTGTTTGGCGGTCGAGGCTCTTCGTCATTATCGCTATGTAGCCCCTTTTCCTTGTTTTCGGCATTCAACTTGCCGGCTTGTTTAAACACCCAACATTCTCTGTTGGTGTGGTTGGGTGGTTTATCGAGGGTGCCGTGAATTTGACACGAGCGATCGAGTATGCGGTCCAAACTGGACGGGCCCGGATTGTTTCTTTTGAATGGCTTTTTCCGCTGACCGGACTTGGAGCCACTGAATCCGGCATTAACTGTCGTTTCTTTGGCGTTGTCGCCATTGATGCGACGCTTGTGTCTGTTGCGTCGTGGCTTGCTGTTGCTATCTCTGGCATCAGAAGTGCCAGGATTTCTTGATGTGTTGTTGCTGCGAGCCAGCTAGCTGTCCTCGCCCGCACAAAAGCGGGTCATGAGTGTCGTGAGGGCTGCCATGGACTTTGGCTTCTCTTGGCCAAGGTGTCGGGCGATCCACTCGTCGCGGATGTTATGCTTAAAGGCCGCTAAGGCTTCGGCATCCGGATAGTCGACGATTTGGTTCTGTTTAGTTAGTAACTGAGTCTAGAATTTCCTGGCTGACTCTTCGGGCTGTTGGGTTATGTGACTTCAGTCATCAGCATCTGGTGGTCACACATAAGTACCCTGGAAGTTGTCAAGGAATGCGTCTTCCAGGCTCTCCCAACTAACAATGGAGTTTGCCGGCAAGCTGTTCAGCCAATGTCGAGCCGGTCCTTTGAGCTTAAGTGGGAGGTACTTGATGGCATGTAGATCATCACCGAGGGCCATGTGAATGTGGAGAAGGAAATCTTCAATCCATACCGTGGGGTCTGTTGTACCATCATATGACTCAATGTTCACGGGTTTAAACCCTTCTACGGATTCATGATCCATTACTTCATCAGTGAAGCATAGGGGGTGTGTGGCGCCTCTATGCCAGGCTACATCATGACGCAGTTCGAATGAGTCTGGTCTGCTGTATTCGGCCCAGCCGGATTTGTTTTTAGTATATCCGGCATGACGGTCATTGTCACGCATTGGGGGGCGCCCCCGTGATCCGTAGATCGATCTTGATTGTCCTGCTTTGTTTTCCAATATGTCTTGCAGGTCCTGCGTGTAGCCTCGGACCTTAGTGTTTTTGTTAGGTTGGCGGCGGGGTGCGGGCTAGACTTCGGGCTGGTATGCCGCTTTTTCTCGGCCACGGGATGGTCGGTCAGCCGCATCATGTGCTGGTAGTGTAGGCTTTAACGCCTCTTCCTCGAGTTGAGGTAGCAACCTGTGTTTTGGGTAACTTTTGGTAGGGCGCTCGAGTCTGTATTCCTCGGCAGCCAGGACCTCGGTCCATCTATCAGTTAGCAGATCTTGATAAGCTTGAAGCTGCTGCTGCTTCTTCTTCAGGCTTTTTGCAGTGGCTATAAGCCAGCGCTTGAAGCGCTCCTACTCGACGGGGTCCTCAGGCACTATGAATTCTTCGTCGCCAAGGCTCACTTCGTATTTGGAGAGAGGCATGTAATTACCATCCTCTGATTCTCCATCTGTCGCCTATTCCTTGGGGCTAGCTTGCCCATCTTCTTGCTCCGCCTGCTCGAAGCCTGGCTGGGCAGGATTGTTTTCATCATCGGCACCATCCGGATTGCTATAATCTCTTGTGTCGGTATCACTTTTTTTGCTATGGCGGGGCTCAGAGCGGCGCCTATGACGCCGGTGCCTAGATTGCTTCTCTAAGGGATTATCCTCCGTTGCCTCATCGCCATTGCTTTCTTTGGGGGTGTCCACCATATATATATCATATGATGAGGTGGTTGTCTAGTGCCCTGTGGGCGGTGGCTCCTGTTCTTCTCCTGCATCGTCGTCCATACTGTCGTTGTCTTCGTAGTCGAAGTCAAGCACGTCGGTTAAGTCGTCGACAGTGGCTATTACGTGGGTGGTGGGTGGGGAACGAATTTCTTCGTCGTCCGCTTCCCACTCCAGCCGGACATAGTTCGGCCAAGAGCCTCCTGACAAGGAGAGAGACCTCAATGAATTTAGCATGTCGCCCAAGGGCGAGGCTGAAAGATATCCGCGGAGGTGAACTCCATGATTGGTGCCCAATCAGATTTGATAGGCATGGATGCACGCAGTTCGAAGCCTGTAGCCAGAGACGAGTCCGAGGGTCCGATGACACCGGCCTCGTAGGAGGTGGGGTCAGTGTTCGGCTCTATCGCCGCTGAGGGTGCGGCCTCTTTGGCGGGGTCCATCCACCAGTCCTCGGATGTTACGATCTGGTCCAGTATGATTCCCGGGGCCGCCGCAGGCGCGATCTCCCGAACACTATTTGATGGCAGATCTAAGTCATGCTCGTCGTGGCTGTTCGGCGCACCTGACATGGGCTCGAATCCGTCGAATATCAAGTCTCCGCGGATGTCGGCAGTATAGTTCAAGCTTCCAAACCTGACCTGATGGCCAGGGGCGTAGCTATCGATCTATTCCAGATGGCCAAGCGAGTTGGCCCGCAGTACGAAGCCTCCGAATACGAAGATCTGTCCGGGGAGGAAAACCTCACCCTGGACCGTGTCGTTGAAGATGTTTGAAGAAGCCATCACGCCTTATCGTGACGACACAGTGAACTCTCAATGAAAGCACCAACGTTGGTGTCAAAACCGGCGGATCTCGGGTAGGGGGTCACGAACTGTGCGTCTAAGGCTAATGGTAACAGGAGGCGGGGGACACAAGGTTTACCCAGGCTCGGGCCCTCTCGATGGAGGTAATACCCTACTTCCTGCTTGATTGATCTTGATGATATGAGTATTACAAGAGTTGATCTACCACGAGATTGTATAGGCTAAACCCTAGAAGCTAGCCTATGATTATGATTGTTGTTGTCCTACGGACTAAACCCTCCATGTTATATAGACACCGGAGGGGGCTAGGGTTACACAGAGTCGGTTATAGAGAAGGAGATCTACATATACGAATTGCCAAGCTTGCCTTCCACGCAAGGGAGAGTCCCACCCGGACACGGGACGAAGTCTTCAATCTTGTATCTTCATAATCCAGCAGTCCGGCCAAAGTATATGTCCGGCTGTCCGAGGACCCCCTAATCCCAGACTCCCTCAGCGAGCCCGAGGCGCGTCAGCCTGTTGGAGATATGCCCTAGAGGCAATCATGTATTATGATATTTCCTATGTGTTTATGAATAAAGATAGTCCTTGGACATTATCAATGATGTGTATCGGCAAGTACGTGACTTGTTTGTGGGACTATGCATTGTATGGTGACTGTCCTAAAAGGTCCCTAGTCAAAAGGGCTGTGTGGACGCGCAGCCGACTAGACTAGCATATGACAAGGTCGATGGCTTGGTATCACTGGCCATGGAGCATTGGATGCTAACCGGATAATATGGACTTGAAAAGGTCTGGTCGGATTTGACGTAGTCGGATCCGAGTCGAGATAAGGTCCGAGTCGGACAGACCCAACTATGAGACGCAGGGATATGTCATCTGTGAGTCTCTAGTACAACATATGTTCTATGTCCTAAGACCTGAGCTGACGCATGTACTCGGGATGGTGACAGACTTGCTTTGGGCCGACCAAACGCTACTCCGTGACTGGGTAGTTACAAATGTAGGTTTCGGGTTTGTCCAGTCCCATGCTGCGAGACATGGTTGAGCAAGATGGGATTTGCCCCTCTGATCAGGAGAGATATACTCTGGGCCACTCGTGTGATCCGACCAGGATAAGCATGGCCATGCGACAGGGATTATGAGATAATCCGGTTTGTGGTCGATATCACTGGAACGAGAAAGAGGCCGGGCTAGCACAAGGATGACAGTATCGCCTTGAGCCCGACAACATATATCGTGAAGCAAAGGGGACAGAAGTGTGACACGTTGTACAGGTTCGCCTAACCAGCTTCATAGTCTGCTTGGTGGTCGGCATGCCTTGCTAGAGGCCGCTACCAACCGTCTTGGTCGAGGTGATCGAATCGCGACCAAGCCGACTTGAACCTAAGGGGTCGCGCTCTTAAGGGAAGGAACCTACAAGGTCGGTTCATAGGACACTGGTCGGATGTGATCTGAACTGGACTAGGAACGTGACCGAGTAGACTTTGGGCTTTAGGGTCCGTGCGAGGCCCAAGTGTTGAGCCTGCGACGGACGCCTATATAAAGTGAAGGTGTGGAACACTCATGCGGTTGATCGCTTTGGTGCTGTGACTAGGGTTTGCATGTGTTGCAAATAGCCACCTCCACTCGTCGACGACTATGTGATCGGACCTAGCAGTCCGCCGCATGGTGTTCCTCCTGCACGCGCGGATACTGTTAGAGGCGGTGCACTTGCGCCGCTCCGGCGAACTTGTACGTGGGATCGGACGACCGGCTGTTCGAAGGAGATCGGAAGACGAGCAGACGATCCACGTGGACGCGCTGCCCCAACTCTTCTTCTGCTGCACGGCACTACGCGTCTAGTGGTAATGAACTGTGATCCATCTCCCGTAGCATGTTCTTGGTTGTTCTGCGCATAGGAAAATTTTAATTTGCAGTCGACGCACCCTGCCATAGAACCCAACAGTGGTGTCAGAGCCTCTGCTATAGGATTTGGATTTAGATTGTATGCATATTAGATATGTGGAGGCGACAGATGAGATCTGTTGTCGTTGATAAGATCGGCTATGTGCATAGTTGATGTGATCAACTGCACATGGGGATTGTTGAGGCTATGTTTTCTATCAATCGGGATCGATGAGGTCGTGACACGATCTACCCCTACCGGTCGGTCATCCGCCATCGGGGTTAACAGTGAAACGTAAATCCGAATCGGATTCACGATGATCGATATGATCGGTCGGATCAGAAAATTCAGCATGAATGGAGTTCAGATGCAATCTATGATTTCCGAAAACTTCGGGCGCTGCCCCTTCGAACCCCGCCCGCTAACCGGCTAGCGGGACCGTCGTGAGCGTAGCGCCGTGTATTTCGTACCCGACACACAAACCGGTAGAAGGCGATTCTATGCACAACTTTGTTTTGCAGGTTTGATGTGAATAGTATGGCTCATGTGTATGTGATGCATGTGTGTAATTTATACGTGGCATGCGTGTCATGTTTGTCAGCCGACAGGAGCCAAAGTGTTGTCATTATATTGTATAACAACCTGCGTGTCGACTTGTGACTATGTAAAATTCATTACTAGAAGTAGTAGTTGGATAATAGAGATCAGGTTGGTGGCTTGGCATCCCGGCGTGACAAACAAGATGGAGTTCGTAGATGGTCATCGGAGTTGGAGCCGACCTGGAAGAACGTCCATGAAGGAGCCATACTATTTCACAATATGTGTTTTTTGTGATTGTTATGCTTCTTTGTTTCTATGCATGTTAGAATGGTAGAAAGATCCCTCATGAATATCAAGTAAAGTGCCATTCCCAATGTTGCACCTTCGCACGTCAAGTACGTCTAGTAGTGGGCTCATAAAATTGGGGTGCTGCTGGGTGTCCTTGAACTGAAGGGTTCGTGCCGGACACGGACATGCACTGCATCAGGTTAACTTGACAAGACTATCAAAACGGTTTTGGGCCTTGTGGCAAAGAAGGTTGGGAGCCGGTGTATGAGATACCTTCCCGACCGACAAGAGTCGTATAGAGATACGATTAGCAAGGAGTTGCTTACCGGATAGGTATGTTGGCTAGCAGTGATGCTAAAGCTCACTAGTCGCATGAGCTAGTCGGATCCTAAATCACTGAGAGTTTGCGGAGGGATGCTGACTTCAGTGGGAGTATTTCTGTTTAGGCTAGAATTACTCTACATAAACACATTGCTTAGTGATTGCATATTTTCGGTTGTAGATCAATGGCACCCCCTACTCAACACAACTTTGCATTGAAATCAATTCTGGAAAAGGATAAACTGAATGGAACAAACTTTACCACCTGGTATAGAAATCTAAGAATTGTTCTCAAGCACGATAAAAAGGAACATGTTCTAGAGGATCCACTTCCAGAGGAACCTGCTGATAATGCTAATGCCACAACTAAGAATGCCTACCAGAAACTCGTTGATGAATCAACGGAGATCAGTTGTCTGATGCTGGCTTGTATGGAGCCCGATTTGCAACAGCATTTCGAAAATGTTGAGGCTTACGATATGATCGAGAGTCTCAAGAGCATGTTCAAGACACAGGCTAGGACCGAAAGGTTCAACGTCTGGTGATCCTTGATGGATTGCAAGCTGAAGGAAGGTGATCCACTGAGCCCACATGTGATCAAGATGATCGGATATGTGCAAGATTTGGATCGTTTGGGCTTCCCGCTCTTGGATGAGCTGGCTACTGATGCTGTTCTGGGTTCTCTTCCGCCCAGCTATGGGACGTTCATCTCGAACTATCATATGCATGACATGGATAAGAAGCTCACTGAATTGCATGGGATGCTCAAGGTGGAAGAGCAGGATATTACGAAAGGCACGCATCAAGTGTTGATGGTGCAGAAATCAGCTAAGTTCAAGAAGAGTTGGTCCAAGAAAAAGGCTAAGGCAAAGGGCACAGAGACAGTAACCTCCGCCGCTGCGCCGAAGTCTGGACCGGACTCGAAGACCGTTTGCTATCACTGCAAGGAGACCAGTCACTGGAAGGAACTGTAGCAAGTGGCTTGCAGAGCATGGCAAGAAGGTCGGGAATGCTGCTTCAGGCAAAGGTACACTTGTTGCATATGTTATAGACATTTACCTTGCTGACATACCTAGTAGCTCTTGGGTATTTGATACCGGATCGGTTGTTCATATTTGCAACTCGATGCAGGGGCTGGTAAGAACTAGGCATGTGGCACAAGGGGAGATTGACATCAGGGTCGGCAACAAAGCAAGAGTTGCTGCGTTGGAGGTCAGCACGATGCACGTCCAGCTTCCTTCCGGATTCATAACGGAATTGAATAATTGTTATTACATTCCTGCACTTAGTCGGAACATTATTTCTGCCTCATGTTTGATGAGTCAAGGTTATGAATTCAATTTAAAGGACAATGGTTGTTCGATATTTTTGAATGGTATGTTCCACGGCTATGCACCCATTGTTGATGGGCTATTTATATTGAATCTAGAACAGGAACCGGTCTATAACGTGAATGTCAAGAGGCATAAGCCTAATGAGATAAATCCGACATACTTCTTTCATTACCAGCTTGGACACATTAGTCTGAAACACATGAAGAAGGTCCATGATGGTGGGCTCCTAACTTTGTCCGACTTCGGGTCGTTCGAGACATGTGAATCATGCTTGCTCGGCAAGATGACTAAGTCTCCTTTCGCAAAGAGTTGCGAGAGGGCGTCCGAGCTGTTGGAACTTATACATAGTGATGTGTGTGGTCCAATGAGCACAACTGCCAGAGGTGGCTATCAGTACTTCGTGACTTTTACCGACGACTTGAGTAGATATGGATATATATATTTGATGAGGCACAAGTCGGAAACTTTTGAAAAGTTCAAAGAGTTTCAGAACAAGGTTGAGAATCAGCTCGGCAAGACTATAAAGCTTCTGCGATCTGATCGTGGAGGTGAGTACATGAGCCAGGAGTTTGACGATCATCTGAAAGGCCGAGGTATAGTACCTCAGCTCACACCTCCAGGTACGCCACCGAGAAACGGCGTGTCGGAACGGAGGAATAGGACCTTGTTGGACATGGTCCGGTTTATGATGAGCAAATTGGATTTACCCTTGTCATTTTGGGGATACGCTCTAGAAACTGCAGCTTTCACACTTAGCAGGGTACCATCAAAATCCGTAGACAAGACACCACATGAGATGTGGACCGGGAAGAGTCCCAGTTTGTCTTTTCTAAAGATTTGGGGTTGTGAAGCACTTGTCAAGCGACTTGTGTCAGACAAGCTTACACCCAAGTCGGATAAATGCATATTCGTGGGATATCCGAGGGAAACCTTGGGATATAGCTTCTACAACCGGGAAGAGAACAAAGTGTTTGTTGCTCAGAATGGGGTTTTCCTTGAGAAAGAGTTTCTCAGTCGGGAGGCAAGTGGGAGGACGGTTCGACTCGAAGAAATTTGAGGACCACTCGGGGATGGCTCGGCTCGTGATGAGATCATACCGGAGTCAATCAGGGAACCTGTAGTAGAAGCGGCACCGGAACCACGGAGGTCGGAAAGATTGCGCAGAGTGCGTGATGTGTTGTTGCTAGAAAGCGACGAGCCAGCCACATATGCGGAAGCGATGGTGAGCCTAGATTCCGAGGCATGGTTGGAGGCCATGAGATCCAAGTTAAAGTCCATGGATGAGAATCAAGTCTGGGACTTGGTTGATCCGCCGCCTGGCGTAACAGCCATTGGTTGCAAATGGGTCTTTAAGAAGAAAACCGATGTGGATGGAAATGTTCAGATCCACAAAGCTCGGCTTGTCGCTAAGGGTTATGGACAAGTTCAAGGAATTGACTACGACGAGACTTACTCGCCGGTAGTGATGCTAAAATCGGTGAGGATCATACTAGCTATAGCTACATATTTCGATTACGAGATATGGCAGATGGATGTCAAAACGGCTTTCCTACATGGAAATTTAACCGAGGACGTGTATATGATACAGCCCGAGGGTTTTGTCGATCCGACTAGCACTAGTAAGGTATGCACGCTCAAGAGATCCATTTATGGGTTGAAGCAAGCATCTCGGATTTGGAACATTCGTTTTGATGACGTCGTCACTGGTCTCGGTTTCATCAAAAGCGAAGAGGACTCTTGTTTATACAAGAAGTTAAGTGGGATCTCGATAGTGTTTTTGATCTTGTATGTGGACGACATACTACTGATCAGAAATAATGTTTCGATGCTGAACTCGGTCAAGGAATCATTGAATGGCAAGTTTTCGATGAAGGACCTTGGTGAGGCAGTCTATATTTTAGGCATTAAGATCTATAGAGATAGATCGAGGAGGATGCTCGTCTTAAGCCAGAGCACGTACATAGATAAAGTGTTGAAGCGGTTCAACATGAGTGAGGCGAAGAAAGGGTTCTTGCCACTCTCACATGGTATAAGGCTAAGAAAGACTCAGAGTCCTTCGACATCTGATGAGCGAAGCAGGATGAGTAGGATTCCATATGCCTCGGCAATCGGATCCATCATGTATGCCATGATATGTACAAGGCCTGATGTTGCTTTTGCAATAAGCATAACAAGCAGATACCAGGCCAACCCAGGTGAGAGTCACTGGGCAGCGGTAAAGACTATTTGAAGTACCTGAAAAGGACTGAAGAGATGTTCCTAGTTTATGGAGGTGAGGAAGAGCTTGTTGTAAGGGGTTACGCCGATGCTAGTTTCCAAACCGACAGAGATGATTGTCGATCACAGTCCAGATTCGTGTACGCCCCGAACGGAGGAGCAAAGTAATCGATGAGTTCCAAGCGAGGATACGGTGGCGATTCTACCATAGAAGCCGAATACATTGCGGCTTGTGAAGCTGCAAAGGAAGGTGTTTGGATCCCGCATTTTCTGGATGATCTTGGTATTTTCCCAGCCTCGGTGAAACCATTGGACCTTTATTGTGATAATTCTGGTGCCATTGCACAAGCCAAGGAGCCGAGGAATCACCACAAGGTCAGACACATAGATCGGAAATATCACCTGATACGAAAGATCGTAAAGAATGGTGATGTAGAGTTATGCAAGATTCATACGGATGCAAATGTTGCAGATCCATTGACTAAGCCGCTTCCACAACCCAAGCATGAGGGGCACGTTAGAGCTATGGGCATTCGATGTCTATTTGATTGACTCTAGTGCAAGTGGGAGACTGTTGGAGATATGCCCTAGAGGCAATCATGTATGATGATATTTCCTATGTGTTTATGAATAAAGATAGTCCTTGGACATTATCAATGATGTGTATCGGCAAGTACGTGACTTGTTTGTGGGACTATGCATTGTATGGTGACTGTCCTAAAAGGTCCCTAGTCGAAATGGCTGTGTGGACGCGCAGCCGACTAGACTAGCATATGACATGGTCGATGGCTTGCTCTCACTAGCCATGGAGCATTGGATGCTAACCGGATAATATGGACTTGGAAAGGTCTGGTTGGATTTGACGTAGTCAGATCCGAGTCGAGATAAGGTCCGAGTCGGACAGACCCAACTATGAGACGCAGCGATATGTCATCTGTGAGTCTCTAGTACAGCATACGTTCTATGTCCTAAGACCTGAGCTGACGCATGTACTCGGGATGGTGACAGGCTTGCTTTGGGCCAACCAAACGCTACTCCATGACTGGGTAGTTACAAAGGTAGGTTTCGGGTTTGTCCAGCCCCATGCTGCGAGACATGGTCGAGCAAGATGGGATTTGCCCCTCCGATCAGGAGAGATATACTGGGCCCTCGTGTGATCCGACCAGATAAGCATGGCTATGCGACAAGGATTATGAGATAATCCGGTTTGTGGTCGGTATCACTAGAACGAGAAAGAGGTCGGGCTAGCACAAGGATGACAGTCTCGCCTTGAGCCCGACAACATATATCGTGAGGCAAAGGGAACAGAAGTGTGACATGTTGTACAGGTTCGCCTAACCAGCTTCATAGTCTGCTTGGTGGTCGGCATGCCTTCCTAGAGGCCGCTACCAACCGTGCAGGTCGGAGGTGATCCGAACTGCGACCAAGCCGACTTGAACCTAAGGGGTCGCGCGCTTAAGGGAAGGAACCTACGAGGTCGGTTCATGGACACTGGTCGGATGTGATCCGAACTGGACTAGGAAAGTGACCGAGTAGACTTTGAGCTTTAGGGTCCGTGCGAGGCCCAAGTGTTGAGCCTACGGCGGACGCCTATATAAAGTGAAGGTGCGGAACACTCATGCGGTTGATCGCTTCGGCGCTGTGACTAGGGTTTGCATGTGTTGCGAATAGCCACCTCCACTCGACGCCGACTGTGTGATCGGACCTAGCAGTCCGCCGCACGGTGTTCCTCTTGCACGCACGGATACCGTTAGAGGCGGTACACTTGCGCCGCTCCGGCGAACTTGTATGTGGGATCGGACGACCGGCTGTTCGAAGGAGATCGTACGACGAGGAGACGATCCACGCGGACGCGCTGCCCCAACTCTTCTTCTGCTGCACGGCACTGCGCGTCTAGTGGTAATGAACTGTGATCCATCTCCCGTAGCATGTTCTTGGTTGTTCTGCGCATACGAAAATTTTAGTTTGCAGTCGACGCACCCTACCGTAGAACCCAACACAGCCATGGAGGTGTCGGAGTGGTGGTGGATCGATCGACGGAAGAGAGGATCCGAAGCCCCCCTACCTGGCATGCCAAATGTCGGATTGTGGGATCTACAAACCCTTGAGAGGTTCAAACTCTGGGGTGCGTGTAGAGATCTCAACCTACCCAGCCTGCCTACTCGTGATCCTCCTAAGCCTAGTGCACCGAGCTCAAAGGGACAAGAGACACATCAGTTTTATCTTGGTTCGGGCCACCGATGTGGTGTAATACCCTACTCCAGTGTTTTGGTGGATTTCCTCGAAGGGCTGAGGATGAGCTAGTACAGTGGATGAACAAGCCTCAGGAGGTGAGGTGTTCTTGAGCTAGTGTGGTGTATGCTAGCTCTACTTGTTCTAATCCCCCTTTCTATGGTGGTGGCTAATCCTATTTATAGTGGCCTTGGTCCTCTTCCCAAATATGAGCGGGAAGGGATCTCACAACGACCGGATTTGAAAGGGGACAAGTAATATAGTCTACCCTGACAAAAGTAGTCTCCGCCTGCAAAAAGCCTCTGGCCATGATGCTGCGTGGGCTCGTCGATGACCTCCGTCCTACCGTCCTGGCTGTCTTGGTCTCGTTGCACGAGAATGGAAACCTTTGGCCGGTTCCTCGAGTCTCTGTGCTTGCTCCCTGCTTCCTTTGCACCGAAGAGGAAACCTGCGCTCTGCGTCCACCTGGCGCCCGCCTGGCCTTGGTCGTCACGACTCACGTCAGCTGAGACTCGTGAGGCAACATTGCATAGAACTCTCTGCCCCTCAGGAGCCAGCCTGAGGAGGCCGATTCCTTCAGGGGTCTTGGCGTCGCCCGCCTCGCAAGGCTTGGCTCCTCGCGAGGGTCTTGTAGTGTTGGTGTCGATGTCAGGCCATACCAGGCCATCGATGGAGCCACATGGTGGGCCATAGGCAGGCTGGGCTAGATACCCCCGAATCCAGGACGTCGACAACGCACGCTTCGTCGGAGAGGTCATGGTGTTGATGTAGAAGCCCTCCGTGATTGAATCCCCCTCCGGCAGGACACCGGAAAAGGTCCCTAGATGGGATATCATGGGTACAGAAGGTTGCGTCGGTGGAAAAGTGGTTTCATGGCTCCCTTGGGTGTTTTCAGGGTATAAGAGTATATATTGGCGAAGGAAGTAGTTCAGTGGAGCTACGAGGGGCCCACGAGGGTTGGGGGCACGCCCTACCCCCTTGGGCGCGCCCTCCTACCTCGTGGCCTCCTCGTTGTGTCCCCGACTTCATCTCCAAGTCTTCTGGTTTCCTTTCGGTCCAAGAAAGATCATCGCGAAGGTTTCATTCCGTTTGGACTCCGTTTGGTATTCCTTTTCTGCAAAACTCTAAAATAGACAAAAAAAACAAAAACTGGCACTGGGCCCTTGGTTAATAGGTTAGTCCCCAAAAAATAGCATATAAATCCCTATTAAACATCCAAAACAGATAATATAATAGCATGGAACAATCAAAAATTATAGATACATTGGAGATGTATCACTGGCCGTCCAAACAGGGCGTGATAAGGGCTCTTGATCTTGACCCCTTCAAAAGTCAATTTTTTAGCCCTGTAGTCATACTCATTACCAAAAACTACCTCCAATGTTATCTTGCCAACTGGATATGCCGACTTACCGGGCACCACCCCATGAAAAACTGTAGAGGATTGCTTAAGATCTTTGTCAGTCAAATTCATACGGCAAAAAGTATCATAATAGAGGATATTGATGTTGCTGACCCCATCCATGAGCACTTTAGTGAACTTGTATTCTCCGACATGAGGTTCCACCACCAAAGCCAGCTGACCCGGATTATCAACCCGGGGCGGGTGATCTTCAAGTCTCCATACAATGGGCTGCTCTGACCATCGTAAGTATCGGGGGACCGTCGGTTCAATCGCGTTCACCGCACGCTTGTGAATCTTTTGATCTCACTTGCACAATCTTGTGGTAAATACATGATATTGACCAATATTCAGCTGTTTCGGGTTACTCCGATAACCAGACTGCTATTGTTGGTTACCCTGATTAGATTGCTGGTTAAAACCGCCTTGATTGCCTTGAGCCTGAAATCCAGAGTTTGAGCCACCACCTCCAAAGCCGGGTTCGTGAGAGTCGGATCCTAACCCGCCGTGCGGGCCCTGGTTACCCTGATAAAAGCCAGAATTTCTATACTCCCTCATGATGAAGCAATCTTTCCAGAGATGTGTGGTCGGCTTATCTTTTGTACCGTGCTTTGGGCAAGGCTGATTCATCATTGCCTCAAGGTTGAATTTTGGCCCGCCAAACCGGGGTGCTGATGACTTTCGCTTACGATGCTGATTATAACTCTGTGCATTGGTATTAGCCACAAAATATGAACCGTTGTTAGTTTGCTTGCGCTTACCATTATTACCATGACCCCGCCACACTGTGTTGTTGTCCCTTTGCATTTCCATTCTTCTTCCCCTTGCTAGCCTTTTCCTCATCGGACTCAGGGTCTTTAGTGTTATCAGAATCAGCATATTTGACAAGAGCCGCCAGGAGCTCCCCCATATCATTGCAATGGCGCTTAAGCCGCCCCAGCTTCTGTTTGAGGGGAAGGAAACGGCAATTCTTCTCCAAAATCAGGACGACTGAGCTGAAGTTGATGCTATCCGACGAGTGGATAATGGCCGAGAGCCAGCGTACCCAATGGGTAGTTGATTCTCCCTCACTCTGAACACAAGTGTCCAATTCAAGAATTGATGTGGGCTGCTTGCATGTATCTTTGAAATTCTGAATAAAATGCGCCTTCAATTGAACCCATGATCTGACAGAATTAGGGGGATCCCTTCAACCAGGTACGAGCCGGCCCATCCAGCATCATGGTGAAATACTTAGCACATGCAATGTCATTGACAATCAACATCTCCATGGCCATCTCGTAGCTCTCAATCCAAGCCTCCGGGGGTTGATCCGCTGTGTAATTGGGTACTTTTCGAGGGCCCTTGAAGTCCATGGGTAACCGCTCATTGCGCAGAGCCGGTACTAAACACGGCACACCCACCGTCCTGGAAGTCATCCCAGCTTCTACGGATGTCGAGGGGTGTAACTAAGGTTGCTGAGTCGCCAACTGAGCCGCCTGCTCCGCCTCTCGGTGTGCCCTGGCCTGATCTACCAACAACTGGGCATGGTTATCAGCCCGTGGCGGGTCATGCCCATGGGGCTGGTTGCGATGCCGCTGACTGCTTGAAACCGCCGGCGACTCCATGTGCCGGCTATAGCTTCGACTCTGATGCAAAGTTGAGTGGATTCGATCGCGGCTGTAGGAGTAAGCCGCCTACTGAGCCACCGCCGTCTGACGATGCTCTACAGCTTTTTGAGCCTCGACCGCCTCAGGACTCTCGCCTATCACCGGGAGAGCCGCCAACCGTGATGTCACAGCGATCATGTAGTCCAACAGGTTAGAGAAGTGACCCGGAGGTGTGGAGACTCGCTGAGGCGGGGTTAAATTGACACGAGCCGGATCCGTCGTGTGAGGTTGAGTCATCGCTCCGGTCCTAGGCGCTTCAGGGGACCAGGTCACGCCGGGCGGGTTACTTGGTCCTGCCCCAGGCGTATTGAAAAGATTTCTTGCATCAAACTCATGAGGCAGACGACTCCGGTATCTCCGGTGAAAAACAGCGTTTGATGCATTCTGATCCAAGCAGAACCGAAAGTTTTCTACTTGAATCCGCTCCACCTCCAAGGTGGCTCGCTCTGTTGCCATCCTGGTATTTTCAGCGTTAAGATCCTCCTTAGCCTGAGCTATCTCATCACGCAATTTTAAACATCCACGTTATGTTATGCTTGATTCGCTGGGGTTACCTCCACCATTATCAAAGTTGCCAAAGCCTCCAAAAGTTCAGATAAAACTTGAGCCGGCGGGCGCACAGGGCCTCCTGCCCCGGCTGCCGCAGCGGCTGCTGAACCAGAAATCATTGCTGCGGCAGTTGGTGAATTCTGCACCGGTTGCGTGCCGGCCATGAAGATCGCAACTCTGTTCTGCGACTCACAGGGGTCCCGAATACTATCACCATCGGAACAGCCTCCAAGCCTGCCATTGATACGTCTCCAACGTATCTATAATTTATGAAGTATTCATGCTATTATATTATCCATCTATGATGTTTTATATGAATTTATATGTCATTTTATATGATTTTTGGGACTAACCTATTAACCTAGAGCCCAATGCCAGTTTATGTTTTCTCCTTGTTTTTGTGTTTTACAGAAAAGGGATACCAAATGGAGTCCAATTGACGTGCCAATTTTTGAGGATTTTTTATGGACCAAAAGAAGACCACGGAGCATCGAAGTTCGGCCAGAAGAGTCCCGGGCTGCCCACGAGAGTGGAGGCCGCCCCCCTGTAGGCGCGGCCCCTATCTCGTGGACAGCCCGAGACCCCGACGTGAAACCAATGCCAAAAATTCCTATAAATAGAGAAACCTTCAGGAATTAACCTAGATCAGAAGTTCCGCCGCCGCAAGCCTCTGTAGCCGCGAGAAATCAATCTAGGCCCTCTCCGGCACCCTGCCGGAGGGGGCCATCATCACCGGAGGCCATGGAGGAGGATCTCGGAGGGGCCATCATCGCCATGAAGGCCAAGGACCAGAGGGGGAAAGCCATGGAGGAGGAAGCACAAGGGGGAGAACCTCTCCTCTCTCTTGGTGGCACCGGAGTGCCATCAGGAGGGGAATCATCGCCGCGGTGATCGTCTTCATCAACATCACCATCATCATCACCATCCTCATCTCTTTTACGCGGTCCACTCTCCCACACCCCGCTGTAATCCCTACTTGAACATGGTGCTTTATGCCACATATTATGATCCAAGGATGTGTTGCCATATTATGATGTTTTGAGTAGATATCTTTTGTCCTTGAGTTGATTGATGATCTAGATTGGTATGAGTTGTATGTTTTATTTTGGTGCTGTCCTATGGTGCCCTCTGTGTCGCGCAAGCGTGAGGGATTCCCGCTGTAGGGTGTTGCAATACGTGCATGATTCACTTATAGTGGGTTGCGTGAGTGACTGAAACACAAACCCGAGTAAGGGGGTTGTTGCGTATGGGATAAAAGAGGACTTGATGCTTTAATGCTATGGTTGGGTTTTACCTTAATGAAACTTTAGTATTCGCGGATGCTTGCTAGAGTTCCAATCATAAGTGCATATGATCCAAGTAGGAAAAGTATGTTAGTTTATGCCTCTCCCTCATATGAAATTGCAATGACGACTATCGATCTTGTTAACAATTGCTTAGGACAATTCTGCACACCGATCCATCATTATTCCACACTCGCTATTTATATTATTTAGTAATATATTCTAACTTTATGATAACAGCACCTACTTTTATGTTTTAGCTCTCCGATACCATACAAAGTTTCCTCTTTATACCCACAACACAGTTTTATTTCTTGTTTCTAGTTGGAAGCAAACGTTCGGTGCACGTAGAGTCATATCAATGGCAGATAGGGCTTGAGAGAATATTGATCTTACCTTTAGCTCCTTGTGGGTTCGACACTCCATACTTATCACTTCCACCTTTGGGAATTGCTACGATGATTCCCTGCACTTGGGGATTATCAAGCTCTTTTCTGGCGCCGTTGCGGGGGAGCAATAGCGTGGGGTTGATATTTTCGTATGTGCTTGTTTGCTTTCTTCACTAAGTAGATTTTGTTTTTCCTTTTTTGTTTCTTTTTAGTTGTGGGTGAAACATACAAAATAATTTAAAGAATGAAAATACCAAAAAATATATTTGCTTGCCTCTCATGCCTAAAAAAGTTTTTTCAAAAAGAGAAGCGATTGGAAAGTTATGCATTGAAGAAGTGAGGGTCGACCTTGAGCACTTGTGTTCATGCTCACGGAAACAATGTAGAATTTTTCATGGAAGTTTCTCTGTAAATAATTATCCCCTTGTATATATCCATTGTATTATAAAAATAATGTGCCATGCTTTGGTTTTAGTATGATAAGATTGCTTGCTTACTTTGTGCAGAACAAAAACAGAAACTTTGGCTGTAGTGCATGAATTTACATTTTTTACTGGGAAGTTAAATGGATCTGAAACTTTTGCACATTACTTCTGTACAAATTGTTCAAATTTTCAAATTTATTTCATAATTTTTGGAGTTACAGAAGTTTACTAAACTTCTAGATTACTACAGACTGTCCTGTTCTTGACAGATTCTATTTTTCGTGTGTTGTTTGCTTATTTTGATGCATCTATTGCTAGTATGTAGGGTATGAACCATAGAGAAGTTGGAATACAGTAGTTTTAACACCAATATAAACAAAGAATGAGTTGATTACAGTACCTTAAAGTGGTAGTTTGTTTTATTGCACTAACGGATGTCACAAGTTTTTGTTTAAGTTTTTGTGAATGAAGTGTTTGAAGAATGAGGAGTTACCGATGTGAGAAGAATAAAGAGAGACAAGAGTTCAAGCTTGGGGATGCACAAGGCACCCCAAGTAAATATTTCAAAGGATACTCAAGCATCTAAGCTTGGGGATGCCCCGGTTGGCATCCCATCTTTCTTCTTCAACAAATATTGGTATACCTTGGTTTTTGTTTTGTTCACATGATTGGTGTCCTTTGTGTTTTTATTTTTCTTTAAGAATCATGCTAGTATGAGATAGCTCTTCATTGATTTATAGAATACTTCATGTGCTTCACTTATATCTTTTAAGTATGATCTTATAGAATTGCTCTTTTTGCTTCACTTAAATCGTTTGAGTATGGTTTTATAGAATGCTTCGTGCGCTTCACTTATATATTTTGAGCTTGGACATTGGTTAGTCTATATTAATTGTAGAATGCTCCATAAACTTCACTTATATCTTTTGGATTATGAATAATACTATAATTTAAAGTGGGTTTGGAAGAGTGTCAACTTTAGTTAGTATTCCACTATTTCGGAAGAGGTTCCAATTGAGTATGGGAACAAAGTTGCTATTCATGATGCTACTGAAAATTATTATGAGGGAGGAATATGTGCTTGTAGGAGTTGCAATAATGTCAAGTTTCCACTCTATGTGCTTAAAGTTTTGAAGTTATACTTGTTTTGCCTTCCTATGCTAATTGACTTTTGTTCCTATAAATTGTGTGCTCACAAAATCCCTAGGCATAGGAAGTGAGTTAGATTTAAATGTGCTAGTCATATTCTTCATGATGCTCTCTTTGTGTTTCAAATCTTTTCTTTTATGCGAGCATCATTGAAATCATCATGCCTAGCTAAAAGGCATTAAAGAAAAGCGCTTGTTGGGAGACAACCCAATATTTACCCTTACTGTTTTTGTGTGTCTACATAATTAAGCTACTGTAGTAATCATGTTTTATGCTTTTTGTTTCAATAAAGTTCCAAGTAATACCTTTGGGAAGACTTGGGTGAGAGTTAATGTGATCTTGCTGTAAAAAACAGAAACTTTGTGCTCACGAGATTAGCTGTAATTTTTTACAGAAGAGTGCTTTTGAGTTGATTCTTTTTGCAGAAGATTAATAGACAAATTCCTCACGTCCACCAATTTATTTCATGATGTTTGGAGTAGCATAAGTATGGTTATTGTTCAGATCATTACAGACTGTTCTGTTTCTGACAGATTCTGTTTTCATTGCATAGTTTGCTTGTTTTCTAGTTTCTATGGCTTATATTTCTCAATATAAATTGTAGAAATGATATGGTACAGTAGGAATTATGTGAAAACAATTATGAACCTTGTCTTTTACAGTACCAAAGTGCATGGTTTACTCTTTATCATACTAACCTATCTCACGAAGTTCCATTAAGTATTGTGTGATTGGAGTTTTCAAGTTTTGGGTGAGATATCGATATGAAGAGAATAAGGAGTGGGAAGACCCTAAGCTTGGGGATTCCCAAGGCACCCCAAGGTAATATTCAAGGAAGACTCAAGCGCCTAAGCTTGGGGATACCCCGGAAGGCATCCCCTCTTTCATCTTCAAAACTATCGGTATACCTTACTCGGAGCTATATTTTTATTCGTCACATGATATGTGTTTTGCTTGGAGCGTCATTTTCTTTTATTAATATTTGCTTGATGTTATTTATAATAGTGTTTTGCATCTTTAGTTTCAATAAAAAATGTCAAGGATAGCCTTTACCATGCTTATTTTGCTAGTATACATGTTGCTGTTTGAAAACAGAAAGTTTACCGCTGTTGCAAAAATTCCCTAGAAAAGTCAGAGAATGATATAATGTTGAAACTTTTTTGCATGTTGAGCTCTGATAAATCTTCTACAGCCTAGTATTTTTCTCATAATTTTTGGAGTTAGGGAAGTATGATGAATCTTGCATTCTTTACAGACTATACTGTTTTGGTAGATTGCTGTTATAGTTGCATTGTTTGCATATGTTTGCTTGTTTAATGATTCTATTTGAGGATAGGAGTATTAAATATGCAGAGATATTTAGTATGTAATGTTGAATAATAATTTTAGTGTTTTGTTACAGTAGAAAATGATAAGATTTTGCATTGGTTTATACTAACCTATCTCACGAGTTCTTGTTGAAATTGGTGTGGATGAAGCTTTTGATAAAAAGAGAAACCATGATATGAGAGGAATTAAGGAGATATAAAAGTTCAAGCTTGGGGATGCCCAAGGCACCCCAAGATAATATTCCAATAAGTCTCAAGCATCTAAGCTTGGGGATGCCCCATTAGGCATCCCACCTTTCTTCTTCAACAACTATCAGTTAGTATCGGTTGAGCCTAAGTTTTTGCTTCTTCACATGAGTTGTACTATCCTTGCAATGTCATTTTATTTTGTTTTGTTTTACTTGCTGTTTGAATAAAATCATTGGATCTGAATTACTGAATAAAAAAGGGGAACCCTCCCATGGCTAGTTAATTATTTGACTACTCGCTGTCCTTCACTCATATCTTCTAGAGTAGTTTGTCATTTACTCATGTGCTTCATGTATATCCTATGAGTAAATGGGAGAATGAATTGAATGTCTTAAATCTGAATTTTTATATGTTTCATATGCGTATAACATGGTTAGTGATGACTTCACACATAGAAAGTATGAGGCATAAAAGTTGTTGAGAGTTGGCAAACGTAGTTTTTGTCCTCGTTGCAATTAATAGGAAGTAATAAGGAAAGAGAGGTTCACATACAAATATATTATCTTGGACATCTTTTATGATTGGAAGCACTCATTAAGTATGACATGCTAAAAGAGTTGGCGTTGTACAAGGAAGACAACGTAATGGTTTATATTTTCTGACATCTCAGTTAAAGTATATTGTCATTGACCTTCCAAACATGTTGAGCTTGACTTTCCCCCTCATGCTAGCCAAATTCCTTGCACCAAGTAGAGATACTACTTGTGCTTCCAAATACCCTTAAACCCAGTTTTGCCATGAGAGTCCACCATACCTACCTATGGATTGAGTAAGATCCTCAAGTAAGTTGTCATCGCTGCAAGCAATAAAAATTGCTCTCTAAATATGTATGACTTATTAGTGCAGAGAAAATAAGCTTTGTACGAACTTGTTGTGCAAGTAATAAAAGCGACGGACTGCATAATAAAGGTCCACATACAAGGGGCAATATAAAGTGATGTTCTTTTGCATTAAGATTTTGTGCATCAACCCTAAACGCGCATGACAACCTCTGCTTCCCTCTGCGAAGGGCCTATCTTTTACTTTATGTTTTTACTTTATGCGTGAGTCAAGGTGATTCTAACCTTTCCCTTTTTAATTTTATCCTTTGGTAAGCTCCCCGTGTTTGAAAGATCAGGATATATATACCCAACTGGATGTAAGTTGGCATAGGCCATTATTGTTGACATCACCTAAAGGTGAATACGTTGGGAGGCAGGACAATAAGCCCCTATCTTTCTCAGTGTCCGGCTGAAACTCCATAACCACAAGTATTGCGTGAGTGTTAGCAGTTGTAGAAGACTATATGATAGTTGAGTATGTGGACTTGCTGAAAAGCTCTATTCTTGACTCTTTGTGATGTTATGATAAATTGCAATTGCTTCAATGACTAAGATTATAGTTTGATAGTTCTCAATGAAGTTTCTGAACCATACTTGACATTGTGAATAGATTGTTACTTGATCATGAAAAGTTTTATGAGATGAGCTACTATTATGACACATATTGATGCTAGAAAAGGTGATTGAAATTATCATTGATCAAACTTGTGCACCTTCTAGCATTCACACTTCATAAATTATTTCTTTTATCATTTACCTACTCGAGGACAAGCAGGAATTAAGCTTAGATGCCGATACGCTCCAACGTATCTATAATTTATGAAGTATTCATGCTATTATATTATCCATCTATGATGTTTTATATGCATTTATATGTCATTTTATATGATTTTTGGGACTAACCTATTAACCTAGAGCCCAGTGCCAGTTTCTGTTTTCTCCTTGTTTTTGTGTTTTACAGAAAAGGGATACCAAACGGAGTCCAATTGACGTGCCAATTTTTGAGGATTTTTTATGGACTAAAAGAAGACCACGGAGCATCGGAGTTGGGCCAAAAGAGTCCCGGGCTGCCCGCGCCTCGTGGACAGCCCGGAGACCCCCCTAACGTGAAACCAACGCCAAAAATTCCTATAAATTGAGAAACCTTCGGGAATTAACCTAGATCAGAAGTTCCGCCGCCGCAAGCCTCTGTAGCCACGAGAAATCAATCTAGGCCCTCTTTGGCACCCTGCCGGAGGGGGCTATCATCACCGGAGGCCATGGAGGAGGATCTCGGAGGGGCCATCATCGCCATGAAGGCCAAGGACCAGAGGGGGAAAGCCATGGAGGAGGAAGCACAAGGGGAGAACCTCTCCTCCTCTCTCTTGGTGGCACCGAAGTGCCATCGGGAGGGGAATCATCGCTGCGGTGATCGTCTTCATCAACATCACCATCATCATCACCATCCTCATCTCTTTTACGTGGTCCACTCTCCCACACCCCGCTGTAATCCCTACTTGAACATGGTGCTTTATGCCACATATTATGATCCAATGATGTGTTGCCATCTTATGATGTTTTGAGTAGATATCTTTTGTCCTTGAGTTGATTGATGATCTAGATTGGTACGAGTTGTATGTTTTATTTTGGTGCTGTCCTATGGTGCCCTCTGTGTCGCGCAAGCGTGAGGGATTCCCGCTGTAGGGTGTTGCAATACGTGCATGATTCACTTATAGTGGGTTGCGTGAGTGACTGAAACACAAACCCAAGTAAGGGGGTTGTTGCGTATGGGATAAAAGAGAACTTGATGCTTTAATGATATGGTTGGGTTTTACCTTAATGAATCTTTAGTATTTGCGGATGCTTGATAGAGTTCCAATCATAAGTGCATATGATCCAAGTAGGAAAAGTATGTTAGTTTATGCCTCTCCCTCATATGAAATTGCAATGACGACTATCGATCTTGTTAACAATTGCTTAGGACAATTCCACACACCGATCCATCATTATTCCACACTCGCTATTTATATTATTTAGTAATATATTCTAAATTTATGATAACAGCACCTACTTTTATATTTTAGCTCTCCAATATCATACAAAGTTATCCTCTTTATACCCACAACATAGTTTTATTTCTTGTTTCTAGTTGGAAGCAAACGTTCGGTGCACGTAGAGTCGTATCAGTGGCAGATAGGGCTTGAGAGAATATTGATCTTACCTTTAGCTCCTTGTGGTTCGACACTCCATACTTATCACTTCCACCTTTGGGAATTGCTATGATGATTCCCTGCACTTGGGGATTATCAACCATCTTGCAACTGATACATGGAATTGGTATCACCGATTGAGGACTCATCATCGAGTAGATGTCTCTCTCCACCGAACACGATCCTTCCTCAAGATCCACTCCTTGAGTAAAACCCACAAAAGCATGCTTGTGGTGGCTCGAACCTTGGCGGTCGCGCTACCGAGCCGCCTCGATGATGTTGTGCAGTATCCGCCTCAGCTCGACTCGCCGATCTTGCCGATGAAGACGTGGATTCCGCCAAAGGGACCCGTACCAGATTCAATCGAATCGGCCTCAGACCCCCACCAAGGTCATCGATGTAGATTTTGCCGCGACGACTCTTGGTCATTTGGCGCATGATGTATCCCTTGATCCCTGAGAAGCTGCCCTTCAAGAACTCAAAAGCACCGTGCTCTGGGCCAACGGTGGGCGCCAACTGTCGTGGATTTAACACGGTAGATGCCCTAGCAAAAGGACTTAGGTGTGGAGCCATCGCAGCTAGGTTAGCTTAAAGAGGTTGAACGGGACAAAGGACACAGAGAGTTTACCCAGGTTCGGCCCCTCTCAATGAGGTAAAAGCCTACTCCTGTTTTCGGTTGTATTGCTTGTGTTTCAATTACCAGGGAGTGAATACACTTGACCTAGTCCTCGATCGATTGTTTTCTTGAGTTAACCCGCCGCCGGGTCACCCCTTTGTATACAGGTTGGTGCCCAGCGGCTTACAGAGTCCCGATCGGCTCACACAAACGTGACCGGCTCGGTTTCTAACTAAGCTTGCCTTACAAAACAAGTTAAACATACGGTGGCTCATCTTTCTGGGCCTTGAATCACCTCCGGGCCTTGGGCCTTTAACAAGCTTGATCCATGAACCACCACCTTCATACTTAAGCCACCGATGGCATGACGCGGTCCCTCCTGGGCGGGTCATACCTAGGAGTTATATCCCCAACATAGACCCTCTGAATAAATTAAAGTTGAACCTAATGTTACTATGGTTAAAGATCTCTTGGTCGATAATATCGATGGGCATGTTATTTACTTCTGTGATGAAGCTACTAGAATTGATAAACCTGGTCCTAAAGATAAGAATAAACCTATCGTTGGCATGGTTGTTGTCTCAATTAAAATAGGAGATCATGTTATCATGATTTATGTTGGGTGCTAGTGTGAGTGCTATTCCGTTTACTTTATATCAAGAGATTATGAATGATATTGCATGAGATAGAGGACATTGATGTTACTATTAAGCTTGTGAATAGAGATACTATTTCACCACTTGGGATTGTTAGAGATGTGGAAGCCCTGTGTGGGAAATAAAATACCCTGCTGATTTTCTAGTCCTTGTTTCTCCACAAGATGATTTTTTTCCCATTATATTTGGTAGACCTTTCTTGAACACCGTAATGCTAAGATTGATAGCACTAAAGAAATTGCCAGTGTTAACTTTGGTGATGTACTCATGAGTTTAATTTCTCTAAGTTCCGTAGACAACCTCATGATAAAGAATTGTCTAGTAAGGATGAAATAATTGTTCTTGCTTCTATTTCCATACTTCCTACTGATACGTTAGAACAGTATTTGCTAGACCATGAAAATGATATGAATATGAATGAATGAATTGAAATAGATAAGATGTTCTTCGATCAACCACTTATCCTCGAACATAATTTGCCTTTTGAAACTCTAGGAGGTCCTCCTCCACCTAAAGGTGATCTTGTGTTTGAATTGAAACAATTACCTGATACATTGAGATATGCTTATCTTATTGAAAAGAAGATACATCCTATTATTATTAGTGTTAACCTTTCAGAGCATGAAGAAAAGAGATTACTTAAAACTCCAATGAAGGACCATTCCGCTATTGGATATACTCTTGATGATCTTAAGGGCATTAGTCCCACTCTATGTCAGCACAAGATTAATATGGAACCTGATGCTAAGTTAGTTGTTGATCATCAACGACGATTAAATCCTAAGATGAAGGATGTGGTAAGAACTGAAATATTAAAGCTTCTGGAAACAGGTATAATCTATCCCATAGCTGATAGTAGACGGGTAAGTTTTGTTCATTGTGTCCCTAAGAAAGGAGGCATTATTGTTGTTCCTAATGATTAAAATGAGCTTATCCCACAAAGAATTGTAATTGGTTATAGGATGGTAATTGATTTTAGAAAATTAAACAAAGCTACTAGAAAAGATCATTACCCCTTGCCTTTTATTGATCAAATGTTAGAAATATTGTCTAAGTATACACACTTTTGTTTCCTTGATGGATATTCTGGTTTCTCTCAAATACCTGTATCATAAGAAGATCAAGAGAAAACTACTTTTAATTGTCCTTTTGGAACTTATGCTTATAGACGTATGCCTTTTGATTTATGCAATGCACCTGCTATTGCTACTTTTTAAAGATGTATGACTGCTATATTCTCTGAGTTTTGTGAAAAGACTGTTGAGGTTTTCATGGATGATTTTTCTGTTTACGGGACTTCTTTTGATGATTGCTTAAGCAACCTTGATTGAGTTTTGCAGATATGTGAACAAACTAATCTTGTCTTGAATTGGGAGAAGTGCCACTTTATGGTGAATGAAGGTATTGCCTTGGGGCATAAAATTTCTGAACAAGGTGTTGAAGTAGATAAAGCTAAAGTTGATGTGGTCGAGAAATCCCATGTTGTGACGCCCCCGATTCAATCGTACACTAATCATGCACGCAAACGTGTACGATCAAGATCAGGGACTCACGGGAAGATATCACAACACAACTCTAAAACATAAATAAGTCATACAAGCATCATAATACAAGCCGGGGCCTCGAGGGCTCGAATACAAGTGCTCGATCATAGACGAAGTCAATGGAAGCAACAATATCTGAGTACGTACATAAGTTTAAACAAGTTGCCACAAGATGGCTAGCACAAACCGGGATACAGATCAAAGAGGCGCAGCCTCCCGCCTCGATCCTCCTAAACTACTCCCGGTCGTCGCCGGCACTGCACGTAGTAGTAGGCACCTCTAGTGTAGTAGTCGCCATCGACGGTGGCGCCTGCCTGGATTCCAAAGATCTGTTGCGACAACCGTAAAGAAAGGAAAGGGGAAAAGGGGAGAAAGCAACCGTGAGTACTCATATAAAGTACTCGCAAGCAAGGAGCTACACTACATATGCATGGGTATATGAGTAAAGGTCATATCAGTGGACTGAACTGCAGAATGCCGTAATAAGAGGGGATAGCTAATCCGTCAAGACTACGCTTGGGCACCTCCGCCTTGCAAAGATGTAGAAGAGAGTAGATTGAAGTCCTCCAAGTAGCATCTCCAAGTAGTATCTCCTGTAGCATCTCCAAGTAGCATCTCCAAGAGCATCGCATAGTATAATCCTACCCGCGATCCTCCCTCGTTGCCTCGTTAGAGAGCGATCACCGGGTTGTATCCGCACTTGGAAGGGTGTGTTTTATTAAGTATCCGGTTCTAGTTATCATAAGGTCAAGGTACAACTCCAAGCCGTCCATTATCAAGATCACGGCTATTCAATAGATTAACTTCCTGCGGGTGCACCACATAACCCAACACGCCGATCCCATTTGGCCGACACACTTTCTTGGGTCATGCCCGCCTCTAAGATCAACACGCCGCAGCCCCACCTAGGCACAACAGAGAGGTCACCCCACCGGTCTAAATCCTATGCGCCGCAGGGTCCGGGCCCATCGCCCATTGCACACCAAGACGTTATGAGGGCGGCCGAAGCGTAACTAGCCCCTTAATACAAGAGCAAAGCTTACGCCCAATCCGGCGCGCCACTCCGTCGCCGACGCCCGAAGCTTGGCCGATACCACGACGCCGGATACCCATAACTACTCCCGCCAGATGGTTAGTGCGATAGACCAAATGGCCGACTCGGATCAAATACCAAGATCTCGTTAAGCGTGTTAAGTATCCGCTGACGCCGAACAGGCCAGCCCACCTGCCTCCTAGGTGGTCTCAACCTGCCCTGCCTCTCCGCCACAAAAGTAACAATCGGGGCCGTCGGAACCCAGTGCCCACCTCTCCGGGATGGAGCCACCGTCCTTTCAAATTTCTCATCGTAATCACTTATGGGTACTCCTCGAGTGACCCGACTTTAGTCACCATCTCAGATAGTATGTATGTATGTATAGTATATACCCGTGATCACCTCCCAAGTGATCACGGCCCGATAGTATAGCAAGGCAGACTAACAAGAATGTAGGGCCAATGATGATAAACTAGCATCCTATACTAAGCATTTAGGATTGCAGGTAAGGTATCAACAGATGTAGCAACAATGTCGCTATGCATCGAATAGGATCAATCGAAAGCAAAGAATATGCTACACTACTCTAATGCAAGCAAGATAGAGGAAAATAGGCGATATCTCGTGATCAAGGGGGGCTTGTCTGGTTGCTCTGGCAAGAAGGAGGGGTCGTCAACTCCGTAGTCGAACTGGGGGCGCCGACAGTCTTGGGTTCTACCGGAAAGAAGTAATGGAGGGGGAACATAATAAATAACAGAGCAATCAAAGCATCACAAAGTGTAACATGGCAATACGCGGTGTAGGTGTGCCCTAACGCGGTAGTAGGTGATACCGACGAAGGGGGAAACCATCCGGGAAAGTATTCCTGGTGTTCCGTGTTTTCGGACAGATGAACCGGAGGTGAAATGTTGCAGGTTCACTATGCTAGGGACGCGTGGCGGACGAACAGGCTGCGTATCCGGATTCGTCTCGTCGTTCTGAGCAACTTTCATGTACAAAGTTTTTCCATTCGAGCTACGGTTTATTTTATATTGATTTTAAAAGATTCAATTTATTTTTAGGATTTATTTAATTATTTTAATTCAGCATTATCCAGAACAGTGCCTGGTGATGTCAGCATGACGTAGAGGTGACGTCAGCGGTCAACGGTCCGCTGACCAGAGTCAACCTGACCGGTGGGTCCAGTGGGACCCACCTGTCATAGTCTGAGACTAACTAATTGGGTTTAATTAGTTTTGTTAATTGACTAGGTTAATTACTGATTAGATTAATCTAAATATGATTAATTAACTTAATTAAATCCTTAATTAATTAATTATTGTAATTATTAATTAACTTTTTATTTATTTACTTTATTTTTTAGAAAAAAGGGGCGTGGGGCCCCTAGGTCAGTGGCCCAGGGGGCCAAAATGGGCGGTCAGTAGAAGCGGCGCTGCAGGGCGGTCACTTTGGCGCAGGGGATGGTCGCGGGGCGAGGGCGGTCATCGGCGGGAGCAGAGACGGCGAGCCAGCAGGCTGTGGGCATGGTTGGTGCAGCAGGCAGCAGCCTGCAGAGAGTGGCGGAGGCGGGCGGCACAAAGAAGCGATGGGGTGCGGCAGCGCCGGCGATGCAGTGAGGGCGCAAGCAATGAAGCGCGACCGGGAGAGCTGGGGGCGTCGGCCGGTGGCGCTGAAAGACAAACTCAGGCGGTGCCAGAGCAGCAGCAGAGAGCTGCTGGCGAAGGCCGCACGGCACGGGGAGGACTGGCGCGGTGTGGCGCGCAAGCACGAGCAAGAAGGCGCTGAGTCTGCAGTGACATGGTGGACGAGGAGAGGGGGAGCTCACGGGGGAGTAGGGCACGGGCAGCGGGCTCGGGAAGTTTGGGAGGCCGACGGGACGAGCGACGGAGTGGAAGAAGGACGGCGAGGTGGCGGCGTCTGGCGTGGGGCGGCGAAGCTCGGGCGGCGGCGCGCGGTCTGGCGGCGACGGACGGCGACGAGGGCCTCCTCCCCCGATCCCGATCCAATCGGGGAGAGGGGGAGAGATATTTTGCGGGGGGTGTGGGGGTGTGTCGGTGGGTGTGTGGGGGAGTGGGGGGGAGGTTATGGGGCACGGGGTGGGCCGGTTGGGGCCGGTGGGTTGGCCCAGTTGGGCCACGGCCCAGGGGGGTTTCTCTTTTTTTTGTTTCTGTTTTGTTTTTGTTTTTCTTTTGTATTTTCTTTATTATTTCTTTTCTGTTTAAATTCATTTTAAACCATTTAGTCATTTTATAAAAATGTGTTTGTTGCACCATAATTACCTTTGTAATATTCGGCAATCATCGAACAATTCTGTTTTAAATTTTGAAAACTTTTATTGTTATCATTAATTTGAATTTGAATTTCGAACGGTTTCGAATTATTGCGAGGATAGCAACAGTAACCGAGGTGTCATGGCATGATTAGCGTGGAATTACTGTAGCTTGATTATCCGGGCGTCACAATTCTCCTCCACTACAAGAAATCTCGTCCCGAGATTTAAGAGGTAGTGAAAGGGGGGAAAGGTTAGGTAACGAATCTAGCGGGTCTTCTCATTCTGGCTTGCTCTTCTCGAAGAGACCGGTCCAATACATTGATGTCTTCATTCCTTTGCTTCCGGTCATCATGATGAAGTCGACATCCTTTCTTTGGGATCTTCATCGCATTTCACTTAATAATAGGTAACAGGCAGATCGGCAATGATGTAATGCTATAAGGGTAATAATCTGGGATTAACCCATGAATGAGTATATGTGTACCTCTCGAGTTGAACAAATAAAACACATCGAGAGTGAGGTTCAAAGGTACAATAAGAGGTTCCAAGCAGATAGATAGTTGCTCGAAGTCTGAACCAGAGTGAGAAAGGGGTTCAGAGCAGTGAGAGTAAGTATAGCGTCTGATACCGAATAGAGCACTAGGAAGGTGGCTCGTGAATTAATTACAAAGCCAAGCATGGGGAATAACCATTAGAAACAGGATTGTGCAGTGAGTCGTGTTTCGATCCCGTGAAACTGTGGTTATGGGCCCACCATGTGGGTTAAAAGTAGGAAGGGCGCTGACGCCTTGCACGATCATGTAAGCAAGGCATGTCGAGGATAGTTTATCGCTTATGTTGATCGCATCGTCGGTACCAAGGGCGAGGGACAAAGAGAACCATTTTCTTGCTCGTTGAAACGAGGAAAACCAATAGGCAAAGTTCTCGTCCATCGGTGGTTTACCGAAATGTCATCAACAAAGGTAACAGGGTCTCACTAGCAGAGTTGTACACCGAGGTGTTTACATAGCAAAGAATTATTACTGCTTAGATTATATAGATCACAAGAAAGGTCAAACAAACCAATGGAAAGGAAAATGTGATCATCGGGTTAAGCAGAACAATGGAAGGAAAATGTGTTTAAAACATATTTGTGGGTATATCCTTCCCAAGGACAAGCGAGCATGATATCCATGACAGGATATTATGTAGAAAACTCCTTAGGTAGGGGAGAGAAATTTCATGACATTACCCATACAACGGTGTTTGGATAATGGACAAAGAAAAATTAGCATTGTTTTTCAAATGCTCTTATTGAAAATCGGAGTACCACAGACATGCTTCGAGATAGCATTAACATGGTCTTCAAGCAAATATCAGACCTTGGATACACAAAGGATCCATCAGGAAAAACTTATTAAACAAGTCATTCAATTTCCTCATGGAAGAATGGTTAACCTTGTTAAAGAAATTATAATGATAGGTCCTCCAGCCAGGAGGTGCTAGGCATGACGTCATATTACCGGGTCATCAAAGGACCAACATCATAACTCTTGGAAAGTTGTCCCGGCCATCATATCTGACCGAGATTCAGATCCGATTGATGTCATGATACCTTAGACTCAGGATGTCCGAGAACAAAAGGTGCAACACAAATCGATTTAAATGATATTGCAAGATTCTCGGAAATGAACTATGGGAGCGAAGTTCCCAAAAAAGAGTTCATCAATAAACCAAGGAGGGATGAGAAGGTGGCTGATGGGCTCAGCGACAATTCATCGAGAATTCCAAACGGATGGATTTCCACAATAATGTGAACAAGAAGATGACACTTGTCAATTCAAATGATATAATGTTGTATGCTTTAGGAAAACATACACCATCAATTATTAGTTGAAAGGTGTGCCTGAAATATGACCTTAGGCAGCAAGATCAATGTTAGAGTGACGATTCCATAATCAACGGTCCAAGAACGAACTGTCGATTGTTAACTTCAAAGCAATAGGGTTGCTAGAAGTACAGAACTCAAACAACATCTATTGGTATGCTGGTTAAAAACAACACGGGGACCGAGGAAGAATGGTGATGGTGAGAAGTATCATCATATCGAGAATTTCTAAGAGGTGGAGCAATCCCCACAACATTCTCGACATAAAAGATGGTAACACTCCAAGGTAAAGAAGAATAAATGTTGGATAACAAGGAACTCAAGGTATAACACATAACACGAACAAGTTTGTGTTGGAGGGAAGGCAATAAAGTGGCCGATGATAATGCAGATCATCGAGGGCAAGGATGGTATTTCTCATCATGAACTCATTTGATATCCTGGAAGAGCTCATAAGGTTGATGAAGATCATGACACACTTTGTCGAGAGATTTCAAGATGTAATCGATCGGCGATGACATCAAGTCAAATGAATGGTGAAGCGAAAGGTTATTGGAACCAAGGGTACGGCACAAACTCGAAATCAAGTTTGATGTTCAAGGTGAAATGATATGACGAGGAAGATCGATGTAAGATTAGCTCACCGTCGAAATTTGTGCTCCAGGAAGGACCAAGTAGCACAATTAAAATTAGCACGGTAAGGATGTAGCCGAACATGCTAGAAATGACGCGATCGGGTACAAATTCGTACTTAAAGAAGATTATCAAAAGTTGTTGAACCGTAGTGCAGACTCGATTCAGTTATCAGTGCCTTTGAGTGTTTAATAACTCAAAGCCCATGAAAACTGTAATGAGTGAGAATGTAGTACTTGATGAAGAACTCATAAGAAGTTATGCAGTTCCAAGATAATCTCGAGATACCAGGGGGGTAATACTCAAAGACGGATCAAAGTAGAGGTCGGACTGGGGTATTGATCCGCAGAAGACAAATGTTTAAACTTGCCCGAGAAATGGGAACAAAGAAGAACCAATATGGTCGAAACCATAACTACAAGGGGTCAAATTTAATAACACCGAAAGAATTACTCGAATGAGTAAATATTTGGCAAGAAGCTTCCATGATAAGTTCCACATCGGGTCCATGGGCATGAACGCAGAGTTCAAGGTCGACTCCCACTTCTCCAATGCATACCCTTTCATTCACTTCTCGCTTTCGATGAAGTTGTAGTGTTGAAATATTATCTGCCAAAACACCAAAAGAGTATGACTCGTGAAAACTCTCGGGTGCATACGGTTAGGGAAGGCATAGGTTCAACCCATAGGGGCATCTTAGGAACATATACCACAAACATCAGGAGTAATTATCACCAGCTCGAAAGTAAAGCCTGGTTGACAAAGCAGAGGATACAATTTACCAAAGGCATTATATACCCGTGGAAAAGCTCACAAGGTTATTGAATATGAAGGACAATGTCAGATGAAATCCAACAATGGATCGGTCGATCCACAACGGAGTTGATGTGAGTATCGGTATTCCAGAAAGAATGCACGGGCATCATATTATAGAACATCGGAATAATAAGATGCTTAGATAACAAAGGAATTATGATTTCCAAAACAAATGATCAGAAGCAGACGCTCTAATCAAGGATGGATAAGTTGGATAGACCAGAGGCACAATAGACGACAAATAGTTTGGTCGAGAACCAGCTCATGTTCGAAATGACGTCTGAGCCGGAAAATAATTTAGAAGGGTTGATAGATGATTGTGTGCATTCGCACACATGTTGAATCAATAGGATCAAAATGACGGTGTCAAAAGATACTAGTGAATATTGCTAGTGATATGGGAGCATCCATAATGTAAGCATTCAAGTATTTGCAGAGCAATAGTTTGAAGAGGATGCTTAGAAGGGCGGATAGTATTTCAGAGTATCTTATGAAGCATACGAACAACTGGGGATGAACAGATACTCAATAAGTGCGAGGAATTTTCAATAGGGATATTCATGTGGTAAAGAACTGCAAGGCAGTAAGCTTAAAGGATTTCCGGAACAACAGAGAGCAATTTAGGGCATCTTGTAATAACAAGAGCAACTGAGGATGAAGGTATGAACGACAACTGTAGGTAGTTATCCATAAGGGTATATCGGTGGTAGGGGATTGTAAAGTCGGTGGGCACAAGGGTCTCGGGAAAACCTCGGAGAGTATCTTCGGAATCTTCTGGTGCAGCAAGCGATCAACTGGAGTGAGGGGCTCTCCGGGAGAAAGTATTTCCGAGAACCTAAAGTTAGTCTTTTTAGCAAAATCATTTAACCCGAATAGAAGAGAGATCAGAGTCCCAGAGTATAGATGAGGAGTAAAAGATCCTAATACCACCCATTTGGCGACATGGGCCCATGGGCCGCACAGCCAAGTTAGTAAAACAATTTTCATCGACTAGACTCAACTTCGGCCAAGGAGTTGGAAAGGGGGATTCCTACACGCAGTCGGCTCTGATACCAACTTGTGACGCCCCTGATTCAATCGTACACTAATCATGCACGCAAACGTGTACGATCAAGATCAGGGACTCACGGGAAGATATCACAACACAACTCTAAAGCATAAATAAGTCATACAAGCATCATAATACAAGCCAGGGGCCTCGAGGGCTCGAATACAAGTGCTTGATCATAGACGAGTCAGCGGAAGCAACAATATCTGAGTACAGACATAAGTTTAAACAAGTTGCCATAAGATGGCTAGCACAAACCGGGATACAGACGAAGAGGCGCAGCCTCCCGCCTCGATCCTCCTAAACTACTCCTCAGTCGTCGCCGCAGACTTGCGTAGTAGTAGGCACCTCCAGTAGTAGTCGCCATCGACGGTGGCGCCTGCTCTGGATTCCAAAGATCTGGTTGCGACAACCGTAAAGAAAGGAAAGGGGAAAAGGGGGAGAAAGCAACCGTGAGTACTCATATAAAGTACTGCAAGCAAGGAGCTACACTACATATGCATGAGTATATGAGTAAAGGTCATATCGAGGACCGAATGCAGAATGCCGTAATAAGAGGGGATAGCTAATCACGTCAAGACTACGCTCGGCACCTTCGCCTTCAAAGATGTAGAAGAGAGTAGATTGAAGTCCTCCAAGTAGCATCTCCAAGTAGTATCTCCAGTAGCATCTCCAAGTAGCATCTCCAAGAGCATCGCATAGTACAATCCTACCGGCGATCCTCCCTCGTCAGCCTCATTAGAGAGCGATCACCGGTTGTATCCGCACTTGGAAGGGTGTGTTTTATTAAGTATCCGGTTCTAGTTATCATAAGGTCAAGGTACAACTCCAAGCCGTCCTGCTATCAAGATCACGGCTATTCAATAGATTAACTTCCTGCGGTGCACCACATAACCCAACACGCCGATCCCATTTGGCCGACACACTTTCTTGGGTCATGACCGCCCTCGGAAGATCAACACGCCGCAGCCCCACCTAGGCACAATAGAGAGGTCACCCGCGGTCTAAATCCTATCGCCAGGGTCAGGCCCATCGCCCATTGCACACCAAGACGCTATGTAGGGCGGCCGGAAGCGTAACTAGCCCCTTAATACAAGAGCAGGCTTACGTTCCAATCCGGCGCAAGCGCCGCTCGTCGTGACGCCAAGAAGGCTCCGGTGATACCACGACGCCGGATACCCATAACTACTCCCGTAGATGGTTAGTGCGTATAGACCAAATGGCCGACTCGGATCAAATACCAAGATCTCGTTAAGCGTGTTAAGTATCGTGACGCCGAACAGGCCAGCCCACTGTCTCCTAGGTGGTCTCAACCTGCCTGCCGCTCCGCCACAAAGTAACGATCGGGGCCGTCGGGAACCCAGGCCCACCTCTACCGGGATGGAGCCACCGGTCCTTTCAGCCCCTCATCGTAATCACTTGCGGGTACTCCTCGGTGACCCGACTTTAGTCACCATCTGTATAGTATGTATGTATGTATAGTATATACCGTGATCACCTCCCAAGTGATCACGGCCCGATAGTATAGCAAGGCGGTCGACAAGAATGTAGGGCCAATGATGATAAACTAGCATCCTATACTAAGCATTTAGGATTGCAGGTAAGGTATCAACAGATGTAGCAACAATGTCAGGCTATGCATCAGAATAGGATCAACTGAAAGCAGTAACATGCTACACTACTCTAATGCAAGCAGTATAGAGGAGAATAGGCGATATCTGGTGATCAAGGGGGGGGCTTGCCTGGTTGCTCTGGCAAGAAGGAGGGGTCGTCAACTCCGTAGTCGAACTGGGGGCGCCGACAGTCTCGGGTTCTACCGGAAAGAAGTAATGGAGGGGGAACATAATAAATAACAGAGCAATCAAAGCATCACAAAGTGTAACATGGCAATACGCGGTGCTAGGTGTGCCCTAACGCGGTAGTAGGTGATACCGACGAAGGGGGAAAACATCCGGGAAAGTATTCCCGGTGTTCTGTGTTTTCGGACAGATGAACCGGAGGTGAAATGTTGCAGGTTCACTATGCTAGGGACGCGTGGCGGACGAACGGGCTGCGTATCCGGATTCGTCTCGTCGTTCTGAGCAACTTTCATGTACAAAGTTTTTCCATCCGAGCTACGGTTTATTTTATATTGATTTTAAAAGATTTAATTCATTTTTAGGATTTATTTAAATATTTTAATTCAGCATTATCCGAATAATTGCTCGGTGACGTCAAGATGACATAGAGGTGACGTCGGTGATCAACGGTCCACGACGAGTCAACTCGACCGGTGGGTCCAGTGGGACCCACCTGTCATAGTCTGAGACTAACTAATTGGGTTTAATTAGTTTTGTTAATTGACTAGGTTAATTACTGATTAGATTAATCTAAATATGATTAATTAACTTAATTAAATCCTTAATTAATTAATTATTGTAATTATTAATTAACTTTTATTTATTTACTTTATTTTTTAGAAAAAAAGGCGTGGGGCCCGGGTCGATGTGAGGGGCCAAACGGGCGGTTGTAGAAGGGCGTCTTGGCGGCGGGCCCACTGGCGCAGGGATGGTCATGGGCGAGGGCGGTCGCCGTGGGGCGCAGACGGCGAGCCAGCGGCTGTGGGCATGGTCGGGTGCAGACAAGACTTGCAATGTGGCGGAGGCGGGCGGCACAAAGAATGATGGGGTCTGGCAGGGCGCGGGCGATGCAGTGAGGGCGCAGCCATGAAGGGCGCGACCGGGTGAGGCTGGGGAGCGTCGGCGGTGGCGCTGAGCACAAACTCAAAGCGGTGCAGGGAGCAGCAGCAGCAGAGCCAGCGGCGTCGCCGCAGACGGCACGGGAGGAGGACCGGGGCGCGTGTGGCGCGGCCACGAGCGCAGGCGCTGAGTGCGGTGACCGTGGTGACGGACGAGGAGAGGGGGAGCTCACAGGGGGAGTAGGGCATGATTAGCGTGGAATTACTGTAGCTTGATTATCCGGGCGTCACACATGTCCTAAAGATATCAAAGGTATAAGAAGTTTCCTTAGTCATGCTAGTTTCAATAGGAGATTCATTAAAGACTTCTCTAAAATTTCTAGGGCTCTTACTAATCTTTTGCAAAAAGATGTTCCATTTATTTTTGATGATGGTTGTGTAGAAGCCTTTGAAACACTTAAGAAAGCCTTAACTTCTGCACCTATTTTTGAACCATCTGATTGGAATTTGCCTTTTGAAATAAATGTGTGATGCTAGTGATTATGTTGTTGGTGTTGTTCTAGGGCAAAGAGTTGATAAGAAATTAAATGTTATCCATTACGCTAGTAAAACTCTAGACAATGCTCAAAGAAAGTATGCTACTACTGAAAAGGAGTTTTAGCAATTGTGTTTGCATGTGATAAATTTAGATCTTACATACTTGATTCTAAAGTAATTGCTCACACCAATCATGCTGCTATTAAATATCTTATGGAAAATAAAGATGCTAAACCTAGACTCATTAGGTGGGTTCTTTTGCTACAAGAATTTGACTTGCATATTATTGATAGAAAGGGAGTTGAAAATCCCGTAGCTAATAACTTGTTTCGAATAGAAAATGTTCTTGATGATCCGCTGCCTATTGATGATAGTTTTCCTGATGAACAATTAGTTGTTATAAATGCTTCCCGTAATAATCCTTGGTATGCAGACTATGCTAATTACATTTTTGCTAAATATATACCACCTAGTTTCACATACCAACAAAATAAAAAGTTCTTCTTTGATTTGAGACATTACTTTTGGGATGACCCACATCTTTATAAATAAGGAGTAGATGGTATTATTAGATGATGTGTACCTGAGTATGAGCAGGAACAAATCCTACAGAAGTGTCATACTGAGGCATACAGAGAACACCATGCTGGAGACAGAACTGCACACAAGGTATTACAATCTGGTATTTATTGGTCTAATCTCTTCAAGGATGCACGTAAGTTTGACTTATCATGTGATGAATGTCAAAGAATTGGTAATATTAGTAGACGCCAGGAAATGCCTATGAATTATTCACTTGTTATTGAACTATTTTATGTTTGGGGATTTTATTATATGGGACCTTTTCCTTCCTTTAATGGGTATACACATATTTTGGTTACTGTGATTACGTTACTAAGTGGGTAGAAGCTATTGCAACTAGTACCGCTGATCATAACACTTCTATTAAAATGCTTAAAGAAGTTATTTTCTCGAGGTTTGGAGTCTCTAGATACTTAATGATTGATGGTGGTTCACATTTTATTGATGGTGCATTTCGTAAACTCTTTGCTAAATATGATGTCAACCATAGAATTGCATCACCTTATCATCCCCAGTCTAGTGGTCAAGTTGAATTGAGTAATAGGGAAATAAAGCTAATTTTGCAAAAGTCTGTTAATAGATCTAGAAAGAATTTGTCTAAGAAACTTGATGACGCATTGTGGGCATACATAACCGCTTATAAAAATCCTATGGGTACGTCCCCTTATAAAATGAGTTAGAACATAAAGCATATTGGGTAATTAAAGAACTTAACTATGATTTCAAACTTGCCGATGAAAAGAGGTTATTTGATATTAGTTATCTAGATGAATGGAGATTTTATTATATAACTCTTGCTTAAGATTCTTTGCAGGAAAGCTTCTTTGTAAATGGGAAGGACTGAATATTGTTGAAGAAGTTTATCGTTCCAAAGCTATCAAGATAAACAACTCCGAAGGCACTAACCTGAAGGTGGTTAATGGGCAAAGAATTAAACATTATATCTCAGGTATGCCCATTAATGTTGAAACTAATATTATGTAATGACACCGGAGGAGCACATAAGGGAAACCTTTTGGAACGCTCCAGAGCCCTGAAAAGGGGTAGGTACATGGTACGGTAAGTAAACTGACTCCAAAAGGTCCATCAAAGTACTTTCTGTCCATTTTTTAATATATAAAAAATTAGGAAAATAATAAACAGTCCAAAAAGTGCACGAGGGAGCGACAAGCTCGAGGGGCACGCCCTACCCCCTGGGCGTGCCTCCCAGGCTTGTGATCACCTCGTGGACATTCCCGACTCCATTTTTCTTCTATGTTACTTGCCCTGCATGAAAAAAAATTCATTATATGTACTTTCAGATGTTTTGACCACCGTATCGTAGAGATATCCTCTTGTTTTGTGTTGTTATTCTAATAGATCTATATCTCCATGGCTCCACAAAGGCTCTGTACTAAGCACCGGGTTGTGCGACCATCGTCGGGCAAATGCCCCTACAACAAGGTTTACTACGAGTGGTCGTCCGGAGAGGAGGACACGGGCAAGGAGGGCAAGGTCGAAGAAGTTGCGGGAATCCAGGCCCAAGAGGGAGGGCAAGCCATGCCCATGGAGGAAACCAAAGAGAAGGGAGATGTCCTTCAACCCTTCTATGATCATATCTCACCATCTGATATTGAAACCCTAAGGGTCTTTGAAACAATTTGCGCCCAGAATACATCTCTCATTCGTGAAGTTATTTTGTTGGAAGAGCAAAACATCGCCCTTCGGAGTATTAACCATAAACTGGAGTATCTAATAAGGCTGAAGGACAAGTCCTCTACTACTTCGTCACCACCGCCATCATCAAAGAAGGAGACTTGAGTACATGGGTATGGGCACTCCCCTTGGCTTGTGCCAAGCTTGGGGGGGTGCCCCGGTATCGTATCACCTCCACTTTTTATCATCATTATCTATCTTAGTTCGATCCTTAGTTATTTCATGATTTAGAAGAATAAAGTTTTAGTATGATATATTTTCGAGTGCTTGCTTAGTGATATATCTATCTATGTAATTATGTGCGAGATATATAATAAAGAGTAGTTTGAGTTTTGCTTTGCTTTCTTGTTTCAATCTTAGCAATGAAAAAAGAATAAAAAGATCATACGCTACTCCCATGGGGAGTAATGACTTTACATAAAAGAAGTATAGTTGATAAAATTTGTTGGAAGTTGACAAGCATAGCATTGGTCATTGGTGCAGTCCATGAAAAAGTAATAAAGGAAGAGATGTCTCACATATAAATATACTATCTTGGACATCTTTTATGATTGTGAGCCCCCATCAAATATTCTATATCAATTAGTTGAAGTTGGACAAGGAAGACAACATAATGAGTTATGGTTGTTTAAATTCACATAGAAGTTATATCGTTATGGATCTTTTAACATGTGGTGCTTGTCTACGATATTTTGCTAGCCAAACATTTGCACTGAGTAGAGATACAACTTGTGCATCCAAAATCCCTAAACCCAGTTTCATGTCATGAGAGTCCACCATATCTACCTATGGATTGAATAATATCCTTCAAGTAAGTTGTCATCGGTGCAAAATAAAAAAATGCTCATAAAAATGAATGATCTTTTATTGTAAAAGAAAGTAAGCTTTGTACAATCTTATGATGGTAGAGGAATAAAAACGACATACTGCATAATAAAGGTTGCTATCACAAGGCGCAATATAAAGTGAGGTTCCTTTACACTAAGAGTTTGCACATCCAAAAACAAAAAGCACATGACAAACGCTGATTCCCTCTGCGAAGGGCCTATCTTTTACTTTCATGTATTTTCTTTTATGCAAGAGTCACTAGTGTTTATCCCTACTCCTCTCTATGTATTCTTTAGTGTCAAGCATCATGTGGTAAATAGATCCAGACATATATATCCATTTGGATGTAGGTGATCATGAGTTATTATTGTTGACATTACCCTTGAGGTAAATAAGTTCGGAGGCGAGATCATAAGCCCCTATCTTTCTATGTGTCTACTAAGACTTTTGCTCTATAAATATGTCTTAAGTGTCAGCAATCATAGAAGACTATATGATGGTTGAGTATGTGAACTTGCTAAACAAAGCTCTTACATAGACTCTTTTCTAAAAATATGATGGATTGTGATTGTTTCAATGACTGGGATCATATTTGTTAGTTTCCAATAATATGTTTCATACTTTAATTTTTGAATGAATTGTTACTCTAGCATGAGAAGTTTTATGATGATACGTTGTTGTTATAATAATGACCATGATGCTTCCATGTTTGTATCTTATTTTTATCGATAACTCTCTCTAAACATGTCATCATGATTATCGATTTCGATTTTAAACGAGGAGAAGCGAGGTCTAAGTTTGGGGAGTTGATAGGTCCATTTTGCATCATGTTTTCATGTTGATATTTATTGCATTATGGGCTGTTATTTTACTTTATAATTCAATTCTTATGCCTTTTCACTCTTATTTTGCAAGTTTCACATGAAGAGAGAGATTGCCGGGGGCTAGAATTCTTGACCGGAAAGGGCTATATCGGAGGCACTTTTCCTGAACAACTCCAAATGAGCTAAAAATTGATGGAGAATTATTTTGGATCATATTAAACTTATTGGCGAAATAAATACCATAGGGGGACCCACCATACAGCCACCAGCCTGGGGGCGCGCCCCCAAGCTTGTGGCGCCTCTGTGGCCCATCTTCTCCTATACGAAATGATTTGGCCTATAAAAATCAGAAGGAAGGTTTCGGGGCAAAGCACCACTGTCTCAAGGCGGAACCTAGGCAGGAGCACTTTTGCTCTCCGGCAGAGCAATTCCGCCGGGGAAACTTCCCTCCGGGAGGGGGAAATAGAAGCCATCGTCATCACAAATGATCCTCTCATCGTGGGAGGAACAATCTTCATCAACATCTTCAGTAGCACCATCTCATCTCAAACCCTAGTTCATCTCCTGTATTCAATCTTTGTCTCAAAACCTCATATTGGTACCTGTGGGTTGCTACTAGTGTTGATTACATCTTGTAGTTGATGCTAGTTGGTTTATTTGGTGGAAGATTATATGTTCAGATCCTTGATGCTATTCAATACCCCTCTGATCTTGAGCATGAATATGATTTGTGAGTAGTTAATTTTGTTCTTGAGGACATAGGAGAAGTCTGGTCATAAGTAATCATGTGAATTTGGTATTCGCTAAATATTTTGATGATATGTATGTTCTTGCTTCCTTTAGTAGTGTCATATGAACACCGACTACATGATATTTCACCATCTTTGGGCCTAAGGGAAGTCATTGTGGAGTAGTTATTAGATGATGGGTTGCTAGAGTGACAAAAGCTTAAACCCTAATTTATGTGCTATTCCGTAAGGGGCCGACTTGGATACACATGTTTCATGATGTGGTTAGATTTATCTTAATTCTTCTTTCATAGTTGCAGATGCTTGCGAGAAGGGGTAATCATAAGTGGGAGGTTTGTTCAAGTAAGAACAATACCGGTCCACCCACATATCAAATTATCAAAGTAACGAATGCGAATCAAACAAACATGATGAAAGTGACTTCATGAAATTACCGTGTGTCCTCAAGAAGGCTTGCTTATTATAAGAGACCGTTCCGGCCCGTCCTTTGCTACAAAAAGGATTGGGCTACCTTGTTGCACCTTTGTTATCGTTTACTACTCATTGCTCGTTACAATTACCTTGCTATCAAACTATTGGTTACCGATAATTTCAGTGCTTAGAGACAATACCTTGCTAACAACCGCTTGTCATTTCCTTCTACTCCTCGTTGGGTTCGACACTCTTACTTATCGAAAGGACTATGATTGATCCCCTATACTTGTGATATCAATCCAAAAAATTATAAATAATAGTAGGAAAACATGATGCAAAATGGGCGTATCACTATGGACCCGTAGGTATGTGGAAACTACTCGCACATCATTGGAGGTGCAGCAAGGTTGATGTAGAATCCCTCCATGATTGATTCCCCCTCTGACATAGTATCGCAAAAGCCCTTTAGATGGGATCGCCGAAGAGCAGAAGATTGCGACGGCGGGAAAAGTGTTTTGTGGAGGCTCTTTGTTGGTTTGGAATATTTGGGAATTTATGGAGTTGGAATTAGGTCAAAGGAAGCTGCATGGGACCCATGAGCTCAAGTGGGGGTGCGTCGTGTGTACCCGTCCCTCTCCCATAGATCTTCTAGCCTCCACCCGAATGTTCTAGGGTCCCTCTTGGTCCTGAAAAAATCACCGTAAAGTTTCATTGTGTTTGGACTTTGTTTGGTACATATTTTTTGAAAAGCCAAAAACAAGCAAAAAAATAGCAACTGGAACTAGCACTGAATTAATAGGTTAGTCCCCAAAAATTGCATATAAAGTATCTAAGAGCGGTAATATAATAGCATGAAACAATCACAAATTATAGACACGTTGGAGATGTATCAGCATCCCCAAGCTTAATTCCTGCTCGTACCCGAGTAGGTAAATGATGAAAACAAAAAAATTGATGTTGAATGCTACCTATCATGTTTATCATGTGATCTCTTTACAATATAAATACTAAGAAATGATGAAGTAATTGATATCAACATAATAATATCCATGAATATAAGAACATAATCATTACTTTTTCAAAATATACGATGCTCAACGAATGTTATCCCTACTCACTGAATTATGTAAGCATGGCATGACTCAACCTTCACCGCATAAGTATAAATCATGAGCACCTCGCTGTCAAACCAAGCAATTGTATCATACTTTTTAACGCGCTTCAGCATTTTCAACTCCGCTTTGTACATGAGCGTGAGCCATGGATATTAGCACTAGCGTGGAATAGAATGCGGCGGTAGAGATATATAGAAGTCAAAAAGGAAGAAAGGCCCGCATCAACTCAGTGGATCGTTAGGAAATGGAGAGGCCTTACAATCGATATCAATGCGAGTAGGGATTTCCATGCAACGGATGTAGTAGAGCTACAAGTGTATGAAATCTCAAACTGGAACTAAGTGGGTGTGCATCCAACTTGCTTGCTCATGAAGACCTCGGGCATTTGAGGAAGCCCATCATTGGAATATACAAGCCAAGTTCTATAACGAAAAATTCCCACTAGTATATGAAAGTGATAAGTTAGGAGACACTCTATGAAGAACTGATAACCCACAAGTAGGGGATCGCAATAGTTTTCGAGGGTCGAGTATCCAACCCAAATTTGTTGATTCGGCACAAGGGGAGCCAAAGAATATTCTCAAGTATTAGCAGCTGAGTTGTCAATTCAACCACACCTGGAAACTTAGTATCTGCAGCAAAGTGTTTAGTAGCAAAGTAATATGATAGTGGTGGTTACGGTAACAAAAGTAAAGACATCAAAAGTAATGTTTTTGGTATTTTGTAGTGATTGTAACAGTAGCAACGGAAAAGTAAATAAGCGAGAACCAAGATATGGAAAACTTCAGAGGCACCGGATTAGCGATGGATAATTATCTTTGGATGCGGTTCGTCATGTAACAGTCATAACATAGGGTGACACAGAACTAGCTCCAGTTCATCAATGTAATGTAGGCATGTATTCCGTATATAGTCATACGTGCTTATGGAAAAGAACTTGCATGACATCTTTTGTCCTACCCTCCCGTGGCAGCGGAGTCCTATTGGAAACTAAGGGATATTAAGGCCTCCTTTTAATAGAGAACCGGAACAAAGCATTAGCACATAGTGAATACATGAACTCCTCAAACTATGGTCATCACCGGGAGTGGTCCCGATTATTGTCACTTCGGGGTTGCCGGATCATAACACGTAGTAGGTGACTATAGAATTGCAAGATAGGATCAAGAACGCACATATATTCATGAAAACATAATAGGTTCAGATCTGAAATCATGGCACTCGGTCCCTAGTGACAAGCATTAATCATAGCAAAGTCATAGCAACATCAATCTCAGAACATAATGGATACTAGGGATCAAACCCTAACAAAACTAACTCGATTACATGATAAATCTCATCCAACCCATCACCGTCCAGCAAGCCTACGATGGAATTACTCACGCACGACGGTGAGCATCATGAAATTGGTGAAGGAGGATGGTTGATGATGATGACGGCGACGAATCCCCCTCTCCGGAGCCTCGAACGGACTCCAAATCAGCCCTCCCAAGAGAGATTAGGGCTTGGCGGCGGCTCCGTATCGTAAAACGCGATGATTTCTTCTCTCTGACTTTTTTCTCCCGAAAAGCCAATATATGGAGTTGGAGTTGGCGTCGGAGGGCCGCCAGGGGGCCCACGAGGTAGGGGGGCGCGCCCAGGGGGCGCCCCCCCACCCTCGTGGATAGGGTGTGGGCCCCCTGGTCTTCATCTTTGGCGAGGATTTTTTGTTGTTTTTTCTAAGGTGTTCCATGGAGTTTCAGGTCATTCCGAGAATTTTTATTTTCTGCACATAAAACAACACCATGGCAATTCTGCTGAAAACAAAGATCGATCCAAGTTAGTTCCATTCAAATCATACAAGTTAGAGTCCAAAACAAGGGCAAAAGTGTTTGGAAAAGTAGATACGACGGAGACATATCAACTCCCCCAAGCTTAAACCGTTGCTTGTCCTCAAGCAATTCAGTTGACAAACTGAAAGAGAAAAAGAAAAACTTTTACAAACTCTATTTGCTCTTGTTGTTGTAAACATGAAAAGCCAACATTCAAGTTTCAGCAATTATTATGAACTAACCGTACTCACAATAACACGTAGGTCTCATAATTACTCATATCAATAGCATAATCAGTTAGCGAGCCATAATAATAAAACTCGGATGAAAACACTTTCTCAAAATAATCATAACATGATATAACAAAATGGTATCTCGCTAGCCCTTTCTGAGACCGCAAAACATAAATGCAGAGCACCTTTAAAGATCAAGGACTGACTAAACATTGTAATTCATGGTCAAAGAGATCCAGTCAAGTCATACCCAAATATAAACCAATTATAATGAATGCAAACGACAGTGTGCTCTCCAGCGGGTGCTTTTTAATAAGAGGGTGATGACTCAACATAAAAGTAAATAGATAGGCCCTTCGCAGAGGGAAGCAGGGATTTGTAGAGGTGCCAGAGCTCGATTTTGAAATAGAGATAAATTATATTTTGAGCGGCATACTCTCATTGTCAACATAACAACTAAAAGACGACGATATCTTCCATGCTAAACAGATTATAGGCAGTTCCCAAATAGAATGGTAAAGTTTATACTCCCTGAGGGAGTCCTAGACTAGGGGGTGTCCGGATAGCCGGACTATCAATATCCGCCGGACTCCCAGACTACGAAGATAGAAGATTGAAGACTCCGGCTCGTGTCCGGAAGGTACTTTACTTGGCGTGGAAGGCAAGCTTGGCAATCTGGATATGTAGATCTCCTACCATTGTAACCGACTCATGTAACCTGGCCTCTCCGGTGTCTATATAAACCGGAGGGCTTTAGTCTAGAGGACACAACATTACATCTCAACAATCATACCATAGGCTAGCTTCTAGGTCTAGCCTCCTTGATCTCGTGGTAGATCTACTCTTGTACTACCCATATCATCAATATTAATCAAGCGGGGCGTGGGGTATTACCTCCATCGAGAGGGCCCGAACACAGGTAAAAACATTGTGTCCTCGTATCCTGTTACCATCCGCCTAGACGCACAGCTCGGGACCCCTACCGAGATCCGCCGGTTTGACACCGACATTGGTGCTTTCATTGAGAGTTCCTCCGTGTAAATCGCCGATAGAGCGGATGCCTTTACCCGTCTTCAAAGACGGTGTTCTCACCGGAGGGCCTTGGCCGCCGGTCGACAATCCGCTTGGCGGCTTCCTTATGACCGCCTCTCCGCCGCTTCGCAATGACTTCTCAAGTCGTCGAAAGCAATCTTGAGTCAGCCCTAAAGCTGCCGAACAGTTAGATCAATCGAGCTCTCGCTCGTTAACGAGCTCTTGGACCGCATCGCCGCCGAGTCGCATAACGGACTACGATCGGATCGGGCATAAAACCGATCTGAGAGAGATTAACTCTCCCTAGGCTACCCACCACGTCGAAGTGGTAGAAGAACAACTCGGCAATTCGCTGCCATTGTTGAAAACAATCTGTGTCTGGATTCCCGAACCCTCCATGCCGGATTCCCGCGGAGGGACGGACCCTGATCGAGCATCGAACCTAAATCCATGCGTCGCTCCGGACTCGTTGGGCTGCTTCCAGCAAATTAAGCTTCCAAATTCAGAAGACCCTCGGCCTTTGAGCCCAAAGATGGGCAGGGATCCAGATTTTATTCCACCCACCCGCCGAGACATATGCGACCTATCTCTAATTCGGCAAGAGCCCTCGAAGCAATACATCATTCTCGGGCGATTCCTCCCGGTTATGGACAGGGTAAAGGACTGCCGAGAAAAGCATAATCTCAATCTTACGCAATAATCGCAGGACGGGGAATCTGAGCGCCATTGATCGTCGCAAGATTACGCGTTTTTCGATCTGGCGTCCATAGTGCGAAAATCTTGTGCGATGGAAAGTTTCGAAAACTGAAAATCAATTTTGGGATAATCCAGACCAAACCCAGTCCAGCGATAAAAGGGCGCCCACAATCAGGCCCCAAATGCAAAAACCAAAAAGCAAAAACCCGAGAAGGGAAGCGGAACCGTCTTCGGAGGGATGGCTCAATGGACCTGTAAAATTCATAATCTGGGAGCTGTCCCAACACATAGCCTTCGAGCATGTTGGATACTACGGCGGTGGCCAAAAGTGGCGAAGAGCTTCTAGCTCGAAACCACTCCAACAATACCAAAGACGGTATCAATAGTCTTGAGACTTCGCATCAAATAATATGCGAAAATGAACAATCCGCGAACTTCATTGAAGTATACCAAGTAGCAACAAAGAATCCATGGAGCGACACAGCTATCACCTTCACGCCAAATGACGAGCCCACATCTCGAACCACGAGCCCGGCCAAGACCGGTACTCAGTCCCATAGTGGACGGCTTTCGACTAGCAAAAGTCCTCATGGACGGTGGCAGCGGACTAAACCTCATTTATGAGGAAACCCTGCGGAAAATGGAAATCAATTGGAGCCGTATTGAGCGAAGCAGCACAACCTTCGCAGGAATAATCCCTAGCCGGGAAGCACGCTGCACCGGAAAAATCACACTCAATGTGGTGTTCGGCTCTCCGGATAATTACAGGTCCGAAGAAGTCACGTTCCAGGTAGCCCCGTTCAGCAGCGGCTATCACGCCATATTAGGACGAGAGGCATTCACAATTTTTCAAGCAATACCCCATTACGGGTACATGAAGCTCAAAATGCCCGGGCCCAACGGAATAATCACTCTCGTCAGTGATCCGGACATAGCACTCCGCGCCGAAAACAAGACAGCCGCACTAGCCCTCGAGGCATTATCCGAAGCCTTAGCGGCAGAGGAACTCACCGCGCTATGCTCTACGGTAAACAGGGACGATGTGATACTCGATAAACGATCCAAGTCCACCTCCTTCAAACCAGCAGATGAGATAATTAAATTTCAGGTCCACCCAACGGACCCAACAAAGACGGCCTCCATCGGGGCACAGTTGAACCCCGAAGTCGACGCCGCACTGCGCGAATTCCTTCGGGAAAATTGGGACATCTTCGCCTGGCATCCTCGGAACATGCCCGAATCCCTCGCAGTTGGCGAAACACCTAAACATCCTAAAGGATTCAAGCCATCAAACAGGCTCTTGACGATTTTCCCAACCCAAAAGACAGTAATGGGAGAAGAGCTAGCCAAGTTATTGGAAGCGGATTCATTAGAGATATCAAACATCCGGACTGGCTAGCAAATTTGGTGATGGTACCAAAGAAAGATAAATCCTGGCGTCTCTGTGTCGACTTCAAAGACCTCAATAGGGCTTGCCCAAAGGATCCTTTCCCCCTCCCCCGCATCGATCAAATTATCGATGCCACGGCAGGACACGATTCGTTGTGCTTCCTGGATGCATACTCTGTGTCGGTGTACTAAGGTAGGGGGTACCTCAGTACCCCAACTTGTGCACGGGCAGTCGCAGCTCCCCACGACTAGGTCCACCAAATGCTTGTCGGAGACCATTCCTGCTCCATACCAAGCCATTCAAGAACAAAGTGTACAAGATAGAAGATCAAGGCCCCGGCAAGAGGAGCTTGCCGGGAAGGCCGTCCCAGGCTCAAGATTACGTCACTCATGCAAGCTCCCGGCGAGAGGAGCTCGCCGGGGAGACCAGAAGACTACACCACAGAAGACACGCCTCGGCGCTTATCTCTGGCGTCGGCGAGGCCCCGAAGCGACAAGTTACCAGCCCGACAAGCTCCGGGCCCGCAAGATCGAGATCCGGCAAGGTGCTTGCAGGGCGAGCTATCTACGTGCCGCCTCCAGCTCATCGCCCACGTCACCTTCACCTTCTCCGAGATGCGTGGCGGGTGGTCAGGCTGCATGAGGGTGCGGTGGCACTCCACGTGGTGGCTCCATCGCCGTGGCAAACGGAGACGCAAGGGCGGGAGCTTTTGGGGCGACGGCGACGGCATTAATGCCCTTGTCCCCTCTCAAAAAGTAGGTAGAATCCATTGTTCAAGCCTTTGTGAGTGACTTTGTTCCCTTGACTGCTACAACTACCACCTCTTTTACGTTTTACCCCTCTACCCTCGTTGACACCGCGGTGACCCTTGCCCTATAAAAGGAGGCCCATGCACAACGTGGGGGGTTCGACTCATTCGCAACTCTCACGCTCGGGCGGCCGCTCTCGTAGTTCTTCAAGCTCGAAGCACAATACAACACAAAGCAGCAGAGGGTTTTACGTGACCATCGCGCCCGGCCGGGTAAAATCCCCACGCGCATCGCCTCGATCCGCTCTCCGCGCAGCCTCCGCCTCGTGCGAACTCATGAAGGCCGTCCCGGCCCCATAGGTGCCGCGCCCGCCATCGCGCGACATCTTTGGCGCGCGCGGTAGAAGCGTCGAGGTTGTGCGGACTGATCCGGCGTTCGCGCGATCAAGCTCTTCATCAACCTCTCCAGCTTCGTCAGCGGCTTCATCGACAACTGCGTCATGGCCCCGAAGACGAGGGCCTCAAGGGTTGCAGACCCGTCCGCGTCTCACCCGCCGTTACCGGAGCGAGCGGTAGGCGGAGGAGGCGCCGTCGAAGGTGGACACGGCGAGGGCACTCGCGGTGCCACGAGATCGAGGATCGGGCGGATGACCGCGCCTCGGCCTCCGTAGATCCCGTCCATCTCAACGCGACGACGACCCAAAGAGCGCCGTGCCATAAGGCGTGGTACTTTCGCCTGGGGGCAAGAACATGCCGGGGCTCGCGGGATGCTCCGGACCGCTGTCCATGCATGGGCAAAGCGAAAGTGCCGAGGAGAACTTTGCTCCTCCTATCGCTACTAGGGGTCCGAGCATGTTCTGTACCTCGCGCCGCCGCTCCCGCTCCCCTACGCTCCGGCAAGCGTATCTCCTTGGGCGCTATGTCTTTGTCGAGAGACACGCCATCGAGCTCTAAGTCCGGCGAGGGCGGCTCGTGCTTACTCCGACAAGCGCAGCTCCTCGGGCACGCTCTAAGCCCGGCGGAGATAGCTCAGTGCCGTTCCGCTAACGCACCTCTCCGGGCGCTGCGCTGCCGTTCGGGACACGCCATTGGGCTCCACCGGTGGCGCAAAGCGAACGAAAAAGAAAAGCTAAGTCGCTCGAGCCTTCGTGCGAGCACTTTTAATTCCATGCCTTTTATGTTATATCCCTCGCGCATTAAGTCCTTTGTATCACGAAACACATGCGTGAGCGAGGAGCTCGCTGTGAATGGTCGCACCCTTACTCGCTTGAACACGCTCGGCGAGTCAAGAGTGAGCGCGACCAACCGCGCCCTCGTTTCGTTCGAGCACTTTCGGCAAGTTAAGCGCGTCGCGACGAGACGCTGCAGCAAGGTTGCTTGCGGAAGCAACACCAATAAGCGGGCTGCTGATGTTCCGCTTTCGACAAGCGTGTCAAGCACCGCAAGTTACCTAGAAGCGTGGGTGGAAGCGCACAAAGGATGTAGGGCGAGAGGGTATAGCGTGGCGAGCCCCGCCGTGAGATGTCGCCATTATGAGAGACTTGGGCGCGAGAGGAGCGAGTCGTGGTCGATTCGCGTGCTTGTTTTGTTTCCGAGTCCGCTCAACAAGCGCAAGTGTGCTGCTGCACCCTTATCTTGCTTTCGAGCACCTTTCGACAAGTTAAGCGTCATATCGCTCGACAAGGTTGCTTGTTGGAAGCGACACCGCCACTGGCTGTCCCTTTTCGGCAAGCGTGTTACGCCCGACAAGCTCCCCAAAAGCGTGAAATACGAACATACGGGGGACAAGCCACGGCATCGTATTGCATAGTCAAGATTTATATATACATGCATATGCGTGAAGCAGTTGCGTGTCTACCTCAGCTGTTTTCATGACTGGAATTGCAGCAACAAGGAGGAACGAAAGATCACACGGCGTGCGGGGCCCGGCAAGCCGTGGTCGCCGGGGCTGCGGGTGCCGAGTTCTTCCTCGGCAAGCCAGCCCTCGTTGAAATTTGAAGATTCAAGATTCATCTCCAGCAAGACAGAGTTGCTGGGGGCTGCAGTATTAGATAAGTTTTTCCATCCCTCGTCATGCATCCTCCTATGGACCGGGAAATGCGGGGCTGCATCTTTGAACGAGCGTGTTGTGTAAAACCCGTACGTGGAGGAGCCGAGTCGTGGCCCAGTTGCGTACTTGTTTTGTTTCCGAGTCCGCTCAACAAACACAAGTGTGCTGCTGCACCCTTATCTTGCTTTCGAGCACCTTTCGTGAGTTAAGTGTCGCGAATCGCCCGCGCAAGGTTGCTTGTCGGAAGCAACACCGCCACTGGCTGTCCCTTTTCGGCAAGCGTGTTCGCCAAGAAGCTCCCGATAAGCGTAAGAACACACAAGGCACGCAGTCAAGTAAAAGACTCAGTCCGGCAAGCTTTCCCCTCTTTTCATTAAAAACATCCTAGCATAGTACAAGTCCATGGGGGATGAAAAACATGATAGAGAGGATTACAAGTTCTTAAATACAGCTAAATGCCCGAGGGCTTACAATTTAAAAAGATAAGGTGCCCGTGATCCCTCTCCTGTTTCTCTGTTCAGGAGTTCAGGAGGTAGGTCAAGGAGCCCCCGGCAAGATAAGCTTGCCGGGGAAGGAGGCCCCAAGAGAGGAGCTTGTCGGGAAGGGCGAAGGAGCGCCTAGGAGGCGTGGCGGTGGCGCCGCCGTGCCACGAGAGCTGCGCAAGGTGGCGGGCATGGGGAACGATGCCCGGAGAGCCACGGGCGCGAAGACCCCAAGAGAACACCCGGGGCCAGCCAGAGCTTGGCGGAGGCGAGGCGTCGGAGGCGAGCTTGAAGACGGGTGGTGGGACATCGCACGAGGGCACCTCGCCCTCGTACTCGATTCTTGGCCTTGCCGTCCCTCCCCTCTTCCTCTTCCGCAGCCTCCCTCACGCCACCGCCAAGAAGACGGCCCGGGGAGTTGAAGACCGGCGACCAGAAGATGAGGTCGCCGGTGGCGAGAGCAGCGGTGTCCGACGCCTAGTTGGGCCCGCCATCCCCTCGTCGCTTGCTGTCGCTCTCCTCCTCGTCCTCTCGCTCGGGAGGAGCCTTCGCTATCCGAGGAGCTGTCCACACAGCAGCGTGCCGGGTCCGTAGATCGCCAAGACCTTGACGGCGAGGAGGTCACCATCCATAACGAAATGGAGGGTGAACCCGCCGCCAAGCTATGGATCCGGCGAACGTCTTCCACCCTCGGTCGAAGAACATCACGCCGGGGGCTGGGGACACGACACTCACCCGAGTGCCGTTGATCCCGCAGCCCCTCATGCGCAACTCCATCACGTCGGGTGGATCCGGCCCCATAGCGTCCGCAAACGGGGCCGGCAGCCGGAGGCGACGACGAGGCGCCCGGCGAAGCTTGATGAAGAACTCCCAGGGGTCATCTCCGGTGTGGACCGCACCGTGGTCAGGAGATGCCGGGGGAGACGGGGGAGGCACGTCACCACAGCCGCCTCTCCCCCGACCGCCTCGGCCACGCCCTCGGCCTCGTCCGCGGCCATGCCCTCTCCCTCTCCCTCTCGTGGCCGGTTCCACTGCCACGGGAGCGGGATGGGGAGCGGTGCGCTGCCTAGAAGCGACCCTCGCTGCCACCGTCGAAGAGCTGGGATTTCCCCCTTCCATGGCGGCAAGAAGAACAGAAGATGAAAACGAAGGAAGAGGAGGATGAGTGTGGCCATTACGCTCCCCTTCCGCCCCTTTTAAAGGGGCGAGGTGGGGGCTCAACCGCCCCGCTCATCCAATCAGGAGGCGAGGAGGCCAGAGGAACGGGGCCGGCTCGCCTTCTCCGCCCGTGACGGCTCGGTCTCCCACCTTCGCCGCCCACGACCCCCGTGCATGAGGGCCGCGTGGCGAAAGAGCAGAACTGAAGCGACGGGTGGAGCGACGTTGCTCTGCAACACGATCACGGGGTGGATGACTTAAAGACTGCATGCGCCGCCCACGTCTCCCACGACGCCGCAATCGACGTGTGCCGTTACGGGAGGGGAGGCGGCAAAGATGCAAAAGCAGATTCGGCACGCCATAGGCTTCCGTGCCGTGCAGCTTTATCTTGGGCCTCGCCCAACAGCTTCGGCACCGTGTGTGCCCCAGCCCGGGGCTCTGTCGGTGTACTAAGGTAGGGGGTACCTCGGTACCCCAACTTGTGCACGCGCATCGCAGCTCCCGACTAGGTCCACCAAATGCTTGTCGGAGACCATTCTGCTCCATACCAAGCCATTCAAGAACAAAGTGTACAAGATAGAAGATCAAGGCCCCTGCAAGAGGAGCTTGCCGGAAGGCCGTCGAGCTCAAGATTACGTCACTCATGCAAGCTCCGGCGAGAGGAGCTCGCCGGGAGACCGAAGACTACACCACGGAAGACCGCCTCGGCGCTATCTCGCGTCCGGCGAGGCCCGAAGCGACAAGTTACCAGCCGACAAGCTCCGGGCCAGCAAGATCGAGATCCCGGCAAGGTGCTTGCAGGCGAGCTATCTCGTGCCCGCCTCCACCTCATCGCCCACGCGTCACCTTGACCTTCTCCGAGATGCGTGGCGGGTGGTCATCTTTGCATGAGGGTGCGGTGGCACTCCACAGTGGTGGCTCCATCGCCGTGGCAAACGGAGACGCAAGGGCGGAGCTTTTGGGCGACGGCGACGGCATTAATGCCCTTGTCCCCTCTGTCAAAAGTAGGTAGAATCCTTTGTTCAAGCCTTTGTAGCATTTGCCTTTGTTCCCGCTTACAACTACCACCTCTTTACGTTTTACCCCTCTACCCTCGTTGACACCGTCGGTGACCCTTGCCCTATAAAAGGAGGCCCATGCACAACGTAGAGGGGGTTCGACTCATTCGCAACTCTCACGCTCGGGCAGCCGCTACTGTAGTTCTTCAAGCTCCCGAAGAACAATACAACACAAAGCAGCAAGAGGGTTTCTGCGACCATCGCGGCCGAAGCGGGTAAAATCCCCACGCCAGCATCGCCTCGATCGCTCTCCGCGCAGCCTCCGCCCTCGTCAACTCACGAAGGGGCCGTCCCGGCCCCATAGGTGCCAGCGCCCGCCATCGCGCGACACTCGCTATCATCAAATCAAGATGGCGGAAGCGAATCAAGCGCAACGGCATTCATCACTCCATACGGACCATTCGCTTCAACACGATGCCCTTCGGACTTAAAAATGCCGGCGCAACATATCAGCGCATGATTCAAACATGTCCGCTACCCAGACGGCAAAACAATCGAGGCATACGAGACGACGTGGTCGTCAAAACAAAACACGTCCGAAACTTTAGTAGACGATCCGAGGCTCACATTCGACAACCTCGAGCATATGACATTAAAATCAATCCGGAAAAATGTGTTTTGGTACCCACCGAAAGTCTGCTGGGCTTCATAGTATCCGGTAGAGGAATTGAAGCAAGTCCGGCCAAAATCCGGGCTCTGTCGCAGTTGGATATTCCAAAAGACCTCAAACAAATACAAAAGTTAACAGGATGCGTGGCAGCTCTAAGCCGTTTTATCTCCCGTTTAGGAGAGAAGGCGTTGCCCTTTATCGCCTCCTAAAGCGCATCGAACACTTCGAGTGGGCGGATGCGCCATTCGCCGGACTCGAAGAAATAAAGGCCGATTAGCAACAAATCCGATCCCGCTGCACCCACTCGTAGGCGAACCAATGTTGTTATACATCGCTGCAACACATCAAGTAGTGAGCGCTGTCCTCGTCGTCGAACGAGCAAATGTAAGGGCATAAATTCCCTCTTCAAAAACCAGTATATTATGTATCCACCGTGTTAACCCCTGCAAATCCCGCTACTCGCACTATCGTAAGATAGCATACGCGGTGTTCATGGCGTCTGGAAGCTCAGACACTACTTTCAAGAGTGTTCGATAATAGTGGCCTCAAGTACCACTCAATGACATTATAAATAACCGGGGCCAACAGGCGGGATTGCAAAATGGGCCATTGAGCTCCTGCCATTCGACATAACTTATAAACCTCGGCGAGCCATAAAGTCACAAGTTTTGGCTGACTTACGTCACGAATGGACCGGCCGAACTACCTAAAAAGTACGGCGCATACTCCAATTGGACTATGCACTTCGACGGCTCCAAAATGTTGGCGGATGAAATTTGGCGTCGTCGGCGTCCCCACCGGAGATCTGATCCAAAGATATGTACTTCAAATAATGTACACGGACTCCAACAATGCAAATTATCTGAGGCCTTGTTACATGGTCTCCGGATGGCAGTCTCCATGGGCATTCAACGCCTAGAGGTGCGTGGGGATTCAAACCTTGCAATATCCCAAATAAATGGAGACTTTGACGCCAAGGATCCAAAAATGGCAGCATATCGCAATGCTGTCCTGAAAATGTCAGCTCGGTTTGAAGGACTCGAATTCCATCACATAGCCCGAGATAACAACCAAGCGGCCGACATCCTGGCACGCATCGGTGCAAAACATGATGCCGTCCCTCCAAATATCTTCCTGGAACGGCTCTTCAAGCCATCCGTACTATGGGAAGAGGAGTCCGGTAGCGACAAACCGGAGAAAGCCGCACCAACTGGTGACTCAGCAGACAACATAACACAATCCACCCACGATATAATGGCGAATCGCCGTGGGCATGAACCTTTCCTAGCCTACTTGCTTAGCGGGAACTTCCGAAGACCAAAATGAGGCCCATTGCATAGTCAGGCGATCGAAGGCCTACAAGGTTCATGAGGAGAACTTTATAAGAAAAGTACTACGGAGTCCTTCAAAGGTGCATCTCCGAAGAAGAAGGGCGAAACCTCTGGCTGAAATCCATGCGGACTAGGTGGACACCACGCGCAGCCCGGCCCCGTAGGAAAGGCATTCCATACAGATTTTATTGGCCGACGGCTCGGGCAAATGCGCAGGACTTAGTCCAGCGATCGTCGATTGCCGACTCTTTGCTAATCGAGCCATATGCCACCCACCACCCTCCGAACCATACCCATTACCCGCCGTTCATGATGCAGGGGCTTGACATGGTTGGACCCTTAAAGGGGGAACCCACAAGAAAAAGTACCTATTGGTCATGGTGGATAAGTTCACCAAATGGATAGAGGCCAAACCGGTTAAAGCGGCAGAGTCCGGACCAGTGATAGACTTTATATCGGTGGTGGTACACGTTCGGAGTCCCCACAAGATCATCACGGATAACGGCACGAACTTCACGGCCGATGAGGTCAAGCTATGGTGCAAAAATATGGGCATTAAGCTCGACTATCGTCAATCTATCACCCTCAAACCAGCGGTCAAGTGGAAAGAGCAAACGGTCTAATAATGGCGGCATTAAACCCAGTTGGTGAGGTCACTCACCAAATCCGATACCCAATGGGTCGAGGAGCTCGACTCCGTACTCTGGGGGCTGCGGACAATGCCTAACCGTACTACCGGATTCACACCATTCTTTATGGTATACGGCGCAGAGGTCGTCTTGCCCTGCGACATTATTCATGACTCACCTCGAGTGCGCATGTATGAGGAAAGAGAAGCCGAGCTAGATCGGCAGGACAGCTTGGACACATTGGAGGAAGAACGGGACGTCGCGAAGGCTCGTTCGCATTCTATCGCCAGCAGTTCGAAGATATCAAAGCGAAGTACGGGCCAAGACCTATAACGTTGGCGAACTAGTTCTATGCCCGCGGACAAGAAAAAGGACAAGCTCAAGCCCATATGGGAAGGCCCTTCGTTATTGATCAAATCTTGACCGGCGGAGCGCATCTGCTCTTTAAATCGTCGGACAACCGACTCGAGCGAACCCATGGAACGTTGCCGACTCAAGCGATTCTATGCCTAGCGACCGGACTAGAATGAACAAGCGTCGCATGCCGTCCGTGATAACGGCGCAACGGAGACACAGCGCAGACGCGCGAGGGGACCCGTCGCAAGGATTCTTTTGATTAAGACCCTCGTAGACCTTTTATTATTGTCTCTTGTTGTTAATCTCCTTGGCTTCCTCCTATAGCCAAAGCGGAGCCCGGCGCTTTGGCATTGGCCACGTCGGAAGACAATGCCCGCACTGGACAAAATGGGTTTAGGGCATAATTCGCCCGTTATCATAAAGTCCGAACACCTTCGGGTGTTCGGTGTCTCAAGATTGGGCATTATATGCATCAGCTCGAATCATGTCTTTGGTCAAATGTTGGGTTTGCGGCTCCTGTGTTTTGCTGCCTTACGTTCAGATCACCCGGCTAACGCGGCACCGGAGAACTCTGCGATTGTGCCCGGTTAATTGGGCGAGCACCTCGATGAAAGCCGCCGACTGCGTGATATAGCGAGAGTCAGTCACCACTTGATCGACTACCGGAATGTTTAGAATTCCCGCTTTGTGAAGGGCGCTTCGGTCGAGCACATACACACCCCGAATCCGGAGATGTGCGGTGTCATTAGGGGCTATATCGTAGCCCCACTCTCGAGCTCCATTGGCTAAGTGAAAGAAATAAAGCACTATAGTCCGGATTGCCTCGTTAAACTCGCTACCACCTCCTTATAACAGACCGAGACGCCGGATTAAGTGTGAAAAAGTGCTATTTTATGAACACCCCAAAGACTTGTGCAAGGGGGTCTGGCCAAGATCGCGCATCTTCGGGTTATACACAAGTATACGCAAACGGCCGCATAGGAGAAGTTTTACTACTTGGAAGCACAAGTATAAAAAGCATTCATACTATAATCATTGATATACAAGTTAATGCGTTCAATTGAACGTTACATTCTTTGAGCACTGCGACTCTATTATACGAGCGCCGCGCATAACTTCCCCGAAATAATGCTCGGCAGGAAGCCGGTTCCCATCTGAACCTTGGGCAGCAACGGCGGTGGCATCCATCTCCGGACACTGCGCCTTTACACGGGCCAGAGCCATCCGCGCGCCCTCGATGCAGGCCGACCGTTTCATCTCCTTGATATGCGGCACCGCCCCAAGGAAGCTACTGCGATGGTCGAAATAGCCCGTCGCCTTGGACCTCTCGGCCACACATGGGCCACGATGTCGATCATAGCCAGCCGGACGGTCTATTCAGTTCGCCCATTCGCCAACCTGTCCGACAATGGCGGAAGAGGGCGATCCGGACTGTGGAATTGAGTCCAATATAACTCTTCCACCTCGTGATCCCCCTGGCTCCGGAAGTGCTTAACGGCGTCAGCCGCACTCGCAGCCAAGTCCATGTAAGGATCCTCCGAACTCCACTGCTTTTCAAATTTAGCATACTTGGCATCCATAAACCGGCGACGCATAAGAAACGGCTTGCCAGCCGTAATTTCTCCGGCTTGGCGCAGCTCCTCCTTCATAGCCCGCATTGCAGAACGGGCATCCTTGGCTTCGGCGGTGGCCTTCTTCAGGTCTTCCCGCTCCGATAGGCGCTCCTTTTCAAGAGCCTCGCCACGGTCGAGAGCATCCTTTAAATTCTTGGCCAATTCGCCACCTCCCCTAGCTTAGGCGGTCGCAGCCTTTTCGCCTTCAATTCTTGATCGCCCTCATGGCGGCAAAGCATCACTCCTTCGGGCTTGCTCCTTAGCTTGTGCAAGCTCGGCGAAGGCTCTCCACAAAGAGCACTATCTCAGTATAAACAGCATACAACTTATCGAGGAGGGCTTTAACCCACTCAATAAACCGGCTGCGGGAATTTATTTACCTTGCGACTCGTCAAGTCGCTGATTAACAAGTCGATGTCAAGATCGCCATGTCCAAATTGTCGACTCGATTCAAGAACCGATCGATCCGGCTGGCCCGGACTATCCGCCACCTACATCAGAACGGCGGTATTCACTACCTAAGATGTTTCGATTTTCGATCCTCGGCACGCTGTCGTCATTGACAACCTACTGAGTCTCAGGGGCTACTATCTATACAGGGCGCATTTTTTACATGCTGAACTGTTAAAAGATAAAGGGTGCATCATTTTCGCATACCTCAAAACCCGCCAAGAAGCTCGAGGCGGCATTGCGCCCCGCTTTCGTGACGAAATCCTTCAACCACCGTGCGCATTAACGCGGTGATCTTCTCTCAAATGGACGCCTCTCAAGCAAACTCTTGATTCTCGGCGGACTCGGTGGGTGTTGAACTCTTTGGCCCCTCGGACTCGGGGCGCCCTCGTGATTTACACTTCGGCTCGCCGCCTCATCTGGCGGCGCGGCAGACGGAGGCGACGCTCTCCATCATCTCCTAAGAAGATCCCGAGGACGAACTCATCCGAGACGGCTGCAAATCCGAACTGCGATATAAATATTTCGGTTACCTACAGAAGCGTAAGCGAAGGTACTTCCTTGTTAAACTTCCTCTTTCATACTCACGGCTCGTTGGAGGGCTGGTCCTTGGGCGATGATTGCGCGTCCGGATTCTCTCCGGACGCCGGACCCCCCGGTGGGGATTTTTTTCCCACGCTTAGGGGCTCTGACCTCCGGATCTTCGGAGGCAGTCCTCTTCTCCCTCTGAAGGGAGGAATCCTTGGTTCCTCCTCTTGATCGCCCTTGGACGGCGTATTAGCTCCTTTATCTCCCGTCGCCCCTTCGTGGGCGCAACCTCCAACATTCGACCAGCCACGGGCTCCAAGTCACGGTCTCTGGGAGGGGCGGACACCTTATCGGCCTTGATCGCGCCACCCATTCCTGTAAAAGAATAAAAGGGTTAGGAGATGATCTTTTGAAAGGCATACAGATAGAACGTCCGAGCTCGAGCTATTTACACAGTATCCGGCGATCGCGCTTAAGCCTGCGTCCTCGGCCGAGTCCGGACACGCTACTGCGGTCCAAGAACAGCTTGTACATCTCCATGGGTGTCGCGCCCATAAAATGCCGGAGAATACGAGGTCCCTCGGATTGAATTCCCATAGACGGAGAGGACGACGTTTGCGAGGTAGGAGGTGCCTCGACTAGCATGACTTGCATCACCTTGACCAGCCGATCCCCTTGTTTGGAGGTCTCGAATCCGCCTGCAGCAGCTGGCACGTCCTCGACGACCCCAGTTGAGCCCTTGGTCGACCCACGACATTAGCTGCCGTGGAGGTCCCGGGCGGAAGGAGGGCGGCGGCTTCTGCTTGCTGCCCCTTGGAGCGGTGATGTAGAACCACTCCTGCTGCCACAATCCCTGTTCCTCTTGGAAGGAACCTTTGAGCCACGGGGCATCGACCTTCTTGCTTATGGTCTCCCCGCCACACTCTGCTTGACGCCCCCCGATCATCTTCGGCTCCACCTTGAATGTTTTCAGCCTCAGGCCGAAGTGGGGGATGACGCGGAGGAAGGCTTCGCAGACAATGATAAATGCGGAGATATGGAGGATGGACTCCGGAGCCAAGTCGTGGAAGTCCAGCCCGTAGAAGAATAGGAGCCCCCTCACGAAAGGATCCATCGGGAAGCCTAATCCCCGACGGAGGTGAGATGCGAAAACAACGTGTTCGCCGGGCTCGAGGTTGGCACGGCCTGCCTGTAGGCAGGTAACTGTCTGCGAAACCTCGTAGGCTGTGCTTGGCCTCACGCAACTTCAATATGTCCTCCTCCGTCACCCACCGGCCCTGGAGGTCGGAGCCGGACATTGTCTGTAGATCCGGCGCTCGAGTCCAAGCTCTTGGTGTTGGGCCGGGAGCAGAGGAAAGACTCGATGCGAGGTTGAAAGACAAGGACAGGCCTTGGTCCTCTTATAAAGAGGAAGAAATACCAAGGGCTGTCTCCGTGACCGTTTGAGATTCCCCTTTGATAGAGGAGGCGTGGCGACGGGAACGGTTGGGCTACCCATGCACGTATTGATGAGGATCCCGGAATAAAAGGGAACACGATCTCTGCCTCGACGGAACGTGCCAAGGAAACTGCTTCGCTAAACGTGCTGAGGCGGAATAATAAAAACGACCCAAACTAGGGCTTGGCTACGGTGTGACATCACGCTGCGTAATACGTCAGCAGAATGAACTAAGTGTGTATTTTATTCTCTCTACGTTGGAATGTGGAATTTATTTTGCAGAGCCGGATACTATCCTGGTGTTCATTATCTTCTCCGGATTATTCAAGGGAGGAACCCGCCTTGCAATGCCGAACATTATGCACGCCGGACTTATCGCCATTGAAGACTGGTTCGAGGCTCTTGAGGAGTCTGGACTAGGGGTGTCCGGATAGCGGGACTATCAATATCCGCCGGACTCCCGGACTCACGAAGATAGAAGATTGAAGACTCGCTCGTGTCCCAAGGTACTTTACTTGGCGTGGAAGGCAAGCTTGGCAATCTGGATATGTAGATCTCCTACCATTGTAACCGGCTCAGTGTAACCCTAGCCTCTCCGTGTCTATATAAACCGGAGGGCTTTAGTCTGTGAGGACACAACATTACATCTCAACAATCATACCATAGGCTAGCTTCTAGGGTCTAGCCTCCTTGATCTCGTGGTAGATCTACTCTTGTACTACCCATATCATCAATATTAATCAAGCAGGGCGAGGGTATTACCTCCATCAAGAGGGCCTCAACACAGGTAAAAACATTGTGTCCCTCGTCTCCTGTTACCATCCGCCTAGACGCAGCCGGGACCCCTACCGAGATCCGCCGGTTTTGACACCGACACTCCCCCTCCTCCACAAGCATCAATCCATGGCTTGCTCGAAACAACGAGTGCCTCCAACATTCAACGGGTCCCAGGGGGAGTTTTGTTTGTAGTTATTTTGATTTAGTTTGCATAAAGCATGGGACTGGGCATCCCGGATACCAGCCATTTTCTCGTGAATGAGGAGCGGAGTCCACTCCTCTTGAGAATAACCCGCCTAACACGGAAGATAAGGGCAGCTCTAGTTGACATATGAGCTAATCGAGCATGCAAAACAGAATGTTTATTTGAATGTTTAGAGTTTGGCACATATAAATTTACTTAGAACGGCAGGCAAATACCGCATATAGGTAGGTATAGTGGACTCATATGGAACAACGTTAGGGTTTAAGGAGTTTGGATGCACAAGCAGATTCCCGCTTAGTGCAATGAAGGCTAGAAAAGACCGAAGCGACCAATCGAGAGAGCGACAACAATCGTAAACATGCATTAAAATTAATTTACACCGAATACAAGCATGAGTAGGATATAATCCACCATGAACATAAATATCATGAAGGCTATGTTGATTTGATTCAACTACATGCGTGAACATGTGCCAAGTCGAGTCACTCAATTCATTTAAAGGAGGATACCATCGCATCATACCACATCATAATCATTCTAATAGCATGTTGGCATGCAAGGTAAACCATTATAACTCATAGCTAATCAAGCATGGCACAAGCAACTATAATCTCTAAATGTCATTGCAAATATGTTTACTTCATAATAGCCGACTCGAGAACGATGAATCATCATATTTACAAAAACAAGAGAGGTCGAGTTCATACCAGCTTTTCTCATCCCAATAAGTCCATCATATATAATCATTATTGCCTTTCACTTGCACGACCGAACGATGTGTATAATAATAAGAGTGCACGTGCATTGGACTAAGCTGGAATCTGCAAGCATTCAACTCAAGAAAGAAGACAAGTAATATGGGCTCTAAGTTAAATAAACAATTATGCATATGAGAGCCACTAAGCATTTTCAATATGGTCTTCTCGACCCCCAAAGAAAGGAAAAGAAATAAAAACTATTTACACGGGAAAGCTCCCAACAAGCAAAAGAAGAACGGGAAATATTTTTGGGTTTTCTTTTTAATTACTACAGCAAAGAAATAAACTACTACTAATTTCTTTTGGTTTTTTTTTCTTAAGGTTTATTAAACACACAAGAAGAAAGCAGGAAAAAGAAAATAAACTAGCATGGATATTACAGTGAAAGAGTATGAGCACCGACATCTAGCAATGAGTGTGTGTGAACATGAATGTAATGTCGGTGGGAAATACGTACTCCCCATGAAGGAGCCATACTATTTCACAATATGTGTTTTTTGTGATTGTTATGCTTCTTTGTTTCTATGCATGTTAGAATGGTAGAAAGATCCCTCATGAATATCAAGTAAAGTGCCATTCCCGATGTTGCACCTTCGCACGTCAAGTACGTCTAGTAGTGGGCTCATAAAATTGGGGTGCTGCTGGGTGTCCTTGAACTGAAGGGTTCGTGCCGGACACGGACATGCACTGCATCAGGTTAACTTGACAAGACTATCAAAACGGTTTTGGGCCTTGTGGCAAAGAAGGTTGGGAGCCGGTGTATGTGATACCTTCCTGACCGACAGGAGTCGTATAGAGATACGATTAGCAAGGAGTTGCTTACCGGATAGGTATGTTGGCTAGCAGTGATGCTAAAGCTCGCTAGTCGCATAAGCTAGTCGGATCCTAAATCACTGAGAGTTTGCGGAGGGATGCTGACTTCAGTGGGAGTATTTCTGTTTAGGCTAGAATTACTCTACATAAACACATTGCTTAGTGATTGCATATTTTCGGTTGTAGATCAATGGCACCCCCTGCTCAACACAACTTTGCATTGAAATCAATTCTGGAAAAGGATAAACTGAATGGAACAAACTTTACCACCTGGTATAGAAATCTAAGAATTGTTCTCAAGCACGATAAAAAGGAACATGTTCTAGAGGATCCACTTCCAGAGGAACCTGCCGATAATGCTAATGCCACAACTAAGAATGCCTACGTAAACTCGTTGATGAATCAACGGAGATCACCGTCTGATCTTTGGCTTGTATGGAGCCCGATTTGCAACAAAGATTTGAAAATGTTGAGGCTTACGATATGATCGAGAGTCTCAAGAGCATGTTTCAGACACAGGCTAGGACCAAAATGTTCAACGTCTGGTGATCCTTGATGGATTGCAAGCTGAAGGAAGGTGATCCACTGAGCCCACATGTGATCAAGATGATCGGATATGTGCAAGCTTTGGATCGTTTGGGCTTCCGCTCTTGGATGAGTAGCTCATCGATGTTGTTCGGGTTCTCTTCCGCCCAGCTATGGGACGTTCATCTCGAACTATCATATGCATGGCATGGATAAGAAGCTCACTGAATTGCATGGGATGCTCAAGGTGGAAGAGCAGGATATTAAGAAAGGCACGCATCAAGTGTTGATGGTGCAGAAATCAGCTAAGTTCAAGAAGAGTTGGTCCAAGAAAAAGGCTAAGGCAAAGGGCGCGGAGACAGTAACCTCCGCCGCTGCGCCGAAGTCTGGACCGGACTCGAAGACCGTTTGCTATCACTGCAAGGAGACCGTCACCGGAAGAGGAATCAGTAGCAAGTGGCTTGCGAGCATGGCAAGAAGGCCGGAATGCTGCTTGAGCAAAGGTACACTTGTTGCATATGTTATAGACATTTACCTTGCTGACATACCTAGTAGCTCTTGGGTATTTGATACCGGATCGGTTGTTCATATTTGCAACTCGATGCAGGGGCTGGTAAGAACTAGGCGTATGGCACAAGGGGAGATTGACATCAGGGTCGGCAACAAAGCAAGAGTTGCTGCGTTGGAGGTCAGTACGATGCAGGTCCAGCTTCCTTCCGGATTCATAACGGAATTGAATAATTGTTATTACATTCCTGCACTTAGTCGGAACATTATTTCTGCCTCATGTTTGATGAGTCAAGGTTATGAATTCAATTTAAAGGACAATGGTTGTTCGATATTTTTGAATGGTATGTTCCACGGCTATGCACCCATTGTTGATGGGCTATTTATATTGAATCTAGAACAGGAACCGGTCTATAACGTGAATGTCAAGAGGCATAAGCCTAATGAGATAAATCCGACATACTTCTGGCATTACCGGCTTAGACACATTAGTCTAAAACACATGAAGAAGGTCCATGATGGTGGGCTCCTAACTTTGTCCGACTTCGGGTCGTTCGAGACATGTGAATCATGCTTGCTCGGCAAGATGACTAAATCTCCTTTCGCAAAGAGTTGCGAGAGGGCGTCCGAGCTGTTGGAACTTATACATAGTGATGTGTGTGCTCCAATGAGCACAACTGCCAGAGGTGGCTATCAGTACTTCGTGACTTTTACCGACGACTTGAGTAGATATGGATATATCTATTTGATGAGGCACAAGTCGGAAACTTTTGAAAAGTTCAAAGAGTTTCAGAACAAGGTTGAGGATCAGCTCGGCAAGACTATAAAGCTTCTGCGATCTGATCGTGGAGGTGAGTACATGAGCCAGGAGTTTGACGATCATCTGAAAGGCCGAGGTATAGTACCTCAGCTCACACCTCTAGGTACGCCACATAGAAACGGCGTGTCGGAACGGAGGAATAGGACCTTGTTGGACATGGTCCGGTTTATGATGAGCAAATCGGATTTACCCTTGTCATTTTGGGGATACGCTCTAGAAACTGCAGCTTTCACACTTAGCAGGGTACCATAAAAATCCGTAGACAAGACACCACATGAGATGTGGACCGGGAAGAGTCCCAGTTTGTCTTTTCTAAAGATTTGGGGTTGTGAAGCACTTGTCAAGCGACTTGTGTCAGACAAGCTTACACCCAAGTCGGATAAATGCATATTTGTGGGATATCCGAGGGAAACCTTGGGATATAGCTTCTACAACCGGGAAGAGAACAAAGTGTTTGTTGCTCGGAACGGGGTTTTCCTTGAGAAAGAGTTTCTCAATCGGGAGGCAAGTGGGAGGATGGTTCGACTCGAAGAAATTTGAGGACCACTCGGGGACGGCTCGGCTGGTGATGAGATCATACCAGAGTCAATAAGGGAACCTGTAGTAGAAGTGGCACCGGAACCACGGAGGTCGGAAAGATTGCGCAGAGTGCGTGATGTGTTGTTGCTAGAAAGCGACGAGCCAGCAACATATGCGGAAGCGATGGTGAGCCTAGATTCCAAGGCATGGTTGGAGGCCATGAGATCCAAGTTAAAGTCCATGGATGAGAATCAAGTCTGGGACTTGGTTGATCCGCCGCCTGGCGTAACAGCCATTGGTTGCAAATGGGTCTTTAAGAAGAAAACTGATGTGGATGGAAATGTTCAGATCCACAAAGCTCGGCTTGTCGCTAAGGGTTATGGACAAGTTCAAGGAATTGACTACGACGAGACTTACTCGCCGGTAGCGATGCTAAAATCGGTGAGGATCATACTAGCTATAGCTACATATTTCGATTACGAGATATGGCAGATGGATGTCAAAACGGCTTTCCTACATGGAAATTTAACCGAGGACGTGTATATGATAGAGCCCGAGGGTTTTGTCGATCCGACTAGCACTAGTAAGGTATGCAAGCTCAAGAGATCCATTTATGGGTTGAAGCAAGCATCTCGGATTTGGAACATTCGTTTTGATGAGGTCGTCACTGGTCTCGGTTTCATCAAAAGCGAAGAGGACTCTTGTTTATACAAGAAGTTAAGTGGGAGCTCGATAGTGTTTTTGATCTTGTATGTGGACGACATACTACTGATCGGAAATAATGTTTGGATGCTGAACTCGGTCAAGGAATCATTGAATGGCAAGTTTTCGATGAAGGACCTTGGTGAGGCCGTCTATATTTTAGGCATTAAGATCTATAGAGATAGATCGAGGAGGCTGCTCGGCTTAAGCCAGAGCACGTACATAGATAAAGTGTTGAAGCGGTTCAACATGAGTGAGGCGAAGAAAGGGTTCTTGCCACTCTCACATGGTATAAGGCTAAGAAAGACTCAGAGTCCTTCGACATCTGATGAGCGAAGCAGGATGAGTAGGATTCCGTATGCCTCGGCAATCGGATCCATCATGTATGCCATGATATGTACAAGGCCTGATGTTGCTTTTGCAATAAGCCTAACAAGCGGATACGAGCCAACCTGGTGAGAGTCACCGGGCAGCGGTAAAGACTATTTGAAGTACGAAAAGGATGAAGAGATGTTCCTAGTTTATGGAGGTGAGGAAGAGCTCGTCGTGAGGGGTTACGCCGATGCTAGTTTCCAAACCGGCAGAGATGATTGTCGATCACAGTCCAGTTCGTGTACGTCTGAGCGGAGGAGCGATTAATCGGATGAGTTCCAAGCAGGATACGGTGGCGATTCTACCACGAAGATTTAATACATTGCGGCTTGTGAAGCTGCAAAGGAAGGTGTTTGGATCCGGCATTTTCTGGATGATCTTGGTATTTTCCCAGCCTCGGTGAAACCATTGGACCTTTATTGTGATAATTCTGGTGCCATTGCACAAGCCAAGGAGCCGAGGAATCACCACAAGGTCAGACACATAGATCGGAAATATCACGATCTGAAAGATCGTAAGAATGGTGATGTAGAGTTATGCAAGATTCATACGGATGCAAATGTTGCAGATCCGTTGACTAAGCCGCTTCCACAACCCAAGCATGAGGGGCACGTTAGAGCTATGGGCATTCGATGTCTATTTGATTGACTCTAGTGCAAGTGGGAGACTGTTGGAGATATGCCCTAGAGGCAATCATGTATGATGATATTTCCTATGTGTTTATGAATAAAGATAGTCCTTGGACATTATCAATGATGTGTATCGGCAAGTACGTGACTTGTTTGTGGGAGTATGCATTGTATGGTGACTGTCCTAAAAGGTCCCTAGTCGAAAGGGTTGTGTGGACGCGCAGCCGACTAGACTAGCATATGACACGGTCGATGGCTTGCTCTCACTAGCCATGGAGCATTGGATGCTAACCGGATAATATGGACTTGGAAAGGTCTGGTTGGATTTGACGTAGTCGGATCCGAGTCGAGATAAGGTCCGAGTCGGACAGACCCAACTATGAGATGCAGCGATATGTCATCTGTGAGTCTCTAGTACAACATACGTTCTATGTCCTAAGACCTGAGCTGACGCATGTACTCGGGATGGTGACAGGCTTGCTTTGGGCCGACCAAACGCTACTCCATGACTGGGTAGTTACAAAGGTAGGTTTCGGGTTTGTCCAGCCCCATGCTGCGAGACATGGTCGAACAAGATGGGATTTGCCCCTCCGATCAGGAGAGATATACTCTGGGCCCCTCGTGTGATCCGACCAGGATAAGCATGGCCATGCGACAGGGATTATGAGATAATCCGGTTTGTGGTCGGTATCACTGGAACGAGAAAGAGGTCGGGCTAGCACAAGGATGACAGTCTCGCCTTGAGCCCGACAACATATATCGTGAGGCAAAGGGAACAGAAGTGTGACATGTTGTACAGGTTCGCCTAACCAGCTTCATAGTCTGCTTGGTGGTCGGCATGCCTTCCTAGAGGCCGCTACCAACCGTGCACGTCGGAGGTGATCCGAACTGCGACCAAGCCGACTTGAACCTAAGGGGTCGCGCGCTTAAGGGAAGGAACTTACGAGGTCGGTTCATGGACACTGGTCGGATGTGATCCGAACTGGACTAGGAAAGTGACCGAGTAGACTTTGAGCTTTAGGGTCCGTGCGAGGCCCAAGTGTTGAGCCTACGGCGGACGCCTATATAAAGTGAAGGTGCGGAACACTCATGCGGTTGATCGCTTCGGCGCTATGACTAGGGTTTGCATGTGTTGCGAATAGCCACCTCCACTCGACGCCGACTGTGTGATCGGACCTAGCAATCCGCCGCACGGTGTTCCTCCTGCACGCGCGGATACCATTAGAGGCGGTGCACTTGCGCCGCTCCGGCGAACTTGTATGTGGGATCGGACGACCGGCTGTTCGAAGGAGATCGGACGACGAGGAGACGATCCACGCGGACGCGCTGCCCCAACTCTTCTTCTGCTGCACGGCACTGCGCGTCTAGTGGTAATGAACTGTGATCCATCTCCCGAGCATGTTCTTGGTTGTTCTGCGCGTAGGAAAATTTTAATTTGCAGTCGACGCACCCTACCGTAGAACCCAACACAGCCATGGAGGTGTCAGAGTGGTGGTGGATCGATCGACGGAAGAGAGGATCCGAAGCCCCCCTACCTGGCATGCCAAATGTCGGATTGTGGGATCTACAAACCCTTGAGAGGTTCAAACTCTGGGGTGCGTGCAGAGATCTCAACCTACCCAGCCTGCCTACTCGTGATCCTCCTAAGCCTAGTGCACCGAGCTCAAAGGGACAAGAGACACATCAGTTTTATCTTGGTTGGGGCCACCGATGTGGTGTAATACCCTACTCCAGTGTTTTGGTGGATTTCCTCGAAGGGCTGAGGATGAGCTAGTACAGTGGATGAACAAGCCTCAGGAGGTGAGGTGTTCTTGAGCTGGTGTGGTGTATGCTAGCTCTACTTGTTCTAATCCCCCTTTCTATGGTGGTGGCTAATCCTATTTATAGTGGCCTTGGTCCTCTTCCCAAATATGAGCGGGAAGGGATCTCACAACGACCGGATTTGAAAGGGGACAAGTAATACAGTCTACCCTGACAAAAGTAGTCTCCGCCTGCAAAAAGCCTCTGGCTGTGATGCTGCGGTGGGCTCGTCGATGACCTCCGTCCTACCGTCCTGGCTGTCTTGGTCTCGTTGCACCAGAATGGAAACCTTTGGCCGGTTCCTCGAGTCTCTGCGCTTGCTCCCTGCTTCCTTTGCACCGAAGAGGAAACCTGCGCTCTGCGTCCACCTGGCGCCCGCCTGGCCTTGGTCGTCACGACTCACGTCAGCTGAGACTCGTGAGGCAACATTGCATAGAACTCTCTGCCCCTCAGGAGCCAGCCTGAGGAGGCCGATTCCTTCAGGGGTCTTGGCGTCGCCCGCCTCGCAAGGCTTGGCTCCTCGCGAGGGTCTTGTAGTGTTGGTGTCGATGTCAGGCCGTACCAGGCCGTCGATGGAGCCACATGGTGGGCCACAGGCAGGCTGGGCTAGATACCCCCGAATCCAGGACGTCGACAACGCACGCTTCATCGGAGAGGTCATGGTGTTAATGTAGAAGCCCTCCGTGATTGAATCCCCCTCCGGCAGGACACCGGAAAAGGTCCCTAGATGGGATATCATGGGTACAGAAGGTTGCGGCGGTGGAAAAGTGGTTTCGTGGCTCCCTTGGGTGTTTTCAGGGTATAAGAGTATATATTGGCGAAGGAACTAGTTCAGTGGAGCTACGAGGGGCCCACGAGGGTTGGGGGCACGCCCTACCCCCTTGGGCGCGCCCTCCTGCCTCGTGGCCTCCTCGTTGTGTCCCCGACTTCATCTCCAAGTCTTCTGGTTTCCTTTCGGTCCAAGAAAGATCATCGCGAAGGTTTCATTCCGTTTGGACTCCGTTTGGTATTCCTTTTCTGCAAAACTCTAAAATAGCCAAAAAAACAAAAACTGGCACTGGGCCCTCGGTTAATAGGTTAGTCCCCAAAAAATAGCATATAAATGCCTATTAAACATCCAAAACAGATAATATAATAGCATGGAACAATCAAAAATTATAGATACGTTGGAGATGTATCACCGGCCGTCCAAACAGGGCGTGATAAGGGCTCTTGATCTTGACCCCTTCAAAAGTCAATTTTTCAGCCCTGTAGTCATACTCATTACCAAAAACTACCTCCAATGTTATCTTGCCAACTGGATATGCCGACTTACCGGGCACCACCCCATGAAAAACTGTAGAGGATTGCTTAAGATCTTTGTCAGTCAAATTCATACGGCAAAAAGTATCATAATAGAGGATATTGATGTTGCTGACCCCATCCATGAGCACTTTAGTGAACTTGTATTCTCCGACATGAGGTTCCACCACCAAAGCCAGCTGACCCGGATTATCAACCCGGGGCGGGTGATCTTCACGTCTCCATACAATGGGCTGCTCTGACCATCGTAAGTATCGGGGGACCGCCGGTTCAATCGCGTTCACCGCCCGCTTGTGAATCTTTTGATCTCACTTGCACAATCTTGTGGTAAATACATGATATTGACCAATATTCAGCTATTTCGGGTTACTCCGACAACCAGACTGCTATTGTTGGTTACCCTGATTAGATTGCTGGTTAAAACCGCCTTGATTGCCTTGAGCCTGAAATCCAGAGTTTGAGCCACCACCTCCAAAGCCGGGTTCGTGAGAGTCGGATCCTAACCCACCGTGCGGGCCCTGGTTACCCTGATAAAAGCCAGAATATCTATACTCCCTCATGATGAAGCAATCTTTCCAGAGATGTGTGGTCGGCTTATCTTTTGTACCGTGCTTTGGGCAAGGCTGATTCATCATCGCCTCAAGGTTGAATTTTGGCCCGCCAAACCGGGGTGCTGATGACTTTCGCTTACGATGCTGATTATAACTCTGTGCATTGGTATTAGCCACAAAATATGAACCACCGTTAGTTTGCTTGCGCTTACCATTATTACCATGACCCCGCCACATTGTGTTGTTGCCCCTTTGCATTTCCATTCTTCTTCCCCTTGCTAGCCTTTTCCTCATCGGACTCAGGGTCTTTAGTGTTATCAGAATCAGCATATTTGACAAGAGCCGCCAGGAGCTCCCCCATATCATTGCAATGGCGCTTAAGCCGCCCCAGCTTCTGCTTGAGGGGAAGGAAACGGCAATTCTTCTCCAAAATCAGGACGACTGAGCCGAAGTTGATGCTATCCGACAAGTGGATAATGGCCGAGAGCTAGCGTACCCAATGGGTAGTTGATTCGCCCTCACTCTGAACACAAGTGTCCAAATCAAGAATTGATGTGGGCTGCTTGCATGTATCTTTGAAATTCTGAATAAAATGCGCCTTCAATTCAACCCATGATCTGACAGAATTAGGGGGCAATCCCTTCAACCAGGTACGAGCCGGCCCATCCAGCATCATGGTGAAATACTTAGCACATGCAGTGTCATTGACAATCAACATCTCCATGGCCATCTCGTAGCTCTCAATCCAAGCCTCCGGGGGTTGATCCGCTGTGTAATTGGGTACTTTTCGAGGGCCCTTGAAGTCCTTGGGTAACCGCTCATTGCGCAGAGCCGGTACCAAACACGGCACACCCACCGTCCTGGAAGTCATCCCAGCTTCTACGGATGTCGAGGGGTGTAACTGAGGTTGCTGAGTCGCCAACTGAGCCGCCCGCTCCGCCTCTCGGTGTGCCCTGGCCTGATCTACCAACAACTGGGCATGGTTATCAGCCCGTGGCGGGTCATGCCCATGGGGTTGGTTGCGATGCCGCTGACTGCTTGAAACCGCCGGCGACTCCATGTGCCGGCTATAGCTTCGACTCTGATGCAGAGTTGAGTGGATTCGATCGCGGCTGTAGGAGTAAGTCGCCTACTGAGCCACCGCCGTCTGAAGATGCTCTACAGCTTTTTGAGCCTCGACCGCCTCAGGACTCTCGCCTATCACTGGGAGAGCCGCCAACCGTGATGTCACAGCGATCATGTAGTCCAACAGGTTAGAGAAGTGACCCGGAGGTGTGGAGACTCGCTGAGGCGGGGTTAAATTGACACGAGCCGGATCCGTCGTGTGAGGTTGAGTCATCGCTCCGGTCCTAGGCGCTTCAGGGGACCAGGTCACGCCGGGCGGGTTACTTGGTCCTGCCCCAGGCGTATTGAAAAGATTTCTTGCATCAAACTCGTGAGGCGATTTACTCCGGTATCTCCGGTGAAAAACAGCGTTGATGCATTCTCGATCCAAGCGAACCGAAAGTTTTCTACTTGAATCTGCTCCACCTCCAAGGTGGCTCGCTCTGTTGCCATCCTGGTATTTTCAGCGTTAAGATCCTCCTTAGCCTGAGCTATCTCATCACGCAATTTTAAACATCCACGTTATGTTATGCTTGATTCGCTGGGGTTACCTCCACCATTATCAAAGTTGCCAAAGCCTCCAAGAGTTCAGATAAAACTTGAGCCGGCGGGCGCATAGGGCCTCCTGCCCCGGCTGCCGCATGTCTTGAACCGAAATCATTGTCTGCGGCGGTTGGTGAATTTGCACCGGTTGCGTGCCGGCCATGAAGATCGCAACTCTGTTCTGCAGCTCACAGGGGTCCCGAATACTATCACCATCGGAACAGCCTCCAAGCCTGCCATTGATACGTCTCCAACGTATCTATAATTTATGAAGTATTCATGCTATTATATTATCCATCTATGATGTTTTATATGCATTTATATGTCATTTTATATGATTTTTGGGACTAACCTATTAACCTAGAGCCCAATGCCAGTTTATGTTTTCTCCTTGTTTTTGTGTTTTACAGAAAAGAGATACCAAATGGAGTCCAATTGACGTGCCAATTTTTGAGGATTTTTTATGGACCAAAAGAAGACCACGGAGCATCGAAGTTCGGCCAGAAGAGTCCCGGCTGCCCACGAGTGGAGGCCGCCCAGTATGCGGCCCCTATCTCGTGGACAGCCCGGAGACCACCCGACGTGAAACCAATGCCAAAAATTCCTATAAATAGAGAAACCTTCAGGAATTAACCTAGATCAAAGTTCCGCCGCAAGCCTCTCAGAGCCACGAGAAATCAATCTAGGCCCTCTCGGCACCCTACCGGAGGGGCCATCATCACCGGAGGCCATGGAGGAGGATCTCGGAGGGGCCATCATCGCCATGAAGGCCAAGGACCAGAGGGGAAAGCCATGGAGGAGGAAGCACAAGGGGAGAACCTCTCCTCCTCTCTCTTGGTGGCACCGGAGTGCCATCGGGAGGAATCATCGCCATGTGATCGTCTTCATCAACATCACCATCATCATCACCATCCTCATCTCTTTTACGCGGTCCACTCTCCCACACCCCGCTGTAATCCCTACTTGAACATGGTGCTTTATGCCACATATTATGATCCAATGATGTGTTGCCATATTATGATGTTTTGAGTAGATATCTTTTGTCCTTGAGTTGATTGATGATCTAGATTGGTATGAGTTGTATTTTTATTTTGGTGTTGTCCTATGGTGCCCTCCGTGTCACGCAAGCGTGAGGGATTCCTGCTAGGGTGTTGCAATACGTGCATGATTCACTTATAGTGGGTTGCGTGAGTGACTGAAACACAAACCCGAGTAAGGGGGTTGTTGCGTATGGGATAAAAGAGGACTTGATGCTTTAATGCTATGGTTGGGTTTTACCTTAATGAATCTTTAGTATTTGCGGATGCTTGCTAGAGTTCCAATCATAAGTGCATATGATCCAAGTAGGAAAAGTATGTTAGTTTATGCCTCTCCCTCATATGAAATTGCAATGACGACTATCGATCTTGTTAACAATTGCTTAGGACAATTCTGCACACCGATCCATCATTATTCCACACTCGCTATTTGTATTATTTAGTAATATATTCTAACTTTATGATAACAGCACCTACTTTTATGTTTTAGCTCTCCGATACCATACAAAGTTATCCTCTTTATACCCACAACACAGTTTTATTTCTTGTTTCTAGTTGGAAGCAAACGTTCGGTGCACGTAGAGTCGTATCAATGGCAGATAGGGCCTGAGAGAATATTGATCTTACCTTTAGCTCCTTGTGGGTTCGACACTCCATAATTATCACTTCCACCTTTGGGAATTGCTACGATGATTCCCTGCACTTGGGGATTATCAAGCTCTTTTCTGGCGCCGTTGCGTGGGAGCAATAGCGTGGGGTTGATATTTTCGTATGTGCTTGTTTGCTTTCTTCACTGAGTAGATTTTTTTTTCCTTTTTTGTTTCTTTTTAGTTGTGGGTGAAACATACAAAATAATTTAAAGAATGAAAATACCAAAAAATATATTTGCTTGCCTCTCATGCCTAAAAAAGTTTTTTCAAAAAGAGAAGCGATTGGAAAGTTATGCATTGAAGAAGTGAGGGTCGACCTTGAGCACTTGTGTTCATGCTCACGGAAACAATGTAGAATTTTTCATGGAAGTTTCTCTGTAAATAATTATCCCCTTGTATATATCCATTGTATTATAAAAATAATGTGCCAAGCTTTGGTTTTAGTATGATAAGATTGCTTGCTTACTTTGTGCAGAACAAAAACAGAAACTTTGGCTGTAGTGCATGAATTTACATTTTTTACTGGGAAGTTAAATGGATCTGAAACTTCTGCACATTACTTCTGTACAAATTGTTCAAATTGTCAAATTTATTTCATAATTTTTGGAGTTACAGAAGTTTACTAAACTTCCAGATTACTACAGACTGTCCTGTTCTTGACAGATTCTATTTTTCGTGTGTTGTTTGCTTATTTTGATGCATCTATTGCTAGTATGTAGGGTATGAACCATAGAGAAGTTGGAATACAGTAGTTTTAACACCAATATAAACAAAGAATGAGTTGATTACAGTACCTTAAAGTGGTAGTTTGTTTTATTGCACTAACGGATCTCACAAGTTTTTGTTTAAGTTTTTGTGAATGAAGTGTTTGAAGAACGAGGAGTTACCGATGTGAGAAGAATAAAGAGAGACAAGAGTTCAAGCTTGGGGATGCACAAGGCACCCCAAGTAAATATTTCAAAGGATACTCAAGCATCTAAGCTTGGGGATGCCCCGGTTGGCATCCCATCTTTCTTCTTCAACAAATATTGGTATACCTTGGTTTTTGTTTTGTTCACATGATTGGTGTCCTTTGTGTTTTTATTTTTGTTTAAGAATCATGCTAGTATGAGATAGCTCTTCATTGATTTATAGAATACTTCATGTGCTTCACTTATATCTTTTAAGTATGATCTTATAGAATTGCTCTTTGTGCTTCACTTAAATCGTTTGAGTATGGTTTTATAGAATGCTTCGTGCGCTTCACTTATATATTTTGAGCTTGGACATTGGTTAGTTTATATTAATTGTAGAATGCTCCATGAACTTCACTTATATCTTTTGGATTATGAATAATACTATAATTTAAAGTGGGTTTGGAAGAGTGTCAACTTTAGTTAGTATTCCACTATTTCGGAAGAGGTTCCAATTGAGTATGGGAACAAAGTTTCTATTCATGATGCTACTGAAAATTATTATGAGGGAGGAATATGTGCTTGTAGAAGTTGCAATAATGTCAAGTTTCCACTCTATGTGCTTAAAGTTTTGAAGTTATACTTGTTTTGCCTTCCTATGCTAGTTGACTTTTGTTCCTATAAATTGTGTGCTCACAAAATCCCTAGGCATAGGAAGTGAGTTAGATTTAAATGTGCTAGTCATATTCTTCATGATGCTCTCTTTGTGTTTCAAATCTTTTCTTTTATGCGAGCATCATTGAAATCATCATGCCTAGCTAAAAGGCATTAAAGAAAAGCGCTTGTTGGGAGACAACCCAATATTTACCCTTACTGTTTTTGTGTGTCTACATAATTAAGCTACTGTAGTAATCATGTTTTATGCTTTTTGTTTCAATAAAGTGCCAAGTAAGACCTTTGGGAAGACTTGGGTGAGAGTTAATGTGATCTTGCTGTAAAAAACAGAAACTTTGTGCTCACGAGATTAGCTGTAATTTTTTACAGAAGAGTGCTTTTGAGTTGATTCTTTTTGCAGAAGATTAATAGACAAATTCCTCACGTCCACCAATTTATTTCATGATGTTTGGAGTAGCATAAGTATGGTTATTGTTCAGATCATTACAGACTGTTCTGTTTCTGACAGATTCTGTTTTCATTGCATAGTTTGCTTGTTTTCTAGTTTCTATGGCTTATATTTCTCAATATAAATTGTAGAAATGATATGGTACAGTAGGAATTATGTGAAAACAATTATGAACCTTGTCTTTTACAGTACCAAAGTGCATGGTTTACTCTTTATCATACTAACCTATCTCACGAAGTTCCATTAAGTATTGTGTGATTGGAGTTTTCAAGTTTTGGGTGAGATATCGATATGAAGAGAATAAGGAGTGGGAAGACCCTAAGCTTGGGGATTCCCAAGGTACCCCAAGGTAATATTCAAGGAAGACTCAAGCGCCTAAGCTTGGGGATGCCCCGGAAGGCATCCCCTCTTTCATCTTCAAAACTATCGGTATACCTTACTCGGAGCTATATTTTTATTCATCACATGATATGTGTTTTGCTTGGAGCGTCATTTTCTTTTATTAATATTTGCTTGATGTTATTTATAATAGTGTTTTGCATCTTTATTTTCAATAAAAAATGTCAAGGATATCCTTTACCATGCTTATTTTGCTAGTATACATGTTGCTGTTTGAAAACAGAAAGTTTACCGCTGTTGCAAAAATTCCCTAGAAAAGTCAGAGAATGATATAATGTTGAAACTTTTTTGCATGTTGAGCTCTGATAAATCTTCTACATCCTAGTATTTTTCTCATAATTTTTGGAGTTAGGGAAGTATGATGAATCTTGCATTCTTTACACTTGATCTTACCTTTAGCTCCTTGTGGTTCGACACTCCATACTTATCACTTCCACCTTTGGGAATTGCTATGATGATTCCCTGCACTTGGGGATTATCAACCATCTTGCAACTGATACATGGAATTGGTATCACCGATTGAGGACTCATCATCAGAGTAGATGTCTGTCTCTCCACCGAACACAGATCCTTCCTCAAGATCCACTCCTTGAGTAAAACCCACAAAAGCATGCTTCAGGGTGGCTCGAACATTGGCGGGTCACGCGCGCTGAGCCGTCTCGATGATGTTGTGCAGGTGTCCGTCTCACGCTCCGACTCGCCGATCTTGCCGATGAAGACGTGGATTCCGCCAAAGGGGACCCGGTACCCGTATTCAATTGAATCGGCCTCAGGACCCCCAGCCTGCGTCATCGATGTAGATTTTGCCACGACGACTCTTGGTCATTTGGCGCACGATGTATCCCTTGATCCCTGAGAAGCTACCCTTCAAGAACTCAAAAGCACCGTGCTCTGGGCCAACGGTGGGCGCCAACTGTCGTGGATTTAACACGGTAGATGCCCTAGCAAAAGGACTTAGGTGTGGAGCCATCGCAGCTAGGTTAGCTTAAAGAGGTTGAACAGGACAAAGGACACAGAGAGTTTACCCAGGTTCGGCCTCTCTCAATGAGGTAAAAGCCTACTCCTGTTTTCGGTTGTATTGCTTGTGTTTCGATTACTAGGGAGTGAATACACTTGACCTAGTCCTCGATCGATTGTTTTCTTGAGTTAACCCGCCGCCGGGTCACCCCTTTGTATACAGGTTGGTGCCCGGCGGCTTAAAGAGTCCCGATCGGCTCACACAAACGTGACCGGCTCGGTTTCTAACTAAGCTTGCCTTACAAAACAAGTTAAACATACAGTGGCTCATCTTTCTGGGCCTTGAGTCACCTCCGGGCCTTGGGCCTTTAACAAGCTTGATCCATGAACCACCAGCTTCATACTTAAGCCACCGATGGCATGACGCGGTCCCTCCTGGGCGGGTCATACCTAGGAGTTATATCCCCAACATAGACCCTCTGAATAAATTAAAGTTGAACCTAATGTTACTATGGTTAAAGATCTCTTGGTCGATAATATTGATGGGCATGTTATTTACTTCTGTGATGAAGCTACTAGAATTGATAAACCTGGTCCTAAAGATAAGAATAAACCTATCGTTGGCATGGTTGTTGTCTCAGTTAAAATAGGAGATCATCGTTATCATGATTTATGTTGGGTGCTAGTGTGAGTGCTATTCCGTTTACTTTATATCAAGAGATTATGAATGATATTGCATGAGATAGAGGACATTGATGTTACTATTAAGCTTGTGAATAGAGATACTATTTCACTGCTTGGGATTGTTAGAGTGTGGAAGCCCTGTGTGGGAAATAAAATATCCTGCTGATTTTCTAGTCCTTGTTTCTCCACGAGATGATTTTTGTCCCATTATATTTGGTAGACCTGTCTTGAACACCGTAATGCTAAGATTGATAGCACTAAAGAAATTGCCAGTGTTAACTTTGGTGATGTACTCATGAGTCTAATTTCTCTAAGTTCCGTAGACAACCTCATGATAAAGAATTGTCTAGTAAGGATGAAATTATTGTTCTTGCTTCTATTTCCATACTTCCTACTGATACATTAGAACAGTATTTGCTAGACCATGAAAATGATATGAATATGAATGAATGAATTGAAATAGATAAGATGTTCTTCGATCAACCACTTATCCTCGAACATAATTTGCCTTTTGAAACTCTGGGAGGTCCTCCTCCACCTAAAGGTGATCTTGTGTTTGAATTGAAACAATTACCTGATACATTGAGATATGCTTATCTTGATGAAAAGAAGATACATCCTATTATTATTAGTGTTAACCTTTCAGAGCATGAAGAAAAGAGATTACTTAAAACTCTAAGGAAGGACCATTCCGCTATTGGATATACTCTTGATGATCTTAAGGGCATTAGTCCCACTCTATGTCAGCACAAGATTAATATGGAACCTGATGCTAAGTTAGTTGTTGATCATCAACGATTTATTAAATCCTAAGATGAAGGATGTGGTAAGAACTGAAATATTAAAGCTTCTGGAAACAGGTATAATCTATCCCATAGCTGATCGTAGACGGGTAAGTTTTGTTCATTGTGTCCCTAAGAAAGGATGCATTATTGTTGTTCCTAATGATTAAAATGAGCTTATCCCACAAAGAATTGTAATTGGTTATAGGATGGTAATTGATTTTAGAAAATTAAACAAAGCCACTAGAAAAGATCATTACCCCTTGCCTTTTATTGATCAAATGTTAGAAAGATTGTCTAAGTATACACACTTTTGTTTCCTTGATGGATATTCTGGTTTCTCTCAAATACCTGTATCATAAGAAGATCAAGAGAAAACTACTTTTAATTGTCCTTTTGGAACTTATGCTTATAGACGTATGCCTTTTGATTTATGCAATGCACCTGCTATTGCTACTTTTTAAAGATGTATGACTGCTATATTCTCTGAGTTTTGTGAAAAGACTGTTGAGGTTTTCATGGATGATTTTTCTGTTTACGGGACTTCTTTTGATGATTGCTTAAGCAACCTTGATTGAGTTTTGCAGATATGTGAACAAACTAATCTTGTCTTGAATTGGGAGAAGTGCCACTTTATGATGAATGAAGGTATTGCCTTGGGGCATAAAATTTCTGAACAAGGTGTTGAAGTAGATAAAGCTAAAGTTGATGCGATCGAGAAATGCCATGTCCTAAAGATATCAAAGGTATAAGAAGTTTCCTTAGTCATGCTAGTTTCAATAGGAGATTCATTAAAGACTTCTCTAAAATTTCTAGGGCTCTTACTAATCTTTTGCAAAAAGACGTTCCATTTATTTTTGATGATGGTTGTGTAGAAGCCTTTGAAACACTTAAGAAAGCCTTAACTTCTGCACCTATTTTTGAACCACCTGATTGGAATTTGCCTTTTGAAATAAATGTGTGATGCTAGTGATTATGTTGTTGGTGTTGTTCTAGGGCAAAGAGTTGATAAGAAATTAAATGTTATCCATTACGCTAGTAAAACTCTAGACAATGCTCAAAGAAATTATGCTACTACTGAAAAGGAGTTTTAGCAATTGTGTTTGCATGTGATAAATTTAGATCTTACATACTTGATTATAAAGTAATTGCTCACACCGATCATGCTGCTATTAAATATCTTATGGAAAATAAAGATGCTAAACCTAGACTCATTAGGTGGGTTCTTTTGCTACAAGAATTTGACTTGCATATTATTGATAGAAAGGGAGTTGAAAATCCCGTAGCTGATAACTTGTTTCGAATAGAAAATGTTCTTGATGACCCGCTGCCTATTGATGATAGTTTTCCTGATGAACAATTAGTTGTTATAAATGCTTCTCGTAATAATCCTTGGTATGCAGACTATGCTAATTACATTTTTGCTAAATATATACCACCTAGTTTCACATACCAACAAAATAAAAAGTTCTTCTTTGATTTGAGACATTACTTTTGGGATGACCCACATCTTTATAAATAAGGAGTAGATGGTATTATTAGATGATGTGTACCTGAGTATGAGCAGGAACAAATCCTACAGAAGTGTCATACTGAGGCATACAGAGAACACCATGCTGGAGACAGAACTGCACACAAGGTATTACAATCTGGTATTTATTGGTCTAATCTCTTCAAGGATGCACGTAAGTTTGACTTATCATGTGATGAATGTCAAAGAATTGGTAATATTAGTAGACGCCAAGAAATGCCTATGAATTATTCACTTGTTATTGAACTATTTTATGTTTGGGGATTTTATTATATGGGACCTTTTCCTTCCTTTAATGGGTATACACATATTTTGGTTACTGTGATTATGTTACTAAGTGGGTAGAAGCTATTGCAACTAGTACCGCTGATCATAACACTTCTATTAAAATGCTTAAAGAAGTTATTTTCTCGAGGTTTGGAGTCTCTAGATACTTAATGATTGATGGTGGTTCACATTTTATTGATGGTGCATTTTGTAAACTCTTTGCTAAATATGATGTCAACCATATAATTGCATGACCTTATCATCCCCAGTCTAGTGGTCAAGTTGAATTGAGCAATATGGAAATAAAGCTAATTTTGCAAAAGTCTGTTAATAGATCTAGAAAGAATTTGTCTAAGAAACTTGATGACGCATTGTGGGCATACATAATCGCTTATAAAAATCCTATGGGTACGTCCCCTTATAAAATGAGTTAGAACATAAAGCATATTGGGTAATTAAAGAACTTAACTATGATTTCAAACTTGCCGGTGAAAAGAGGTTATTTAATATTAGTTATCTAGATGAATGGAGATTTTATTATATAACTCTTGCTTAAGATTCTTTGCAGGAAAGCTTCTTTGTAAATGGGAAGGACTGAATATTGTTGAAGAAGTTTATCGTTCCAAAGCTATCAATATAAACAACTCCGAAGGCACTAACCTGAAGGTGGTTAATGGGCAAAGAATTAAACATTATATCTCAGGTATGCCCATTAATGTTGAAACTAATATTATCCAATGACACCGGAGGAGCACATAAGGGAAACCTTTTGGAACGCTCCAGAGCCCTGAAAAGGGGTAGGTACATTGTACGGTAAGTAAACTGACTCCAAAAGTTCCATCTAAGTACTTTCTGTCCATTTTTGAATATATAAAAAATTAGGAAAATAATAAACAGTCCAAAAAGTGCACGAGGGAGCGACAAGCTCGAGGGGCACGCCCTACCCCCTGGGCGTGCCTCCCAGGCTTGTGATCACCTCGTGGACATTCCCGACTCCATTTTTCTTCTATGTTACTTGCCCTGCATGAAAAAAATTCATTATATGTACTTTCAGATGTTTTGACCACCGTATCGTAGAGATATCCTCTTGTTTTGTGTTGTTATTCTAATAGATCTAGATCTCCATGGCTCCACAAAGGCTCTGTACTAAGCACCGGGTTGTGCAACCATCGTCGGGCAAATGCCCCTACAACAAGGTTTACTACGAGTGGTTGTCCGGAGAGGAGGACACGGGCAAGGAGGGCAAGGTCGAAGAAGTTGCGGGAATCCAGGCCCAAGAGGGAGGGCAAGCCATGCCCATGGAGGAAACCAAAGAGAAGGGAGATGTCCTTCAACCCTTCTATGATCATATCTCACCATCTGATATTGAAACCCTAAGGGTCTTTGAAACAATTTGCACCCAGAATACATCTCTCATTCGTGAAGTTATTTTGTTGGAAGAGCAAAACATCACCCTTCGGAGTATTAACCATAAACTGGAGTATCTAATAAGGCTGAAGGACAAGTCCTCTACTACTTCGTCACCACCGCCATCATCAAAGAAGGAGACTTGAGTACATGGGTATGGGCACTCCCCTTGGCTTGTGCCAAGCTTGGGGGGGTGCCCCGGTATCGTATCACCTCCACTTTTTATCATCATTATCTATCTTAGTTCGATCCTTAGTTATTTCATGATTTAGAAGAATAAAGTTTTAGTATGATATATTTTCGAGTGCTTGCTTAGTGATCTATCTATCTATGTAATTATGTGCGAGATATATAATAAAGAGTAGTTTGAGTTTTGCTTTGCTTTCTTGTTTCAATCTTAGCAATGAAAAAAGAATAAAAAGATCATACGCTACTCCCATGGGGAGTAATGACTTCACATAAAAGAAGTATAGTTGATAAAATTTGTTGGAAGTTGACAAGCATAGCATTGGTCATTGGTGCAATCCATGAAAAAGTAATAAAGGAAGAGATGTCTCACATATAAATATACTATCTTGGACATCTTTTATGATTGTGAGCCCCCATCAAATATTCTATATCAATTAGTTGAAGTTGGACAAGGAAGACAACATAATGAGTTATGGTTGTTTAAATTCACATAGAAGTTATATCGTTATGGATCTTTTAACATGTGGTGCTTGTCTACGATATTTTGCTAGCCAAACATTTGCACTGAGTAGAGATACAACTTGTGCATCCAAAATCCCTAAACCCAGTTTCATGTCATGAGAGTCCACCATATCTACCTATGGATTGAATAATATCCTTCAAGTAAGTTGTCATCGGTGCAAAATAAAAAAAATGCTCATAAAAATGAATGATCTTTTATTGTAAAAGAAAGTAAGCTTTGTACAATCTTATGATGGTAGAGGAATAAAAACGACATACTGCATAATAAAGGTTGCTATCACAAGGCGCAATATAAAGTGAGGTTCCTTTACACTAAGAGTTTGCACATCCAAAAACAAAAAGCACATGACAAACTCTGCTTCCCTCTGCGAAGGGCCTATCTTTTACTTTCATGTATTTTCTTTTATGCAAGAGTCACTAGTGTTTACCCCTACTCCTCTCTATGTATTCTTTAGTGTCAAGCATCATGTGGTAAATAGATCCAGACATATATATCCATTTGGATGTAGGTGATCATGAGTTATTATTGTTGACATTACCCTTGAGGTAAATAAGTTCGGAGGCGAGATCATAAGCCCCTATCTTTCTATTTGTCTACTAAGACTTTTGCTCTATAAATATGTCTTAAGTGTCAGCAATCATAGAAGACTATATGATGGTTGAGTATGTGAACTTGCTAAACAAAGCTCTTACATAGACTCTTTTCTAAAAATATGATGGATTGTGATTGTTTCAATGACTGAGATCATATTTGTTAGTTTCCAATAATATGTTTCATACTTTAATTTTTGAATGAATTGTTACTCTAGCATGGGAAGTTTTATGATGATACGTTGTTGTTATAATAATGACCATGATGCTTCCATGTTTGTATCTTATTTTTATCGATAACTCTCTCTAAACATGTCATCATGATTATCGATTTCGATTTTCGCTTGAGGAGAAGCGAGGTCTAAGTTTGGGGAGTTGATAGGTCCATTTTGCATCATGTTTTCATGTTGATATTTATTGCATTATGGGCTGTTATTTTACTTTATAATTCAATTCTTATGCCATTTCACTCTTATTTTGCAAGTTTCACATGAAGAGAGAGATTGCCGGGGGCTAGAATTCTGGACCGGAAAGGGCTATATCGGAGGCACTTTTCCTGAACAACTCCAAATGAGCTAAAAATTGATGGAGAATTATTTTGGATTATATTAAACTTATTGGCGAAATAAATACCATAGGGGGACCCACCATACAGCCACCAGCCTGGGGGCGCGCCCCCAAGCTTGTGGCACCCCTGGCATGCCTCTGTGGCCCATCTTCTCCTATACGAAATGATTTGGCCTATAAAAATCAGAAGGAAGGTTTCGGGGCAAAGCACCACTGTCTCAAGGCGGAACCTAGACAGGAGCACTTTTGCTCTCCGGCAAAGCAATTCCGCCGGGAAAACTTCCCTCCGCGAGGGGGAAATAGAAGCCATCGTCATCACAAATGATCCTCTCATCGTGGGAGGAACAATCTTCATCAACATCTTCAGTAGCACCATCTCATCTCAAACCCTAGTTCATCTCCTGTATTCAATCTTTGTCTCAAAACCTCATATTGGTACCTGTGGGTTGTTAGTAGTGTTGATTACATCTTGTAGTTGATGCTAGTTGGTTTATTTGGTGGAAGATTATATGTTCAGATCCTTGATGCTATTCAATACCCCTCCGATCTTGAGCATGAATATGATTTGTGAGTAGTTAATTTTGTTCTTGAGGACATAGGAGAAGTCTTGTCATAAGTAATCATGTGAATTTGGTATTCGCTAGATATTTTGATGATATGTATGTTCTTGCTTCCTTTAGTAGTGTCATATGAATGCCGACTACATGATATTTCACCATCTTTGGGCCTAAGGGAAGTCATTGTGGAGTAGTTATTAGATGATGGGTTGCTAGAGTGACAAAAGCTTAATCCCTAATTTATGTGCTATTCCGTAAGGGGCCGACTTGGATACACATGTTTCATGATGTGGTTAGATTTATCTTAATTCTTCTTTCATAGTTGCAGATGCTTGTGAGAAGGGGTAATCATAAGTGGGAGGTTTGTTCAAGTAAGAACAATACCGGTCCACCCACATATCAAATTATCAAAGTAAAGAATGCGAATCAAACAAACATGATGAAAGTGACTTCATGAAATTACCGTGTGTCCTCAAGAAGGCTTGCTTATTATAAGAGACCGTTCCGGCCCGTCCTTTGCTACAAAAAGGATTGGGCTACCTTGTTGCACCTTTGTTATCGTTTACTACTCATTGCTCGTTACAATTACCTTGCTATCAAACTATTGGTTACCGATAATTTTAGTGCTTAGAGACAATACCTTGCTGACAACCGCTTGTCATTTCCTTCTACTCCTCGTTGGGTTTGACACTCTTACTTATCGAAAGGACTATGATTGATCCCCTATACTTGTGATATCAATCTAAAAAATTATAAATAATAGTAGGAAAACATGATGCAAAATGGGCGTATCACTATGGACCCGTAGGTATGTGGAAACTACTCGCACATTATTGGAGGTGCAGCAAGGTTGATGTAGAATCCCTCCATGAGTGATTCCCCCTCTGACATAGTATCGCAAAAGGCCTTTAGATGGGATCGCCGAAGAGCAGAAGATTGCGACGGCGGGAAAAGTGTTTTGTGGAGGCTCTTTGTTGGTTTGGAATATTTGGGAATTTATGGAGTTGGAATTAGGTCAAAGGAAGCTGCATGGGACCCATGAGCTCAAGTGGGGGTGCGTCGTGTGTACCCGTCCCTCTCCCATAGATCTTCTAGCCTCCACCCGAATGTTCTAGGGTCCCTCTTGGTCCTGAAAAAATCACCATAAAGTTTCATTGTGTTTGGACTTTGTTTGGTACATATTTTTTGAAAAGCCAAAAACAAGCAAAAAAATAGCAACTGGAACTGGCACTGAATTAATAGGTTAGTCCCCAAAAATTGCATATAAAGTATCTAAGAGCGGTAATATAATAGCATGAAACAATCACAAATTATAGACATGTTGGAGATGTATCAGCATCCCCAAGCTTAATCCCTGCTCGTACCCGAGTAGGTAAATGATGAAAACAAAAAAATTGATGTTGAATGCTACCTATCATGTTTATCATGTGATCTCTTTACAATATAAATACTAAGAAATGATGAAGTAATTGATATCAACATAATAATATCCATGAATATAAGAACATAATCATTACTTTTTCAAAATATACGATGCTCAACGAATGTTATCCCTACTCACTGAATTATGTAAGCATGGCATGACTCCACCTTCACCGCATAAGTATAAATCATGAGCACCTCGCTGTCAAACCAAGCAATTGTATCATACTTTTTAACGCGCTTCAGCATTTTCAACTCCACTTTGTACATGAGCGTGAGCCATGGATATTAGCACTAGCGTGGAATAGAATGCGGCGGTAGAGATATATAGAAGTCAAAAAGGAAGAAAGGCCCGCATCAACTCGGTGGATCGTTAGGAAATGGAGAGGCCTTACAATCGATATCAATGCGAGTAGGGATTGCCATGCAACGGATGTAGTAGAGCTACAAGTGTATGAAATCTCAAACTAGAACTAAGTGGGTGTGCATCCAACTTGCTTGCTCATGAAGACCTCGGGCATTTGAGGAAGCCCATCATTGGAATATACAAGCCAAGTTCTATAACGAAAAATTCCCACTAGTATATGAAAGTGATAAGTTAGGAGACACTCTATGAAGAACTGATAACCCACAAGTATAGGGGATCGCAACAGTTTTCGAGGGTAGAGTATTCAACCCAAATTTGTTGATTCGACACAAGGGGAGCCAAAGAATATTCTCAAGTATTAGCAGCTGAGTTGTCAATTCAACCACACCTGGAAACTTAGTATCTGCAGCAAAGTGTTTAGTAGCAAAGTAATATGATAGTGGTGGTAACGGTAACAAAAGTAAAGACATCAAAAGTAATGTTTTTGGTATTTTGTAGTGATTGTAACAGTAGCAACGGAAAAGTAAATAAGCGAGAACCAGTATATGGAAAACTCGTAGGCACCGGATTAGCGATGGATAATTATGCCGGATGCGGTTCATCATGTAATAGTCATAACATAGGGTGACACAGAACTAGCTCCAGTTCATCAATGTAATGTAGGCATGTATTCCGTATATAGTCATACGTGCTTATGGAAAAGATCTTGCATGACATCTTTTGTCCTACCCTCCCGTGGCAGCGGAGTCCTATTGGAAACTAAGGGATATTAAGGCCTCCTTTTAATAGAGAACCGGAACAAAGCATTAGCACATAGTGAATACATGAACTCCTCAAACTATGGTCATCACCGGGAGTGGTCCCGATTATTGTCACTTCGGGGTTGACGGATCATAACACGTAGTAGGTGACTATAGAATTGCAAGATAGGATCAAGAACGCACATATATTCATGAAAACATAATAGGTTCAGATCTGAAATCATGGCACTCGGGCCCTAGTGACAAGCATTAAGCATAGCAAAGTCATAGCAACATCAATCTCAGAACATAATGGATACTAGGGATCAAACCCTAACAAAACTAACTCGATTACATGATAAATCTCATCCAACCCATCACCGTCCAGCAAGCCTACGATGGAATTACTCACGCACAGCGGTGAGCATCATGAAATTGGTGATGGAGGATGGTTGATGATGACGACGGCGACGAATCCCCCTCTCCGGAGCCCCGAACGGACTCCAAATCAGCCCTCCCGAGAGAGATTAGGGCTTGGCGGTGGCTCTGTATCGTAAAACGCGATGATTTCTTCTCTTTGACTTTTTTCTCCCCAAAAGCCAATATATGGAGTTGGAGTTGGCGTCGGAGGGCCGCCAGGGGGCCCACGAGGTAGGGGGGCGCGCCCAGGGGGGCGCCCCCCCCCCCACCCTCATGGATAGGGTGTGGGCCCCCTGGTCTTCATCTTTGGCGAGGATTTTTTGTTGTTTTTTCTAAGGTGTTCCGTGGAGTTTCAGGTCATTCCGAGAATTTTTATTTTCGCACATAAACAACACCATGGCAATTCTCTGAAAACAAGCGTCGGTCAAGTTAGTTCCATTCAAATCATACAAGTTAGAGTCCAAAACAAGGGCAAAAGTGTTTGGAAAAGTAGATACTGACGGAGACATATCAACTCCCCAAGCTTAAACCGTTGCTTGTCCTCAAGCAATTCAGTTGACAAACCGAAAGAAAAAAGAAAAATTTTACAAACTCTGTTTGCTCTTGTTGTTGTAAACATGAAAAGCCAAGATTCAAGTTTCAGAATTATTATGAACTAACCGTACTCACAATAACACGTAGGTCTCATAATTACTCATATCAATAGCATAATCGCTTAGCGAGCCATAATAATAAAACTCGGATGAAAACACTTTCTCAAAATAATCATAACATGATATAACAAAATGGTATCTCGCTAGCCCTTTCTGAGACCGCAAAACATAAATGCAGAGCACCTTTAAAGATCAAGGACTGACTAAACATTGTAATTCATGGTAAAAGAGATCCAGTCAAGTCATACCCAAATATAAACCAATTATAATGAATGCAAACGACAGTGTGCTCTCCAGCGGGTGCTTTTTAATAAGAAGGGTGATGACTCAACATAAAAGTAAATAGATAGGCCCTTCGCAGAGGGAAGCAAGGATTTGTAGAGGTGCCAGAGCTCGATTTTGAAATAGAGATAAATTATATTTTGAGCGGCATACTCTCATTGTCAACATAACAACTAAAAGACGATTTATATCTTCCATGCTAAACAGATTATAGGCGGTTCCCAAACAGAATGGTAAAGTTTATACTCCCCTCCTCCACAAGCATCAATCCATGGCTTGCTCGAAACAACGAGTGCCTCCAACATTCAACGGGTCCCGTGGGGAGTTTTGTTTGCGATTATTTTGATTTAGTTTGCATAAAGCATGGGACTGGGCATCCCGGATACCAGCCATTTTCTCGTGAATGAGGAGCGGAGTCCACTCCTCTTGAGAATAACCCGCCTAACACGGAAGATAAGGGCAGCTCTAGTTGACATATGAGCTAATCGAGCATGCAAAACAGATGTTTATTTGAATGTTTAGAGTTTGGCACATATAAATTTACTTAGAACGGCAGGCAAATACCGCATATAGGTAGGTATAGTGGACTCATATGGAACAACTTTAGGGTTTAAGGAGTTTGGATGCACAAGCAGTATTCCCGCTTAGTACAGGTGAAGGCTAGAAAAAACCGAAGCGACCAATCGAGAGAGCGACAACAGTCGTAAACATGCATTAAAATTAATTTACACCGAATACAAGCATGAGTAGGATATAATCCACCATGAACATAAATATCATGAAGGCTATGTTGATTTGATTCAACTACATGCGTGAACATGTGCCAAGTCGAGTCACTCAATTCATTTAAAGGAGGATACCATCGCATCATACCACATCATAATCATTCTAATAGCATGTTGGCACGCAAGGTAAACCATTATAACTCATAGCTAATCAAGCATGGCACAAGCAACTATAATCTCTAAATGTCATTGCAAATATGTTTACTTCATAATAGCTAACTCAGGAATGATGAATCATCATATTTACAAAAACAAGAGAGGTCGAGTTCATACCAGCTTTTCTCATCCCAATAAGTCCATCATATATAATCATTATTGCCTTTCACTTGCACGACCGAACGATGTGTATAATAATAAGAGTGCACGTGCATTGGACTAAGCTGGAATCTGCAAGCATTCAACTCAAGAAAGAAGACAAGTAATATGGGCTCTAAGTTAAATAAACAATTATGCATATGAGAGCCACTAAGCATTTTCAATATGGTCTTCTCGACCCCCAAAGAAAGGAAAAGAAATAAAAACTATTTACACGGGAAAGCTCCCAACAAGCAAAAGAAGAACAGGAAATATTTTTGGGTTTTCTTTTTAATTACTACAGCAAAGAAATAAACTACTACTAATTTCTTTTGGTTTTTTTCTTAAGGTTTATTAAACACACAAGAAGAAAGCAGGAAAAAGAAAATAAACTAGCATGGATATTACAGTGAAAGAGTATGAGCACCGACATCTAGCAATGAGTGTGTGTGAACATGAATGTAATGTCGGTGGGAAATACGTACTCCCCCAAGCTTAGGCTTTTGGCCTAAGTTGGTCTATTGCCAGGGACAGCCTGGCGGATACCCATAGGTGAAGCTTGGGTCGTACTGTGACGAAGAAGGCTCCGGCTGCCACTGGCTGGCAGCTTCCTCTGGGTCCCAAGAATAAACAGATTGTCGTGGAGGCTCATCTTGTGGCTCCGGTTCCGGGGCTGGTGTAGGATTCCGATAGGATTGAACGGTTGCCCATGGAACGATGTGAGGACCTGCAGATAAGTTAAACAAAGAAGGGGCAGGCAAAGTGATAGTCTCAGGGTGATGTTTATCAAAGTATAATTTATATTTGAGCTCCCCTTCGCGACTCTTAACAAGAAAATCATGCGCTGTCATACTTTTATAATCCAAATAAGCATGGGGCAGTGTTGTTTCTTCTTTCTCCTCATGCCTAATAGGTATTTCAAAATGTTCAGCAAGGCGTGAAGCATAAATGCCTCCAAAGATGGGGCCCTTAGTACGGTTCAGACTTAACCAACTGGCAACAATTCCACCCATACTAACAGAGTTATTGCGGTATAAACCATGGAACAAAATAATAATATCAGGAATACTAAGGTTCCCATAGTTCCCGCGTCCAATCAAGCAAATAAGGCAAAGTAGCGTAAAACAGGAAAATGTATGCTAGTGATCCTTGCATCAGAAACCTTCTTGGTTTCTCCCACCGTGATGGTGTTAATAAAAGCTTCTACTTCGTTACGATGGGGTTCATCCAAGGTGCCCTCAAAGGGTATTCTGCAAACCTCGCAGAATTCAGCTAATGTCATCTCTTTAACAACGTCATATAAATGAAACTCTACTGTTGGAGGTGATTTCTTAGGGAAAAAGTAGAAGTTTTGCATAAAAGTATTTGTGAGTAAGAGATACTAATGACGTTGGTCGTGGAGGAAGTTGGTGAGGCCAGCATTCTCAATCAATAAATAGAAATCTTCATAAATCCAGCTCTCCTCAAGAAGTCATCGGAAGGCCATTCACATGGCCGGACCTCCGCGGTGCGAGGCAAATTAAATTTGGGCTTCTGCTCTTCTTCCTTTTGTTTTTCCTTAGAGCTTCGGCTCGACGAGCCCCTCAAAAATTTCTTCATTATTTCTAAAACAATCTAAATTTTTTAGTAACTTCAAATAAAAGTGAACCAACTTCAATAAAATTGATAGCAACAACTCCCACAAGTGCCTCGAGCCTATATAAAGCATTGGAACTACTTGGAGCCATATGAATTTGACATGCAAGCTCAAGAACATGGTCACCTATGCGAGTAGGGATTGCCATGCAACGGATGTAGTAGAGCTATAAGTGTATGAAATCTCAAACTAGACCTAAGTGGGTGTGCATCCAACTTGCTTGCTCATGAAGACCTCGGGCATTTGAGGAAGCCCATCACTGGAATATACAAGCCAAGTTCTATAACGAAAAATTCCCACTAGTATATGAAAGTGATAAGTTAGGAGACACTCTATGAAGAACTGATAACCCACAAGTATAGGGGATCGCAACAGTTTTCGAGGGTAGAGTATTCAACCCAAATTTGTTGATTCGACACAAGGGGAGCCAAAGAATATTCTCAAGTATTAGCAGCTGAGTTGTCAATTCAACCACACCTGGAAACTTAGTATCTGCAGCAAAGTGTTTAGTAGCAAAGTAATATGATAGTGGTGGTAACGGTAACAAAAGTAAAGACATCAAAAGTAATGTTTTTGGTATTTTGTAGTGATTGTAACAGTAGCAACGGAAAAGCAAATAAGCGAGAACCAGTATATGGAAAACTCATAGGCACCGGATTAGCGATGGATAATTATGCCGGATGTGGTTCGTCATGTAATAGTCATAACATAGGGTGACACAGAACCAGCTCCAGTTCATCAATGTAATGTAGGCATGTATTCCGTATATAGTCATACGTGCTTATGGAAAAGAACTTGCATGACATCTTTTGTCCTACCCTCCCGTGGCAGCAGGGTCCTATTGGAAACTAAGGGATATTAAGGCCTCCTTTTAATAGAGAACCGGAACAAAGCATTAGCACAGTGAATACATGAACTCCTCAAACTATGGTCATTACCGGGAGTGGTCCCGATTATTGTCACTTCGGGGTTGCCGGATCATAACACATAGTAGGTGACTATAGACTTGCAAGATAGTTTCAAGAACGCACATATATTCATGAAAACATAATAGGTTCAGATCTGAAATCATGGCACTCGGGCCCTAGTGACAAGCATTAAGCATAGAAAAGTCATAGCAACATCAATCTCAGAACATAATGGATACTAGGGATCAAACCCTAACAAAACTAACTCGATTACATGATAAATCTCATCCAACCCATCACCGTCCAGCAAGCCTACGATGGAATTACTCACGCACGGCGGTGAGCATCATGAAATTGGTGATGGAGGATGGTTGATGATGACGACGATGACGAATCCCCCTGTCCGGAGCCCCGAACGGACTCCAAATTAGCCCTCCCGAGAGAGATTAGGGCTTGGCGGCGGCTCCGTATCGTAAAACGCGATGATTTCTTCTCTCTGATTTTTTTCTCTCCCCAAAAGCCAATATATGGAGTTAGAGTTGGCGTCGGAGGGCCACCAAGGGGCCCACGAGGTAGGGGCGCGCCCAGGGGGGTTGCGTCCCCCACCCTCGTGGACAGGGTGTGGGCCCCCTGGTCTTCATCTTGGCAAGGATTTTTTATTGTTTTTTCTAAGGTGTTCCGTGGAGTTTCAGGTCATTCTGGGAATTTTTATTTTCTGCACATAAAACAACACCATGGCAATTCTCACTGAAAAACATCCAAGGTTAGTTCCATTCAAATCATACAAGTTAGAGTCCAAAACAAGGGCAAAAGTGTTTGGAAAAGTAGATACGACGGAGACGTATCAAGAACATAGTGCTACTCTGAAGCACAAGTGTGGTAAAAGGATAGTAGCATTGCCCCAATCACATATAAAGTGTCTAAGATTGGTAATATAATAGCATGAAACAATTGAAAATTATAGATATGTTGGAGACGTATCAAGCACCAGAGCTGCAATTCCTCCATGGCGGATACTGGTCGGATGGTCTCGTTGATCGAATGTGATTGGGCAAGCTGACCATGGATTGTACTTCGGCGCTACGGACTCTAATGCGTAAACGTCGCGTAGTGCTCGCTTTCTCTCCTTTTTGGGGATGTGGGTGACATAAATCATGTCCACATCCTTTACTTCGGGAGGAAACTTTTTTGGCCTCTATTGATTGGCCTTGGGGGTTCATCATCGTCTTCATTGCGAGGCTGAACCTTGCCTTGGCTCTCGGCCGCAATCTTGCCGGCCTGCTTGATGACCCAACAGTTTCGGTTCGAGTGATTAGCAGGCTTGTCTGAAGTGCCATGAATTTGGCTGGGCTTGTCGAGGATTTTGCTCAGTGTGGACAGTCTGTCCCTTTAAATAGCTTCTTCTTCTTCTTGCTGGTCTGCTGATTGGTAAATCCAGCATTGATAGTTGCTTTGTCGACTTCACTATCATTACCTTTATGGCGGCATTTGTTTTTATTGCACTGAGGTTTCCCGTTTCCGTAGCAGACCTCTGAGATACCAGGGTCACTGTTGTGGCTGGTATTATGGGCCAACTAGCTATCTTCCCCTGTGCAGCACCGGGTCATGAGAGAGGTGAGGATGCCCATGGTCTTGGGCTTGTCCTTTTCAAGCTGTCGTGCTAGCCATTCATCACGAATGCTATGCCTGAAGGCGACAATCACTTCTACGTCAGGACAGTCGACGATTTGGTTCTTCTTGGTCAAAAACCGATTCCAAAATTTCCTAGCGGACTCGCCAGGCTGTTGGATGATGTGACTGAGGTCATCACGTACGGGGGCCGAACATAGATGCCATGGAAGTTAGCTTGGAAGGCATCTTTGAGCTCTTCCAAGCTTCTGATAGAGTTCTCGGGAAAGCTATTGAGCCAATGACTCACTGGTCCTTTAAGCTTTAATGGTAGGTATTTGATGGTGTGGAGGTCATTTCCTCAGACCATATGGATGGGGAGAAGGAAATCCTCGATCCAAATAGTCGGGTGAGTCATTCCATCATACTGTTCAATATTGACTAGTTTAAACCCCTCTTGGAACTGGTGCTGCATGACCTCGTCTGTGAAGCACACCGAGTGTGCAGCTCCTCTGACTAGAGCCATGGCTCGTCGGACGTCCGTTGTTGTCCGGACTAGAGTATTATCCCCAGCCCTGTCATGCTTATCAAGCCATGACTGATATCCAGCATGTCCAATAGGTGCATGGTCCCTGGATCTGTATATGGATCGTGATGGGGCAGGCCGTGCGGTTAATTTCCCTCGCAAATCATACGGCGGAGCATACAAGATTGTATCTTTGCCTTCACGACGAGGGTTGTAGGGGGGTCTTGCAGCCCTCCCTTTGGTCTGCACCGCCCTGAGGAAGGTGGTCGGGCTGATCGGTTCGATCGTGCTTATAGATATATTGCCGTCAACTTCATCATCGAATGCCAAAAGCGTAGGCCGTCGTGGGTAGGATTTGGTTTGGTCTGCGAGCCTTTGCTCGAGGTCTTGCTCGGCTGCGAGGACCTCCACCCATTTATCATTGAGCGTGTCTTGATCAGTTTTAAGCTTCTCCCACCCTTTTTCAATACTTCGAGCAGAGCTAATGAGCCGTCGTTGAAAGGTTTCTAGATGGAGCAAGTCCTCGGGGATGTCAAATTCATCGGGTCAAAGACTTATATCTTCTTCTGGCATGTAGTTACTATCATCGGGATCGTTGAGGTCCTCCATGCCTGCGGCGCCGTCAATTTGACCGGACGCGGCGTCATCGCCATTGGCCTGGTCCTCGGCGCCGTCCGGGGTGGTGTTGTTGCCGGAGGTGCCATTATCAGTGTTGTTGTTGCTGGCATTCCCATTACCGGCATGTTTAGAGCGCTTCTTGCTCTGTCGGTGTTTGTGGGGACCCTTTCTCTCCTCCTCCTCATCGCCCTTGGGGGTATCCACCATGTAGACATCATAGGTGGTGGTTGCCACCAAGCTATCGTGTTGGATGGTGCGGCGCGAGGCACATCGCCCACAGCCTTATCCATGTCAGTTGCTTTATCGGTGGAATAGTCCAGTACGTCGCTTACATCCTCGACTTTAGTGACTAGGTGGTGGTTGGCGGGACATAAATTTCCCTATCATCGGCTTTACATCCAATTTGGTCATAGACTGAAGACCGACTGTCCAAAATCCCAAGATTCTGGATTTGGTCTAGCATCTCGTTTAAAAGCAAGAGGTCTCCCGGGCCCATCTCTTGATAGTAGGCGAATCTAACTTGCAGTGTCAATGAAGCGTGTGAAACAACATCGAAGCGCGGATCAGCCAGCGAGGGCCTGGCCTGATGCTGAAGAGATCAGATCCAAACTCGAGGTTGGTTCTGAGGTGAGATCTGATCTGAAGTTCGGATATGAGGTCAGGTCCGAGGTTAAGGCCACATCATCCGTGGAGTTTTCTAGCCGATCTAGCGCCCAGCCAGAGAAGGCGAGATCGCCACGGGAGTCGGCAGTATACTCCAAACTCCAAAATCCAATGATCTGATCTGGGGCGAAGATTTCTATGTGGCCGAGGTGTCCGGCCGGATCAATGTGAAGGACGATGCTGCCGAACGCGAAAAGTTGACCGGGGACGAAGATGTCGTCGCAGCCGATGTTGCTATTGATGTGAAGGCGAGCCCTTGATCCTTTTTTTTACCACATAGTGGGACATGTATAGGCCATCAATGTCGGACCGGAGGATCTCGGGTAGGGGGTCCCGAGTTGTAGGTCTAGGAACAATGTTAACATGGGATGAAGGGAGAGGATGTTTACCCAGGTTCAGGCCCTCTCAAAGAGGTAAAACCCTACGTCATGCTTTGATTGTATTGATATGATGGTGTATAGAGTACAAGATGATCTACCTCAAGATCGTATGATTGTGTTCTAAACCCTAAGGCTGGTAATCGTGCCTCTAGAGGCTAGACCCCCTGGCTTACACATGCACCGGGGTACATAGGTTACACACATGGTCAGTTGTCAATCGTCGGATATAGAGCAATCCTTGAAGTACACGACAAGTCTTCAGAGGTTTCCATCTTTGTTACGCCGAGATTCATGCTAAGGGGTACTAACGAGACCATGGAGGAGGATATAACTACAGTTGGATTTTTACCTTAATAGATCTTAGTAAATGTGGGTTACATGCTAAGAGAACAATTATAAGTGCATGTACGCTCACCGTGGAAGCATAATGCTATTTTAGTCTCCTTCGTATAACACAACACTTATTGCAGGGAACACAAAGTCCATCTTACAATGTAGTGCCTTTGTCTACTAGGTGACGAGACAACCTTCAAGGGACATAAATGGTAATCACTTAAGCTATGAGAAAACTTTCAAAGTTCTATGAGGCGGAATTACCTAGGTAGACATTGAAACACATCTTCGTGTTGTTATTAGACTTGTTTCCAAAATAAGAAAAACGACCAAAAATATATAAAAAAACGAATTTTCAGGAACACTTGCCCCATTGAATATCGCGACATTCATCACAATGACCACACACTCAAAGTTTTTAATTTTATTTTTTGTAAATCTTTTATTTGCAGCCATTTAAAAAATTTATTTTTGTCTTTTATAAATACTTTTACTGGAAACCTTTTTTTTGCGAGAATAAACTTTTTTACTAAGTACCTTACTTTCTACACCTCAAATCGTATATTAGTTTTAGAGAGTCTAGGCATAGTACGTGTTAAGTACATGGATAGTTGTGTAAGCGTCATACATAACTTGAGAGATTATTGGCCAGTTATTTTGAGGCTTATGAGTGGCTGTGAAAAAAAGTTGCCCCTAGGCAGGTTATTCTAACAGACTAAGGGCCAGCTTTTCTGGTAGCTTTTTTGGGCTTTTATAATAAGTTGCCCTCTACCCAATTTATTATAGAAACCTAGTCAAAAATATTTTTTTAGAAGCCTATTAGTAAAGTTTTATTTTTTGCAAAGAAAAATAAATAAATTTGTTTGGTTCTTAAAATAAATTTGTTTTAAATCAGTAGGCCTCTAAAATTAAATTTGTTTGGCTTCTAGAATAAGCTGGAAGCCAGCAAGAGAACTGGCCCTAACCTATTTTTTTAGAAGCCTGACACAAGAGAGATTTTATTTGCGTTATGAAACAAACATTTGTATCTTCACAGATTGATACCTTGGTTTCTCACTGCAAGAAAATACTATCGCTTGCTACAAACTCCCATACATGGAAGCCCAACATAAGCAACTTGAGCGAAAGTCAGGCACCACCAAAAGAATCGGAACCCTAAAAGAGACCCAATGGAAAACTCAATCAGAATAGCTTGATGCTAATGCGAGGGTTTGGATATGACAAATGTGGCTGTCCAGAAAAAACAAATGAGACTGACCGGTGTTGTTTAGGGACGCGTCACAATTTTTATCAGATTGGATCCGCCTTAAGAAAGTTTAGAGTGTCAGATTTGCGGAGTAGATACTGTAGTACTCCCTTCGTAACGTTTATAAAGTAGGAGTATCTTTTTCATAAACGGTGAATGCTCTAAAATTTTCTAGAGAAAAAATCACTACAAGTCCTCATACTCGTTACGTTGGTCGCACTAGTCCTCGTACTTACAAATACCCAAAATACAGTCCTAGAACTTGTCTCGAGTGGTCATCTACGGTCCAAAATACGTTTTCTTCTACGTACGTGCTGATTGGGCGGGTGACTGGCGCGTCCACGCGGGCTTTGACCGCTAGCTCATCACCAGACGCCCTGGGCCGATCGATTCGGGGGAATGCGGGGGGTGTTTTTGCAAAATCACTAAATTTATGTTCTGCCCATCGCGCTGACGCCGCCGTCCGGCTGCTGCTGCTGCTCCCGCGCCGTCCCCGAGGACATAGGCCTCTTCCGCACCTCGTGGCCGCCGACCTCAGCGACAACGCATTCGACGGCAAGCACCCGGTCTCCATGGCCTGCCTCGCCTCGCTCGTGCGCCTCTCCGCGTCCTCAACCCGGCTCTCCGGCCACGTGCCCTTATGGCTCGGCGGTCGACCGCTTCTGAGGCTAGACCTCTCCGACAACACGATCACGGCACCTGTCGGACTCGCTCGGTGACCCCAAGGACCGGCTCGCTTTTCTCGTCCGGAGGCAATGTCCGGCCGCACTCGAGGGCAACCACATCACCGACGAGATCTCGCAATAGTCAAGGCGGTGGAGAGCCTTCTGGCGGTGAACATCTTGCGCTCCAAGACTATTCGCCCAGACGTCTTCCCCATCACCCGATCGACCACCCCGATCAATGGCGTCCGGCGTGGCCTCGGCATCGGCGCCCCCGCCGGTGGATCAAATCCGCGTGGTTGGTGCTTGGGCTGGGCCCCTGGAGGTGGAGCTGGGCGCTTGGAAGGTGCCGATGATGCAGGGGGAGGTGGCGTGGCGGGCCGGGGACGTGGAGCCCGACCGCGTCGGCCTCATCTTCGGCGGCCGCGTGCTCAAGGACGACCCCGCCGGCGTCTCGCTGCAGCAGGCCGGCCTCAATAAGCTCGTCAGGCTCTGGTAAGGATCGATTTGCTCATCTATGATCGAATAGTGAGGGGTATTTTGGATTTCGAGATTCCTGTTCTGTTCTCCCTGGTTTTCGGCCGAAAGAAATTCAGTCACCGCGAGCAGGATTTTCGCTTCGCAGTCTAAAATTAGGAGCACTGGTACATGACACACATTCTTGTATGATCTTGGCTAGATTAATCGTGGATCCATGTATATTGCAGCTTCTGGAGACGTCGAAAGGTCAGCAGGAGGAGGTGTTGACGTACATCGAGAAGAAGAAGAAAAAAAGGGATGGTAAGGTCGCCACCCTCACTTACTTGCAGCATCAGTTGGTACTGTTAGCTTGAACTTGTGGTAGCACTCATCTTATAAACTGATTTCATTACAGTTTTGTCTCCAACAGCAGAACCCGTTCCGTTGGTGAAGAAAAGAATGCGGACGAATGACAACGGTGCCGACCGGCGACTACAAGGGGGGAAGCGGAAGCAAAGCAAGAAAGAGAGAGATAGAGAAAAAGAGAAATGCAGCAAAAAGGAGTACCACATTAGGCCACAAGATTTTGTATTTTGTTTATCTTCGGAGCAGAGATCGAACTGTTTCATCTGAAATTAGTCGCAGGCAGGTCTTAGCTATGCCGATCACCTATTGTCCAAACATATTTTATGTGTTTAGAAGAATTTTAAGGCCTTTGTCTTCAATTCTTTATAAAAACCCTGCTCATTTTTGCGCTTCTGAAAAATGTTGTGTAACTGAATCATGATTGCCACAAAATTGGCGATGCCTTAGCTACAATCTAGCTGCAGCTGGAGGATGAAGGAAATATGCCCTAGAGTCAATAATAAAGTTATTATTTGTTTCCTCATGATAAATGTTTATTATTCATGCTAGAATTGCATTAACCGGAAACATGATACATGTGTGAATACATAGACAAACATATAGTCACTAGTATGCCTCTACTTGACTAGCTCATTAATCAAAGATGGTTATGTTTCCTAACCATAGACATGTGTTGTCATTTGATTAAATGGGATCACATCATTAGGAGAATGATGTGATTGACATGACCCATCCGTTAGCTTAGCACTTGATCGTTTAGTATTCGCTATTGCTTCCTTCATGACTTATACATGTTCTGTAACTATGAGAATTTCAGTAACTCCGTTTACGGAGGAACACTTTGGTACTACCAAACGTCACAACGTAATCGGGTGATTATAAAGGAGTACTACGGTGTTTCCGAAGGTACATGTTGAGTTGGCATAATTCGAGAATAGGATTTGTCACTCCGATTGTGGGAGAGGTATCTCTAGGCCCTCTCGGTAATACTCATCACCTAAGCCTTGCAAGCATGTAACTAATGAGTTAGTTATTAGATGACGTATTCGGAGCGAGTAAAGAGACTTACCGTAACGAGATTGAACTAGGTATTGGATACCGACGATCAAATCTCGGGTAAGTAACATACCGATGACAAAGGAACAAAGTATGTTGTTATGCGGTTTGACCGATAAAGATCTTCGTAGAATATGTAGGAACCAATATGGGCATCCAGGTCCCGCTATTGGTTATTGACCAAAGACGTGTCTCGGTCATGTCTACATTGTTCTCGAACCGTAGGGTCCGCACGCTTAAGGTTTCGATGATGCTTATATTATGAGTTTATGTATTTTGATGTATCAAGGTTGTTCGAGTCCGGATGTGATCACGGACATGACGAGGAGTCTCGAAATGGTCGAGACATAAAGATTGATATATTGGACGGATATATTTGGACACCGGAAAGGTTCCTAAGAGTTTGGGAATATCTAGAGTTCGGAGGTTACCGAACCCCGGTAAGTATATGGGCCTTATTGGGCCCTAGTAGAAGGAGGAGAAGGAGCAAGAGAGGCGCGCCCCCAAGCCCAATCCGAATTGGGTGGGGCCGCCCCCCTTCCTTTCTCCTTCCCCTTCTCCTTCCTACTAGTACTACTCCTTCCTCCCCCCTCCATGTTGGATTAGGAAAAGGAGAGGAAACCTACTTGGAGTAGGTTTCCCCCTCCCTATGGCGCGCCCCCCTTGGGCCGGCCACCTCCTCCCTCCCTCCTTTATATACGGGGGTAGGGGGGCACCCTAGACGCACAAGTTGATCATTGATCGTTCCTTAGCCGTGTGCGGTGCCCCTCAAGATATTACACCTCGGTCATATTGTAGCGATGCTTAGGCGAAGCCTGCGACAGAGAACATCAAGATCGTCCACCACGCCGTCGTCTTGACGGAACTCCCCTCGGCGCCTCTCTTGGATTGGAGATCGAGGTGCGTCATCGAGCTGACGTGTGTCAAGAACTCGGAGGTGCGGAGTGACGGTGCTTGGATCGGTTGAACCGGAAGGCGTCGATTACTTCCTCTACGTTGTGTCAACGCTTCCGCTTGGTCTCACGAGCGTAGACAACACTCTCCCCTCTCGTTGCTATACATCACCATGATCTTGCGTGTGCGTAGGAAATTTTTGAAATTACTACGTTCCCCAACAATGGCATCGAGCCTAGGTTTTATGCGTTGATGTTATATGCACGAGTAGAACACAAGTGAGTTGTGGACGATATAAGTCATATTGCCTACTAGCATGTCATACTTTGGCTCGGCGGTATTGTTGGATGAAGCGGCCCGACCGACATTACGCGTGACGCTTCGCGAGACTGGTTTACCGCCGTGCTTTGCACACGGTGACTAGCGGTGTCTGTTTCTCCAACTTTAGTTGAACCGAGTGTACTCCCGGTCCTTGTGAAAGTTAAAACGAGTCTATTTGACAAACTATCATTGTGGTTTTGATGCGTGGTAAGAACGGTTCTTGCTAAGCCCGTAGCAGCCACGTAAAATTTGCAACAACAAAGTAGAGGACGTCTAACTTGTTTTTGCGGGCATGTTGTGATGTGATATGGTCAAGACGTGATGCTATATTTTATTGTATGAGATGATCATGTTTTGTAACCGGTTATCGGCAATCGGTGGAGCCATATGGTTGTCGCTTTATTGTATGAAATGCAAGCATACAGTAATTGCTTTACTTTATCACTAAGCGGTAGCGATAATCGCAGAAGCAATAGATGGCATAAACGACAACGATGCTACGATGGAGATCAAGGTGTCGCGTCGGTGACGATAGTGATCATGACGGTGCTTCAGAGATGGAGATCACAAGCACAAGATGATGATGGCCATATCATATCACTTATATTGATTGCATGTGATGTTTATCCTTTATGCATCTTATCTTGCTTTGATTGACGGTAGCATTTTAAGATGATCTCTCACTAATTATCAAGAAGTGTTCTCCCGAGTATGCACCGCTGTGAAAGTTCTTCGTCTTTGAGACACCACGTGATGATCGGGTGTGATAGGCTCTACGTTCAAATACAACGGATGCAAAACAATTGCACACGCGAATACTCGAGTTATACTTGACGAGCCTAGCATATCTGATATGGCCTCGGAATACGGAGACCGAAAGGTCGGCGTGAATCATATAGTAGATATGATCAACATAGAGATGTTCACCATTGAAACTACTCCATCTCACGTGATGATTGGACATGGTTTAGTTGATTTGGATCACGTGATCACTTAGATGACTAGAGAGATGTCTGTCTAAGTGGGAGTTCTTTAGTAATATGATTAATTGAACTTAAATTTATCATGAACTTAGTACCTAATAGAATTTTGCTTGTCTATGTTTGATTGTAGATGGATGGCTCGTGTTGTTGTTCCGTTGAATTTTAATGCGTTCCTTGAGAAAGCAAAGTTGAAAGATGATGGTAGCAATTACACGGATTTGGGTCCGTAACTCGAGGATTATCCTCATTGTTTGCCTGAAAGAGTTACGCCCCGAAGCACCGCTGGGTGCGAACTGCTTCTTGATGTAACCGACGACGTTAAGAACGTCTGGCGAGCAAAGCGATGACTACTCTATAGTTCGATGTGCCATGCTTTACGGCTTAGAACCGGGTCTTCAACGACGTTTTGAGCGTCATGGAGCATATGAGATGTTCCAAGAGTTGAAGTTAATATTTCAAGCAAATGCCGAATTGAGAGATATGAAGTCTCCAATAAGTTCTACAACTGCAAGATGGAGGAGAACGATTCTGTCGATGAGCATATACTCAAAATGTCCGGGTATAATAATCACTTGATTCAACTGGGAGTTAATCTTCCTGATGATAGCGTCATTGATGAAATTCTCCAATCACGCCACCAAGCTACAAGAGCTTTGTGATGAACTATAATATGCAAGGGATGAACAAGACTATTCCCGAGCTCTTCGCGATCTTTGAAAGCCATGGAGGTAGAAATCAAGAAGGAGCATCAAGTGTTGATGGTCAACAAGACCACTAGTTTCAAGAAGAAGGGCAAAGGGAAGAAGAAGGAACTTCAAAAGAATAGCAAACAAGTTGCTGCTCAAGAGAAGAAACCCAAGTCCGGACCTAAGCACGAAATCGAGTGCTTCTACTTGCAAGCGGTCGACACTTTGAAGCGGAACTGCCCCAAGTATTTGGCGGATAAGAAGGATGGCAAAGTGAACAAAGGTATATGTGATATACATGTTATTGATGTGTACCTTACTAATGCTCACAATGCACTGGGTATTTGATCTTGGTTACATTGCTAACATTTGCAACTCAAAGCAGGACTACGGATTAAGTGAAGATTAGCTAAGGGCGAGGTGACGATGCGCGTGGGAAATGGTTCCAAAGTCGATGTGATCGCGGTCGGCACGCTACCTCTACATCTACCATCGGGATTAGTTTTAGACCTGAATAATTGTTATTTGGTGCTGCGTTGAGCATGAACATTATATCTGGATCTTGTTTGATGCGAGACGGTTATTCATTTAAATCGAGAGAATAATGGTTGTTCTATTTATATGAGTAATATCTTTTATGGTCATGCACCCTTGAAGAGTGGTCTATTTTATTGAATCTCGATAGTAGTGATACACATATTCATAATGTTGAAGCCAAAAGATGCAGAGTTGATAATGATAGTGCAACATATTTGTGGCACTTGCCGTTTAGGTCATATCGGTGTAAAACGCATGAAGAAACTCCATCTTGATGGACTTCTGGAATCACTTGATTATGAATCACTTGGTACTTGCGAACCGTGCCTCATGGGCAAGATGACCAAAACACCGTTCTCCGGATCTATGGAGAGAGCAACAGATTTGTTGGAAATCATACATACAAATGTATGTGGCCCGATGAATGTTGAGGCTCGTGGCGGATATCGTTATTTTCTCACCTTCACAGATGATTTGAGCAGATATGGGTATATCTACTTGATGAAGCACAAGTCTGAAACATTTGAAAAGTTTAAAGAATTTCAGAGTGAAGTAGAAAATCATCGTAACAAGAAAATAAAGTTTCTACGATCTGATCGTGGAGGAGAATATTTGAGTTACGAGTTTGGTTTACATTTTTAACAATGCAGAATAGTTTCACAACTCACGCCACGTGGAACACCACAACGAAATGGTGTGTCCGAACGTCGTAATCGTACTTTACTTGATATGGTACGATCTATGATGTCTCTTACCGATTTATCGCTATCGTTTTGGGGTTATGCTTTAGAGACGGCCGCATTCACGTTAAATAGGGCACCATCAAAATCCGTTGAGACGACGCCTTATGAACTATGGTTTGGCAAGAAACCAAAGTTGTCGTTTCTTAAAGTTTGGGGCGCGATGCTTATGTGAAGAAACTTCAACCGATAAGCTCGAACCCAAATCGAGAAATGTGTCTTCATAGGATACCTAAAGGAGACTATTGGGTACACCTTCTATCACAGATCCGAGGGCAAGATTTTCGTTGCTAAATTCGGATCCTTTCTAGAGAAGGAGTTTCTCTCGAAAGAAGTGAGTGGGAGGAAAGTAGAACTTGATGAGATAATCAGTATCTACTCCCTTATTGGAAGGTAGTTCATCACAAGAACCGGTTCTGTGACAAGTACACCAATTAGTGAGGAAGCTAATGATATTGATCATGAAACTTTAGATCAAGTTTCTCTTGAACCTCGTGGGTCTACCAGAGTAAGATCCGCACTGAGTGGTACGGTAATCCTATTCGGAAGTCATGTTACTTGACCATGATGAACCTACGAACTATGAGGAAGCGATGATGAGCCCAGATTCCATAAAATGGCTAGAGGCCATGAAATCGAGATGGGATCCATGTATAAAAACAAAGTATGGACTTTGGTTGACTTGCCCGATGATCGACAAGCCATTGAGAATAAATGGATCTTTAAGAAGAAGACCGACGATGGTAATGTTATCGTCTACAAAGCTCGACTTGTTGCGAAAGGTTTTCGACAAGTTCAAGGGGTTGACTACGATGAGACTTTCTCACCCGTGGCGATGCTTAAGTATGTCCGAATCATGTTAGCTATTGTTGCATTTCATGATTATGAAATTTGGCAAATGGATGTCAAGACGCATTCTTGAATGGATTTCTAGAAGAAGAGTTGTATATGATGCACTGAAGGTTTTGTTGATCCAAAAGGTGCTAACAAATTGTGCAAACTCCAGCGTTCCATTTATGGACTGGTGCAAGCATCTCGAGTTGGAATAAACGCTTTGACAAAGTGATCAAAGCATATGGTTTTATATGAGACTTTTGGAGAAGCCTCAGATTTACAAGAAAGTGAGTGGGAGCTCAGAGCATTTCTAGTTTTATATGTTGATGACATATTATTAATTGGAAATGATATAGAATTTCTGGATAGCATAAAGGGATACTTGAATAAAAGTTTTTCAATGAAAGACCTCGGTGAAGTCTTACATATTGGGCATCAAGATCTATAGAGATAGATCAAGGCGCTTAATAGGACTTTCACAAAGCACATACCTTGACAAAATTTTGAAAAAGTTCAAAATGGATCGAGCAAAGAAAGGATTCTTGCCTGTGCTACAAGGTGTGAAGTTGAGTCAAACTCAATGCCCGACCACAAGAGAAGATAGAGAGAAATGAAAGGTATTCCTATGCTTCACCATAGGCTCTATCATGTATGCAATGTCGTGTACCGACACGACGTATGCTTAGCAATAAGCTTGGCGGTAGGTACCAAAGTAATCCAGAGTGGATCATCGGACAACGGTCAAGAACATCCCGAAATACTTGAAAAGGACTAAGGATATGTTTCTCGATATGGAGGTGACAAAGAGCTAGTCGTAAATGGTTACGTCGATGCAAGCTTTGACACCGATCCGGACGATTCTAAATCGCAAACCGGATACGTGTTTATATTAAGCGGTGGAGCTGTGAGTTGGTGCGATTCTAAACAAAGCCGTAACGGGATCTACATGTGAAGCGGAGTACATAGTCGCTACAAGCGACAAATGAAGGAGTCTCGATGAAGGAGTTCATTTCCGATCTAGGTGTCATACCTAGTGCATCGGGACCAATGAAGATCTTCGTGACAATCTCGTGCAATTGCCTCGCAAAGGAATCCAGATTTCACAAGAGGACCAAGCACATCAAGAGACGCTTCAATTCCATTCGGGACCAAGTCCAAGTGGGAGACATAGAGATTTGCAAGATACATACGGATATGAATGTTGCGGACCGTTGACTAAGCCTCTCTCACGAGCAAAACATGATCAGCACCAAGACTCCATGGGTGTTAGAATCATTACTATGTAATCTAGATTATTGACTCTAGTGCAAGTGGGAGACTGAAGGAAATATGCCCTAGAGGCAATAATAAAGTTATTATTTATTTCCTCATGATAAATGTTTATTATTCATGCTAGAATTGTATTAACCGGAAACATGATACATGTGTGAATACATAGACAAACATATAGTCACTAGCTCATTAATCAAAGATGGTTATGTTTCCTAACCATAGACATCCGTTGTCATTTGATTAAATGGGATCACATCATTAGGAGAATGATGTGATTGACATGACCCATCCCGTTAGCTTAGCACTTGATCGTTTAGTATTCTGCTATTGCTTCCTTCATGACTTATACATGTTCTCGTAACTATGAGAATTTCAGAACTCCGTTTACGGAGGAACACTTTGGTACTACCAAACGTCACAACGAATCGGGTGATTATAAAGGAGTACTACAGGTGTTTCCGAAGGTACATGTTGAGTTGGCATAATTCGAGAATAGGATTTGTCACTCCGATTGTCGGAGAGGTATCTCTAGGCCCTCTCGGTAATACTCATCACCTAAGCCTTGCAAGCATGTAACTAATGAGTTAGTTATGAGATGACGTATTACGGAACGAGTAAAGAGACTTACCGGTAACGAGATTGAACTAGGTATTGGATACCGACGATCAAATCTCGGGTAAGTAACATACCGATGACAAAGGGAACAAAGTATGTTGTTATGCGGTTTGACCGATAAAGATCTTCGCAGAATATGTAGGAACCAATATGGGCATCCGTGTCCCGCTATTGGTTATTGACCGTAGACGTGTCTCGGTCATGTCTACATTGTTCTCGAACCGTAGGGTCCGCACGCTTAAGGTTTCGATGATGGTTATATTATGAGTTTATGTATTTTAATGTACCAAGGTTGTTGAGTCCGGATGTGATCACGGACATGACGTGGAGTCTCAAAATGGTCGAGACATAAAGATTGATATATTGGACGGATATATTTGGACACCGGAAAGGTTCCTAAGAGTTTGGGAATATATCGACTCGGGAGGTTACTGGAACCCCGGTAAGTATATGGGCCTTATTGGGCCCTAGTAGAAGGAGGAGAAGGAGCAGGGAGGCGCCCCAAGCCCAATCCGAATTGGGTGGGGGCCCCCCTTCCTTTCTCCTTCCCCTTCTCCTTCCTACTAGTACTACTCCTTCCTCCCTCCATGTTGGATTAGGAAAGGAGAGAAACCTACTTGGAGTAGGTTTCCCCCTATGGCGCCCCCCTTGGGCCGCCCTCCTCCCTCCCTCCTTTATATACGGGGTAGGGGCACCCTAGACACACAAGTTGATCATTGATCGTTCCTTAGCCGTGTCGGTGCCCCTCCACGATATTACACCTCGGTCATATTGTAGCGAAGCTTAGGCGAAGCCTGCGACAGAGAACATCAAGATCGTCACCACGCTGTCGTCTTGACGGAACTCCCCTCGGCGCCTCTCTTCGGATTGGAGATCGAGGGTGCGTCATCGAGCAGACGTGTGTCAAGAACTCGGAGGTGCCGAGTAACGGTGCTTGGATCGGTTGAGCCGGAAGGCGTCGACTACTTCCTCTACGTTGTGTCAACGCTTCCGCTTCGGTCTACGAGGGTACGTAGACAACACTCTCCCCTCTCGTTGCTATACATCACCATGATCTTGCGTGTGCGTAGGATTTTTTTTGAAATTACTATGTTCCCCAACAGAGGATTGTGGCACATAATAATGCCTTAGCAACAATGCAACAATGGTCTTGTTTTTACCCTAAAAAAACAACCCAATGGTCTTGTTTCCCCTGGCTATTTGCATCCTATGGTACTACAGATAGCTCAGCTAGAGTTGCGTATCGTCACGCTTGTGATGGTGAAAGCATGTATAAACAATTAGTGGAGTAAATAAATTGCAGAACCAAATCAGGTCAACAACGGCATTCTCGCAAATTCGGTATTTATAGGACAGAGCGGTGAAGCGGGTAGAATTCGCGCAAAAACACATTTATTTATGTCGATTTTCTCGTCCATTTACAAACCCATGTCATCTTTTTTCACATTTGTCGGAAAACAAACGGGTCAACCGTTTACATCATCTCAAACGCCATCTCCCAGATTCGCTGCGTTCGTCGGAAAACTAAACCAAGGGTTCTCTCTCATGACGCCGTTAAATCGGCGGCACCGATCTTGATCCACCGTTTGATGGACGTCTAGTCGAGTTTGGCCGGTGGCCACGATCACCGGGTCAGTCATTAGCTCCAGACTATCGGGCATTGCAGCAACTCCTCGTTGGTCGACGCCGCGCAGCTCGATGCCGGCTTCGACCCGGGACTGCGGCGTCACCTTTCTTTCTTGGCAGACAACGCGACAGTACACGAGGAACACCGTCAGGCTGCTGATGAACACGAGGTCGTTCTCGTACTCGTGGCCATCCTCGAGGCGGTCCAACTGCTCATCTTCCTCGTACAGTCGCACCAGCTGGCGATGCCGACACGGCCAAGCACAATCCTCGCGTGCTCCGTGTGCGGTGTGTCGCTGTTCCTGAATAGCGCGAGCATGCAGCGCATGCTCTGGGTCGCGAGCCCGTGGTCCGCGTCCGGACACACCGACGCGCGCCACGCTTGCTGGGACACGAGCCTCGCGAGCTCTCTGGCCTCGACAGACGCCCCGACCACGTCCGTCGGTAGCACGTCCATGGCCGTGGCCACCAATCGAGCCAAGGACCACCCGGAGCTTGGAGGCGACTAGGGCGTTCATCAGCACACACAACATCGACAAGCTCCCGTGCTCCCTCTCCCGAGCGGAGACCAAGCTCCTCGTCTACGAGTACATGGACAACGGCAGCCTGGACAAGTGGGCAAGTGGCTCCACGGCCACAGATAGCCGGTACCGGCTGGGACCATTGCGCCGGCCTTCAGCACGGGCGGGGTGGTCCTATGCCGAGCCATGTTCTCCGCCAGGAGGCTCTCCAGCCCGCCCAGCTGTTGCGGTATCTCGCCGGTGATGTGGTTGCCCTCGTGCGGCGGATATTGCCTCGGGGCGGAAAGAGTAAGCCGGTCCTTAAGTCACCGAAGCGAGTCCGACAGGCGCCGGTGATCGTGTTGTAGGAGAGGTCCAGCCTCTGCGGCGCTGTCGACCGCCGAGCCACGAGGGCACGCCATGGGAGAGCCGGTTTGAGGACGCGAGAGGCGCCGAAGCGAGGCGAGGCAGGCCATGGAGACCGGGTACTCGCCGTCGAATGCGTTGTCGTTGAGGCCGGCGGCCACGAGGTGCGGAAGAGGCCTATGTCCTCGGGGACGACGCGGAAGGAGCAGCAGCAGCCGGACGGCGGCGTCGGTGCGATGGGCAGAACGTAAATTCGACGATTTTCAAAAACACCCCCCGCATTCCCCCGAATCGATCGGCCCATGGCGTATGGTGATGAGCTGGCGGTCAAAGCCCGCGTGGACGCGCCAGTCAACCGCCAAAATCAGCATGTACGTAGAAGAAAACGTATTTTGGACCGTAGATGATCACCTGAGACAAGTTCTAGGAGTGTATTTGGGGTATTTGTAAGTACGAGGACTAATACGGCCAACGCGACGGACCTGTAGTGAATTTTTCTCAATTTTCTATTACAGGCACATTCTGCCTCAGCCCCTTTTAAAGAGGCCCTTCGATCCTATTGTAGGGCTCGTCCGCCGCCGCAACCCCTCTTCCCACCCCCCCAGCCTTTCCCATCGAGTTGTTGAGGCGAAGCGAACTCGCCTAGCATTTGCAAGAAATTAATTCCAGATCCGCAAAAAGCAGAGAGGAACAACTCCACCGGCGATGGCGATGGCGATGGCGGCCCTAAGACGCGAGGGGCGGCGTGTCCTCCTCAACACCCCCTCCACGGCAGCCGCCATGGCTGCGCTCTCCCCGGCTGCCTCCCACTCGTAAGATCCCCATCCATTTACTCCTTCTCGATCTATCCTCCGCCTATATCAGTGGTTCTCTAAAAATCCGGTCGGTCTGGCGATAGATCTGATCAAGTGTTCTTCGTCAAATCAAAGTTGACCTCCGAAATGCTAGGAGCGTCTGGCCTGTGTTCGGCGAATGTATGGCGCCGTTCCGCGTCTGTTTGCTGACGGTAGTTTGGGTTAAGGATCCGTGAAAGGTTCGTTAGGGTTTGAATTATCTTGCGAAATGATATTGTAAATGGGATTCTGAATTCCTATCCGAGGAACGCTTACGATTTCTTGTTGGATTGTGTAATGTGATGATTCTTCTTGTGGTGTTGTGGTGTTTTTTTTTGTTGTGTCAAGGATACAAGGTTTCGGATCATTTCTTTAGGTAATGGATGCGAGGAGACAAGAGTCATGATTGTTTGGGATTCGCCATCATTTTATTTGATGCCGTTACTGTCCAAAGATTATGGCATTATGTTTTATTGTGCTTTCTTGCTTCCAACTGTGAACCATACATTATGCAGATAATTTGTGTTTAATTAATTCTTGAAAATTTATGTGTTTAATCCTTGCTTGCTATGCAAAGATATGACATAATGTTTGTTTTGTGCTCTCATGCTACCAATTACCAATTCTCATATTCTGCTGAAAAGTTGCCGGCTTAGTGATCCCGTGCTATGCAAAGGCTGATGGCATTATGATTGTTTTTTTGCTTTCACGACCATTTGTAATTGTTGCATATTATGCTCCTAAGTTGTCGTCCACTAATTTTGTAAAATATAATGCATTGAAATTTACTGGTTTGAAGGTAATCATGGCTTTGTTAATTTGGTTTCACTTTCCACATACAATGCCGTGCTTCCTGTGAAATTATTTGTTTGGATTGCTTCAATATTCCACCATTTATTTGACAAATTCAAAGCACCCTTCAGCTGTTTGCACGATATTTATTTTAATGAGAATGTGACTATGTTGCATTTTGACCCTTCAGGCAGATTGCTCCGCTTGGTGCACGGTCCATCTCAACACAAATTGGTTAGTATTTTCATTCCAACCTGTTCTGTATTGCATACATGGAATGCTGTCGTATTTATTGGCCTGCATTAATGATTTTCAGTGAGGAACCGCATGAAAAGTGTCAAGAACATCCAAAAGATTACGAAAGCAATGAAGATGGTTGCAGCATCAAAGCTTCGTGCTGTTCAAACAAGAACTGAGAATTCACGTGGTCTATGGCAGCCATTCACAGCTCTTCTTGGGGATGCTCCTAGTATGTCTAAGCCATCATGTCATATCTTATACAATGCTTATTTTAGCATATGTTGTTTAATTGCCAACAGTCTTGTCCATTGTTAGGCATTCTTTAACTTTGTGTTGTTTGTTAATGGACTGGTGGCTGTTCCTGCATGTTAGGAGACTTGTTGAACTCTTGAGTAATTATTTTAGCATGTAGATGTAGAAGGTCCAAATGATGTTAGGTGTAAATTCCTAGTTTTGCAGCTGCCTAGCGCCTATCTTGCCTAAGCGCACACCTGAAATCATGCTTAAGCACTAGGTCTTACTGCTGTTGTCTAGTGCCATGGCACGCTTAAGTGCTTGGTGCCTGCCCTAAGAGTGCTTTTTCTAACCAGTAACATACACATCTGAGCAGTAAATGATGGCACTTCTACTGATGTTATCTTCATTTTTTCATGATAGATATCTAGCACATGTAATGATTTATTAGCACATGTAATGATTTACTCTCTTCGTCCACATATAAAAGCCCCCCACAAAATTCGAGTCTATCTTGACCATGAATTCAGCTATTAAAATGCAAGTCATGTGACACTAAAATTCTACCATTGTATTCACACTCCAAAAGAGTTTCCAATTGTATAATTTTTGTGACATATAACTCATATTTTTATTAGTTAGTTGAGCTCTGATTTTGAGGGGTGCTTTTATGTGGACCAAGGGATTAGTGATTGAAAGACACGGGATATCTGTCTAGTTTCTTTGTCATAAACATCTAATACATTCATTAATTCAGTGACCCACAGTTCTTAATTAATAAAGTAACTCATGATGGAATGGGCTCTTTTGACACCTTAGATTCAGTTAGATCTTACAACAAAAACTTATCAGATGCTGTTGTTTTGTTCTTTTTGCAAGACCATGAATACTATTCTTGCAGATGATAATGTATCAATTTCTTAGTTCATGTTTTGTTCTTCTTGCAAGACCAATACTATTCTTTTTCTTGGGTGGTTAAAATCTTTGATACAAACATCAGGTGTAAATGTCAAGAAGAATGTTATTGTAGCCATTACATCTGACAAGGGTCTCTGTGGTGGTATCAATTCTACATCTGTTAAAGTCAGCAAAGCACTCCAGAAGATGACTTCTGGTAATTTGGTTCATGGTTATATTTTGTTATTTATATGGCTTGTGCTCAAAACTATGACTTATAACTCTAGTAATCAGGTCCAGAGAAAGAAAGCAAGTATATCATATTAGGAGAAAAGGGGAAAGTTCAACTCATCCGCGACTCCAGGAAGCATATTGAAATGACAGTATCTGAGTTGCAGAAGAACCCTATTAATTACACACAGGTAACTGTTTTGCGGGCTTTTAATTTCTATACATTTGCTAATTGCAGTTAATTATGTGAACGTGTATTTTAGTTGGAGAATTTTGTTTTAGACATTGTACCTTCTAAAACATTACAACAGAGCATGCCTTTATCCAAGTATTTTCTTTTCTGCAGTTTCATGTAGATGTAGGCTTTCTGAGTTGGCTTATTTGTTGTGCAAGTATTGTTGATTCTAACTGCATGGACAGCTCTCACATAAGCATTGTTGTTTTAGTCACACACATAAGCATTGTTTGTTTGCAGTGTTACTCTTCATTCCTATTTTGGTTTGAAAAGAATCTTAGGTAATCGCAATGCAGCTGGCTGATTCTACTTAACATAATTTGATCCACTTCTGTTCACTGAGCATGCATTAGCATTTCAAGTAGTTTACACTAGTTGACTTTCGTTAAAGTGTTTTTTCATATAAACCAGTTTCTCATTCTTAGAATAAAAGGCACATGTGTTTTCCAGGTTTTATCTATGACCAACATGTAGTTCAACAGATATTTGATACTGTTAGAAACTTCACTAACAATGAAGCATCACTTACGTATCACATAATTTACAGTGTACTATATTGTTTAACTAACTGTTAGTCAAAGATAAATCCTGAAAGTATCTCTGCCTTGTATCATTGGAGGGAGGGAGTATCTAATTCTGGGATCAATGGAAGGTTGATGTGTACAAGAGGGTAAATTTACTGGTTCTAAAATGATTTTTTTTCCAGGTTGCTGTGCTGGCAGATGATATCTTGAAAAATGTTGAATATGATGCTATAAGAGTTGTTTTTAACAAGTTTCAGTCTGTCATTTCATTTAGGCCTACACTGGCCACAATACTGTCCCCAGAGGTGGGTGCTCGTTCTTGAGGCATATATGAATTATGAATTTGTGCTTCTGTGACTCGTGCTCAATTAAATTTGTTACCAACTAAGGTAATGTTGGCTTCAATTCTCCTCTTTTTGGTAGGTTATGGAGAAAGAATCAGAATCTGGCGGGAAGGTTGGTCAGCTGGATTCGTATGAAATTGAAGGAGGTGAAACAAAATCAGAAATCCTGCAGAATCTTACTGAGTTCCAGTTTTCTTGTGTAAGTCGTGCGTCATCGCTTGACCCTTTTGTAGTTTCATCAATATTTGGGGATGATTTCTGTGGCATTGCTCCATCCAAATCAAGTTCGAAGTTATTAGCATGTTGGTCTAAGCATTTCTTGGATAGCACAAAAAATATTTTTGTTGAAATTTTGTTGCCACGACATCGTTGATAATAATGTTTGGAATTTGTACTCTTGGCAGGTTATGTATAATGCTGTTCTAGAGAATGCGTGCAGTGAGCTTGGTGCCCGTATGTCTGCTATGGACAGCTCCAGCAGAAATGCCGGTGAAATGCTTGACCGTCTTACACTGACATACAACAGGTTACCATTCTAGCTTTCAGATTTTCAATGCATGAATACATTAATCTAAGTAAAAGTATCACTTAACACATCAGCATCAGAGAACATATATTTAAAAGGTGAGCGAGGATTCACCCTGTTTTATCTCTCTGCAGGACACGTCAAGCATCTATCACTACTGAGCTCACTGAGATCATATCGGGTGCCTCTGCTCTTGAGGGATGATGATGAAACTTTACGCCATCATCTTTCTTATTTTTCTTTTCCAATGAAGGCCACTTCTAATCTTAAAACAGCCTTTTGCATTCTCCTGTGAGTGGATCTGAGCATCAATAATTAGCCTGAATACGGGACGGATATGCCTTGTTGCGCTATCAACCTTGTTTCGTTTTGTTCAAAGTTCAGCAGATGTCCACTTATAATTTGAAGCAGCCTTTTGTTTTTTACTGTGAGCGGATCTTTGTTCTAAGTTGCAATAAGTAGCCTAAGGGAGGTGCTTTATGAATATGACTTGTCTTGTTTTGTCCAAAGTGGCATCATGAGACCGCTTGTAATCTGAAATGAAGCAATAACACCCGAGCATTTTTTATCCACAAGTAGCAAAATGGGTAGCAGTTGTAAAAAAGCTTGGAGCAATTTTGTTTGATCCACAAAGTAGCAGGCAACGTGGGACAAAAAACATCACAAGCCAATCAAAATTGGTGGCTTTGTCGTGCCCATTGTTCTCACTTTTAGTGAAATTTCACTAATTTAAATACATACCTTGCCTTCCGATCAAAATATTTCAGCAATTTCAATAGTGTGCATAATTTCAAATCATTTTTAAAACTATCTTTGGATTTTTAAAATGTTTGGTTTGATCTCGATCAAATTCAAGTGATTTTGGTCCTTTGGTCAAAATGATAACAGAAATCACTGAATTTCATTGAAATTTAGTGATTTTCGGCAATGGCTAAAATATTTCTGAAACTCAAAGCCTGCCTTGCCATGTTGGCCAACGATCAATGATGTACATTTTCAGAACCTGCCTTGAACTTATTTGGAATTGCTGTTAGAAAGTAAAACAAGAGAGACAATGGACAGAGATGTAAAGTGAAGGGATGTCTTTATTGATGATCGAGTACAAGCATATATAGCCCTGAGGGGATGCATCCAACAGACGCGATGGTCCGGAGAGACACGAGCGAACAATTGTGTCCCTCGTACATGGCGGTTATTGATAGTGAAGATTCTCCATAATTAACACATGGGTTAATTAAACTTAACACCCCCTAATCTACGCTATCCTTATAGACATCATCATCTTAAATAAAAGATCCTCAAAAACCCTGTGGAAAAATGTGAGGAGTATAGTGTTTGATATGTTGCTAAAACTCATGCAAACCCTGTGGGAAAATTTGGAGAAAATGATGCAACATATAATGGTTATTGTCTTTCTTAAGTCAATACAAGAAAACTCATAGAGTTCGGAGGACAATAAATATGTCGTATATACTTTCCAAAAAACTCCGGCGGAGAAAACAGAAAGTATGGCATATGATCTTATGTTGATATAGTATACTCATGAGAACCTGTATAGTAAACTCATGAAGGAAAAAAGAGTATAATATGATGCATTGAACAGAAACAATTTAGGAAGATATTCTCCCTGATTCTTGCAATTCCAAAGTCGTCACATACCAATTCCATGAACACGTTTCTGGAATGTAAAAATTGGTAAAGACTTGGTGAACAAATCAGTTGCATGATTTGACTTGCAAGATGTGCAATATAAAAATATTGTTTATCAGTAACCTGTTTGCATCCACGCAACACAAACAACATTTTTTTTTAGATAATGGTTGATGGATGTAGCCATGAGGTATGTTTTGAAGACTCTTCATGAGAGGGCTACCACATCTAGTAGGAACATCATGTAGTGAAGATCTGATCGATGTATCAAATGATATCGGTGTTCACATTTCTGTGAAACTGAAAAAACCCAGGACAACATGTTTGATGTCTTGGAGATATCGAAAGATATTCTTGAGTACCAACCAATTGTGTTTGGTGGATCCAATGGCATTAGGGAACATTGAGTCCCAATATCTCATTTCCATCATCTCTTGGTCTAAATAGACCTTTCTCTATGGATGGATAAGATTTGTCCACAATGAATTTCTCCAATATATTTTGGATATAGACAATATAGTATACCATAATGTATGAACGAAGGTGCTCAAGTTGTAGTAACGAGCGGTATTTTGGTTTACCCAAATCCTTCATTTTAAACTCCGTCATTTAGATGATTACACATGTCATCATTGCAGACACACAAACGTGAATAAGGAACTCACTACGTCGATTGTACCAAATGTTCCGAAGATAATAATAAGTCATATGGTCACTTATTGATTTTACACAATGTATGTTGCATTTTTTTACTTCGATTCAGAATTGAGGTTCCGCCGGGAACCATCTATATCTGAATCTAGTGATCTACATGGATATGTAATCACTACATTTATCAACTGCAGAGATAGATGATTTTGAACTGCCAATGATATAAGTTATCAGAATGAGATTCCACCTCTAGAGAATAGTTGGGTATCTGCGTGAACACTTGTGCTACAATACTTGCTCTTTGTTTCACCACCTCGTTGTTCTCAATTCTGTTTCCATAAGAAAACTGGTGTAGGTATTTGCTTATGAATACCTTCCCATTATTGAGCAAGATCATTTCTACCTAGATTATACCCTTTGCTTGAGTTCAACCTGAGTGTTGTTCACACTTTGCCATGGCCATGGTCTTTGGATCTGAATCATTGGAAATGTTTTTCAATCTAGTTGAGGAATGTATGTCGACAATTGTAGACTTCCGGTTATATGTTTCTCCGGAATCTATATATCACTATATAGTTGATGGAAATATCATTACCCATGGTGATTGCTCGCGATTTCCCACGATTGAGTCCGGTATTCCGATGTCCCGGTCATTGTGTGTACTATGACCTGGGTTGGTGGAGGTTTTCCGTCCACCGGGTGTATAGTACCCATTAAGTGTTTGTCAACGTGAAGTTGACTTGCATTTACTGATTCACATGCCTTGATATCCTTATTTGTGTGAAGCTGAATCCTGATGTACTTCTACCATACATCTCCCATGTTGCTTTAAACGGGGAGTGGAGTGGATTTTGTTGGTACCTCCACTCTTTCAGGCGTACTTTTGCAGGATTGTAGGATTGTGTGACACCTTTATAGTCAGTAAATGAATCTGGCAGATTATTTGCAATGTGTTGCAAATCTTCTGAATGCATAGTTCAAATCTTTGAGTACGTGGATTTGAGGCAGAAATGTGTTGAACATTCCACTAATTTCCCGGCATTCTCAATGGTACTTGAAATCTCCCCCCTAATGCCTGGAAATGTTCCTCATTGAATCAACATACTAGCCTTGAATAACTCCCCATGTGAGGGGGCTTGAGGTATTGACAGAAATACAGTTGTTCCTCACATAGATCCCAACTATATGTTGAGGGGCCAATGATGTATGCAGGGGTGGTGATATCGGTGTGTAACCGAATTACCGCAGATGGGAAATACTTTGTAGATTTCCATGTATCAAAGATAGAGGGGAATAATATTATGCAGTTTGGTCATGAGCGTGTAAAAGTACATGACTCCAACGTAAAGTTGGTAAGTTGCAATTCCGGAGTAAAGATAATGTAATGAGCTTAACTCTTTGGATAAAGGATTCTACCCAATTATTTTGAGTCCAGACATATAGGACAAAGTGCCAAACTTTAATCCTAGGGCCATAGTTGAAAGTGCGTTATATCGACTAGAGGGGGTGAATAAGAAATTTTTACAAATTCGTCACTAAGGAAATTCGAAGTGAGGAATTTCCTAAGCAACAAAACACTAGCAGCGGAATAAGTACTTAGGTACAAGCATAACAGAGCAATAGCATAGTACAGAAAGCATGAAACAGGATAAGCAGGCTGAAGACAAAGTGACTGAAGAAATAGGGTTGAGGAAATTGAGAAAGTCTTCAGTCAAAGTCTTCAAACAGTAACTATCAGGTTCACCAACACATGAATGAAGAAATGAAAGGGTTGAGGAGATAGAACCAGTAGCTTGGTGAAGACGATGATTTGGTAGACCAGTCCCAACTGCTGTGACGGTTGTACGCCTGGTTGGAGCGGCTAGGTATTTTACCCCGAGGACACATAGTCCTCACCGTATTCTCCTTGAGATAAAGTCACACAGACCTCACCCAATCACTCATGGTAAGTCTTCAGGTGACTTCTAAACCTTCACAGACTTGGTCACTTGGCGATCCACAATTCCTCTTGGACGCTCTAGACCATGACGCCTAACCGTCTGGAGGATGCACAGTCCTCAAAGGTAACAAACGTCGGTTCCACACAGGAACAATCTCTTCATTGATGCTCAATCACTTTGGGTTGTAGGTGTTTGGGTTTTGGGTTTTCCTCACGTGATTATTTTTGCTCAAAGTCCTCGGAGGATGGGATGCTCTCAATGACAAGTGTCAGTTTCTCTCAGAGCAGCCAACCAGTTAGTGGTTGTAGGGGGCGGCTATTTATAGCCTAGGGAGCAGCCTGACATGATAAGACATAAATGCCCTTCAATGATATGACCGTTAGGTGGGTAGGATATTTTGGACAGCTGGCGCGTAGCACAACAACGGTTGGAAATTTGAGCTCTCAAATTCCTCAGGGCTATCATGTTCCTCACTTTGTAGGCAATCCGCACTAGCGAATTCCTAAACCGTCAGTCAGAACAAATTCTTCAGAGAATAGAGGATCTTCGTCTCTGTCACTGAAGAAATTGACTGAACTGTATAAGATTTCCAATGGCTTCACTCGAAAGGATTGGGTAGGTGCAAGCTTTTGAGATGAGCATCACTTGGAAAGTGTTTACTTAGTTTTATCTCGACCCCCTTTAACAGTACGGTGTTTCCTATGACTCAAGAAAGAGAAAATGAAACTACGAAAACAAAAGTCTTCACGCTTCATAGTCCTCACATGAATATCCAAGTCTTCAAGGTCACACCAATTTCCTCATTTTCAAAGTATTCAAGAAAACCAAAGTTTTCAAATGAAGACATTCATTTTTAGGGGTCGACTTTCATCGTAAATATCAAACTCCTCATCGACTAATAGAGCGTGTGTACAGTCACAAACACATTAGTCCCTTAACCTATAAGTCTTCAATACACCAAAATCACTAAGGGGCACTAGATGCACTTGCAATCTCCCCCCTTTTGGTGATTGATGACAAATAGGTTAAGTTTTCAACAGGGATAAACATATGATGTCTAAATGCTAATATTGAGGAATTTGATTGCAAGATATAGAAGAACTCCCCTGAAGATGTGCATATTTGAGGAATTTGCTTTGGATAGCAGACGCACATTGTAGAGTAAAATCATGGAGATCTCCCCCTATATCTTGTAATTCATACACGCATTTGACATATGATATGAAGAATTTGAAATGCATGATGAAATATGGTGTCTGATGAAATTCAACATGTGTGCATTAAGGTACTTGAGGAAATAAGCATGCAGAAAGCAGTCAAAAGTATCAGAGCACCATAGGACTTAAGTTTACAACTCATCAGAGCAAACACTTCAGAAGAGCAAGAGTTGTAACTTAACCAAAAGAACACCCATAGACCCGCTTGAAGACTAACTCAAATTTCTCCCCCTTTGTCAAATGACCAAGAGGGACGAAAAATGAGGACTAACGCCCCTGAAGAATATGATCATGATGTCGATGGAGGAGCGCCAACATTGTTGGGGTTGTCCATTGAGGTAGGGCCTGCCGTAGTGTCTTTCAAATCTTCAGCTTCATCTGTCTTCTGCGATGAAGAATATGAACTGGCGACCAGCTGAGGAACTTTAACCTTCTTGAATTTCTTCGAAGTTGGCTGAGACCAATCAAAGTCCTGTTGGAAGTCCATTTCCTTGAGTTCTTCAACATTGTAGAGATGTGAAAGAATGGCCCAAGTGCGGTCAATGACTTGATGCAGATAATGGTGATTCTTCTTCACAGTGTTTTGAGTGGTTGTCATGTTCTGAAGAATAGCATCAAACTGACACTTGACCCACTTGTGATTTCCATCAACTTTCCGGTGAAGACTGAGGAGAAGCTCACGATCAGTCATTACACGTGAAGCAGTGGCTTGAGGATTTGCTTTGAAGCTTTGGTGGCAGAATCTTGTGTTGTAGAGTCATCATTGGTGGAATATGAGGCAGCCTTGCGAAACTGACCATCCAATGGACGAGTGCCTTCATCAATAATAGCTGCTTTGCCCTTCTCATCAACTGAGGAAACAATCCTTTTGAGGACTTCAATAGGTGGCAAATAGCTGAGATGATTTGGAAAGTCAGCCTTGTAATGAATTGAAGACCTTGATCTGATGAATTTCATGATCTAGGGAGCATAAGGCTTCAACTCAAAAGGTGACAGAGCAGCATTGGCCAAAGTCCTCATGAATAAATCATGGTAGTTGATTGGAATGTCATGCATGGTATTGAAAAGCAGATTCTTCATGATGCCAACAACCTCTTCTTCATCAGAGTTGTGGCCCTTGATTGGACTGAGGGTTTTGGTCAAGATGCGATAAACTGTCCTTGGCACATAGAGTAATTCCTTCACGAGGAATGTGGTCCTTGGAGCTTGGCCAACCTTCAAAGGCTTCATCAGCACTTGCATCAAATGATTTGAGAGTTCATGTTCCTCATAGATGAGCATTGCACCTTCAGTGGGAGGACTTACTGGGACGGCGTGAAGCAATTCAGAGGCCGGTGCTTTATAATGAGTATTTTCAGACATCCAGTCAAGCACCCATGATTTCACATCTTCAACATTTCCATTGAGGTGCAATGTTGCGTAGAGTTGAAGAATGAGTTCTTCATTCCAGTCACAAATGTCAGTGCAGAGGTTCAAGAGCCCAGCGTCATGAAGAACACTCATGATAGGTTGGAAGCAAGGAAGTGATTCCATATCCACGTGAGGACTTTGTTGATGCTCAAATACCTTGTCCTTATCGAATAGGAGTGAAGAATAAAATTTCATATGAATGGCTGTCCAGAAGTGCTTGCGTCGAAGTCTTGCAGAGTCATAGGATAGTAATCCGTGAAGAAATGATGCTCAACAAAGAAATCATCATCAGCAGTCTTGGCCTCCATTTCTTCAGCATTAGAAGCTGGAACTTCTTCACGAATAGAATGAAGTGAAGCTTGATGTCCTTCAGAGCCCATGTGAATTTCTTCAGTTTGTACAGGGGACTAAGGAATTTGATGCAGAGAAGTGTTCAATGGTGAATTGGGATGATGAGTTTCCCAATAGTCATCATTCAAATTAGGAGTTATAGACCCAATGTCCACATCCTCATCTTCTTCATCAGTTTCTTCAACGCCTGCCTCTTCAGCTATGAACTAAGGCATGGGCGATGATACCAGCGGAGTTGCTTCCTGCTACCTCTTGAGCTTGCGTTGGTTTTTCCCTTGAAGAGGAAAGGGTGATGCAGCAAAGTAGAGTAAGTATTTTGCTCAGTTTGAGAACCAAGGTATCAATCCAGTAGGAGAGAACACACACTTCACCGAATACCTACACAAACAATCAACAAACTCGCACCCAACGCGATAAAGGGGTTGTCAATCCCTTCACGGTTATTTGCAAAAGTGAGATCTGATAGAGATAGATAAACGGTAAAGTAAATATTTTTGGTTTATAGATCGGAAAGTAATAGATTGCAAAATAGTAGATCGGAAACTAATATGATGGAAAATAGAACTTATAGGATGGAAAAGAGACCCGGGGCCGTAGGTTTCACTAGTGGCTTCTCTCAAGATAGCAAATATTACGGTGGGTGAACAAATTACTGTCGAGCAATTGATAGAAGAGCGCATAATTATGACGATATCTAAGGAAATGATCATGAATATAGGCATCATATCCATGTCAAGTAGACCGAAACGATTCTCCATCTACTACTATTACTCCACACATCGACCACTATCTAGCATGCATCTAGAGTATTAAGTTCATAAAGAACGGAGTAACGCATTAAGTAAGATGGCATGATGTAGAGGAATTAACTCAAGCAATATGATGAAAACCCCATCTTTTTATCCTCGATGGCAACAATACAATACGTGCCTTGCTGCCCCTACTATCACTGGGAAAGGACACCACAAGATTGAACCCAAAACTAAGCACTTCTCCCATTGCAAGAAAAACTAATCTAGTAGGCCAAACTAAACCGATAATTCTAAGAGACTTGCAAAGATATCAAATCATGCATATAAGAATTCAGAGAAGACTCAAATAATATTCATAGATAATCTGATTATAAATCCACAATTCATCGGATCTCGGCAAACACACCGCAAAAGAATATTACATCGAATAGATTGTTGGGGAACGTAGTAATTTCAAAAATTTTCCTACGCACACGCAAGATCATGGTGATGCATAGCAACGAGAGGGGAGAGTGTTGTCTATGTACCCTCGTAGACCAAAGCGGAAGTGTTGACGCAACGTAGAGGAAGTAGTCGTACGTCCTCCCGGTCCAACCGATCCAAGCACCGTTACTCCGGCACCTCCGAGTTCTTGACACACGTCTGTTCGATGACGCACCACCGATCTCCGATCCAGCAGAGGTGCGGGGAGGAGTTCCGTCAAGACGACGGCGTGGTGACGATCTTGATGTTCTCTGTCGCGCAGGCTTCGCCTAAGCACCGCTACAATATGACCGAGGTGTAATATCGTGGAGGGGCACCGCTGCGGCTAAGGAACGATCTCAATGATCAACTTGTGTGTCTAGGGTGCTCCTTACCCCGTATATAAAGGAGGAGGGGGGGCGGCCGGCCCCTTGGGCGCGCCAAGGAGGAGGAATCCTCCTCCTAGTAGGAGTAGGATTCCTCCTTTCCTACTCCTACTAGGAGGGAAGGAAGGAGGAGAGGGGGAAGGAAAGGGGCGCCGCCTCCTAGTCCAATTCGGACTGGAGGGGAGAGGGCGCGCCCCCCCCCCGCCCTCTCTCTTCCCACCTAGGCCCAAGTGGCCCATTAACTCTCCCGGGGTTCCGTAACCCCGGCACTCCGATTTTCTCCGAAAACTTCGAACCTTTCCGGTGTCCGAATATAGTCGTCCAATATATCAATCTTTATGTCTCGACCATTCGAGACTCCTCGTCATGTCCGTGATCACATCCGGACTCGAACAAACTTCGTACATCAAAATACATAAACTCATAATATAACATCATCGAAACCTTAAGTGTGCGGACCCTACGGTTCGAGAACAATGTAGACATGACCGAGACACGTCTCCGGTCAATAACCAATAGCGGGACCTGGATGCCCATATTGGTTCCTACATATTCTACGAAGATATTTATCGGTCAAACCGCACAACAACATACGTTGTTCCCTTTGTCATCGGTATGTTACTTGCCCGAGATTTGATCGTCGGTATCCAATACCTAGTTCAATCTCGTTACCGGCAAGTCTCTTTACTCGTTCCGTAATACGTCATCTCATAACTAACTCATTAGTTACATGCTTGCAAGGCTTAGGTGATGAGTATTACCGAGAGGGCCTAGAGATACCTCTCCGACAATCAGAGTGACAAATTCTAATCTCGAATTATGCCAACCCAACATGTACCTTCGGAAACACCTGTAGTACTCCTTTATAATCACCCAGTTACGTTGTGACGTTTGGTAGCACACAAAGTGTTCCTCCGGTAAATGGGAGTTGCACAATCCTCATAGTTACAGGAACATGTATAAGTCATGAAGGAAGCAATAGCGAATACTAAACGATCAAGTGCTAAGCTAATGAGATGGGTCATGTCAATCACATCATTCTCCTAATGATGTGATCCAACTAATCAAATGACAACACATGTCTATGGTCGGAAACATAACCATCTTTGATTAATGAGCTAGTCAAGTAGAGGCATACTAGTGACTATAGTTTTGTCTATGTATTCACACATGTATCATGTTTCCGGATAATACAATTCTAGCATGAATAATAAACATTTATCATGATATGAGGAAATAAATAATAATTTTATTATTGCCTCTAGGGCATATTTCCTTGATCTCCCACTTGCACTAGAGTCAATAATCTAGATTACATGGTAATGATTCTAACACCCATGGAGTCTTGGTGCTGATCATGTTTTGCTCGTGAGAGAGGCTTAGTCAACGGTCTCGCAACATTCAGATCCGTATGTATCTTGTAAATCTCTATGTCTCCCACTTGGACTTGGTCCCGAATGGAATTGAAGCGTCTCTTGATGTGCTTGGTCCTCTTGTGAAATCTGGATTCCTTTGCCAAAGCAATTGCACCAAGATTGTCACGGAAGATCTTCATTGGTCCCGATGCACTAGGTATGACACCTAGATCGGAAATGAACTCCTTCATCCGACTCCTTCATTTGCTGCTTGAAGCAGCTATGTACTCCGCTTCACATGTAGATCCCGCCACGACGCTTTGTTTAGAACGCACCAACTTACAGCTCCACCGCTTAATAAAAACACGATCCGGTTTGCGATTTAGAATCGTCCGGATCGAGTCAAAGCTTGCATCGATGTAACCATTTACGACTAGCTCTTTGTCACCTCCATATACGAGAAACATATCCTTAGTCCTTTTCGTATTTCAGATGTTCTTGACCGCTGTCCAAAGGATCCACTCTCGATTACTTTGGTACCTTCCCGCCAAGCTTATTGCTAAGCATACGTCGGTCTGGTACACAAGATTGCATACATGATAGAGCCTATGGTGAAGCATAGGAACATTTTCATTTTCTCTATCTTCGCTATGGTCGGGCATTGAGTTTGACTCAACTTCACACCTTGTAGCACGTGCAAGAATCCTTTCTTTGCACGATCCATTTTGAACTTTTTCAAAATCTTGTCAAGGTATGTGCTTTGTGAAAGTCCTATTAAGCGCCTTGATCGATCTCTATAGATCTTGATGCCCAATATGTAAGCAGCTTCACCGAGGTCTTTCATTGAAAAACTTTTATTCAAGTATCCCTTTATGCTATCCAGAAATTCTATATCATTTCCAATTAACAATATGTCATCAACATATAAAACTAGAAATGCTACAGAGCTCCCACTCACTTTCTTGTAAATACAAAGCTTCTCCAAAAGTCTCAGATAAAACCATATGCATTGATCACACTATCAAAGCGCTTATTCCAACTCCGAGATGCTTGCACCAGTCCATAAATGGAACGCTGGAGCTTGCACACTTTGTTAGCACCTTTTGGATCAACAAAACCTTCCGGCTGCATCATATACAACTCTTCTTCTAGAAATTCATTCAAGAATGCAGTCTTGACATCCATCTGCCAAATTTCATAATTATGAAATGCAGCAATAGCCAACATGATTCGGACAGACTTAAGCATCGCTACGGGTGAGAAAGTCTCATCGTAGTCAACTCCTTGAACTTGTCGAAAACCTTTCGCAACAAGTCAAGCTTTGTAGACAGTAACATTACCATCAGCGTCAGTCTTCTTCTTAAAGATCCATTTATTCTCAATGGCTTGCCGATCATCGGGCAAGTCAACCAAAGCCCATACTTTGTTTTCATACATGGATCCCATCTTAGATTTCATGGCCTCTAGCCATTTTCCGGAATCTGGGCTCATCATCGCTTCCTCATAGTTTGTAGGTTCCTCATGGTCAAGTAACATGACTTCAAGAATAGGATTGCCGTACCACTCTGGTGCGGATCTTACTCTGGTAGACCTACGAGGTTCAGTAGAAACTTGATCTGAAGTTTCATGATCAATATCATTAGCTTCCTCACTGATTGGTGTAGTTGTCACAGGAACCGGTTCTTGTGATGAACTACCTTCCAATAAGGGAGTAGATACAGTTATCTCATCAAGTTCTACTTCCTCCCACTCACTTCTTTCGAGAGAAACTCCTTCTCTAGAAAGGATCCGAATTTAGCAACGAAAATCTTGCCTTCAGATCTGTGATAGAAGGTGTACCCAATAGTCTCCTTTGGGTATCCTATGAAGACACATTTCTCCGATTTGGGTTCGAGCTTATCTGGTTGAAGTTTCTTCACATAAGCATCGCAGCCCCAAACTTTAAGAAACGACAACTTTGGTTTCTTGCCAAACCACAGTTCATAAGGCGTAGTCTCAATGGATTTTGATGGTGCCCTATTTAACGTGAATGCGCCGTCTCTAAAGCATAACCCCGTAACGATAGCGGTAAATCGGTAAGAGACATCATAGATCGAACCATATCAAGTAAGGTACGATTACGACGTTCGGACACACCATTTCGTTGTGGTGTTCCAGGTGGCGTGAGTTGCGAAACTATTCCGCATTGTTTCAAATGTAAACCAAACTCGTAACTCAAATATTCTCCTCCACGATCGGATCGTAGAAACTTTATTTTCTTGTTACGATGATTTTCTACTTCACTGAAATTCTTTGAACTTTTCAAATGTTTCGACTTGTGCTTCATTAAGTAGATATACCCGTATCTGCTCAAATCATATGTGAAGGTGAGAAAATAACGATATCCGCCACGAGCCTCAACATTCATCGGGCCACATACATCTGTATGTATGATTTCCAATAAATCTGTTGCTCTCTCCATAGATCCGGAGAACGGTGTTTTAGTCATCTTGCCCATGAGGCACGGTTCGCAAGTTCCAAGTGATTCATAATCAAGTGATTCCAGAAGTCCATCAGTATGGAGTTTCTTCATGCGTTTTACACCGATATGACCTAAACGGTAGTGCCACAAATAAGTTGCACTATCACTATCAACTCTGCATCTTTTGGCTTCAACATTATGAATATCTGTATCACCACTATCAAGATTCAATAAAAATAGACCACTCTTCAAGGGTGCATGACCATAAAAGATATTACTCATATAAATAGAACAACCATTATTCTCTGATTTAAATGAATAACCGTCTCGCATCAAACAAGATCCAGATATAATGTTCATGCTCAACGCAGGCACCAAATAACAATTATTCAGGTCTAAAACTAATCCCGATGGTAGATGTAGAGGTAGCGTGCCGACCGCGATCACATCGACTTTGAAACCATTTCCCACGCGCATCGTCACCTCGCCCTTAGCTAATCTTCGCTAATCCGTAGTCCTGCTTCGAGTTGCAAATATTAGCAATGTAACCAATATCAAATACCAGTGCTCTGCGAGCATTAGTAAGGTACACATCAATAACATGCATATCACATATACCTTTGTTCACTTTGCCATCCTTCTTATCCGCAAAATACTTGGGGCAGTTCCGCTTCCAATGTCCATCGCTTGCGGAGAAGCACTCGATTTCAGCTTAGGTCCGACTTGGGTTTCTTCTCTTGAGCAAGAACTTGCTTGCTGTTCTTTTGAAGTTCCTTCTTCTTCCCTTTGCCCTTCTTCTTGAAACTAGTGGTCTTGTTGACCATCAACACTTGATGCTCCTTCTGATTTCTACCTCCATGCTTTCAAAGATCGCCAAGAGCTCGAAATTGTCTTGTTCATACCTTGCATATTATAGTTCATCACAAAGCTCTTGTAGCTTGGTGGCGTGATTGGAGAATTACATCAATGACGCTATCATCCGGAAGATTAACTCCCGCTTGAATCAAGTGATTATTATACCCGGACATTTTGAGTATATGCTCACCGACAAAGCTGTTCTCCTCCATCTTGCAGTGTAGAACTTATTGGAGACTTCATATCTCTCAATCCGGGCATTTGCTTGAAATATTAACTTCAACTCTGGAACATCTCATATGCTCCATGACGTTGAAAACGCCGTTGAAGACCCGGTTCTAAGCCGTAAAGCATGGCACATTGAACTATAGAGTAGTCATCGACTTTGCTCGCGGACATTCTTAACGTCGTCGGTTGCATCAAGCGGAGAAGTTCGCACCCAGCGGTGCTTCCAGACATAACTCTTCATGCGCAGCAATGAGGATAATCCTCGAGTTACGGACCTAGTCCGTAATTGCTACCATCATCTTTCAACTTTGCTTTCTCAAGGAACGCATTAAAATTCAACGTAACAACAAAGACGAGCCATCTATCTACAAACAAACATAGACAAGCAAAATACTATCAGATACTAAGTTCATGATAAATTTAAGTTCAATTAATCATATTACTAAAGAACTCCCACTTAGACAGACATCTCTCTAGTCATCTAAGTGATCACGTGATCCAAATCAACTAAACCATGTCCGATCATCACGTGAGATGGAGTAGTTTAAATGGTGAACATCTCTATGTTGATCATATCTACTATATGATTCACGCCGACCTTCGGTCTCCGTGTTCCGAGGCCATATCTCAGATATGCTAGGCTCGTAAGTATAACCTGAGTATTCGCGTGTGCAACTGTTTTGCACCCGTTGTATTTGAACGTAGAGCCTATCACACCCGATCATCACGTGGTGTCTCAAAGACGAAGAACTTTCGCAACGGTGCATACTCGGGGAGAACACTACTTGATAATTAGTGAGAGATCATCTTAAAATGCTACCGTCAATCAAAGCAAGATAAGATGCATAAAGGATAAACATCACATGCAATCAATATAAGTGATATGATATGGCCATCATCATCTTGTGCTTGTGATCTCCATCTCGAAGCACCGTCGTGATCACCATCGCCACCGGCGCGACACCTTGATCTCCATCGTAGCATCGTTGTCGTTTCGCCATCTATTGCTTCTACGACTATCGCTACCGCTTAGTGATAAAGTAAAGCAATTACAGTATGCTTGCATTTCATACAATAACGCGACAACCATATGGCTTCGCCATTGCCGATAACTTCAGTTACAAAACATGATCATCTCATACAATAAAATATAGCATCACGTCTTGACCATATCACATCACAACATGCCCGCAAAAACAAGTTAGACGCCCTCTACTTTGTTGTTGCAAATTTTACGTGGCTGCTACGGGCTTAACAAGAACCGTTCTTACCTACGCATCAAAACCACAACGATAGTTTGTCAAATAGACTCGTTTTAACCTTCACAAGGACCGGGCGTAGCCACACTCGGTTCAACTAAAGTGAGAGAGAGAGACACCCGCCAGCCACCTTTAAGCACGAGTGCTCGTAAAGGTGAAACCAGTCTCGCGTAAGCGTCTGGCGTAATGTCGGTCCGGCCGCTTCATCTCACAATACCGCTGAACCAAAGTATGACATGCTGGTAGGCAGTATGACTTATATCGTCCACAACTCACTTGTGTTCTACTCGTGCAAATAACATCAACGCATAAAACCTAGGCTCGGATGCCACTGTTGGGGAACGTAGTAATTTCAAAGAATTTCCTACGCACACGCAAGATCATGGTGATGCATAGCAACGAGAGGGGAGAGTGTTGTCTACGTACCCTCGTAGACCGAAGCGAAAGCGTTGACGCAACATAGAGGAAGTAGTCGACGTCCTCCCGGTCCAACCGATCCAAGCACCGCACTCGGCACCTCCGAGTTCTTGACACACGTACAACTCGATGACGCACTTCGATCTCCGATCTAGCAGAGGTGCGGGGAGGGAGTTCCACAAGACGACGGCGTGGTGACGATCTTGATGTTCTCTGTCACAGGCTTCGCCTAAGCACCGCTACAATATGACCGAGGTGTAATATCGTGGAGGGGGCACCGCACACGGCTAAGGAACGATCTCAATGATCAACTTGTGTGTCTAGGGTGCCCCTTACCCCGTATATAAAGGAGGAGGGGGAGGCCGCCGCCCCCTTGGGGCGCGCCAGGGGAGGAGGAATCCTCCTCCTAGTAGGAGTAGGATTCCTTCTTTCCTACTCCTACTAGGAGGGAAGGAAGGAGGAGAGGGGAAGGAAAGGGGCGCCGCCTCCTAGTCCACCGGATGGAGGGAGAGGGCGCGCCCCACCCGGCCGCCTCTCTCTTCCACCTAGGCCCAAGTGGCCCATTAACTCTCCCGGGGTTCCAGTAACCCCGGCACTCCGTTTTCTCCAAAACTTCCTAACCTTTCCGTGTCGAATATAGTCATCCAATATATCAATCTTTATGTCTCGACCATTCCGAGACTCCTCGTCATGTCCGTGATCACATCCGGACTCGAACAAACTTCAAGACATCAAAATACATAAACTCATAATATAACTCGCATCGAAACCTTAAGTGTGCGGACCCTACGGTTCGAGAACAATGTAGACATGACCGAGACACGCCTCTCGGTCAATAACCAATAGCGGGACCTGGATGCCCATATTGGTTCCTACATATTCTACGAAGATCTTTATCGGTCAAACCGCACAACAACATATGTTGTTCCTTTGTCATCGGTATGTTACTTGCCCGAGATTTGATCGTCGGTATCCAATACCTAGTTCAATCTCGTTACGCAAGTATCTTTACTCGTTCCGAATACGCCATCTCATAACTAACTCATTAGTTACATGCTTGCAAGGCTTAGGTGATGAGTATTACCGAGAGGGCCCAGAGATACCTCTCCGACAATCGGAGTGACAAATTTAATCTCGAATTATGCCAACCCAACATGTACCTTCGAAACACCTGTAGTACTCCTTTATAATCACCCGATTACGTTGTGGACGCTTTGGTAGCACACAAAGTGTTCCTCCGGTAAATGGGAGTTGCACAATCCTCATAGTTACAGGAACATGTATAAGTCATGAAGGAAGCAATAGCGAATACTAAACGATCAAGTGCTAAGCTAATGAATGGGTCATGTCAATCACATCATTCTCATAATGATGTGATCCCACTAATCAAATGACAACACATGTCTATGGTCAGGAAACATAACCATCTTTGATTAATGAGCTAGTCAAGTAGAGGCATACTAGTGACTATAGTTTTGTCTATGTATTCACACATGTATCATGTTTCCGGATAATACAATTCTAGCATGAATAATAAACATTTATCATGATATGAGGAAATAAATAATAACTTTATTATTGCCTCTAGGGCATATTTCCTTCATAGATCTCCAAGAACATCAAGGAGAACATGGTATTGAGAATCAAAGAGAGAGAATAAGCCATCTAGCTACAAGCTATGGACCCGTAGGTCTGAGGTAAACTACTCATGCTTCATCGGATGGGTAATGGTGTTAATGTAGAAGCCTCCATGATCGAATCCCCCTCCGTCAGGACGCCGGAAAAGGCCCCTAGATGGGATCTCACGGTTACAGAAGGTTGCGGTGGTTGAAAAGTATTTTCATGGCTCCCCTGATGTTTTTGGGGTATAAGAGTATATATAGGCGAGAGAGTTAGGTCAGGAGACCTACGAGGGTCCCATGAGGTAGGGGGAGCGCCCTCCACCCTCGTGGCAGCCTCATTGCGTCTCCAACTTCATCTCCAAGTCTCCTGGTTTGCTTCTGGTCCAAGAAAGATCATCGCGAAGGTTTCATTCCGTTTGGACTCCGTTTGGTATTCCTTTTCCGCGAAACTCTAAAACAGGCAAAAAAAAACTGGCACTGGGCTCTAGGTTAATAGGTTAGTCCCGAAAATAATATAAAATAGCATATAAAACATTCAAAATAGATAATATAATAGCATGGAACAATCAAAAATTATAGATACATTGGAGACGTATCAAGCATCCCCAAGCTTAATTCCTGCTTGTCCTCGAGTAGGTAAATGATAAAAACAGAATTTTTGATGTGGAATGCTACCTAACATACTTATGCATGTAATTCTATTTATTGTGGCATGAATGTTCAGATCCGTAAGATTCAAAACAAAAGTTTAATATTGACATAAAAACAATAATACTTCAAGCATACCAATAAAGCAATCATGTCTTCTCAAAATAACATGGCCAAAGAAAGCTATCCCTACAAAATCATATAGTCTGGCTATGCTCTATCTTCATCACATAAAATATTTAAATCATGCACAACCCCGATGACAAGCCAAGCAATTGTTTCATAGTTTTGATGTTCTCAAACTTTTTCAACTTTCACGCAATACATGAGCGTGAGCCATGGATATAGCACTATGGTGGAAGAGAATATGGTGGTTGTGGGGAAGACAAAAAAAGTGGAAGATAGTCTCACATCAACAAGGCGTATCAACGCTATGGAGATGCCCATCGATAGATATCAATGTGAGTGAGTAGGGATTGCCATGCAATGGATGCTCTAGAGCTACAAGTGTATGAAAGCTCAAAAAGAAACTAAGTGGGTGTGCATCCAACTTGCTTGCTCATGAAGACCTCGGGCAATTTGTGGAAGCCCATCATTGGAATATTCAAGCCAAGTTCTATAATAAAAAATTCCCACTAGTATATGAAACTGACAAAATAGGTGACTCTCTATCATGAAGATCATGGTGCTACTTTGAAGCACAAGTGTGGAAAAGGATAGTAACATTGCCCCTTCTCTGTTTTTCTCTCATGTTTTTCTTTTCTTTCTCATTTTTTTATTTTGCTCCTTTTTTTATTTTTCGTCCGGAGTCTCATCCCGACTTGTGGGGGAATCATAGCCTCATGGGAAAATGCTCTAATAATGAAGATCATTACACTTTTATTTACTTACAACTCAAGAATTATAACTCAATGCTTAGAACAAAATATGACTATGTGAATGCCTCCGGTGGTGTACCGGGATGTGAAATGAACCAAGAGTGACATGTATGAAAAAATTATGAAGGTGGCTTTGCCACAAATACGATGTCAACTACATGATCATGCAAATCAATATGACAATGATGAAGTGTGTCATAATAAACGGAACGGTGAAAAGTTACGTGGCAATATCTCGGAATGGTTATGGAAATGCCATAATAGGTAGGTATGGTGGCTGTTTTGAGGAAGGTATATGGTGGGTGTATGGTATCGGCGAAAGTTGCAACACAAGAGAGGCTAGCAATGGTGGAAGGGTGAGAGTGCGTATAATCCATGGACACAACATTAGTAAAAAAGAACTCACATACTTATAGCCAAAATCTATTACTTATCGAAACGAAGTACTACGCGCATGCTCATAGGGGGATAGATTAATAGGAAAAGACCATCGCTCGTCCCCGACCGCCACTCATAAAAAAGACAATCAAAAAATAAATCATGCTCCGACTTCATCACATAATGGTTCACCATACGTGCATGCTACGGGAATCACAAACTTTAACACAAGTATCTCTCAAATTCACAACTACTCACTCTTATATCACCATCTTCATATCTCAAAACAATCATAAAGAATCAAACTTCTCATAGTATTCAATGCACTTTATATGAACGTTTTTATTATATCCCTCTTGGATGCCTATCATATTAGGACTAAATTTATAACCAAAGTAAATTACCATGTTGTTCTAAAAGACTCTCAAAATAATATAAGTCAAGCATGATAGTTTATAAATTCCCATAAAATAAAGCCACCACCGTGCTCTAAAAAGATGTAAGTGAAGTACTAGAGCAATATTGCCTAGCTCAAAAGATATAAGTAAAGCACATAGAGTATTCTAATAAATCACGATTCATGCGTGTCTCTCCCAAAAGGTGTGTACAGCAAGGATGATTGTGGCAAACTAAAAAGAAAAGACTCAAATCATACAAGACGCTCCAAGCAAAATACATATCATGTGGTGAATAAAAATATAGCCTCAAGTAAAGTTACCAATAGACGAAGACGAAAGAGGGGATGCCTTCCGGGGCATCCCCAAGCTTAGGCTTTTGGTTGTCATTGAATATTACCTTGGGATGCCTTGGGCATCCCCAATCTTAGGCTCTTGCCACTCCTTATTCCATAGTCCACCAAATCCTTACCCAAAACTTGAAAACTTCACAACACAAAACTCAACAGAAAATTTCATGAGCTCCGTTAGTATAAGAAAATAAATCACCACTTTAAGGTACTATTGCAAACTCATTCTCTATTTATATTGGTGTAATATCTACTGTATTACAACTTTTCCATGATTTATACCCCCCAATACTACCCATAGATTCATCAAAATAAGCAAACAACACGCAAAAAACAGAATCTGTCAAAAACAGAACAGTCTGTAGCAATCTGTAACTCTCGAATACTTCTATAACTCCAAAAATTCTGAAAAATTAGGAAAACATGAGAAGTTTATGTACCAATCCATAGCAAAAAGAATCAGATCAAAACCACGTTTCTGTGAATTATGAAAATTATTTGCCTTGGCTTAAAAGTTTCTGATTTTCAGCAGGATCAACACAACTATCAGCGTAAGCTATCCTAAAGGTTTAACTTGGCCCAAACACTAATTAAAACATAAAACCACGTCTAACCAGAGGCTAGATGAATTATTTATTACTAATCATGAACAAAATGCAAAGAACAAAAATAAAATTGGGTTGCCTCCCAACAAGCGCTATTGTTTAACGCCCTTAGCCAGGCATTGATAATTTTAATGATGCTCACATGAAAGACAAGAATTGAAGCACAAAGAGAGCATCATATGGTACGTGAAAAACACATCTAAGTATAACATACTTCCTATGCATAGGCATTTTATAAGCAAACAAATTATCAAGACAAGCAAAAACTAGCAAATGCAAGGAAGAAGAATAAAACATAGACAATCTCAACATGAAGAGAGGTAATTTAGTAACATGAAAATTTGTACAACCATATTTACTTTCTCATAATAATTTCATGTAGGATCATAGGCAAATTAACCAATATAGCTATCACATAACATATTCTCAACACGATCCACATGCATGCGAAGTTGACACTTTTCCAAAATAGTGGGATCAATATTAACCTAAGTCATGACCTTTCCAAACCCACTTTTATCAAAAATTTCATAAGATTGAACATTTTCCAAATATGTGGGATCTAAAGTTGACACTCTTCCAAACCCACTTTCAATATTATTGCAAACACTATTATCAATCTCATATTCATGGGGCTTAAATAAATTTTCAAGATCATAAAAAGAATCACTCCAATCATGATCATTGCAACAGGTAATAGACATAGCAAAACTAGCATCCCCAAGCTTAGGGTTTTGCATATCATTAACACAACTGACATTAATGGAATTTATAATAATATCATTACCATCATGCTTTTTATTCAAAGATCAATCGTGAATCACTTCATCACAATTTTCAGATTCACGGATTTCAAGCAAAACCTCATAAAGATAATCTAGTGCACTCAACTCACTAGCAATAGGTTCATTATAACCGGATCTCTTAAAAAGATTAGCAAGTGGATGAGGATCCATAAACTTTTAGCAAACGAAGATGCAAGCAAAAATAAGGCACATGGTAGCACAAGCGAACAAAAGATCGAACGGAAGAAGGGCAAAGAAAAGGAAAATCTTTTCAAAAATCGTTTTGGAGGTGGGGGAGAGGAAAACCAGAGGCGAATGGAAAATAATGTAATGCAAGAGATGAGAGTTTATGATGGGTACTTGGTATGTCCTGACTTGGCGTAGATCTCCCCGGCAACGGCGCTTCCTGCTACCTCTTGAGCTTGCGTTGGTTTGTCCCTTGAAGAGGAAAGGGAGCAGCAAAGTAGAGTAAGTATTTCCCTCAGTTTGAGAACCAAGGTATCCTTCCAATAGGAGACAACACACAAGTCACCAAATACCTGCACAAACAATCAACAAACTTGCACCCAACGCGATAAAGGGGTTGTCAATCCCTTCACGGTTACTTGCAAAAGTGAGATTTGATAGAGATAGATAAACGGTAAAGTAAATATTTTTGGTTTATAGATCGGAAAGTAAAAGATTGCAAAATAGTAGATCGAAAACTAATATGATGGAAAATAGAACTTATATGATGGAAAAGAGACCCGGGGACCATAGGTTTCACTAGTGGCTTCTCTCAAGATAGCAAATATTACGGTGGGTGAACAACTTACTGTCAAGCAATTGATAGAAGAGTGCATAATTATGACAATATCTAAGGCAATGATAATATAGGCATCACGTTCGTGTCAAGTAGACCGAAATGATTCTGCATCTACTACTATTATGCCACACATCGACCACTATCCAACATCCATCTACAGTATTAAGTTCATAAAGAATAGAGTAACGCATTAATTAAGATGACATGATGTAGAGGAATTAACTCAAGCAATATGATGAAAACCCCATCTTTTTATCCTCGATGGCAACAATACAATACGTGCCTTGCTGACACTACTGTCATTGGGAAAGGACACCGCAAGATTGAACCCAAAGCTAAGCACTTCTCCCATTGCAAGAAAAGCCAATCTTGTAGGCCAAACTAAACCGATAATTCGAAGAGACTTGCAAAGATATCAAATCATGCATATAAGAATTCGGAGAAGACTCAAATAATATTCATAGATAATCTGATCATAAATCCACAATTCACCGGATCTCGGCAAACACACCGCAAAAGAATATTACATCGAATAGATCTCCAAGAACATCGAGGAGAACATAATATTGAGAATGAAAGAGAGAGAAGAATCCATCTAGCTACTAGCTATGGACTCGTAGGTCTGAGGTAAACAAGTCATGCTTCATCAAAAGGGTAATGGTGTTGATGTAGAAGCCTCCCGTGATCGAATCCCCCTCCGGCAGGACGTCGGAAAAGGCCCCTAGATGGAATCTCATGGGTATAGAAGGTTGCGGCGGTGGAAAAATATTTTCGTGGCTCCCCCTGATGTTTTTGGGGTATAAGAGTATATATAGGCGAAAGAGTTAGGTCAGGAGACCTACAAGGGGCCCACGAGGTAGGGGGCATGCCCTACCCCCTAGGCGCGCCCTCCACCCTCGTGGCCGCCTCGTTGCGTCTCCAACTTCATGTCCAAGTCTCCTGGTTTACTTCTGGTTCAAGAAAGATCATCGTGAAAGTTTCATTCCGTTCGGACTCCGTTTGGTATTCCTTTTCTGCGAAACTCTAAAACAGGCAAAAAAACAGAAACTGGCACTAGGCTCTAGGTTAATAGGTTAGTCCCAAAAGTATTATAAAATAGCATATAAATGCATATAAAACATACAAAACAGATAATATAATCGCATGGAACAATCAAAAATTATAGATACGTTGGAGACGTATCAAAGGGATTTCATCCACTTCAATATCTTCATCCAACTGCTCTGATGAAGCAGCAAAAGGCACTACTAGGGAAAACCTTATACAAAACATCTTAGCAGTAGCGCTGGACAAAATCATGCGCTACTGCTACTAAGTAGCAGCGCGTATAAACAAACCGCACTACTGCTATAACTTTAGCAAGCGTACAGATCGCAAAAAGCGTTGTTGCATACGTCTCGAATCTGGCGCACGGCTAGCCCAACTTAGCAAGAGCGCGTATCCTCGCCAGCGCCATCGCTATTCTCCTTAGTCAGAGAGCTTTTATCCGACCCGCGCTACTACTAACCCTACCTTATCCCCCACGCGGCCGACCCTCTCTCTCACTCACTCTCCCTCTCAGTCACTCTCGCCTGCGCCGGTACCCGTTGTCCATCGCTCCCACCGCCGTCGTCCGTCCGCCACCGAGGTACTCCCTCCTTTCATCCCTCCTCCTCCCACCGCACCCTCCTCCCTCCTCCTCCCACCGCTCCCTCCTCCCTCCTCCTCCGGCTGCCCCTCCTCCTTCCTCCGCCGGCAGCCCTCCTCCCATCGCCCCTCCCTCTTCCTCCTCCCACCGCCCCTCCCTCCTCCTCCTCCAGCCGGCCCCTCCCCCTCCTCCTCCGACCGCCCCTCCCCCTCCTCTCTACTCCCTCCCTCCCTTGTCTCTGTTCTTGCAAATCGTAGGTAATTTAAATGTAGATTTTAGAATGTAGACATCGTAGACTGTAGGTTTTTTAATAGAATATTTTTTTGACTATTTTAGGTGTTTCGAATAAAATAGAAGAAAATTTAGGGTAGAACTAGGGTAGTAGAATTTTTAGCAAGTGTTTAATAGAAATAGTTTATTTAGTAAGTGATTAATATAACTAGTTTATTTATATTAAGTGCTTAATAGAACTAGTTTATTTAGTAAGTGCTTAATAGAACTAGTTTATTTATAGTAAGTGCTTAATAGAACTAGTTTATTTAGTAAGTAGTTAATAAAACTAGTTTATTTAGTAAGTAGTTAATAAAACTAGTTTATTTAGTGTTAGGATTATATATAAGATATTTTCAAATGTTTTTGTTCATATTTTCAATGATTGAAATGCAATGACCATCGATAAGTGGCCTATGTTTTGCCGGTGTGTTGATTTCTGTTCCGGCAATTTCAGGCGCTTGATATGTCCTTTTTTAGCAAAGGTCATGCCGGATTTTTTGGATTTTGCCGTCGAGTTATAATCTTTGAATTTTGAACACAGGAGATGCCTGATGACGATGGGATCCCGGAGTGCGGGTACTGCTACGATGACCAGGGTGTGTGCGACAGGTTTCCTCACCTGCAAAATGATAGGTTTTTCACCGTGAAGCTGGAAGAGACCTTCGATGTTTGTACAGTACGCAACGACAAGCATTTCATCGTAATTAATATCATCACTTGTGCTTCTTTTCTTCAACGTGTAATTTATGGATTTTTTTCAATTCGATTAGTACATACCGTGCCATGCTAGACCATATGTATTTGGAGAAGCTTGGTTTTGGTTTAGATGACTTTGAGAATGTGGAGACGAGGAGGGCTCACTTAAGAACTAAACATGGTTATGAGTTTCTGGTTAAGTTGTACAATGCGATCGATCGCTCCCATTTTGGTTGCTCTAATTGGGAAGCTCTCTGCAAGGCATATGGATTTGAGGAGAGAATGCAAATAAGATTTGATATTCATCCCAAAGATTATGATGATGATGATAATATCGACATCTGGGTGGATGTGGATATGCCTCCAGTTTTGCTTAGATGTGAGTTTGTCAAACTAATTTGTTAAGTTCAGTAATTTATGTTGTTAATTTAAAAATATTTGGTGTTCGTCCGTACTAAACTTATTTATTTATAATTGTCAGCTTATTTCTTATCTTCAAGAAATACTCGGAAGGTAGTAGACATCACATACTACAGCTATGACTCCAAGCTTAATTGTGAGGAGAAAGGTTATCTTGTCTCATTCATAGAAGATGCTGAGGCCTTCAAAACCAGTCACTCTATCAGCCCAAATTATACTAGATACCTACCACTAGTCCATAAATTACTTGATGGTAACTTCATTGCCAAAAACTTGGTAAGATTTTGTTAATGATGGTAACTTCATTGCATACATTATTCTTAAGTAAACTACATTGCTAACTATATATGTTACTATTACGTTTTTGAACAGAGGCTCCCGAAGAAGGTTGTGCCTGACATGCTATTTACCGAAGGTGATATGCATATGGTTAGCTTATGACCAACTCCTTCGAAGGCTTACCATACTGCATACTCAATTTCTTCAAATGATGGAAGGCTCAAAATCAAAGAATGGAGCAAAGTGATGAATGCGCACACACAAATAATTGGAGACAAAATGAATGTGTGCAAGCCACAAGTTGGAGATAGGTTTATGTCCATTCTCCATTATGGTGAAGGACCGGTTTACCTGTTTTATGGTATTTTAGCTAGGAGAGAGGAGTAGGTCCTAAGTATTAAGAACAATTAGTTAGTGTTGATTATATATGACTACAATGTCTTAGACTTGATGGTGATGCTGAGTAGGAGTAGTGATTATGAGTACTATGATGATGATGAGGAGGAGTTATTATTATAACTAGTGACCAAGTTGTTATATGATGTCTCATGGACGAAAATGATGATTATGAGGAGTTATATGACAATGATATATTATGATGATAAGTTGTTAATGATATTATGATGGTGATGATGATGATGATGATGATGATGATGATAAGTTATTATGTCATTGGGTGAAAGAACCACATATTAGTTTCAAATGGATGGATCCAAAGTGACCATTGGTTACTTTGGATCCATGCACTTGAAACTAATCCAAGGTTCTTTCACCTAGTGATTTAATAACTCATTATGATGTAAGAACAATCTCTAAATTGCTACTGTATGAAAAATTGTATAAAGGTGTATGAATACGACCTAAAATTTAAAACAAATAGAATACGGAATAATAGTAGTAAAGGTTGTTTTGGAAAGCGCTACTAGTAATTAAAAGTAGAGATTGATTTGGAAAGCGCTACTACTAAGTAGATATAGCAGTAGCGAGTGCCAGTAGGCGCTACTGCTAAGCTTTAGCTATAGCGCCGTATCAGTAGCGTGCTTACCCGCGCTACTGATAGGCCAAAAACCAGCGCTACTGCTAGACTTTTCCCTAGTAGTCAGGATTTTCTTCATCACTGTCATCTGGAATGACATATTCCTCACCAAAGGGAACAATCTCCTTTGATGGCATGCTTGAGAGAGGAACAACATCGATGGGGTTGGTGTATGAACTCGTCAAAGTCTTCACTTTCTTAGGAGCAAAAGACTCGTCGCTGATGCTTTTCTTTTCTTCACTGCTGCCCTCTCCGTAGCTTTGGTCTTCTTCGCTTCTGATGCAGAAGGAAGGTTGATATTTTTCATATGTGATAACTTTGCACGAGGAGCAGATGAAATTGGTTCAGTTTCTTCAGGCATAACTGATGCAGTTGCCCTGGCTTGTTTAGTGTCTTCAGGCGTAACAGCAGATTCTTCAGGTGGTTTGGGTTGTTCTTCAGGCGCAACATTGGAGGTTGCCCTGGCAGTTTCTTCACGAGCTGTAATTTCTTCAGCAGCCATGGTACTTTCAGTTTCTTCAACAGTATGATTTTCATCAGTTGTGCTAGCATTTTCTTCAGTAGGCTGAGCAGATGCCTCAGCCTGAGGAATTTCTTGTTGCAATGTAGCTGCAACATTTGGTTTGAATCCCTTTGCCATTTTGACAAATCTGACTTTGGCGTCCAGCCAATCTGCACGATATGCGTAAAATTCATCACTGAGCTTTGGTCTTAGATTGCATAGTCACAAGTTCTTTAGGAGACATTTTCACAACATTCTTCTTCTTCAGAAAATGCTCCTTCTTGTACTGAGCTTTCTTCACTTGCCTGGCCTTCTCAAATTTCCATTTTTCTTCATTTATGTAAGCCGTCAACATGTGACTTTGGCCAGGAGAGAGATTCAACTCAGGCATAGGAGTGTTTGGGTCCTTGTGCCTGAGATCAATGAAATCCAGGATCTTCTTCGGATCCAGCAAAAGAGGCACATCACTGCCCTTGGCTCTTGTGGCCCTTTGTTGCCTGTCTTTGATGATCTCAACAAGTTCTTCATCATCAGCTTCATCATCATCAGACAAAAATTGGAATGCAACTTGCTTCTTGTGAGGACTTGGCCTCGATCCACGTCCAGCAGTGGCCTTTTTCTTCAGCGAGGTTGGACCTGTTGAGGACTGTAGCAGAGCTGAGGAACTTGTAGAGGCTCCTGAAGCAATAGAGATTCCATTAGTCCGTTGGCACGTGGCAAGATGCATAGGTGCAGAGGACTTTGCAGCTACATCTGAGGATTTTGCAACTGAGGGAGTTGGAGCTGATTTTGAAGAGGTTGCTTGAGGAATACGCCGTGAGGACTTTGAAGAACTTGGCTTTGAGGGCATTGCTATTGAGGGACTTGGCTTAACAACTGATTTCTTTGGTATGACCTTCTTGGGCTTGCTAGCACAAGCCTCAGCAGCAGCAGCAGAATCTTCATTGAGTTTCTTCACTGTTTATTTTGCAACTTTGGCCAATTTGGCTTGTCGCTTGGCCCATTCTCTGGGAAATTCCTCACCTCACCTGATGCTTGAGGGATCAGCTTCTTGGCCTGGAGCCAATGGAGGTCTTGGACATGGAGGGTTAACCGCAAGTTTCTTCATGTACCTTGGAGTAACATATTGATACTCCCTCCATTCTCTTGCCCATCTTCTTTCAATCCGCTGAATGCGCACTTTATGCTGATTTTTGTTCTCCTTGCCATGAGTGGCTTCATCAGGAGTGCAATATTCATCATAGATATCTTCAGGGATTTCAAACATTGTATTTGTTTCAGGCATCTTTCCTCCTTTCTGAGGACGTTTACCATCGGCCATTTTCTTCACTTGAGGATTTTAAACAATCGAAGTTTCTGAGGAGGTATGCAATTTGTCTTCGAGGAACGCTGCCAATGAGTTAAGTTGATGAGAACCTAGTGATTCAGCAGCGGACATGTGTACCTGTGAATAGAGTATAGGTGCAAAGAATTTGGAGAGGTCATATGCATTCTCAGAATTTTTCAAAAGAATCAAGTTTGAGGAATTTGACCATGTGTGTCTTGAGGAATTTCACTAAGCTTTCTTGACTTAGGTTCGAGAGTTGTATAAATTTGAAAATCTACACAACTGAGGAATCTTGAAGAAGAACATAGCTTAGGGAAACAAATCAAGAACAGATGCAACTTGGTGTTCAAGGATATGGAAGTTGAAGAATAAACACCTTTTGAAAATTTTGTGGAAATCATCAGAATCAACAAGGGCAGTAAAACAGATTTTATTTACCCTTGATGAAGAACACATCGATTTGGGAGTAGAAGTGGACAAGTTCGTCAGTCCAGATCTCCCACGGACTAACTTGGTGGTGAGAGATAGCTATGGCGGTGGTAGAGGTGAAGATTTCCGCAGCCAGCGCAAGTACGACAGCGACGAGGTCGAGGCAGTGAAGCTCTTTCTCACCAGCGACGATGGAGTGTAGCGGCGGCGCTAGGTCTGAGAGCTCGAGTGGGATGAGATCGAGCAGAGTAAACGAAGTATGAGGAAGGGAGGGGGTATTTATAGCCGCGGTGAAAAACTGCCCATCCAAAGAATTTGGACGAACATGCCCTTGAACCTTGCCATCCTAGAAACATGTGTCACCCACGTACTGAGAGGTGGAGATCGTGTTAGATCGTGGGTGAATAGTTTAATCCTATCGTGGGATGCAGCAAAAGCCGAAAAATTAGATATGAATATTTTAAAGTTTCGCTCGCAAATTCTTCAGCTGTCAAGGACACAGTGAAGATTTTGAACGGGTTTCAAATAGAACGCATATGAAGAATTTGTGAACAGACTGGGTTGAGCTTAGCATAGAGGGGGAACGGGTCCGATCACAATCACTTAGATGAAAAGTTAACTTGAAGAATTGGCAATAAATGAATGTTGTTGAGGACATGAAAACTCAAATATATATATAGGCAATGAAGAACACCAGTCGGAAAGATTAAAGATTTTGCAAAGTTGAAGAATTTGCAAAAATGAAGAAAAACTCAAATTTGAAGATTTTCAACTTTGGTTGGTGGCATGACCCACCGTATAAGAATGATGATTTCAGACACCGCGTACAATTGTCGTAGGATTATGAGAATCAAATTCTTCATTAATTTCTTCACACTTAGTGGGTTAGTCTTCATTGATTGAAGAAAAACGTTACTTCGTGTGTTGCACATCTAAGTCATCAATTTTACATAAGTGTTTGGATGTGTGTCCTTTCAAAGGACATTTGAAGATTCTAAGATATTTAGCTCACACCGTAACTTGTTAAATCTCTTCTCATCCAAGGGCTTTGTGAAGATATCTGCCAGCTGATCTTCAGTCTTCACGTGGTCGATGGAGATGTCGCTCTTCAACACATGATCACGAATAAAATGATGACGAATCTGGATGTGCTTTGTCTTCGAGTGCTGAGCTGGGTTGTGAGCAAGCTTGATGGCACTCTCTTTGTCGCAGTAGAGTGGCACATTATTCAAATTGATGCCATAGTCCTTGAGGGTTTGCTTCATCCATAGCAATTGAGCACAGTAAGAACCAGCATCAATGTACTCAGCTTCAGAAGTAGAGAGTGATACGCAATTCTGCTTCTTTGAGGACCAACATACCAAGGATCGTCCGAGGAAATGACTTGTGCCTGATGTTGACTTGCGATCCACCCGATCACCAGCATAGTTAGTGTCAAAATATCCAATGAGATCAAAAGCCGAGCCCTTGGGATACCATAACCCAAGTGTTGGTGTGTGAGCTAGATATCGAAGAATATGTTTCACAGCCTTGTGGTGTGACTCCTTCGGTGTAGCTTGAAATCAGGTACACATGCAAACACTAAGCATAATATCTGGCCTAGATGCACATAGATACAAGAAATAGCCAATCATGGAGTGGTATACCTTTTGATCAAAGTCTTTACCATTTTCATCGCTGCATAGATGGCCATTTGTGGGCATAGGGATTTTGATGCCTTTGCAATCTTGCATGCCGAATTTCCTCAACACATCCTTGAGGTATTTCTCTTGAGATATGAAGATGTTGTTGCGTTGTTGATGAATTTGAAGACCTAATAAGAGTTTAAATTCTCCCATCAGAGACATTTGATATTCTTCACTCGTCATATAGGCAAATTCGTCACTGTAACGTTGGTTAGTACAGCCAAAGATAATATCATCAACATATATTTGGCACACGAATAATTCATCATCATAAGTTTTGGTGAAAAGAGTTGGGTCAAGTGAACCGGGTTTGAAGCCTTTCTTCATGAGGAATTCCTTCAAAGTATCATACCACGCCCGAGGGGCCTGCTTGAGGCCATAGAGGGCCTTATTGAGTCTGAAGACATGGCCAGGATGCTTTGGATCTTCAAAACCTAGTGGTTGAGCAACATATACTTCTTCCTCAAGTTTACCATTGAGGAATGCACTTTTCACATCCATTTGATATAAGATGATATTATGATGGTTAGCATAAGCAAGCAATATGCGAATAGCCTCAAGTCTAGCAGCAGGTGCAAAAGTTTCATCGAAATCAATTCCTTCAACCTGTGTGTAGCCTTGGCTACAAGACGAGCCTTATTCCTCACCACAAGGCCATTTTCATCTTGCTTGTTGTGGTAGATCCATTTTGTGCCGATGATATTGCGCTTGCGTCGGTCTGGTTGCTTGACAAGCTCCCACACATTGTTGAGCTCGAACTGATGTAATTCCTCTTGCATAGCTTGAATCTACCCAGTCTCCAGAAATGCCTCATCAACTTTGGTGGGCTCTGTGATAGAGACAAAAGCAAAAGGCCCACAAAAGTTAGACAAATGTGAAGCTTTTGAGCGTGTGAGAGGACCTGGTCCATTGTTGTCGTTGATGATTCTCTTAATCTGCACTTCGTTTGCAATACGAGGATGAGCAGGTTGACGACTTGGATTAGGCTCAGCATTTTCTTCAGAGCCATTTTCTTCAGGTGCACCAACATGATTTTCTTCACGTACTGGAATGACTTCTTCAACAGATTCTTCAGTGGGTATGACATCCTCAGTAGCCTTGAACTTGATGGATTCCTCAGGTGACATTTCATCTAGCACAGCAGGTAGGTGCTCTCTTTGCGAGCCGTTAGTTTCTTGAACCGCACATCTACAGTTTCAACAACATTGTGGTGATAGGTGTTGACTCTGTAGGTGTGCGAGTCCTTTCCCTAACCAAGCATAAAACCTTCATGTGCTTTCGGTGCAAATTTAGAATTGTGATGAGGATCTCTAATCTAGCATTTAGCACCGAAGACTTTGAAATAACTCACGTTGGGTTTCTTGTCAGTGAGGAGTTCATATGAGGTCTTTTTGAAGAATTTGTGAAGATATACCCTGTTGATGATGTGACATGTAGTATCAATAGTGTCAGACCAGAAACGAGGAGGTGTCTTGTATTCATCAAGCATAGTGCATGCCATCTCAACAAGAGTCCTGTTCTTGCGCTCCACGAAGCCATTTCGCTGAGTGTAAGGGGCAGGTTATTCGTGAGTAATACCAAGTTCATCAAGATAATCTTCAATACCACTGTTCTTGAACTCGGTACCCTTATCACTCCAGATATGCTTGATCTTCACACCGAAGTTCATAGATGCCCTTGAGGAAAATCGTTTGAAGACTTCCTACACTTCAGTTTTGTAAGTGATGATATGCACCCATGTGTACCGAGAATAATCATCAACAATAACAAAGCCATATAGGTGTGACACCCTTGATTCAATCATACACTAATCATACACACAAATGTGTATGATCAAGATCAAGGACTCACGGGAAGATATCACAACACAACTCTAGACACAAATAAAAATAATACAAGCTTTATATTAGAAGCCATGGGCCTCGAGGGCTCAAATACATAAGCTCGAATACACAAGAGTCAGCGGAAACAACAATATCTGAGTGCAGACATAGGTTAGACAAGTCCGCCTTAAGAAGGCTAGCACAAAAGCAACATCGATCGAAAAGGCAAGGCCTCCTGCCTGGGAGCCTCCTAACTACTCCTGGTTGTCGGCGGTCTCCACGTAGTAGTAGGCATCGACGGTGGCATCTAGCTCCTGGGCTCCGACATCTGGTTGCATCAACCGAAAAGAAGAAGAAAGGGGGAAAAGGGGGAGCAAAGCTACCGTGAGTACTCATCCAAAGTACTCACAAGCAAGGATCTACACTACATATGCATCGGTATCAATGAAATGGGTTGTATCTGTGGACTGGACTGCAGAATGCCAGAAGAGAAGGGGAAAGCCTAGCCTATCAAAGACTAGCATCTTCAAGCAGCTCCAAGCATCTTGCAGCAGCAGAAGAGATAAGAGTAGCATAAGGTAAAGTAGTAGTAGTGACATCAACCTCGGCCACAGATCCTTTCTCGACTCCCCGCGAGAAAGCAATCCCAAAGCCATACTATCCATTTCTCATCATGAGTATCCAGTTCTAGTTGTATCGATCGGGATACAACTCCAAGTGTCCGTTACCATAGGACAGGCTATCGATAGATGTTTTCTTTCCTGCAGGGGTGCACCAACTTACCCACCACGCTCGATTAACTTCGGCCGGACACACTTTTCTGGGTCATGCCCGGCCTCGGCCAAACAATACGCCGCAACCCGACCTAGGCTTAATAGAGAGGTCAGCATGCCGGACTAAACCTATGCCCCCAGGGGTCATGGTCCATCGCCCCAGGAACTCCTGCACGTTTTAGGGCGGCCGATGAGCAGACCTAGCTACCTCCTTAAAAGGCGGTGCTTACCAAGACAACCCGCGCCTACGCTCACCATCGACGCCTATTAAGCTTCGGCTGATGCATACGACACAGAACGCCCATACTATGCCCACATGATGGTTAGTGCTATCAGGCCAGAGGCCCCTCGGATCAAATATCCAAACCGTTAATGTGTTGGTAGTACGGTCACGAGCAGAGATTCACGAAAGATGTTACCCCATCGCGCCGTCTCGAGGACTTGTGGCAAGGGCAAAGAATGCCCGACCATGCCTCGTATTCAACTCTCGGGTACCCTCCAGGTCAACCCGTCTCCACATCACTCGCGGGTACCCCTCAGGGTCGACCCGCCTTCCAAGTAACAATTGTAAATTCCAAGTATCCGCGTGTCCAAACATCAAGGGGAAAAACCAAGGAATCACCCCTGGTGAATTCCACTCGATGTAATCATCAAGGTGAACGTAAGAGGAACCCCCCTCGAGGTCCACACTTGAGGGGTTGCACGACAGAGTCGTATCGGAAGTGGTTAAGGAGGAAATCACCCTCAATGACCACGACCGAATAGCTACACTACAGGGTTAATATCAGAAGTTCTGATGAGGTCTCATTCTCGGTACTCGATAGTAACTCTGTAGAGTCGAGCAACAAAAGGGGCGTGATGTGATGTGAGGTGTCGGGCTCTGGTCGTCGATCACGTTAATCGAGTCGTCGATGATGAAGCAAGGGCAACAAGGACAAGGTGGGGGTCACTGATGGATCACTAACCAACTTATACTAAAAGTTTAGGATAAGCAGGTAAGGTAACAATAAGTAGGTTACAAAAGCAGGCTATGCATCAGAATAGGAGCAAACAATAACAGTAGCAAAATCTAATGCAAGCGTGAGAGAATGGAATAGGCGATATCAGGATGATCAAGGTGGGGGGGCTTGCCTGGTTGATCTGGCAAGTAGGAGAGGTCATCAACTCCGTGGTTGATCGGGGCAACAACGGCATCAATCTCAGTGTCTAACGAGAGAAGAGGGGGAAGAAATAGTAAATACGGAGCAAACAAGGCATAACAAAACATAACATGACAAAACGAGATGCGGGGGGTGACCTAACGCGGTACTAGGTGATACTGGCAAAGGGGGAAACATCTGGGAATGTTTTCCCGAAGTTTGGTATTTTCGGACAAATGAAACGGAGAGGACGGTTGCATGTTCGCTATGTTAGGGACGTGTGGCGGACAAATGGACCGAGTATTCGGATTCGTCTTGAAATTCTGAGCAACTTTCATATATAACACACTCTTAGCAGGCCACAGTGGATGACAGATGGGTCCAGAGGGCCCAGTTGACCAGTCAACATTGACCGTTCAACAGATGAATAGTACAGGGGAGGGTCCCACATGTAAGTGTCTTAATGACTTATGAAATGATTTTCCTTTAATCCAAAATAAGAGGGACCCACATGTCATTGGTTGTACACTTTAACAGAGGGATTTAGTGAGCTGTTTTATCTAAGGGGCCCACTAGAAAGTATGTAATTAGCAGGGGTAGCCTAATCAGAGGGGAGGTTTGTCCCTAAGCTAAACAGGGGCCGGCCGGGCACACATGGGCGCTGGCAGCCTCAGCCACAACCAGCAGCGGTGGCGGCAAGACGGAAGCGCCATGCCTCGGGCGGCAGCTCGGAGGGAAAGGGGGGGGCAGAGAAGTAGCAATGAAGCGGCCGCCCAGGCAAGCAAAGATGCGAGCAGGGCAAGCGGGTAGGGCGGCAGGCAGCTACGACACGGTCGGCGGCATGCCGAGCAGGCGTGTTCGCGCGGCCACCGCAGAGGGCTGCAGCAGCTGCGGGGGAGGGGGGCAGCGGCAAGCACGGCCATGTGCGGACGGCGAGCGCGGGGGAACGGCCGGGCGGCGGATGGATGCGGGGCACAATCGGCGGCCTACGGCACTGGATTCAAAAGGAAGGAGAGGAGAATCGCCCGAGGGCTCACCTGGGAGGCCGTTGGCGAGCGTGATGTGGGTCGGAGATGGCTGGAGCGGCAGGACGACGGGGCGGCAGTGGCGTCCGTCAGAGATGAAAGATGACGCAAGAGGCGATGGTGTTGCTTTCCGGCCTCGATCTGTTGATGTAGAAGACGTAGGCGACCGCGATGGGGCTGCTGGATATAGTCCTAGCCAGTGGGGAGCGCGGCGGCCGCGCCTACGAAGGCAGCCATGGTGGGCGGAGCATGGGTGTGCGTGGGCGAAGAAGAGAGCGGTGCGAGGGAGAGGGATGAATGAGGGCTAGGGTTCGGTTAACGGGTGCGGCGGTGTTTTGTAGGGCGCCGAGGGTGTGCCCGATGGCCGCCACGCACGGCATGGCGCGCCCATGGCCGGTGGATGGTGGGCATGATCCCCCTGCCCCCTGTAGCAGGGTTGGGGATGACTCCTGTTGGGATGGGTCTTCTTCTATTGTTAAATGGGCCAAAGTGCATTAGGGGCTTTCTCCTTCTTTTTCTCCTTCTCTGCTTTCTGTTTTTTATAGCACTGCTTCTATTTAGTTAAGCTATCAAAAGATTTTTCAAAATATGAAACTTGGCTCATAATTAGTATTGCAATTTTTGACACCGTAACAAAAGATTTGAGGTCATTTTGAAAAGTTTAGAATTGTGTTTGAATTTAAAAGGTTCGTTAAGATGTTGTTGGACCACTACATTAAATCCCGGGGGATTTTGGAAAACCAAAAGAGGTTGTTTTCATCATGACAAATACCTGGGGATTATTTGCAACATCACGAACATTTTTGTTTGCATGATAGAAGAAGTAAATATTGGACCTGTATTTCAAATGTAATTTGGTTTTGATTTTCATCAAGTGACAAATTAGTCTGAAAAACATGATGACATGGCATCATTAAAAGGGAGATCACTGTAGCATGATTATCCGAGCGTCACAATTCTCCTCCAATACAAGAAATCTCATCCCGAGATTTAGGAGGGGAGTAAGGGGAAAGACTCGGGAAGGACGAAGCTCAACACAAGATAGGTACCTCGGGGCTATCTCAGTGAACGTGGCAGAGAGGCATCTCTTGAGTAGAAATTCAAGAAAGTCATCGAGAGCAAGGTATGGAGGTGCAATAAGAAGCTTCAACTGGGTAGGCAATCTTTCGTTGCCTGAAACAGAGGGTGAAAGGGGGTTCAGTGCAATGGGAATAAGTATTGCGTCTGACACCATAATAAATCACTAGGAAGATGGCTCTTGAATCTCATACGAAGTCAAGCGGGTGGAAAAACTTTGGAAATAGGGATGCATAGGTGAGTCAGGTTTCGATCCTGTGGAACTATGGGTTATGGGCCCACCATGTGGGTTAAAAGTAGGAAGGACACTGACAACTTGCTAGCAAGGCATGTCAAAGGATAGCCTGTCAATTATGTTGGCAACAACATTGGTACCAAGGGCGAGAGACGAAGAGAACTATTTTCTTGCTCGCAAGGCGAGGCGGACTAGTAGGCAAAGTTCTCGTCCATCGGTGGTTAGCGGAATGTCATCAACAATAGTAACAGGGTCTTTCTGGCAGAGTTGTACACTGAGGTGTTTGCATAAGCGGGAAAATAATACTGCTTAGATCATATAGGTCACAAGAAAGAAATAAAAAACAATGGAAAGGCAAACTTGATTATTAGTTTAACCGGACCAGGAAGGAAAATGTGCTTATACCAAAGTATTATAGTGTAAGCTTCCCAAGAACAATCAGAGCATGTTATACATGACATGCCATCAAGTACTTATCCATTTAGTTAATGGGACAAGGAGAATCACGATGTTTACCCATACAGCGGTGTTAGGATAATTGATCAAGAAACATTTAGCATTGTGCGTCCAATGTTCTTTGTTGATGAACAAAGTACCACAATCATGCTTCGAGATAGCATTGACATGACCATCAGGTAAAGGTCAGTCTTTGGATACACAAAGGATCCATCGAAAACAACTTATAAATTTAAGTCGTACAATTTCAGCAAGGAAAAGATGAAGATGGGGCCCATGGGCTCAGCAACAATTCATCGAGGGGGCAAGGATGATATTTCTCATCATGAACTCGATTAATAACCTGGAAGAGCTTAGAATATTGATGATGATCACGACATATTTGTCGAGAGGTTTCATGATGATGTAATCGATCGGCAATGACATCAAGTCAAAGGAATGATGAAACAAATTGTTATTGGTACCATGGGTACGACACAAACTCGAAATCAAGCTTGTTGTTCGAGGTGAAATGATAGGATGCGAGAAGATCGACGCAAGCTTTGCTTGTCGTCGGAAGTTGCTCCGGGCATAAGGACCAGGTAGCACAGTTAAAACTCGCACGATAGTGATATAGCCAAACAGGCTAGGAATGACGTGAGGTGGTATCTAACTCCCCAGCAACAAAGTACTAGGAGTGTTGTATTATCGAGTGGAATTGATTCATTGTTCGGTGGTCTCGCTTGACGACAACCCAGATGCTGTGGAGTTAGTATGACAGGGGAAAATACTACTCCATCGAAAAGTTTATAGGGCGTAGTATAATAGGATGATATCCTCGACATAGTTAAGTATAGGGGTTGGACAAGCATATTGATTTGCAGAACAAGTGCTTTAACTTGCCCGCGGCATGGGATCAAAGAAGAACAATCACGGTCGTGACCATGATTGCAAATAATAAATTTACAGATGCAAGATGAGCTTATACCAAGGGACCATTTGATTATAAGAGAAGCTTCCATGATAAGATCTACATCGTGTCTATGGGCAAGAACACAAAGTTCAAGGTCGACTCCCACTTCTTCAATGCATAACCTTTCATTCACTCCTCGTTTTTCGAAGAAATTGTAGTGCAGAGGATTTAGCTGGCGAAGTACTAGAAGAGTAAGACTCGTGAGAACTCTCAGGTTCACAGGATTATGGAAGGCACAAGTTCAACCCATCGGGGCATTTTTACGAATCTATACAACCATCAACCAAGCAAAAGATACGAGTTCAAAAGAAGAGTATCGGACTCAATCAGATAAAGAAGGGGATGCAAAGGCATCGGCTTACAAAAACGTCTGAATGATTCGATGCTTGGGTAGAAAGGAAATTATGATTTCAAGACAAAGGATCAGAAGCAGAGGCTTTGATCAAAAGATGAGTAAGTTGAATAGACTTAGAGGTGTACCCGATCAAATCAGGATCGGGCAAGAACCAGCTCATATCTGGAAGGATGTCTGAGCCGGAAAGAAATTTCCAAAGATTAATTGATGATTGCGAGCATTCGCACACACGCTGAATCCATAGGAACAAAATGACAATCACAAGGAATTCTAAAGAATATTGCTAGACATATGGAATTAATCCTAATGCAAGCAGGCCAGGAGAATCAAGAGCAATAGGCTGTAGAGGATTTTGAAAGATCAGATAGCCTTTTTAGGTATTTTGGAAAGCAAATGAACAACTGGGGACGAACGAACCCCGGTTAAGTGAATTATCCGTAGTGCAAAAAGAAGCTGCAAAGCAAAAGGCACAAAGGATTCTCGAAACAACGAAGGGTACTAGGGGGTATCTTGAAATAACAGGAGCAACTGGGGATGAAGGTACAAGCGGCAAGGATGTTATTCACGGGGATTATCGGTGGTCAGGAACTGCAAGGCAGTTGACACAGTGTCTTGAGAAACATCTAGGAGTATCTGCAGAATCTTCTAGCGAAGCAAGCGATCATCTATAATGTCGGGGCTCTGCGGGAGGAAGTGGGTACGAGAGCCTAATGTCAGAGTTAGTAAAATGTTTAACCCGAATAGACGAGAGATCAGAGTCCCAGAGTATAGACGAGGAATAAAAGATCCTAATACCACCTAATGGCAATCTGGGCCCATAAGACACACAACCATGTTAGTAAAAGTTTATTTTTTGTAGTGACTAGACTCGACTTCGGCCAAGGAGTTGGAAAGGGGCTACCTACAGGCAGTCGGCTCTGATACCAACTTGTGACACCCTCGACTCAATCATACACTAATCATACATACAAATGTGTACGATCAAGATCAAGGACTCACGGGAAGATACCACAACACAACTCTAGACACAAATAAAAATAATACAAGCTTTATATTACAAGCCATGGGCCTCGAGGGCTCGAATACATAAGCTCAAATACACAAGAGTTAGTGGAAACAACAATATCTGAGTACAAACATAGGTTAGACAAGTCTGCCTTAAGAAGGCTAGCGAAAAAGCAACATCAATCAAAAAGGCAAGGCCTCCAGCCTAGGAGCCTCCTAACTACTCCTGGTTGCCGACGGTCTCCACGTAGTAGTAGGCATCGACGGTGGCATCTGGCTCCTGGGCTCCGACATCTGGTTGCATCAACTGGAAAGAAGAAGAAAGGGGGAAAAGGGGGAGCAAAGCAACCGTGAGTACTCATCCAAAGTACTCGCAAGCAAGGATCTACACTACATATGCATCGGTATCAATGAAATGGGCAGATCGTGGACCGGACTGCGAGAATGCCGAAGAGAAGGGAAAGCCTAGCCTATCAAAGACTAGCATCTTCAAGCAGCTCCAAGCATCTTGCAGCATCAGAAGAGATAAGAGTAGCATAAGGTAAAGTAGTAGTAGTGACATCAACCTCGGCCAGAGATCCTTTCTCGACTCCCTGCGAGAAAGCAATCTCAGAGCCATACTATCCATTTCTCATCATGAGTATCCAGTTCTAGTTGTATCGATCGGGATACAACTCAAAGTGTCCGTTACCATAGGACATGCTATCGATAGATGTTTTCTTTCCTGCAGGGGTGCACCAACTTACCCACCACGCTCGATTAACTCCGGCTGGACACACTTTTCTGGGTCATGCCCGGCCTCAGCCAAACAATACTCCGCAACCCGACCTAGGCCTAATAGAGAGGTCAGCACGCCAGACTAAACCTATGCCCCCAGGGGTCATGGAACATCGCCTCGGGAACTCCTGTACGTCGCGAGGGCGGCCGATGAGCAGACCTAGCTACCTCCTTAAAAAGGCAAGTGCTTACCAGTACAACCCGGCGCGCGCCGCTCAGTCACTGACGTCTATTAAGCTTCGGCTGATGCATACGACGCAGAACGCCCATACTATGCCCACGTGATGGTTAGTGCTATTAGGCCAGAGGCCCCTCGGATCAAATATACAAACCGTTAATGTGTTGGTAGTGCGATCATGAGCAGAGACTCACGGAAGATGTTACCCCATCGCCCCGTCTCGAGGACTTGCAGCAAGGGCTAAGAATGCCCGACCATGCCTCGTATTCAACTCTCGGGTACCCTCCAGGTCAACCCGTCTCCACATCACTCGCGGGTACCCCTCAGGGTCGACCCACCTTTCCAAGTAACAATTGTAAAGTCCAAGTATCCGTGTGTCCAAACATCAAGGGGAAAACCCGAGGAATCACCCCCGGTGAATTCCACTCGATGTAATCATCAAGGTGAACGTAACAGGAACCCCCCTCGAGGTCCACACTTGAGAGGTTGCACGACAGAATCATATCGGAAGTGGTTAAGGAGGAAATCACCCTCAATGACCACGACCGAATAGCTACACTACAGGGTTAACATCAGAAGTGCTGATGAGGTCTCACCCTCGGCACTCGATAGTAACTCTGCAGAATCGAGCAACAAAAGGGGCGTGATGTGATGTGAGGTGTCGGGCTCTGGTCATCGATCACGTTAATCGAGTCATCGATGATGAAGCAAGGGCAACAAGGACAAGGTGGGGGTCGCTGATGGATCACTAACCAACCTATACTAAGAAGTTTAGGATAAGCAGGTAAGGTAACAATAAGCAGGTTACAAAAGCAGGCTATGCATCAGAATAGGAGCAAACAATAACTGTAGAAAAATCTAATGCAAGCGTGAGAGAATGGAATGGGCGATATCAGGATGATCAAAGGGGGGGGGGCTTGCCTGGTTGATCTGGCAAGTAGGAGAGGTCGTCAACTCCGTGGTTGATCGGGGCAACAGCGGCGTCAATCTCGGTGTCTAACGAGATAAGAGGGGGAAGAAATAGTAAATACGGAGCAAACAAGACATCACAAAACATAACATGACAAAACGCGATGCGGGGGGTGACCTAACGCGGTACTAGGTGATACTGGCGAAGGGGGAAATATCCGAGAATGTTTTCCTGAAGTTTGGTATTTTCGGACAGATAAAACGGAGGGGACGGCTGTATGTTCGCTATGTTAGGAACATGTGGCGGACGAATGGACCGAGTATTCGAATTCGTCTTGAAATTCTAAGCAACTTTCATATACAGAACTTTCTCATCCGAGTTACAGATTATTTTATATGATTTTTCAAAGTTTAATGTATTTTTTGAAATAAATTTAAATTCGAAATTAAATAGGAAATTCTATGTGCACACACTGTTAGCAGGCCACAGTGGATGACAGATGGGTCCAGAGGGCCCAGTTGACCCAGTCAACATTGACCGTTCAACAGATGAATAGTACAGGGGAGGGTCCCACATGTAAGTGTCTTAATGACTTATGAAATGATTTTCCTTTAATCTAAAATAAGAGGGACCCACATGTCATCGGTTGTACACTTTAACAGAGGAATTTAGTGAGCTGTTATATCTAAGGGGCCCACTAGATAGTATGTAATTAGCAGGGGTAGCCTAATCAGAGGGGAGGTTTGTCCCTAAGCTAAACAGGGGCCGACCGGGCATGCACGGGCGCTGGCGGCCTCGGCCACAACCAGCAGTGGCGGCGGCCTCCTGGGCGCTTGGGAAGTGCCCGTGGCCCTGGGTGGCGATCAATGGGAGCAAAGGGGGGAGAAGCAGCGGCGAGTGCCGCCGCATGCAAGCAAAGACGCGAAAGGGGCAAGCGGGGTAGGGCGCGGGCAGCTACGACGCGTCGGGCGGCAAAGCCGAGCAGGCGGGCGTGGCCCGGCGGCCACTACATCGGGCTGCAGCAGCCACGGGGGAGGGGGACAACGGCAAACATGGCCATGTGCGGATGGCGAGCGCAGGGGAACGGCCGGGCGGCGGATGGATGCGGGGCACAGTCGACGGTCTACGGCACTGGATTCGAAAGGAAGGAGAGGAGAGTCGCCAGAGGGCTCACCGGGGAGGCCGTTGGCGAGCGTGATGCGGGTCGGAGATGGCTGGAGCAGTAGGACGACAGGGCGGCAGTGGCGACCGTCAGAGATGAAAGATGATGCAGGCGGCGGTGGTGTTGCTTCCCGGCCTCGATCTATTGATGTAGAAGACGTAGGCGACCGCAACGGGGCTGCTGGATATAGTCCTAGCCAGTGGGGAGCGCGGCGGCCGCGTCGACGAAGGCAGCCATGGCGGGCGGAGCATGGGTGTGCGTGGGGAAGAAGAGAGCGGCGCGAGGGAGAGGGATGAATGGTGGCTAGGGTTCGGTTAACGGGTGCGGCGGTGTTTTGTAGGGCGCCGAGGGTGTGCCCGATGGCCACCACGCACGGCCTGGCGCGCCCATGGCCGGTGGATGGTGGCCACGATCCCCCTGCCCCCTGTAGCGGGGTTGGGGATGACCCCAGTTGGGTTGGGTCTTCTTCTATTGTTAAATGGGACAAAGTGCATTAGGGGCTTTCTCCTTCTTTTTCTCCTTCTCTGCTTTCTGTTTTTTATGGCAACATTTCTATTTAGTTAAGCTATCAAAAGTTTTTTCAAAATATGAAACTTGGCTCATAATTAGTATTTCAATTTTTGACACCATCACAAAAGATTTGAGGTCATTTTGAAAAGTTTAGAATTGTGTTTGAATTTAAAAGGTTCGTTAAGATGTTGTTGGACCACTACATTAAATCCCAGGGTGATTTTGGAAAACCAAAAGAGGTTGATTTCATCATGACAAATGCTACGTCTTGAGCTTGTGTTGGTTTTCCTTGAAGAGGAAAGGGTGATGCAGCAATAGTAGCGTAAGTATTTCCCTCAGTTTTTTAGAACCAAGGTATCAATCCAGTAGGAGGCTCCTCAGAAGTCCCACGCACCTACACAAACAAACAAGAACTCGCAACCAACACAATAAAGGGGTTGTCAATCCCTTCGCGGCCACTTGCGAAAGTGAGATCTGATAGAGATAATATGATAAGATAAATATATTTTTGGTATTTTATAATATAGATAGGAAAAGTATAGATGCAAATAAAAGTAAACTGGAAGCTTGTATGATAAAAGATAGACCCGGGGGCCATAGGTTTCACTAGTGGCTTCTCTCAACATAGCATAAGTATTACGGTGGGTGAACAAATTACTGTTGAGCAATTGATAGAAAAGCGAATAATTATGAGATTATATAGGCATGATCATGTATATAGGCATCACGTCCGTGACAAGTAGACCAACTCCTGCCTGCATCTACTACTATTACTCCACACATCGACCGCTATCTAGCATGCATCTAGAGTATTAAGTTCATAAACAACAGAGTAACACATTAAGAAAGATGATATGATGTAGAGGGATAGACTCATGCAATATGATATAAACCCCATCTTTTTATCCTCGATGGAAACAATACAATACGTGCCTTTTGCTGCCCTAACATCCTTTGGGAAAGGACACCGCAAGATTGAACCCAAAGCTAAGCACTTCTCCCATTGCAAGAAAGATCAACCTAGTAAGCCAAACCAAACTCATAATTCGAAGAGACTTGCAAAGATAACTTAATCACACATAAAAGAATTCAGAGGAGATTCGAATATTTATCATAGATAAACTTGATCATAAACCCACAATTCATCGGATCCGACAAACACACCGCGAAAAGAGTTACATCAAATAGATCTCCAAGAAGATCGAGGAGAACATGGTATTGAGATTCAAAGAGAGAGAAGAAGCCATCTAGCTAATAACTATGGACCCAAAGGTCTGTGGTAAACTACTCACAACTCATCGGAGAGGCCTTGAGGATGATGTAGAGGCCCTCTGTGATCGACTCCCCCTCCAGCGGAGCGCCGGCGAAGGCTCCAAGATGGGATCTCGCGGATACAGAAGGTTACGACGGTGGAATTAGGTTGTTGTGGTATGTTCTGATGTTCTCGGGGTACATGGGTATATATAGGAGGAAGAAGTAGGTCGGTGCACGCCCGAGGGGCCCACGAAATAGGGGGGCACCTAGTAGGGGGGGCCTCCACCCTCGTGGCCGCCTCGGCTGTTGCTTGACTTCCACTCCAAGTCCTCTGGATCACGTTCGTTCCAAAAATCACGCTCCCGAAGGTTTCATTCCGTTTGGACTCCGTTTGATATTCCTTTTCTTCGAAACACTGAAATAGGCAAAAAAAAACAGCAATACGGGCTAGTCCTCTGGTTAGTAGGTTAGTCCAAAAAATGATATAAATGTGTAAAGTAAAGCCCATAAACATCCAAAATGGGTAATATAATAGCATGGAACAATAAAAAATTATAGATACGTTGGAGACTTATCAAGCATCCCCAAGCTTAATTCCTGCTCGTTCTCGAGTAGGTAAATGATAAAAAAAGAATTTTTGATGTGGAATGCTACCTAGCATAATTCTCAATGTAATTTTCTTTATTGTGGCATGAATGTTCAGATCCAAATGATTCAAAATAAAAGTTGATATTGACATAAGAAATAGTAATACTTCAAGCATACTAATCAAAGCAATCATGTCTTCTCAAAATAACATGGCTAAAGAAAGTTCATCCCTACAAAATCATATAGTTAGGCTATGCTTCATTTTTGTCACACAAAAATGCTCCCATCTTATACACCCCCGATGACAAGCCAAGCAATTGTTTCGTACTTAAATAATCTCAAACTTTTTCATCTTTCACGCAATACATGAGCGTGAGCCATGGATATAGCACTATGGGTGGAATAGAATATGATGATGGGGATTGTGTGGAGAAGACAAAAAAGGAGAAAGTCTCACATTGACGAGGATAATCAACGGGTTATGGAGATGCCCATCAATTGATGTCAACATGAGGAGTAGGGATTGCCATGCAACGGATGCACTAGAGCTATAAATGTATGAAAGCTCAACAAAAGAAACTAGTGGGTGTGCATCCAACTTGCTTGCTCACGAAGACCTAGGGCATTTTGAGGAAGCCCGTCGTAGGAATATACAAGCCAAGTTCTATAATGAAAAATTCCCACTAGTATATGAAAGTGACACATATGAGACTCGCTATATGAAGAACATGGTGCTACTTTGAAGCACAAGTGTGGAGAAGGATAGTAACATTGCCCCCTTTTTATTTCTATTTTCTATTTTCTATTTTTCCTTTTTTTGGGCCTTTCTTTTTTTCTTTTCCTTTTTTCTTCTTCTTGGCCTTTCCTCTTTTTTTCTTTTTGGCCTTTCCCTTTTTTTTATTTGGGGACAATGCTCTAATAATGATGATCATCACAGTTTTATTTATTTACAACTGATGAATTACAACCCAAAACTAGAACAAGATATGACTCTATATGAATGCCTCCGGCAATCAAGAGTGACATGTATGAAAAATTATGCATGGTGGCTTTGCCACAAATACGATGTCAACTACATGATCATGCAAGGCAATATGACAATGATGATGCATGTCATAATGATAAATGAGCTAATTTTTTTAAATAATACATTTTTTATTAATTTGTAAAAAATATTACACCCGTTTAAAAGTTTACAAAAATAATGCAGCGTCGGCTCGCAGCAGGTCGACTGCCTCCAGTCAGCCCACAGCAGGCCAACTGGAGGCCTATCAGCTTGCTGCTGGCCGATAGACCTGTCGGCCACAAGTTCAGGTCCAGTTGGCCTGCCGTGGGCCGATAGGCCTGCTCTAGGCCGACTGCTGCATGCACCAATATTTTCCCGCCACCCGTTTCCCGCCGTATGTTCCCGCCAACCCTTCCCCCTCAATATTTCCCCGCCAACTTTTTCCCGCCACCCGTTTTCCTCCATCCGTTTCCTGCCATATGTTCCCGCCAACCCTTTCCAGCCAGACTGCAGTCGTTCTTTCCCGCCATTTTCTCCTCTCTACCTATAAAACCCCCTTCAGACGGAGGTGGATAAGCATTCCAATGTACTATAGTTGAGATGTCCCATTATCCTTTCGATCGTAGTTTTCACCCCGGGATGAGCAGGACTCTTCTGAGGCTAGCTACCGATTTCAGGATGGACAATAGGATAGTTCCATGGGACGAACTCACCGGTAGTGACACCATAATGAATGAGTTGGCTCACGAATTACGTAGGTTTGGGTGGCCTGAAAGGACCTATGAGGAGGTACGTAAATAACTTCTTAGGTTGCATGAAAGGTGGAAGAAGGTGGTGGTGCCGAAGAGTGAAACTTTCAGAAGGATTTTAGCAAATAATCCATCTTTATGGATTGAGGAGAGCGAGGACGAAGATGATATCTTCATCCCGCCACTTCCGGGTTCTGCATCATCGAAGGGCAAGAGTTCTTCGTCGTCGAAGGGCAAGGTTTCTGCATCATCGAAGGGCAAGAGTTCTTCATTGTCGAAGGGCAAGAGTTCTGCATCGATGGAGGATGACGATGATGACTTCATGTAGTTTTATGTTGTATGTTGTAAGTTCACTCGTACGTATCGTTTAATTTAGATGTAGTTCTATGTAGTTGTTTGTACTGTCTTGTTGTATGAGCATTCTGTTCTATCTAAATATGATGTTGTAGTTCGGATCACATAGTACTAAAATAGAGTAGGCATATGTCTCATACATAAGTACATAGTCATTTGTCTCATACATAGAATAGACATAAGTCTCACACATAAATAGATGGTAATGTCTCTACTAATAGATAGAAGCGTCAGTGACGACCTCTGGCCTGGCGGGGAGGCAGATCTAGAAGCGGCATCCATCCCCACCTGTCGGGTGCCCTAATGGGACACGGAGGAATCTCAGACTCTCCCTGGTCATGCTGCGTATCTTGTGTGGGGCTGGTGGAGGAATCAAAAACATGTTCATCCAGTGGGTGTGCTGCGACATCTGAGCCTGTGTGTTATCCTCAGGATGTTGATCACTCCCCCACGTATCATGTGATGCCGACATAGACGCATGATATCCATAGGCTCCTGCACGACGGAACTTTAAGTCATGAAGACTGATGTCGCCTCAACTAATATTGAAAATAATAAATATGAAGACACACACCTGCTGGCTGTGACGGCTGCTCTGGCTCAAACACAAAGCTCGACGAGGGACCGTGGTGCTGTGGCTGTGGAGAAAACACGAAGCTCGACGTGGGACCATAGTGTTGTGGGTGCTGCCACAATGAACTGCCAGGTTGTTCAGGAGGGGTGGCATGGTCGTCGGCTGATGTGCTAGACGTGGATGTGGTTGATTTCGGTGCATGGAGGGACGCGGCTATTGTGGCTGGTGCTGAACAACGTCGCTTCTCCGGGTGCACGTGATAGCCTCGTAGACAGCCCGTATTTTGTTCTGCATCCGTTCCAAGAAGGGTTGTATGACAGGACGGTGATGAAGAAGAGGTCTTGACGACAGTGAATGTCCAAAGGTGGTCACATCATCGTAGAGTTCGTGTGTCAAGGTAGCCTACAAATTTTCAGGATGATTATTAAGTATGCACGCCAATGTATGTGACAACATTACTTAAAGAAAATATATCTTACCGCGTACTGCCTAGAGCCCGAAGTATCATAGCTCGGGTACATATCCGACGGAGTAGGATCAGGTATCTCCTCTGGGAGAGAGTGCTCAACGATGCGTAACCGTGTTCTGGGCATGTAGCGCCGCAAATAGAGATTGAATTCATTGAGTTCAAAATTGTGATTCTCGTGCCATAGATTTGTGTTTGCTGTCTCCCATTCTATAACATACGGCTCTAGTCTTACTAGCCACTCAGCAGTTGTCCTACTCATGCCCTTCCTTGTCGTCCTAAAATTGTGGTGTGTGTTCAGCAATATGAAAGATAATTGTGGTGTCATGCCCTTCGAATTGAGCACTATGAAAGATAATGCAACATTGTAAAACTAGTTAATACCTGTGGATGTGTGATGGCACCGGGTTCTCTGTAGGGGGAGGTAGCTCCAACTGCAGAAGACCAAATTGCCTCATAACCCTCTGTTGTGCCATCTCCTCGACGAAGATATCGAAGATGATCTTCGATTTCGTCATCCAGTAATCTCGGTACCTTGTGCACATCAAAGACATACCACCAGGGTATCTCGCATTTATGGCTGCTTCAGTGTAGGGCTGCCAGATGACCCGAGTGTATGTATCGAACAGCTCGTTCAGTGCCGTGTATGCCTTTCTAGTCTGATCACTAGCAAAGTGTCTCTGCATAAAACAAATGTTAGTAGCCGCTAGCATTGAACTATGTCTGGTGCACACAAAAAATGCATTAAACCATAACACGATACATACCTTGCGACGTGTCCAACACAGACCAAAAGTAGGCATGTCGATGCCATCAGCATCAAACATGGCGTCTATAGGCTGATTAACACGTACATCTGGTCGCCCTATAGAGAACCTCTCCCACGACCACAGTTGTAGGAATAGAGGGCATCCAAGAAGGGCTGGCTTTCTCGATATAAGCTGGCAACCATTGCACATACCTCGGTATGTAGCCGCTAAGACTGCCGAACCCCAACTCCTCTGTCGGATCTGATCAACCGTCTGAGCGCTTGCTATCTCGAGTGCCATAGGGATGTAGAGCGCGCTAATAGTGCTGACATGGTTCTCAACCAGACGCGCGAAAGGTAATAGGCCGACCCATTTCAACCTTCATGACATAACTTTTCAGTTAGTGTCTCCTATTAATATGCATGTCAGTGTGCAAATTAATAAAGCACGTACTGCTGAACCCATCCTGTGTGTATCATCCAGTTCTCCTTAGGAGTGCGAGTGACCAGAGGCTCAACCTTGCGCTCAGACCATATTGCAGCACGATGACCCCTATCAATGTCCCCATTCAGCGACCACATTCCCGACATTCCTGCACATAAAAATTTAGAACATAGGGCCACACTTAATAAAAATTCAGAACATAGTGCCACACTTACTAAAAATTCATAACATAGTGCCAAACTTAATAAAAATTCAGAACATAGTGCCGCGCTTACTAAAATTTCAGAACATAGTGCCACACTTAATAAAAATTCAGAACATAGTGCCACAGTTACTAAAAATACAGAACATAGTGCCACACTTAACACAAATTCAGAACATAGTGCCACACTTAATACAAATTCAGAACATAGTGCCAGACTTAATACAAATTCAGAACATAGTGCCGCACTTAATAAAAATTCAGAACATAGTACCACACTTAATACAAATTTAGAACATAGTGCCGCACTTAATAGTACTCCTAGCTTATCTTCTTCCTCTCCCTCTTACTCCTCTACTTCCTCTACCTCCTCTTCGTTCCTAGTTGCCTCGTCCACGCCCAGTGACGAAAGCGGGACAATTAGTGTCCCTATGGCCAAATTCATTGCATAGAATGCATTGCCTAGTCGGACCTCCTGCTTCAGATTCATCCATATCATTCTGGATGCGCTGACACTACCGTCTGCCTCTACTTGTACGCATATGCTCTGGGTTTGGAATGTAATGCCTTTCAGCGAGGTTGACGCTGTTGAAGTTACCCATTGATCGAAAACCCATCAGCTCACCTGTCCAGGTATTGAGGACAGACTCTTTTAGAAGAAATGGAAACACAAACGATATTGCGTCCATTCCTAGTTGTCCGCAAGCAGCAAGTACATGTGACCAAGGTAGGTGAAGCAATTTCGGTTTGTTGCATGTGCACTCACACGTTGGCCAGGCTTCATTACCAATTCTCACCTCGTGCGTCCTTAGCTCATTTGCACATCTGAATTTGTTGTTGGCTAAGCGGACCTCAAACCTTCTTTCTTGATTACCGATGGCGACTACAGTGTGTGACCTTGCTTTTTGCATCTTGTTGTCCATGTACTTCGTGACTCTTTCACAGTAACGTGTATTCGGGTTGTTCAAAATATGCTGCTCTGCTTTTTGGCGTCTATCTCTGAAATACTTCACGGTGCCATAAAAATACCCTCAACAATGGCTGTAAGTGGCAATGCCTGGTTTCCTCTAAGGACAAAGTTGTATGTTTCTGCGAGGTTCATTGTCATGACACCGTACCTTGCTCCAAATGTGTCATGTAGCAAAGACCACCTCTCCAGAGGCTCATGCTCTATCAACTGCTCGAAAGTTTTAATCGACCTCCCGAGCCTTCTCCTAGTACCAGGTGGGTCAAAGCCTGGAAGGTCACATAGCCCAACAGGCTCCTCCTCCACGGCCGTTGTTCCTGCTGCAAATCAGGCAAGAATCGCTTCAACATGTGCCCTCACCGCTGCATCTCTTGCAGCTTTCCTGTCCCTCACGTGTCTCTGCATGCACACATTAAGTTTGTCACGTATCAAATTGTACTTCCATAACTGGTTCTGCTTGCAGAGTTTTTTGAACATATTCATCAGGTTCTTATTTCTAACCTGCAAGAAGAAATTAGCCCCTAGATGGCGCATTCACCAACGGCTCTGCAAGTCCAGCCATGGAGTTTGTTCCTCGGGGCCTGGGTTTGTCAGTGTCCTTATCGCACTGAGTATACCTGCGTGCCTGTCATGAAGGATGCACACGTTGGGCTTCTCCTTCACAACTGATATTTTCAAGTGCCTGAAGAACCATGTCCAACTTTCAATGTTCTCACTCTCCACAAAAGCAAATGCGAGTGGGACAACTTGATTTTGGCCTCTTGACCTATGGCTGTCAGGATCTGACCCTTGTACTTTCCTGTGAGAAATGTACCATCAACACATATCACCGGTCGGCAATGCCTGAAAGCTTTGATGCATACACTGAAAGAGAAGAAGAGACGATGCAGCACCCTCACAGTTGGGAACTCTGGCATGAACAGGTCTTGGATATCGATATAGGTGCCTGGATTCCGCTGCTGCAAGGTGTGGAGGAGCTGGACAATAGAGTCATATGCATCAAAATAAGAACCAAATCTCCTCTCAAGCGCCGCATGCTTAGCCCTCCAAGCCTTGCCATAAGAAATTCTGTACTTGAACCTGGCGAAGACTTTTGTCTGGACTGCCTTCGCTTCCATAGCTTTGCCCTGCACTATCTCATCGTAAAACAACCGAGCAATACGCGCGGATGAAAGGTTGGCATGATCTTGAGGGATGGAGGGAATAAGACAAGTGTGATTAACTAAGTCACTGATAATCCAACTTGTGCCATACTTAGGGAGATAGCCGTGCACCCTGGCAAGACAATCTGCGTTCCTGCAAACCATTGTCAGGTATTTCTAACTTGACACCTGAGCAGTGAAAACCCTTTGCGTGGACATTGCCCAGTTTGTTATTGCATCCTTCAGAGCTTGCTTGTTGGGATACATAGCACCCGTTGCAATATTGTTCTGGTGATATTACCAGGTAGAATCATGTCCATTGTTCACGACCATAGCAGATGAGAACTCATGATTCCATGATGCAGGACTCGGGACCTCCTCTGCATTTTCTTCTTCATCCGACTCGTCTGAATCATAGGCATGACCCAAATCAACATCAGTGTCTTCTTCTTCCATCTGGTCCTGCATGTGCCCATCTACCTCGTCAGCGTCCACCTTGCCATTGTATTCACCATCGGCATTTCCCCCTTCTACCTGACTATTCTGCCCTGGTTCATAACCATAATGATGTAGGGTGGAACCCTATAGCGTTGATCTTTCACGTTTGGAGTGGGATCCCTCGAAGAACACGATGAACACGGGGAAGAACGGGGAGAAATCACAAGGGGAAACACTCAAGAGCAAGTCCAAATCACACATCCACTAGACAATCAAACACATAAGGTCACAAGGTACATGAACAACAAAGGGAAAGATACAAGGTAAAGTTCATCTCCAAGAGGAGGTCTTGATGATATCCTAGACGGATCTTCCCACAAGGGGGTCTTGATGATATCCCGCGGGATCTTCTCCTAGATGGAGGTCTTGGCCTCCAATGGAGTAGTGGTCTCTCTCTCTCTCTCAAGAGTAGAGATAGGTAGGAGCAAAGCTCACCTAAGAATGAGCTATCACTTTGCTAACCCTAGAAAGGAGGTGGAGGAGGTCTATTTATAGTCCAAGGGGCGAAGGGGTACATGGGCTTCGGCCCAAGTCACGCACGCAGGCGGGGTCCGAATGATCCGGATGGTGGCCCGGATGATCTGGGTGTCGGGGGTCCGGATGATCCGGGCGACCGTCCGGATGATCCGGCTTCGTCGAGCATGTTCTGTTGTCTTCGGGCACGTTAGCCGGATCGTCCGGGAGGTCGTCCGGATCATCCGGGCTCGGTCCGGATCGTCCGGCTGGGTGTCCGGATGATCTGGGCAACTCCAGTCTTGCTCCATTCTTCTTCTTCCTTTCTTCCGTCTTCTCTTCCATGCTTCCCTCGCAGATGGTGTAGTCGTTCCTTGGCGCTTGCACTCCTCCTCGTCGTCCGTGAAGTTCCGACAATACCTATGCATGCACACGGGAGAAGTGTCAAGTAGTATGCCATCCTCGAAGGGGTCAAGTGAGCACATGTAAAGTAGATGATTCACCTTAGTGTGTGTGAAGTAGATGTCGCACGTGTCACTTGCCAAATGGGCTCTTGACATGGTGATGTCCGTAGGATGCTTCGCATCATCCCCTCCCCCTTGGGAAAGATCCGACCTCGGATCGAAATCCAAATCACCATGGGAAAGAGATGATGTCGTCGTGTAGAAGTGGACGATCACCAAGCATTCGTCATCTTGTAGTTCCAAATGGGCACTCTCCAATGTCGCACCGTCTTGTAATTCCTTCAAAAGTAGCAAAGATAACAAGCACTTGGAAAAACAAATGTGGTTGTCGTAAGAGCAAAACCAAGCATTCAAGAGGTGATTCACCTAACAAGTGTTGTCGTCAAGCATAGCATATGGTTTGACAAAGAAGTGTGGCATGGCATCTGAGCATATAAATTGAGCACAATCAAGTATATCATGGGAACAAGCATGCAAATGGGAGGTCAAGATGCAAATATATGTGATAAGTGAACAAGCATCTACCTCAAGGTCATAGCAAGCATGCATAAAGAGCTCAATGAACGGTCTATGGTAGGCATAAGAGTCATTCACAACACCAAATATAGTGAAATGTCTAAACACACGGGGCAAGTGCAAGACAATCCAAGCATAACGTGCATAGGGTGTAGTGAAGATATCGTGGCACTCAACACAAAGGAAAGAGCAATTGTTCAACATGTGTGAGGCATGAGCATATATGTCATCAACCCAAGAAATCAAGTAGTGGAACATGGGTGATGCAATATAGCGAGCATTCATAGCTATCAAATCAAGCAAGCTAGTAGTGCGAAGATGCAACATACTAGGAGGAATCATGGCAAACATGTCATTGGTGCAAATAGTGGGCATGAATACTTCACAGGTCATAGCACAAGCATGAAAGCAAGATATGAGTACAATATCATGAATGTATTGGCGAGAGGCCATATGTGAATAGCAATGGGTTATCATGACTCTCCCAACACAACAAGCATCAATAGAATGGGGCACATGATAAACATGGCAAAAGCAACAAGGATCTCCACCAAGCATGCAAATACACATAGGAATATCATAATGGAGAATCATGGGTAGATGCAAACAAGGGTCACAATTGCATGGCAAAGGCATAGAAGCAAGCATAGCATGCAAAGTGAACACGGTAAAATGGGCATAATGTGAGAAGTGGTAAATGGCCCATAGCCGTGTGAGAGCCAAGTAGAGGAGTTGCGCGTAGTCCTTGCGCGAAGGGAACGGTGGTAAGGATAGTCCACGGGATCCCAAATCGTCATTGCTCTCAAGAGCTCATTTTGTCAACTCGTGGGATTGCGAAGTTGACAAGTATTCATGGGTACCTACACAAAAGAGACACAAACGAAAGAAATTGTGTGTGTGGTAAATGTACACATCATCCATCATGATGTGTATGTGCACGTGTGAGTTAGTACAAGATAAGCATCGCTCAAAGAAATTTTATGCATGGTATAAGAACATGTCATCCATTATGAAAGAATAGTTATTATGTATGACACGATGGGGACACAAATTGAGAATGCAAGTATATGGCACATCAATAGTATGTTTATTCGTGGGGAGCATATGGTGCACACACGTATTGGGATCATGCAATGGATGGGATGGATCAAAATCTCCTAAAATGTATGAGGAAACTATGGGGGTCTCCTCATGAGCAATATCGGAAACATCACATGGAGAAAATGGACAACATCCAAAACAATGCATATCCAAAGCTAGGTGGTCATGGCATGGCATATGAGATAAATGATGCAAAGGGAGCATATCAATATCATCACAAGAAAAACAAATGCCAATAACCATGGGCTTGTCATCTATGCCATATGTGCAAATTGGGTTTATTTTAATGGCATATGCATAGTCACTATGAAGAGATATCAAATAATACATATGGTTGATCTCATGCATAGCATATGACAAGTCAAGCGGATTATCAAACATGATGTGACCTAAAGAATTGTCACAAGAAATCCTATGTAACATGGCATCACAACTAATAGACTCCACAATAAAATCATCATACTCATCATAAATGGGCAAATCATCGCATGGGGAAATCATACTAGCATGAAGCATGGCAATAGGTGGATCAACATCATGCAAGCAATCAATGTCAAGAATGTCCACTAGTGGGACTAGAGCATCACCTTCACCTATGTTACCTTTGTCATTCCACTCAAGTGGTGTAGGTGAGGTGGGAAAGACCAAATGGTGGTCACCATCATCATCTTGATGGAACCATGTGGGCGGTGCATCATAATCCACCATGGCCATCGTCTTGTCCAAAGGGAGGACGAAGTCGTCGAGGATTGGCGCGTCATCATAAATGGGACCTAGCACCAAACGAGAAGACACAATAGAGATAGAGATCAAGTTGTTAGAAATGCAAATGGCCTCACGAGACCTATCAACTATCTCACTCTCTCTATGTGGTGGTTCACTCACTCCCTCAAAATAGGTGCAGTCAGACTCACGTATGGTGGAGTCACTCATCTCACTCAAGTGGTGGGGGTTGTGGCTCTCCTCACATGGGAATTGTGGCAACTCATCATATATGGGGCTAGTGGTGAAGTCACTCTCACTCTCAATATGGTGGCACAAGTCACTCAAGTCATCATACGTCGCCGTGGTCGAAGGGAAGATCCCATGCTCAACCATCTCGTCATTGTTGCCGTGGATGAAGGCCGAAGATGGCACATCATCACTCTCCTCCATGACCGAAGGGAAAATCCCATGCTCGATCATCTCGTCACCGTCGTCGTAGATGAAGGCCGAAGATGGCACATCATCACTCTCGCCTCCAAAGATGGAAGCATCATCCTTGCTCGCCACATTGTCGCTCGCCTCCAAAGCTTGGTCCTTGAGGGTCTCCGTAATCTTACTCATCGCCGCACCGTCTTGAAAAAGAGTCGAAGTAGACTCGGCACCATCAATGCCACAAATAGGGATGGCGGTGAAGTCAAACTTGGGAGCATCGTGTTGGAGCTCGTCGGGCTTGGACATCTTGGTGGTACTAGCCTCATGCTTGTCGTAGAGCTTGGTCGCTGCGAAGTTTGCTTGGGGTGGAGAAGCCTTGGGCTTCATGAGTTCTTGTTCCGCCTTGAGAGCACCAATGTAGTAGTCGTCGATGGACTTGTAGTTCTCGAGGAAGATGGTCTTAGAGATGTCGTTGTGCAATCCCATCATGAAGTGGAACTTCATCGAAATGGGGTCGTCCACGCCGGCTCGTCGCAAGGCAATCATGATCTCCTTGAAGTACTTGTCGATGGACTTGGATCCTTGGGTGGTGTTCTCCAATTGGCGTCGAAGTTTTTCCGTGTAGGTTGGAGGCACAAACTCTCACCGTAAAGCTCTCTTCGTCTTGGGCCAACTCATGTCGTAGTACTCCGAAGGTGTGTGAAGCCACCATGTCGAGGCGTAGTCGTGGAAGTTTCTTGTGGCGCACTTCACTTGATCTTCGGGACAAACTTGATGTAGCTTGAGGTAGTCATCCATCAAACGCTCCCACTCGAGGTACTCCTCGGGTTCTTGAGTCCCATAGAAAGGAATCGCGTGGTCGATGTCGAGGTCGTAGTAGCTCGTGGAAGTCGCGGACTTGAGCTTGGGGAGCTTCTCTTGAGCGTAGTCTTGGGGTTCTTGTTGGCGAAGATGCCGTATGTCCATAGGCGAAGATGCCTTGAAGTCGCTTGGCGAAGATGCCAAGGGAGATGGTGAAGTCATTGAGCGGTTGTTGATGTAGAGCTCTTGACCTTCACGTTCTTGTTGGTGATGGTGTCGACGCCGATGTGATCTTGCCGGAGATGGTAGCTCGGAAGCGTCTTCTCGAAGATGAGGAAGATCGCTTGTAGGACTTGATGAGGGCTTTGATCTCCTCCATTTTAGCTTGCATCTTGGCGTCGGAGTTGTTGTTCATGGCATTGAACTCGTCCTTGTTGTTGTAGACCGAAGATGAAATGCCTTGCCTATCCATCACAAGACTCGAGTAGAGGTGAGTAGGAAATGAGATAAACAATACCAAGTTACCTTTTCCCAAAGTTGAGGATGTATCTTGTATCACTCAATGTGAAATGAAAGAATAGTGGAATTGGTACCGGACTTGTTCACTCACACCTACAAGTAAAGGCTTATGGTAGAGCTCGGTGAGGATAGTGGCACAAAAATTTGATGCAAAATGTTAGCAAGAGTCAATAATGTTGAAAGAGATTCACAAAATCGCAAGTGAAACAAGTAGATCAATAGCAAATGGTACACGGAAACACACACACGGATAGATAAATGCGGTCGTGCAACCAAGGAATGAGCACAAAATGTGGAGTCCACGGAAACGCTCGTGTTGCACAACTCAAGAGAGACGCTAGCACGATTGCTCAATAGGCGGATACGACACTTGTGCACAACCTATAGATGCGAAATGGATAAACTTCTATCCCAAGTATGCTATGTATGTATGGTTCCCGGTGTATCTCTCAAGCATGATATCATATGATGTAGATTTTGGTATGGCTCTTATTTGCAATGGGGGTATGATGCTATGGCACTTGCTCACGAGCTCTTTGCTCTCTTTTTGCTTAAAAGCTTTTTTTATAGCCACTTTTGCACAATGCACAAACCAAGATAGCAATTGTGTATATGCGGGAACAAACTTGAGGCACAATGGATGATATGATACCAAGATGATATGGTATGTATGCAATGGATGGTGTAGACCACTAATGTGCACAAGTCACGTTGCCAGCAATACTCAAATGGCTACTCTCGATAGGCAAGTAACGCAAAATGGGCTAGGGGTTAACAATGCAATTGCAAGGGAATATACAAAGGTGTCATCGAGGTTACCATCCTTTGCGATGATGAGTGGCGGTGTTCTTGGTGTAGATACCAAGATGATGGAGACTCGTCCCTAAGTAGCCGAAACACCTTAGGAAACGGAAAAACCGCAAACTCAAAATCTCAAATGATAAATGTCAAATGGTGGTAGCGGAAAGCGGTGGTGGTGTTGCACTAGGCAATGCGGAAGTGGAATGATGTGCTAAACACGAGTCGGAGTTGAAGTTGATGTCCCTAAGTAGCCGAAACACCTTAGGAGACACAAGCCACAACTCAAACAAAATTGGGTTAAGTTGGGGTGGAATTGTATGGTGGGCAAGGTTATGCGGAAGTGGTGGTGGTGGTTGATGAAGAAGCAACCGTCCCTAAGTAGCCGAAACACCTTAGGAGACTCTAATCACAACTCAAACAACCACCTATGCAATGGGGAACAAAATGGGTTAGGTTGCGGAAGTCGGTGGTGGTAATGCGGATGATATGGTGGAGGTCCTAGGCAAACTTGCCAAAATTAAGAAAATATGATGGAGTCAAATGATGTTGGTGGTATTTTTGTGGGATGGGGGATGTCAAGAGCTTCAAAACGAGCTAAAGAACGTCGAAAACGGACTCCGGATGAATTAGTTATGGCCGAAACAAGAATTTAGCCGAGTCAGTGTCAGGGTTAACGGGACATCCGGGAGGAGGTCCGGATGATCCGGGTGTACATCCGGATGATCCGGGTTGGTCAGCTCCGGTTCTGTTTTCTGGGTGCGTGGGGTATCCGGACGTCCGGGGGGGGGGGGCGTTCAACTGATCCGGGGGATGTCCGGATGATCCGGGAGAAGGTCCGGATGATCCGGGCAAGTCAATCCGCTCGGGATTTGCTCGTGGAGACGAATTTTTTGGCGGAAATGGGTGATTTCGGGGTCAAAATTGACAAGATGTCGTGGATGAAAGGTGGGGAAACTTGGGGAAATGCTAGATCCACTTGAAACCAAGCAAATCCACGGATCAAAATCAACAAAACATCATCAAACCAACAGATCACAAAAAATTTTGGGGCTATTTTTGGTGGGGATTTTCGGATTTAGGACGAAATCAACAAAATCAAGCTAGAAAATACGGGGTAGGGGCTCCAAAAACGTGATCAACCTGGCTCATGATACCATATGATGTAGGGTGGAACCCTATAGCGTCGATCTTTCACGTTTGGAGTGGGATCCCTCGAAGAACACGATGAACACGGGGAAGAACGGGGAGAAATCCCAAGGGGAAACACTCAAGAGCAAGTCCAAATCACACATCCACTAGACAATCAAACACATAAGATCACAAGGTACATGAACAACAAAGGGAAAGATACAAGGTAAAGTTCATCTCCAAGAGGAGGTCTTGAAGATATCCTAGACGGATCTTCCCACAAGGGGGTCTTGATGATATCCTGCGGGATCTTCTCCTAGATGGAGGTCTTGGCCTCCAATGGAGTAGTGGTCTCTCTCTCTCAAGAGTAGAGATAGGTAGGAGCAAAGCTCACCTAAGAATGAGCTATCACTTTGCTAACCCTAGAAAGGAGGTGGAGGAGGTCTATTTATAGCCCAAGGGGCGAAGGGGTAAGTGAGGCGAAGGGTACACGGGCTTGCCCAAGTCACGCCGCAGCGGGTCCGGATGATCCGGATGGTGGCCCGGATGATCCGGTGTCGCGGTCCGGATGATCCGGCGACCGTCCGGATGATCCGGCTTCGTCGAGCATGTTCTTTTGTCTTGAACACGTTAGCGGATCGTCCGGAGGTCGTCCGGATCATCCGGCTCGATCGATCGTCCGGTGGGTGTCCGGATGATCCGCAACTCGATCTTGCTCCATTCTTCTTCTTCCTTTCTTCCGTCTTCTCTTCCACGCTTCCCTCGCGGATGGTGTAGTCGTTCCTTGGCGCTTGCACTCCTCCTCGTCATCCGTGAAGTTCCGACAATACCTATGCATGCACACGGGAGAAGTGTCAAGTAGTATGCCATCCTCGAAGGGGTCAAGTGAGCACGTGTAAAGGAGATGATTCACCTTAGTGTGTGTGAAGTAGATGTCGCACGTGTCACTTGCCAAATGGGCTCTTGACATGGTGATGTCCGTAGGATGCTCCGCATCACATAAGCATTTCCTCCTTCTACCTGACTGCTCTGTCCTTGTTCATAACCAACATCTCCAGCATTTGACATAGATAACCGCCTACCTACACTGCTCTGCCCAGGATCGTTGCCATCTTGGCCTTCATGTGCAGTGACCTCCTTCACGACGGGAAGCACTAAAGCAATAGGATTGCATCCCCTTCGTTCACAACCTTGTAACCACCTCACCCAATCGGAGTCTCGCTCTATTGGCCTCAAATAAAAGTAAATTATTGTACTTGACCATGTCCACAATGCATGAACACCGACGGTGTGTGTTTCAGTATCAAGACCTAAACTTGCCGCAATCCATTCTTTCAACTGACTGACAGACCATGTTTGAGGTGCGCTCATTGGCACCTCTATGTGAGTAAATTCACTCAGATCAGCTCCCATCTCAGTTGTTTGGACAGTACCAGGACCGTAGTAAAATCTGAAGTTTACTACATCAAACATCTCGGCTCACCTATTTTTTTCACAACGAAATACAAGTATTAAGCAACAACTTAAAATACCCACACTAACAAATATTAGACATGTCTATATATTAGCTAGCTATATATTACAGAATATTAACGGAGCAACTAATACAATTCACATACCTACAAGTATATTACGAATATTTGCCGGAGCAACTACAAATATTGACAGATTTTAATATTTGACTGGATTGCCTATATTACGGATTTTACCGGAGCAACTACAAATATTGACACTCCTAAATACTACACATCCACATATAGTCCGGAATATTACCAGAGCAACTACACATTTTTACACAACTAATTAGTTGACATCTAAATAAAATGCTCACCGGAGCCGGAACGGGAAAATAAAATGCTCACCACGACAAATTTTAGTATTTTACTGGACTACCTATATTACGGATTTTACCGGAGCAACTACAAATATTGACATTCCTAAATACTACACATCCATATATAGTCCGGAATATTACCGGAGCAACTACACATTTTTACACAACTAATTAGTTGACATCTAAATAAAATACTCACCAGAACCGGAATGGGAAAATAAAATGCTCACCACGACCACCTAAATATTTACGTTTACTACTGGACCAAATAACAATAATTGCACGCAACTTCAAAAAATAAAATGTTTGTTGAAATATACCATTGAAGCGTCTTGCTGAATCCATTTAACAATGGCCTTCAATCACCGGAACCGGAGCCAGAAAATCCACCGAACTACCAGAGCTTCACCTCCACCACACTGCCCCAGCTTCTCGACCACCACCTCCACCTCCACCGCCGCCACAACCTCCACCAATGAGCTGAAAAAAATGCTCCAACAAAATCCTCACCACGACCACCACAAGCTACCCCATCAGTAGATCGAGGTCTCTTTTGGCTCCCCTAACTATGTAGAACCCATTCACGGTGCCAAATCCGCAAAAAACCGGGTCATTTTGGTGTATTAGTTGGAGCTATTTCGTGTAAGAGAGAGGAGGAAGGAAGAACAGAGAGATGAACAGAGAGATGCACTTGTGGGGGAAAGGAAAGGAGAAGGAGAAGGAGAAAAGAGGCAGTGCTGCGGGGCCCGCTCCCTATCGGCCAGCAGCTGGCCGATCGGTCGGCACCTGGCCAACTACGGCGCCCGTGACCCAGCCCGAGCCGACAGCCAGCGTTACGATGTGGCCCAGCCAATAGTCGGCCCACACGTGGCCGATTGCCCACCTGTCGGCCCGCAGTTGGCTAAGAACGCCCTGTCGGCCCGCTGCTGGCTGAATAGGCTCAGTCGGCCAGCTGCTGGCTGATTGGGTAATATATTCAAAAATAATTATATCAGCGTAATATTTTTTCAAATTAATAAAAAATATATATTATTTTTAAAAAAATTAGCGATAAACGGAACGGTAGAAAGTTGCATGGCAATATATCTCGGAATGGCTATGCAAATGCCATAATAGGTAGGTATGGTGACTGTTTTGAGGAAGATATAAGAAGGTTTATGTGTGATAGAGTGTATCGTATCATGGGGTTTGGATGCACCGGCGAAGTTTGCACCAACTCTCAAGGTGAGAAAGGGCAATGCACGGTACCGAAGAGGCTAGCAATGATGGAAGGGTGAGAGTGCGCATAATCCATGGACTCAACATTAGTCAAAAAAGAACTCATATACTTATTGCAAAAATCTACAGGTCATCAAAAACCAAGCACTACACGCATGCTCCTAGGGGATAGATTGGTAGGAAAAGACCATCGCTCGTCCTCGACCGCCACTCATAAGGATGCACAATCTAAGAACACCTCATGTTTCAAATTTGTTACACAAATTTCACCATACGTGCATGCTACGGGACTTGCTAACTTCAACACAAGCATTCTTTAAATTCATAATCAACCAACTAGCATGACTCTAATATCACTACCTCCATATCTCAAAACAATTATCAAGTATCAAATTGATCATAGCATCCAATTCACTTCCTATGATAGTTTTTATTATACCCAACTTGGATGCCCATCGTTCTAGGACCAATTTTATAACCATAGCAAATACCATGCTGTTCTAAGAGACTCTCAAAATGATATAAGTAAGGCATGAGAGACTAACAATTTCTATAGCCGTGCTCTAAAAGATTTAAGTGAAGCACTAGAGAAAAACTATCTAGCTCAAAAGATATAAGTGAAGCACATAGAGTATTCTAATAAATTCTAATCAAGTGGGCTTCTTCCCAAAAGGTGTCTACAGCAAGGATGATTGTGGTAAATTAAAAATCAAAGACTAATATCATACAAGACGCTCCAAGCAAAACACATATCATGTGGCGAATAAAAATATAGCTCCAAGTAAAGTTACTGATAAACGAAGACAAAAGAGGGGATGCCTTCCGGGTGTAACACCCCCATGTATCAACTACAGTGATCACCTCTTAATCCTGCCTTGTCATCATCTTTTGCAATGCATGATCACAGTGATAATTCAACTCATTTCAATTCCCCTCTCTGAAATCAATTCAAATTCTAAGGGAAATTTTAAAGTTGCCCAAAAGTTGCTGGAAAAATGTTCACCTCATAGCCAATATTCCATAACATTTATTTGTTAGGGGATACAACATCACTCCTTTGCAAAAATGGGCAGTAGCATTTAAAACAATGCTATTCCAGCAATTTTTATTGCTAATTCATTTATGAAAAATACAAATGAGTTCTTCTGGTCTCTAAAATATTTGTGGCACATTCTAAGATCACCAGAGAATTAAAAGGGGCACTTCCCATATTTTTCCTAAGTCAATAGTGTGCCCAAAATATTCTCTTATCCATCTCTGTTTTTTTAATAAAAAAGCGAAAAGGAACACCCCCCCCCCGGGCCAAACGGCCCAGCTGGTCCACGACCCAGCCAGGCCGACCCACCTACTCCCCTACAACCGCTCGGGCAACCAGAACCCTAGCCCACTCGCCCCTCGATCTCCCCCACTCTCCCCACGCCGCTCTCTCCCTTCCCCTGATCTGGATCGAGATCGGGGGCGCGAACCTGGCAACCGCGCCGCCCTGACGCCCGCCGTTGCCGAGCGTCGGCCCCATCGTGTCGCTGCTCGCCTCCCGGACTCCTCCTCGCCCTCCTCTCCTTCGCGCGATGCCCGCCTGACGCCGCGGCCTCGCCTCATCGTCAAACCGACGTCGTCGGCCGTCGTCACCGCCACCCCGTCGTCGTCCCATCATCGACCGCCGTCGCCACTACTCGGCCCTCCCCGAGCGCCAGATTTGCACTCTCTGTGGCTGGTGAGCCCCCTCCGTCCGACTCCCCTCCTGAAGCCCCCCCATTTACGTATGTGTGCTTCGGCTCGCGTCCTCGCTCTCACCGCGGCCGTCCCGACGCCCACGCACGGCCACCGCGCTTGCCGCAAGACTGGCTCGCCCGGCTCGCGCCCATCGTTCTCGCGCCTGCCTCGTGGCCTCACCCGTGGTCTCACCTTGCTGCTCGGCCGCGCGTCCCGCTGCCTCGGCTGACCTACTCACGCCCGCCGCCGGCCACGCGTCTTGTCGGTGCCGTCGCCGATGCCAAAGACACGCAGCGTGGCCTCGACCCGCCTGCCCCGCTTCCCCATCGACCTCGGAGCTATCGGGTACAACACCGGCCGGCCGGCCTCGCCGCCGCCGCCGCCACCGCCATTGGCAGCGCTGGATCCGACGCATGCTAACTAAACACTCCAAAGGTGGCCCCATGTGCCACCGGGCGATTAGACCCCACGCCACCGTTAAAAAAGTTTCAAAAAATAACATTATTAAATAATAATAGTAATTAATTAATTAGTTTAATTAATAAATTAACATAATTATTTTTGCCTAACTAACTAATTAGCTAATTAGTTAGTCAGAGGACTCTATGACAGTGGGTCCCCACCCCTAGTTAGTTTAATTTAAACCCCCCCCCTTTTACAATATGTGACACTCACAGATGGGCCCCATTGACCTGCTGACCGGTCAACTTTGACCCGATCAATCTTGACTATCTTCTTGATTGGGCATCGACCGCCCCACACGTCAGGGTTGACTTCGGTCAACTCTGTTGACTGCTGGCATCATGATGACGTCATGCTGATGTCATAACCCTGTTTTCCTTTTAATTAAATCTGTAATTGCAGAATTTCTTTAAAACTTTGAAAAATCATAGTAATTTAATCGTATCCCAGATCGAAAAACTTTGTACATGAAAGTTGCTCAGAACGACGAGACAAATCCGAACACGTGGTCCGTTCGCTCGCCACACATCCCTAGCATAGCAAACATGCAACCTCTCCCCTCCGGTTCATCTGTCTGACAGACGTCCGGAACCGGGAAAACTTTCCCGGATGTTTCCCCCTTCGCCAGTATTGCCTAGCGCTGCGTTAGAACACTTCTAGCCCCGCTTATTGTCTTATTATGCATATGTTTTCTTGTATTTACTGTTTCTTCCCCCTCTTCTCTCCGGTAGACCTCGAGAGCGCTGCTGATGCCCCTGTGATCGACTATGTCGACGATGACCCTCCTTGTCTCAGCAACCAGGCAAGCCCCCCTTTGATCATCCCGATATCGCCCATTCTATACTCTCATGCTTGCATTAGATTTTGCTAATGTTATTGATTGCTCCTATTCTGATGCATAGCCTGCTTTTGTAACCTGCTGTTGTACCTTACCTACTTATCCTAAACTGCTTAGTATAGGTTGGCTAGTGATCCATCAGTGACCCCCACTTGTCCTTGTTGCACCTGCTTCATCATCGACGCCTCGATCGACGTGATCGACGACCAGAGCCCGACACCTCACATCACATCACACCCCTTTAGTTGCTCGACTCTGCAGAACTAGTATCGGGTGCCGAGGGTGATCCCTCATAACGCACTCCTGATGATAATTCTGTAGTGTAGCTATTCGATCGTGGTCATCGAGGGTGATTTCCTCTTTCACCATTCCCAATACGGCTCTGTCGTTCAACACCTCAAGTGTGAACCTCGAGGGTGGTCCCTCTTATGTTCACCTTGATGATTACATTGAGTGGAATCCACCGGGGGTGATTCCTCGGGTTTTCCCCTTGATGTTTGGACACATGGTTACACTAACTTTACTTGAGACCTTGGTGAAAGTCGGGCGGACCCAAAGAGCACCCGCAAGATAATGACGTGGCACGGCCGAGCATTCTGATCCCTTGTCGTAAGTCCACGAGACGGGGCGACGGGGTCACTTTCGATCGTGAGTCTCTGCTCGTCTCCGCAAGCTAATAATACACTATGGTTTGGGTATTTGTTCTGAGTTGGCCTCTAGCCTTTACGCACTAACCACCACGTGAGAATAGATATGGGCCTCGACATCGCAGTATCGGCCGAAGCTTTGTCAGACGTCCAGTTCAGCAGTGCGGCATGGTCGGATCATGCTGGCCATCCGAGGCGGTGCTGGTATCCACCCTGCCATAACGACCGGAGTCTTTGCGGGCGATGGGCCCAAGACCCCGGAGTGCTTAGGATGTAGACCGGCGGGGACCTCTCTGCTGAGCCTAGGTAGGGCTGCGACCTGTTGATCTTCCGAGGGTGGGCATTAACCCCAGAAAGGTGTGTCCGGCCAGAGTGATCGAGTGTGTTGGGTAACGTGGTGCAACCCTGCAGGGAAGTTATATATTCGAATACCGTGTCCATGGTAATGGACGTCCAGACTTATATCCTGATCTTATACAACTACAAATGGATACTTGAGATATGTGGCTCCGGGATTGCTTTCTCGCAGGGAGTCGAGGAAGGATCTCTGGGCATTAATGTTACAACATGTTTGTTAAATATTAAACTGCTATTCTTTACTCTTCTAGATGCTGCAAGATGCTCGGAGCCGCGTGAAGATGCTAGTCTTCGATAGGCTAGGCCTTCCCCCTCTATTCTGGCATTCTGCAGTTCAGTCCACAGATACAACCCTTCCATTTGATACCAATGCATACTTAGTATAGATCTGATGTTTGCGAGTACTTTGGATGAGTACTCACGGTTGCTTTGCTACCCCTTTTCCCCCTTCTTTCTTCTTTCCGGTTGATGCAACCAGATGGTGGATCCTTGAAGTCGGATGCCACCGCCAATGGATGCTACTGCGTGAAGACCGTCAATGTCCAGGAGTAGTTAGGAGGTCCCAGACAGGAGGCCTTGCCTCTTCGATCGTTGATGTTTGTGCTAGCCTTCTTAAGGCATCTTTGTTTAACTTATGTCTGTACTCAGATATTGCTACTTCCGCTGACTCTTGTGTATCGAGATATGTATTCAAGCCCTCGAGGCCCCTGGCTTGTAATATAAAGCTTGTATTATTTTATTTGTGTCTAGAGTTGTGTTGTGATATCTTCTTGTGAGTCCCTGATCTTGATCGTACACATTTGCGTGTATGATTAGTGTACAATTGAATCGGGGGCGTCACACTGGGGCATCCCCAAGATTAGGCTTTTGGCTATTCTTGAATATCTTGGGATGCCATGGGCATCCCCAAGCTTAGGCTCTTTCCACTCCTTATTCCATAGTCCATCAAATCTTTACCCAAGACTTGAAAACTTCACAACACAAAATTCAACAGGAAATCTCATAAGCTTCGTTAGTGCAAGAAAGAAAAACCACCACATAAGGTACTGTAATGAACTCATTTTTTATTTATATTGGTGTTAAACCTACTGTATTCCAAGTTCTCTATGGTCCTTACATACTAGCCATTGATGCATCAAAATAAGCAAACAACACACGAAAGACAGAATCTGTCAAAAACAGAATAGTCTGTAGCAATCTGTAACTCTTGAATACTTATGGAACTATACAAATCCTACCAAAATAGGAAGTCTTGGGCAATTTGTCTATAGATCTACAGAAAAAAGAATCAACGCAAAAGCATTTTCTGTGAATTACTGAAATTATTTCCGTGCGTGCAAAGTTTCTGTTTTCAGCAGAATCAAATTAACCATCACCATAGGTTATCCTATAGGTTCTACTTGGCACAAACACTAATTAAAAAATGAAAACACATCTAAACAGAAGGTAGATGCAAAAATTTATTACTAAACAGAAGCAAAAAACAAAAAACATAAAATAAAATTGGGTTGACTCTCAACTAGCGCTATCGTTTAATGCCTCTAGCTAGGCATAAAAGCGAGGATAGATCTAAGTAGTGTCATCTTTGGCATCTAATTCCTCAATAAAGCACTTATAATCTTTAGGGGTTTCTCCCTTTTTAGCAATGATTAAACCCTTAGGCAAGAATTCAAGAAATTCATTTGTAGCAAAAGGTTCCTTAATGATAGAGAGACAATTGGGATGAACACTTATTGATTTGAGATCCGCATTTCCCTTACTAGAAGATTCGCCCTTATCTTTAGGAACATAGATAAACTTGGCAGTTTTTGTAGGAGGATTTGGAGTGTTTTTCACAGAAGAAAACGCCGACCCTAAGTTGGTAATGATATCCTCAAGTTTACCGATTCTCGTAGAATCTAGATCTATTCTTTCATTAACCAAAGGTTCTTTATCTTTAAAAAAAAATTCAAAGTAACTCCAACCCTAGATCCATATTGGGTAATTTGATTATGAATCTTTTTATCCAAATTTTCAATCAACTCAACAGTGGCAACTTTATTTTCAATAATTTCAAGCCTTTGCATCACATGTTCCAAAGTTAAGACAGTTCCATTAACCAAAAGAGGTGGTGGGCCAAATACATCTAACATAGCATTATAAGCATCAAACGTATGGCTACTCAAGAAATCCCCTCTGGTAATGGTATCAAGAATGCATCTATTCCAAGGAGTAATGCCTACATAACAATTGCAAAGAAGAACGGAAGTAGAAATCTTCCTAGTAGATTTATTTTGAGCATTGCAAATTCTATGCCAAGCATCTTTTAAATTTTCTCCCTCCCTTTAATTAAACTTAAGAATTTCATGTTCGGGAGTAATAACGAGGATAGGAGGACTAGCCATAGTGACGAGCACACAAAAGGCAAGCGAAAGAGAGAGGAGATTGGGAAAGAGAGGGCGAATAAAATGGCAAGGGTGAAGTGGGGGAGAGGAAAACGAGAGGCAAATGGAAAATAATGTAAATGCGAGGGAGATGAGTTTGTGATGGGTACTTGGTATGTCTTGACTTGAGCGAAGACCTCCCCGGCAACGGCGCCAGAAATCCTTCTTGCTACGTCTTGAGCTTGCGTTGGTTTTCCTTGAAGAGGAAAGGGTGATGCAGCAATAGTAGCGTAAGTATTTCCCTCAGTTTTTGAGAACCAAGGTATCAATCCAGTAGGAGGCTCCTCAGAAGTCCCACACACCTACACAAACAAAAACAAGAACTCGCAACCAACGCAATAAAGGGGTTGTCAATCCCTTCACGGCCACTTGCGAAAGTGAGATCTGATAGAGATAATATGATAAGATAAATATATTTTTGCTATTTTATAATATAGATAGGAAAAGTAAAGATGCAAATAAAAGTAAATTGAAAGCTTATATGATAAAAGATAGACACGGGGGCCATAGGTTTCACTAGTGGCTTCTCTCAAGACAGCATAAGTATTACGGTGGGTGAACAAATTACTGTCGAGCAATTGATAGAAAAGCGAATAATTATGAGATTATCTAGGCATGATCATGTATATAGGCATCACGTCCGTGACAAGTAGACCGACTCCTGCCTGCATCTACTACTATTGCTCCACGCATCGACCGCTATCTAGCATGCATCTAGAGTATTAAGTTCATAAAGAACAGAGTAACATATTAAGAAAGATGACATGATGTAGAGGGATAAACTCATGCAATATGATATAAACCCCATCTTTTTATCCTCAATGGCAACAATACAATACGTGCCTTGCTGCCCCTGTTGTCACTGGAAAAGGACACCGCAAGATTGAACCCAAAGCTAAGCACTTCTCCCATTGCAAGAAAGATCAATCTATTAGGCCGAACCAAACTGATAATTTGAAGAGACTTGCAAAGATAACTTAATCACACATAAAAGAATTCAGAGGAGATTTAAATATTTCTCATAGATAAACTTGATCATAAACCCACAATTCATCGTATCCCAACAAACACACCGCAAAAAGAGTTACATGGAATAGATCTCCAAGAAGATCGAGGAGAACATGGTATTGAGATTCAAAGAGAGAGAAGAAGCCATCTAGCTAATAACTATGGACCCGAAGGTCTGTGGTAAACTACTCACAACTCATCGAAGAGGCCTTGGGATGATGTAGAGGCCCTCCGTGATCGACTCCCCCTCCGGTGGAGCACCGGCGAAGGCTCCAAGATGGGATCTCGCGGATACAGAAGGTTACGGCAATGGAATTAGGTTCTCGGGGTACGTGGGTATATATAGGATGAAGAAGTAGGTCGGTGGACGCCCGAGGGGCCCACGAGATAGGGGGCGCGCCAGTAGGGAGGGCCTCCACCCTCGTGGCCGCCTCGGCTATTGCTTGACTTCCACTCCAAGTCCTCTGGATCATGTTCGTTCCAAAAATCACGCTCCCGAAGGTTTCATTCCGTTTGGTCTCCGTTTGATATTCCTTTTCTTGGAAACACTGAAATAGGCAAAAAAAACAGCAATATGGGTTGGGCCTCCGGTTAGTAGGTTAGTCCCAAAAATGATATAAATGTGTAAAATAAAGCCCATAAACATCCAAAACGGGTAATATAATAGCGTCGAACAATCAAAAATTATAGATACGTTGGAGACGTATCAACAAATACCTGGGGATTATTTGCAACATCACAAACATTTTGTTTGCATGACAGAAGAAGTAAATATTGGACTTGTATTTCAAATGAAATTTGGTTTTGATTTCCATAAAGTGGCAAATTAGTCTGAAAAACATGATGACATGGCATCATTAAAAGGGAGATCACTGTAGCATGATTATCCGGGCGTCACAATAGAGATGATGCATTTGTTAGTGTGGCATAATGAGTAGGGCCAAAGAGATCCATGTGAAGTAATTCAAATGGATGAGAGGTGGTCATGATAGTCTTCGAGGGGTGCTTGGCTCTAGTCATCTTTCCAGTCACAAGCCCCACAAAGATGATCTTTGAGGAATTTGACACCCTCGATGCCAATGACGTGCTTCTTCTTCGTGAGTGTATGTAATTTCCTCATGCCAGCATGACCTAGTCGTCAATGCCATAACCTACCTTTTGAAGCTTTTGCAAGTAGACATGTGGCAGGTTGTGGTCCTGCAAAGAAACCAACAATATATAAGTCTCCTCTCCTAAAGCCTTCGAAGAATTTGGAATTGTCAGATTCCATTAGCACAATACAACGATATTTGCCAAAGAGGAAAACCATATCAAGATCACAAAGCATTGAGAGAGACATGAGGTTGAATCCTGAGGACTCGACAAGCATGACTTTGTCCATGTGTCTGTCCTTTGAGATTGCAACCCTACCTAGACCCAATACCTTGCTTTTGCCTTTGTCAGCATAGGTGATATGCTTCAGATGCGATGGAGATAAGGCAATGTCCATCAATAGATTCCTATCACCAGTCATGTGATTTGTACATCCACTGTCGAGGACCCACTTAATAGCTTTGGGTTGATCATCCTGCAGATGAATTAGTGCAACTTACGAACCCATATACTTCATCAGTGAAGAATATGACATCAAATTGATCAGATTGAATTTCATCAAGAAGTACAACAGATATAGTAGTATGAGGATGTGAGAAATGAGTAATTCATTTCTTCGTGATTAGCTTGCATCCTTTCAAGCATTATTCAGGTCTCCAGCATATTCTCCAGACGATTAAGTTCGTTTGGAGACCGAACCCTGCACAAGAGATTAGTTCTTTTTCTTCACCACCCACACCTGGAGGGGTGTCAAAGAGTTCATCGTTCTGCGAGATATGTAAGAGAAAGGTGGCATTGAAGCTAGTGCACTTCATTTCATAGACGAGGGGTTAGAGTAAGCATATCAATAAGCAGAGAAATTCTTCGAGGACTTATGAACATAATGGTTTGAAGAATAATGCACATATTCATAGACTTTAGATTTTCCCTGTGAAACAGAAGTGTTAGCACGATGATGTTCATATGAGGATTTGGATCCACGCGAGGAATTTTATCCAAATGAAGAATTTTGTCCATATGAGGACTTGGATCCATATGAAGAATTTGATCCGGGGTTCCTATTCTTCATAGGTCGTGTCATGATGACATTCACCTGAAGACTTTCAAGGCACCTTTTGGGAACCTAGATTTTCTTCATAGGGGGGCCGTTCCTACAGTTAGTTCCAACATATCGAGCAAATACTTCACCATTCTAATTTTTGAACAGTTTATAGTTGGAGTCAAATGACTCATCAGAGGAACATGAAGATTCACAAGTAAAGCTAGATAAAGTGGATGGATCTATGGGGGGTCCTTTCGCAGCAACCCATGAGATTTTGGGACACTGCTCTGGTTTCCAATAGGTCCCATCAGCATTGAGTTTCCTCTCAAAGGCAATACCCTCTTTCCTAGGGTTCCTGTTCAAGATCTATTTTTTGAGCACATCGCAAAGAGTCTGATGCCCTTTGAGGCTTTTGTATATGCCTATCACATACAATTCCTTCAACCCTACATTATTGTCAGTGATACTTGTGGTATCCTCAGATGAGGAATTTGTGAGCACAGAGATAGTAGAAGAATTTGCAGTAATAGAAGCATTTGAACATTCAGGTGAAGAATTAGCAGATTCATGCTCAATGCATTTCAAACTGGTGGAATCAATTCTTCATGAGCGGAACTGATCTGTTGAGCAAGCACTGAATCATTTTCCTTCTGAAGATCTTCATAACTTACCCTTAACTTCTCAAGATCTTACTTTCTTTGAAGAAATTCATAAGAAAGCTTCTCATGATCTGCTAAGAGAGAGTTATGATGACTTTGAAGGTTATTGCTACCTCTTGAGCTTGCGTTGGTTTTCCCTTGAAGAGGAAAGGGTGATGCAGCAAAGTAGCATAAGTATTTCCCTCAGTTTTTAGAACCAAGGTATCAATCCAGTAGGAGACAACGCACAAGCCACCAAATACCCGCACAAACAATCAACAACTTATACCCAACGCGATAAAGGGGTTGTCAATCCCTTCACAGTCACTTGCAAAAGTGAGATCTGATAGAGATAGATAAACGGTAAAGTAAACATTTTTGGTATTTTTGGTTTATAGATCGAAAAGTAAAAATTGCAAAATAGTAGATCGAAAACTAGTAAGATGTAAACGAGATTAAATAATATGGAAAAGAGATTCAATATAATGGAAAAGAGACCCAGGGGCCATAGATTTCACTAGTGGATTCTCTCAAAATAGCAAATATTACGGTGGGTGAACAAATTACTGCCGAGCAATTGATAGAAAAGCGCATAGTTATGGCGATATCTAAGGCAATGATCATGAACATAGGCATCACGTACGTGTCAAGTAGACCGACTCCTGCCTGCATCTACTACTATTACTCCACACATCGACTGCTATCCAGCATGCATCTAGAGTATTAAGTTCATAAAGAATGGAGTAACGCTTTAAGTAAGATGACATGATGTAGAGGAATTAACTCAAGCAATATGATGAAAACCCCATCTTTTTATCCTTGATGGCAACAATACAATACGTGCATTGCTGCCCCTACTGTCACTGGGAAAGGACATCGCAAGATTGAACCCAAAGCTAAGCACTTCTCCCATTGCAAGAAAGATCAATCTAGTAGGCCAAACTAAATCGATAATTGGAAGAGACTTGCAAAGATATCAAATCATGCATATAAGAATTCAGAGGAGAACCAAATAATATTCATAGATAATCTGATCATAAATCCACAATTCATCGAATCTCGGCAAACACACCGCAAAAGAATATTACATTGAATAGATCTCCAAGAACATCAAGGAGAACATGGTATTGAGAATCAATGATATGGCCATGGCTACCACTAGTACGGATACTGTTTGTATTGATTTCTTAGGCACATCAAGGTTGAAAGTTGAAGGTGACCATGTGTCAAAATATATAGATTATAATCAGAAGCATGACGAAGAGGAAGTTGAAGCATTAGTTGCTATAACTTACATGCATGCTGGTTTTGTGGATGGTTCATCATATGAGAATTACGAGAAGAAACCACATGCATCGTTGGAAATTACTAACGTGCATGCATGTGTACTTGCATGTATGTGCATCCAGCCCTACATGCATGATATGCAAGACTTTCTTTTTAGTGAACCTGATGGGCATGCACATGGGGACTTTAATTCTCAGGCTATAACAGGGTACCTATCCGGCTACTACTTTGCATGTTCGAGACCACCGGATGACAAGGAAATATACGTTCCGTGTACTTCTGAAAGTTGGGATTTTGCAATATTGCAGGAGATTGGATGGGGGCCACCGGCAATATAAGCGTACAAAATCATCTGGAAAAAAGGTTTAGTTAGTTTGTTAATTATAGATAGAGTCCAGATTAGTATTTTCCCATCTAGTTAGCCTCAATACGCTGCTTGTTTTCCAAGCTAGATTAGGGTGTACGGCCACAATATAAGGCCAAGTTAATGTGTCTTGTAAAAGGAGATTATTTTGTGATGAATTAGACACCGTGTGTGTTCTGGCCGTCGGCCATTATCGAGTTTAGAGAATTCTTGTCCAATATCTCTACTGGCGTGTGAGTTCCTATGACATGACGCGTAGGAGATTACAAGCTGAGCTATACTGTTCGTCCATGTTATTCCTTCACATCGAGGGGTTGGCGTGTTGTTTCTGCGGAGTTTGTGAATTCCTTTGTAAACCCGCAACCAGTTCTTGTTGCGATGGATTTTTGTGCCGTGAAAGATTGGGCCATCAATGGATCGACCCTTGTCTCGAGGTTCTCTCCACATCAAGTGGTATCAGAGACCAGTGTTGTTCATGAAACTTCGGAGATGACGACTGGCGCGTCATCATTAAGGAGGAGCTACTGGAAGCTATTTGGTGACTTTTGCTGGAAGAGAAAAGCTATGGTGCTGAACTTTTTCACACCTACTGTAAGGTTGGCGAGAAAGTTTGTGTCGTGACGATCGACCACAACAATTCAATCAATGTGGTCGGCATCAACATGGCGGAGAAAAGCTATAGCTATCGACGACACCACATCCATGACCGTATTCATTGAGGTGGTGCTACGACAAGTTTGACGCCACACACCAAACTATGGTATTATTGTCAGCTGGCAAATTTTCTTGTGAGGTTTTATGCGATGTAATTCCAGAACCGATGATTTCGTGTCATATGTTGTTGGGAGAGCCATGGTACAAGTAAAACAGTGCTACACATGACTATCTTGCCAACACGTACAATGTCAAACGAGATAAAAATATGTTCTTAGGGCCCTTGAGAAGAAGGCGTTCAAGACTTGGAGGAAAGAACGATTGCAAAAAATGAACAAGCCCGAGGAAGCAAAGGAAAAGGAGCCGAGGTTGCTAATTTTTTTCCGAAGGATGTACAATCCACAGATCATGTGGTTGCTATTAAGTCTTACTCAAAACCAAGGACAGTTTCGCTTCAAGGGAGAGAGGATGATATGGCCATGGCTACCATTAGTACGGATACTGTTCGTATTAATTTATTAGGCACATCAAGGTTGAAAGTTGAAGGTGACCATGTGCCAAAATATATAGATTATAATCATAAGCATGATGAAGAGGAAGTTGAAGCATTAGTTTTTATAATGTACATGCATGCTGGTTTTGTGGATGGTTCATCATATGAGAATTATGAGAACAAACCACGAGCATCTTTGGAAATTACTAACGTTCATGCATGTGTACTTGCCTGTATGTGCATCCAGCCCTTCATGCATGATATGCAAGACTTTCTTTTTAGTGAACCTGCTGGACATGCACATGGGGAGTTTAATTCTCAAGCTATAGCAGGGTACCTATCCGGCTACTTTGCATGTTTGAGACCACCAGATGATAAGGAAATATACGTTCGGTGTACCTCGGAAAGTTGGGATTTTGCGATCTTGCAGGAGATTGGATGGGGGCCACCGGCAATATAAGCGTACAAAATCATCTGGAGACAAGGTTTAGTTAATTTGTTAACTATAGATAGAGTCCAGATTAGTTTTTTTTCCATCTAGTTAGCCTCAATACGCTGCTTGTTTTCCAAGCTAGATTAGGGTGTACGGCCATAATATAAGGCCAAGTTACTGTGTCTTGTAAAAGGAGATTATTTTGTGATGAATTATACACCGTGTGTGTTCCGGCCGTCAACCATTATCGAGTTTAGAGAATTCTTGTCCAAAATCTCTACTAGCATGTGAGTTCCTATGACACGACGCGTAGGAGATTACAAGCTGAGCCTATATGGTTCGTCCATGTTATTCCTTCAGATTGAGGGGTTGGCGTGTTGTTTCTGCGGAGTTTGTGAATTTCTTTGTAAACCCGCAACGAGTTCTTGCTGTGATGGATTTTTGTGCCGTGAAATATCGGGCCATCAATGGATTGACCCTCGTCTCGAGGTTCTCTCACATCAATCAAAGAGAGAGAAGAATCCATCTAGCTAATAACTATGGACCCGAAGGTGTGTGGTAAACTACTCACGCTTCATTGGAGAGGTAATGGCGTTGATGTAGAAGCCCTCCGTGATCGAATCCCCCTCCGGCAGGACGCCGGAAAAGGTCCCTAGATGGGATCTCACGGGTACAGAAGGTCGCAGCGGTGGAAAGTGGTTTCGTGGCTCTCCTAGATGTTTTCAGGATATAAGAGTATATATAGGCGAAGGAACTAGGCCAAGGGAGCTACGAGGAGCCCACGAGGTAGGGGGCGCGCCCTCCTGCCTCGTGGACGCCTCGTTGCGTCTCTGACTTCATCTCCAAGTCTCCTAGTTTGCTCTCGGTCCAAGAAAGATCATCGCGAAGGTTTCATTCCGTTTGGACTCCGTTTGGTATTCCTTTTCTGTGAAACTCTAAAATAGGCAAAAAACAAAAATTGGCACTGGGCCTTCGGTTAATAGGTTAGTCCCAAAAATAATATAAAATAGCATATAAATGCCTATTAAACATGCAAAATAGATAATATAATAGCATGGAATAATCAAAAATTATAGATGTGTTGGAGACGTATCAAGCATCCCCAAGCTTAATTCCTGCTCGTCCTCGAGTAGGTAAGTGATAAAAACAGACTTTTTGATGTGGAATGCTACCTAACATATTTATCCATGTAATTTTCTTTTATTGTGGCATGAATGTTCAGATCCAAAAGAATCAAAACAAAAGTTTAATATTGACATAAAAATAATAATACTTCAAGCATACTAACAAAGCAATTATGTCTTCTCAAAATAACATGGCCAAAGAAAGCTCATCCCTACAAAATCATATAGTTTGGCTATGCTCCATCTTCATCACACAAAATATTCAAATCATGCACAACCCCGATTTCAGCCAAGCAATTGTTTCATACTTTAGTATTCTCAAACTTTTTCAATTTTCACGCAATACATGAGCGTGAGTCATGGACATAGCACTATAGGTGGAATAGAATGGTGGTTGTGCAGAAGACAAAAAGAGGAGATAGTCTCACATCAACTAGGCGTATCAATGGGCTATGAAGATGCCCATTAATAGATATCAATGTGAGTGAGTAGGGATTGCCATGCAACAGATGCACTAGAGCTATAAGTTTATGAAACCTCAAAAAGAAACTAAATGGGTGTGCATCCAACTTGCTTGCTCATGAAGACCTAGGGCATTTGAGGAAGCCATCATTGGAATATACAAGCCAAGTTCTATAATGAAAAAGTCCCACTAGTATATGAAAGTGACAAAATAAGAAACTCTCTATCATGAAGATCATGGTGCTACTTTGAAGCACAAGTGTGGTAAAAGGATAGTAACATTGCCCCTTCTCTCTTTTTCTCTCTCTCTTTTTTTGATTGGCTTCTTTGGCCTCTTTTTTTATTGGCTTCTTTGGCCTCTTTTTTTATTCACTCACATGGGACAATGCTCTAATAATGATGATCATCACACTTGTATTTACTTACAACTCAAGAATTACAACTCGATACTTGGAACAAAATATGATTCTATATGAATGCCTCCGGCAATGTACCGGGATGTGCAATGAATCAAGAGTGACATGTATGAAAGAATTATGAACGGTGGCTTTGCCACAAATACGATGTCAACTACATGATCATGCAAAGCAATATGACAATAATGAAGTGTGTCATAATAAAAGGAACGGTGGAAAGTTGCATGGAAATATATCTTGGAAAGGCTAATGCCATAATAGGTAGGTATGGTGGCTATTTTGAGGAAGGTAAATGGTGGGTGTATGGTACCGGCGAAAGTTGCACGGCACAAGAGAGGCTAGCAATGGTGGAAGGGTGAGAGTGCGTATACTCCATGGACTCAACATTAGTCATAAAGAAATCACATACTTATTGCAAAAATCTACAAGTCATCAACACCAAGCACTACACGGATGCTCCTATGGGAAGGGTTGGTAGGAGTTAACCATCGCACGATCCCAACCTCCACACAAAGGATGACAATCAAAGAGATACATCATGCTTCAAATTTGTTACACAATGGTTACCATACGTGCATGCTACGGGACTCACAAACCTCGACATAAGTATTTCTCGAATTCACAATTACTCCACTAGCATGACTCTAATATCACCATCTTCATATCTCAAAACAATCATAAGGAATCAAACTTCTCATAGTATTCAATGCACTTTATATGAAAGTTTTTATTATATCCATCTTGGATGCCCATCATATTAGCACTAGTTTTATAACCAAGCAAATTACCAGGATGTTCTATAAGACTCTCAAAATAATGTAAGTGAAGCATGATAGTTCAACAATTTCTATAAAATAAAGCCATCGCCATCCTCTAAAAAGATATAAGTGAAGCACTAGAGCAATATTGCCTAGCTCAAAAGATATAAGTGAAGCACATATATTATTCTAATAAATCACGATTCATGCGTGTCTCTCCCAAAATGTGTGTGCAGCAAGGATGATTATGGTAAAATAAAAATCAAAGACTCAAATCATACAAGATGCTCCAAGCAAAACACATATCATGTGGTGAATAAAAATATAGCCTCAAGTAAAGTTACCGATAGACGAAGACGAAAGAGAGGATGCCTTCCGGGGCATCCCCAAGCTTAGGATTTTGGTTGTCCTTGAATATTACCTTGGGGTGCCTCGGGAATCCCCAAGCTTATGCTCTTGCCACTCCTTATTCCATAGTCCATCAAATCCTTACCCAAAACTTGAAAACTCCACAACACAAAACTTGACAGAAAATCTCATGAGCTCCGTTAGTATAATAAAATAAATCACCACTTTAAGATACTGTTGCAAACTCATTCTTTATTTATATTGGTGTAATATCTAGTGTATTCTAACTTCTCCATGGTTCATTCCCCCCCCCCCCCGATACTACCCATAGATTCATCAAAATAAGCAAACAAAATGCAAAAAATAGAATCTGTCAAAAACAAACAAGTCTATAGTAATCTGTAACTCTCGAATACTTCTATAACGCCAAAAATTCTGAAATAAATTGAGGACGTGAGGAATTTTTCTATTAATCTTCTGCAAAAATAATCAACTCAAAAGCACTCATCTATTAAAAATGACAAATAATCTCGTGAGCGCAAAAATTTCTGTTTTTCAGCAAGATCAAATCAACTTTCACCCAAGTCTTCCCAAAGGTTCTACTTGGCACAAACACTAATTAAAACATAAAACCACATCCAACCGGAGGCTAGATGAATTATCTATTACTAAACAGGAGCAAAAAGCAAATAACAAAAATAAAATTGGGTTGCCTCCCAACAAGCGCTATCGTTTAACGCCCCTAGCTAGGCATAAAAATGTGAATAGATCTAGGTATTGTCATCTTTGGTTTTTATTCTTTTGAAGGAATTTTGTTCAAATCCGGGAGGTTCTTTATGTTTCCCCTCATATCAGAAATTTTCAGATCTAAAGCGTCCAACCGTTTATTATAGAGAGTGATCAACATGTTCATACGGTGGATATTCCCACTGACATTTTTGAGAGGCTCAAGGGATTTTTGCAAAATTTTAACTACTTCACAAAGTTTTTCAAAAGTTTGAGCTCCCTCGTGGGCTTGAGGTAAACCCTAATGTGGAGGTGATATACCAACTAGTCCTTCTAAAATTTCATAAGTGACGTTGGGATCAATTTCGATAAAATTTCCTTTGGCGGCAATATCCAAGAATTGCCTATGGGGCATGGTCAATCCAACGTAAAAATTACGGAGTAGGATTTTAAAATCTCCTTTTATGGTGCAATTACGATAGGATTCTATCATCCTATACCAAGCATCCTTCAATTTTTCTCCTTGTTTCTGCTTGAAGTGAAGAACTTCAAAGTCAGGAGACAATGGAGGGAAAGAAGAGCTAGTCATGGGTAAGAAAGGAGAAAGCGGACAGGAGAAGGGCAAAGAAAAGGCAAAGGTTTTCGAAAATCATTTTAGAAGTGGGGAGAGGAAAAGGAGAGGCAAATGGTGAATAATGTAATGCAAGGGAGAAGAGTTTATGACGGGTACTTGGTATGGCTTGACTTGACGTAGATCTCCCCGGCAATGGCGGCAGAAATCCTTCTTGATACCTCTTGAGCTTGCGTTGGTTTTCCCTTGAAGAGGAAAGGGTGACGTAGCAAAGTAGTGTAAGTATTTCCCTCAGTTTTTAGAACCAAGGTATCAATCCAGTAGGAGACTACGCACAAGTCACTGAATACTTGTACAAACAATCAACAACTTGCACCCAACGCGATAAAGGGGTTATCAATCCCTTCATGGTCACTTGCAAAAGTGAGATCTGATAGAGATAGATAAACGGTAAAGTAAATATTTTTGGTATTTTTGGTTTATAGATCAGAAAGTAAAAGATTGCAAAATAGTAGATCAGAAACTAGTAAGATGTAAACGAGATTAAATAATATGGAAAAGAGATTCCATATAATGGAAAAGAGACCCAGGGGTCATAGGTTTCACTAGTGGCTTCTCTCAAGATATCAAATATTATGGTGGGTGAACAAATTACTGCCGAGCAATTGATAGAAAAGCGCATAATTATGACGATATCTAAGGCAATGATCATGAACATAGGCATCACGTCCATGTCATGTAGACCGACTCCTGCCTGCATCTACTACTATTACTCCACACATCGACCGTTATCCAGCATGCATCTATAGTATTAGCTTCATAAAGAACGGATTAACGCATTAAGTAAGATGACATGATGTAGAGGAATTAACTCAAGCAATATGATGAAAACCCCATCTTTTTATCCTCAATGGCAACAATACAATACGTGCCTTGCTGCCCCTACTGTCACTTGGAAAGGACACCACAAGATTGAACCCTAAGCTAAGCACTTCTCTCATTGCAAGAAAGATCAATCTAGTAGGCTAAACTAAACCGATAATTCAAAGAGACTTGCAAAGATATCAAATCATGCATATAAGAATTCAGAGAAGAACCCAATAATATTCATAGATAATCTGATCATAAATCCACAATTCATTGGATCTCGGCAAACACACCGCAAAAGAATATTACATCGAATAGATCTCCAAGAACATCAAGGAGAACATGGTATTGAGAATCAAAGAGAGAGAAGAAGCCATCTAGCTAATAACTATGGACCCGAAGGTCTGTGGTAAACTAATCACACTTCATCGGAGAGGTAATGGTGTTGATGTAGAAGCCCTCCATGATTGAATCCCCCTTTGACATGACGCTAGAAAAGGTCCCTAGATGGGATCTCACGGGTACAGAAGGTTGCGGCGGTGGAAAAGTGGTTTCGTGGCTCTCCTGGATGTTTTCAGGGTATAAGAGTATATATAGGCGAAGGAACTAGGTTAGGGGAGCTACAAGGGACCCACGAGGTAGGGGCACGCCCTACCCCCTTGGGCGTGCCCTCCTGCCTCATGGCCGCCTCGTTGCGTCTCCGACTTCATCTCCAAGTCTCCTGGTTTGCTTTCGGTCCAAGAAAGATCATCGCGGAGGTTTCATTCCGTTTGGACTCCGTTTGGTATTCCTTTTCTACGAAACTCTAAAATAGGCAAAAAAAAGAAACAGAAAGTGGCACCAGGCCCTCGATTAATAGGTTAGTCCCAAAAATAATATAAAATAGCATATGAATGCCTATTAAACATCCAAAACAGATAATATAATAGCATGGAACAATCAAAAATTATAGATACGTTGGAGATGTATCAGTTATCAAACTTAGATTGAAGTCGCTGAAGATTATCAATCAGAGATTGAGTTCAATCCAATTCCTCACCCAGGAGGTCATCACTTTTGTCTAGCAGATTTTGAACATTTTCCAAAGCCTTCTGTTGTTTAACAGCAATCTTAGCAAGTTTGGAATAGCTAGGTTTGAGATTTTCATCAGATTCATCCTCACTAGATTCAGAGGGCGAATATTTGAGTACCTTGGCACCTTTTGCCATGAAACAATAGGTGGGAGCATAGTCATCGACGCCGTCGTAGGCAGTGTTGGGGAAGTCATTTTCTTCAGCGTGAAAGATGGACTTGCTGACGTAAGCAATAGCGAGGGCTAGGCTTGCCACACCAGAGTCTGACTCCTCAGATTCCTCCTCTTCCTCATTTTCCCTCATATTCAGCTTCAGAGTCCATTTCCTTGCCAATAAATGCCCGAGCCTTTTTGGAACTGCTCTTCTTGTGAGGTGAAGACTTTGAAGATTTTGACGATGAGGACTTTGAAGATTTCTTCTTCTTCTTTGAGTCATCAGAACTGTCATCCTTGTACTTCTTCTTCTTCTTTGATTCCTTCGCCCATTGAGGACAACCAATGATGTAGTTGCCAGGTTTCTTGCATTTGTGGCAAGTCCTTTTCTTGTAATTGCGGGATGAGGAATCAGATCTGACGTCATCACTTCTTAAAGATTTTCCAAAGCGACCACGCCTTAAGAACTTCCAGAATTTTCTCACGAGCATTGCTAGCTCCTGGCTTAGTTCTTCAGGATCACCAAGGCTGCTACCAGAATCTTCACCTTCAGATTCAGAGACCACCTTGGCCTTCAGTGCGCGTGATCTTCCATAGCTTGGCCCATAGAGGTCTCTCTTCTCAGCAAGCTGGAACCCATGAGTATTTAGCCTCTCGAGGATATCAAAAGGATCTAGTGACTTGTAGTCTCCTCATTCTTAAATCATCAGTGCAAGAGTATCGAATGAGGAATCAAGTGACCTCAGCAATTTCTTCATCACCTCATGGTCGGTGATGTCAGTGGCACCAAGTGCTTGAAGCTCATTTGAGATGTCAGCGAGGCGATCAAAGGTTTGCTGAACATTTTCGTTGTCGAGTCTTTTGAAGCGGTTGAAGAGATTGCGAAGAATGTCAACTTGGGAGTCATGTTGAGTAGAGACTCCTTAGTTGACCTTGGGCATCCTATCCCAGATGAGCTTTGCTGTTTCCAAAGCACTCACTCTGCCGTACTGTCCTTTGCTCAGATGGCCACATATGATATTCTTCGTTTGAGAATCGAGTTGCTTGAATCTCTTCACATCAGCAGCGTTCACGGACGGAGTGATAGAGGGAACACCATTTTCCACAACATACCAGAGATTTTTGTCAATTGCCTCAAGATGCATGCGCATCTTATTCTGCCAGTAGGGGTAATCCGTCCCATCGAAGGTAGGACACCCAGCAGAGACCTTGATCATTCCTGCAGTCGACATAACTAAAACTCTAGGTGGTTAAACCAAAATCACACAGAACAAGGGAGTACCTTGTTCTGATACCAATTGAAAGTGCGTTATATCGATTAGAGGGGGGTGAATAGGAGATCTTTACAAATTCGTCACTAAGGAAACTCTAAGTGAGGAATTTCCTAAGCAACGAAACACTAGCAGCGGAATAAGTACTCAAGTACAAGCATAACATAGCAATATCATAGTCATCATGATGAAATGAAATATACACAGAGTACAGAAAGCGTGAAATAGGATAAGCAGGCTAAAGACAGAGTGACTGAAGAAATAGGGTTGAGGAAATTGAGGAAGTCTTCAGTCAAAGTCTTCAAACAGTAACGATCAGGTTCATCAACACATGAATGAAGAAATGAAAGGGTTGAGGAGATAGAACCAGTAGCTTGGTGAAGATGATGATTTGGTAGACCAGTGCCAACTGCTGTGACAGTTGTATGTCTGGTTGGAGCGGCTGGGTATTTAAACCTGAGGACACATAGTCCAGGACACACGGTCCTCACCGTATTATCCTTGAGCTAAAGTCACACAGACCTCACCCAATCACTCATGGTAAGTCTTTAGGTGACTTCCAAACCTTTACAGACTGGTCACTTGGCGATCCACAATTCCTCTTGGAGGCTCTAGACCATGACGTCTAACCATCTGGAGGATGCACATTCCTCAAAGGTAAAAAGCATCGGTTCCACATAGGAACAATCTCTTCAGTGATGCTCAATCACTTTGGGTTGTAGGTGTTTGGGTTTTGTGTTTTCCTCACTTGATGATTTTCACTCAAAGTCCTCGGAGGATGGGATGCTCTCAATGACAAGTGTTAGTTTCTCTTGGAGTAGCCAACCAGCTAGTGGTTGTAGGGGCGGCTATTTATAGCCTAGGGAGCAGCCCGACATGATAAGACATAAATTCCCTTCAATGATATGACCGTTAGGTGGGTAGAATACTTTGGACAACTGGCGCGTAACACAGCAACGGTCGGAAATTTGAGCTCTCAAATTCCTCAGGGCTATCATGTTCCTCACTTTGTAGGCAATCCGCACTGACGAGATCCTAAGTCCTCAGTCAGAACAAATTCTTCAGAGAACAGAAGATCTTCGTCTCTGTCACTGAAGAAATTGGCTAAAATGTATGAGATTTCCAATGGCTTCACTCGGAAGGATTGGGTAGGTGTAGGCTTTTGAGATAAGCATCACTTGGAAAGTGTTTCCTTAGTTTTACCTCGACCCCCTTTAACAGTACGGTGTTCCCTATGACTCAAGAAATAGAAAATGAGACTACAAAAAAAAAGTCTTCACGCTTCATAGTTCTCGCATGAATATCCAAGTCTTCAAGTTCACACCAATTTCCTCAGTTTCAAAGTCTTCACGAAAACCAAAGTCTTCAAATGAAGACATTCATTTTTAGGGGCCGACTTTCATCGTAAATATCAAACTCCTCATCGACTTATAGAGCTTGCGTACACTCACAAACACATTAGTCCCTTAACCTATAAGTCTTCAATACACCAAAATCACTAAGGGGCACTAGATGCACTTACAATAGTGAAGGCACGCAAGGAGAGTTCTGCAATTGTCCATTGGATTTTGATTGAAATCGATGTTCAGGATAATGAGTCAGTGGTTTCGTGTGGATAAAAGCACACTTGAGCCATTGTGTAGATGCTTCTTCCAAAAACCATGAATACCTGAATAGTCTAGTCAATGGTTGGGAAGAGCCACTTACTTTGACTTGATGTATTCAAGGAGTCTGAGTGGTTCAGCATAGACTTTAAGGTGCGCGAGCCTTAAAATTAGCTTCATGCGTCACATGTAGTGCACACAAATCCAAATACTGTTAGAATTTAGCATCATAATAGTCATAAACCAATGGAATTGTCGATAGTTTCTCTTTCAACCCAATGTCACGATGACCAAGGCGAGTATGCCAAGTTTATCCTGCAAAAGACATTCTGGAAAACTATTTTGTACACAACATGTGCTACAGGTTTTGTAGTATGTGTAGTACAATCCTGATGGTGCATAGAGAATGTGCTTGCCATATTTGTTGCATATGGAAAGAGAAGATATTCCTCTTTGTTGTCACCATAAGTTTCGCTATGGAAACTATTTTGATGGATATCTCTATATTTTAGTATGGTACGAGTTGATCCGAACACGATAAAAGCATCCTTCATTCTACTCAAGTATCCATAGGGATAGTAAATATGACTCGGGTTGAGCAAACAATTACATCATCGCATCTAGCAGTAGTTAAAATATCTCATTTTCTCTTAGCGAGAGTGGAAATATTTCACTTCCCTAAGTATAGAGGTCGTGGTGCATATGTCCACAAGGCACATATCATCTTTCATCAGATTGGCCCCCATAGAAATCTATATATAGATTTGAAGATTCTCAAAATGAAAATCGAAGCCAGATATATAGAATACATACAAATATGTATTTGTACCAAATTGCTGATACAATATTGTGATATACAATATATGATGACAACAATGCTCATGTTCTTATTCGAACATCAGAAATGGACATAAATTATATTGACCAATGAGGAGATTGAGAGACTGTTCATAGTCTCCAAACATGTCAGTTGAGACATATTCAACCATTATGTTCTCCATGCCCAAAGGGTCCCATCACCTTTGGTGATGTCGGGTTGAAGGTTGAAGTGAGCTTCAAACCTTTTCCCCTGAGTTCCTTTGTATCATAGGAATTGCTAATACAGAATAATCAGATGCTGAGATCTGGATCGATATAATGCCTTACGATGCATAAGGCAACATATTCTGTTAGTGGTGCATAGGTGAATCCTACAGGTCTTGGATTACACACATTATCCAACCAAACACAAGAGTGATCATAATGTCCATGGCCTAGGTAGGGCAGTGGTGGCCAGGGTGAATGCCTCAAATTTTCTAGCCATCGGTTACCAGAGATAATTAATTTACGATGAGTAAATTAAAGACCATCATGGTTAGTATTGTAATGAATTTTGCAAAATTACTGGATATTTCAAAAGTTAGCTTGTAACCATTAGTGTGGACTTCAAATTGTTAAGCATGACACTTTCTAGATAATCTTCAAAAGAAATTTTTGAAGTATATCTAGCAGCATTAGAGGGGTATAATCTGATGAAATCAGTAGATACTCACTCGTAATGCCTTATGTCATGACTTAGTAAAATGTGTGGGAGAGCACTTTGTAAAGCAATTATAATGTTGAAAGGACAAAATGTAGGCTTTAACAATAATCATTGATAATCTGTGAAGGCAGTAGATCTATATGACTACCTTGCGATCCCAACACATTAATTTGAAGAAATCACTAAGAATTTTGCATATCAATTCTTGCTCGTATTAGGCCAAAAGACTCAAGATGAATTGATTTGTATTTGCAAGAAAATCTCAATTGCAAATAGTGGATGTATAATTTCAATATGTAGAACATGGAAATATATTGCATCATAGATAGATTCTGGAATACATATGGTACTCAACAGAAAAATACTACTAATGCAGTGAATAATAATGATGTGCAAACTTGATGCTCAAGTGAAAAACTTGAATTTTATAGACCTCAAATTAAATGAGATGATCTTGTATCAAGTTGCAAGATAATTCAGCAGGGTGAATTAATATTTTGTGAGAGAAAATTAATCTCAATCGCAATGAGATTGTTTTACGAGAGAAGAAAATTCTCAATCGCAAATCAGTACTGTAGAGGTACTAAATTTATCTTTGCAAGAGATAAAAGAAAAATCTCAATTGCAAATAATAGATGCAAATTAGATGCTTAAGTGAAAAACTTGAATTGTGTAGATCTCAAAATATTGAGCATCCCATGTCGTCATGCCTCAAATTTGCAATATAATTCATCCAAGTGAAATAATATGCGGTTTTACGAGAAAATATTAATGACATTTTCAATCGCAAACCAATATTATTGTGCGAGAAAACTGAATCTCAATCGCAAAACAATGTCGAGCATTAACAACCATGCATCTCTGGAATTTTAAAACTCAATAGAGAATGGGGAGGGCCCAGGTGCTGATGAAGTTGTGTAATCGGGTAGCTGAGTGCTAAAGCTATATGATGTTGTACTCTGATGTATTTCAATTATAAATCCTGCTTCCTTAATATGAAAATGAAATATATTGTGTGTTTAATATGAAATGTGTCAATTAGATTAATAAATGGATTATTAAATATAGGGCAATTGGCATGCTAATGGCCAATTAGCCCGCTAATTAGGTTTTTGTATTGCAAACGGTTATTGAGAAAACACCGTGAGCGATGACCTCAGGCAACGCACACAGTTTCTAGGAATAAACCGTGTTGGATCAATGAACAATCACACACGACATCCTCTTGGAAACTATTTGTATTGGGTCACCTTGCACAAACGATTACCACATAAATAGTGTGTTTGATGGACAACCTTTGCCACACAGTTTTTTTTGCGCACCGTGTGTGAAGCATTTAATAACACAAACGATAAAATTGTTAATATCATCTGCAATGGCAACGCTATTACAAACGATTTAATGGGGAAAAAATGTGTGTGATGTACATGCGAACGAAAACGTTTTCCTTGTAGTGACTGTGTTGGATGTATATACAAACCGAAACTACTTGGATTGACTGTACGGGGTGTACGTACTAACGAAAATGTATACTTGGATTGACTGTGTGGAATGTACATACGGACAAAAACGTTTAGCCGGGACTGACTGTGCGAGATGTACTTCGACCAGAAACGGTTTGGCCTGTATAATTGTATTTTTTTAGCACAACTGTATGTATAACCATATTTGATCGCCCGCCCATCGCACGACCTCACTTTGTCGAGCATGCGTGACCGGAGGGCCTATCCCCGATGGTTTGTAGGTCGTGTGGGAAGGACCCCCCTATCGCAGTCACTCACTTGGCGACTGTTCAAAACGTTGTTGCGAAATGGGGTTAAAAACCATTTGTATAACACCTCGCTGTACCTGTGGTACCATCATTGTTCGACTTCCCGAAGAGGTGAAGAGCCAAGCGCAAGGTTAATATTTTTTAGATGCCAAGCGCAAGGTTTATAGGAGAACGAGTAGTAGTACTAGTAGTAGTACAGGAAGAAGGCAACAAGAATGTAAGTTCTGTGTGACAGTTTCTTCTTACAGGGCATGCTAGACCTAGTAGACCTAATTGTTGCAATGGGAGTATTATACAAGTACGTATCATATATGGCACGATTCAAAGTGGTGGACAGCAGGAATAATATTCGGAATTGCCTAGTCTTAAACCCCATGAAGAAGTCCCATCAAAAGGAATAGCCATCCTCCACACATGCTTCTATGTAAAATGAGTAAATGAGAGAAAAAGACAAAGTAAAAAAAATTCACCAGCCTTAGAGCCAACCCTATTGTATAGGCGAACGATATTGGTACGTCATGATTGACATGACTATATTATTAACCATGCTGCAGAGGTAGCCAGGGGCAGAGCTACGTACACTTTGCCGGTGTCACTGGCACCGGGACAAATTAGCACTTGCTTAATATAATCTATTGATTTAGTGTATAGGTCATTGATTGTTTGACATGTAGGCATATGTTTTTCTATGTAGACGCCGGGTAATTTTCAGTCTGACTCCGCCCCTGAGGTAGCATTGGATTTTTATTTATTTGCGGAGGTAGCAGCAAATGTATATTCAACGAGGAGTGAAGTGATGGCTGCTTCTCCGGTCAAACTTAGGGAATGGTGGGCCTCGTGATGTGATGGCTCATTAATCATTATTACTGCATATACTCTTTGCCCATTTAATAACCGCGTGGTAGAGTAGTTAGCTATACTTTTAATAAGCATGCTCGAAGAGAAGAGGTACACGCACCCACACACGTAGTACTCTTTGTGTCTTCCCCAACCACACACGTGACACAGTGGAGCTCATTTCTGTACGAAGATGCAACCCACGTGATAATTTGACACGTGCAGTAGTTACTCACTTAATGGAGGGTTGGGAACCACGCATGAATGATGCCGCGTTATTTATAAATAAAGTGTTTTTCTTCAGGACACGTACGCAATATAAATATGTTCATATGGAGAGAAAAATAAACCGCTCCACTATATACATAGCCAGGAGCCTACACAGTTGCTTCCTGGGGGTGCTCTCTTCAAACTCTGGCACAAAATGACTGTGGCCACTGTTGGGGAATGTAGTAATTTCAAAAAAATTCCACGCACACGCAAGATCATGGTGATGCATAGCAACGAGAGGGGAGAGTGTTGTCCACGTACCCTCGTAGACCGAAAGCGGAAGCGTTAGAACAACGCGGTTGATGTAGTCGTACGTCTTCACGGCCCGACCGATCAAGCACCGAAACTACAGCACCTCCAAGTTCTAGCACACGTTTAGCTCGATGACGATCCCCGGACTCCGATCCAGCAGGGTGTCAGGGAAGAGTTCCGTCAGCACGACGGCGTGGTGACGATCTTGATGTTCTACCATCGCAGGGCTTCGCCTAAGCACCGCTACAATATTATCGAGGACTTTGGTGGAGGGGGGCACCACACATGGCTAAGAGATCTTGGAGATCAATTGTTGTGTCTATGGGGTGCCCCCCTGCCCCCGTATATAAAGGAGCTAGGCGGGAGGCGGCCAGCCAAGGAGGAGGGCGCGCCAAGGGGGGAGTCCTACTCCCACCTTCCTAGTAGGAGTAGAAGAGAAGGAAGGGGAAGGGAAGGAAGGAGGGGGCGCAGCCCCTCCCCCTAGTCCAATTCGGACTAGGTCTTGGGGGGCGCGCGCCCTGCCCTAGGCAGCCCCTCTCTCTTTCCCGTATGGCCCAATAAGGCCCAAGACTTCTCCCCGGCAAATTCCCGTAACTTTCCGGTACTCCGAAAAATACCCGAACCACTCGGAACCTTTCCGATGTCCGAATATAGTCGTCCAATATATCGATCTTTACATCTCGACCATTTCGAGACTCCTCGTCATGTCCCCGATCTCATCCGGGACTCCGAACTCCTTCGGTACATCAAAACTCATAAACTCATAATAAAGCATCGCCGAAACCTTAGCGTGCGGACCCTACGGGTTCGAGAACTATGTAGACATGACCGAGCCACGTTTCCGGTCAATAACCAATAGCGGAACCTGGATGCTCATATTGGCTCCGACATATTCTACGAAGATCTTTATCGGTTAAACCGCATAACAACATATGTTGTTCCCTTTGTCATCGGTATGTTACTTGCCCGAGATTCGATCGTCGGTATCTCAATACCTAGTTTAATCTCGTTACCAGCAAGTCTCTTTACTCGTTACGTAATGCATTGTCCCGCAACTAACTCATTAGTCATATTGCTTGCAAGGCTTATAGTGATGTGCATTACCGAGAGGGCCCAGAGATACCTCTCCGACAATCGGAGTGACAAATCCTAATCTCGAAATACGCCAACTCAACATGTACCTTCGGAGACACCAGAGAGCTCCTTTATAATCACCCAGCTTATGTTGTGACGTTTGGTAGCACACAAAGTGTTCCTCCGTAACGGAGTTGCATAATCTCATAGTCATAGGAACATGTATAAGTCATGAAGAAAGCAATATCAACATACTAAACGATCAAGTGCTAAGCTAACGGAATGGGTCAAGTCAATCACATCATTCTTCTAATGATGTGATCCCGTTAATAAAATGACAACTCATGTCTATGGCTAGGAAACACAACCATCTTTGATCGACAAGCTAGTCAAGTAGAGGCATACTAGTGACACTATGTTTGTCTATGTATTCACACATGTATTGTGTTTCCGGTTAATACAATTCTAGCATGAATAATAAACATTTATCATGAAATAAGGAAATAAATAATAACTATTATTGCCTCTAGGGCATATTTCCTTCAGTCTCTCACTTGCACTAGAGTCAATAATCTAGTTCACATCACCATGTGATTTAACATCAATATTCACATATGTATGTGATTAATACCCATAGTTCATATCGTCATGTGATCAACACCCAAAGGGTTTACTAGAGTCAATAATCTAGTTCACATCGCTATGTGATTAACACCCAAAGAGTACTAAGGTGTGATCATGTTTTGCTCGTGAGAGAAGCTTAGTCAACGGGTCTGTCACATTCAGAGCCGTATGTATTTTGCAAATATTCTATGTCTACAATGCTCTGTACGGAGCTACTCTAGCTAATTGCTCCCACTTTCAATATGTATCCAGATTGAGACTTAGAGTTATCTGGATCGGTGTAAAAGCTTGCACCGATGTAACTCTTTACGACAGGCTCTTTTATCACCTCCGTAATCGAGAAATATTTCCTTAGTCCTTACTAAGGATATTCTTGACCAATGTCCAGTGATCTACTCCTAGATCACTATTGCACTCCCTTGCCAAATTTAGAGCAAGGTATACAATAGGTCTGGTACATAGCATAGCATACTTTATAGAACCTATGACTGAGGCATAGGGAATGACTTTCATTCTCTTTTCTATTTTCTGCTGTGGTCGGGATTTGAGTCTTACTCAATTTCACACCTTTGCAACATAGGCGAGAACTCTTTCTTTGACCGTTCCATTTTGAACTATTTCAAAATCTTGACAAGGTATGGACTTATTGAAAAAATTATCAAGCATCTTGATCTATCTCAATAGATCTTGATGCTCAATATGTAAGTAGCTTTACTGAGGTCTTTCTTTTAAAGAACTCCTTTCAAATACTCCTTTATGCTTTCCACAAAAAATATACATCATTTCTGATCAACAATATGTTACTCACATATAATTACCAGAAAGGCGGTAGTGCTCCCACTCACTTTATTGTAAATACAGGCTTCACCGCAAGTCTATATAAAATTATATGCTTTGATCAACTTATCAAAACGTATATTCCAACTCTGAGATGCTTGTACCAGTCCATAGATGGATCGCGTGAGCTTGCACATTTTGTTAGCACCTTTAGGATTGACAAAACCTTCTGGTTGCATCATATACAACTCTTCGTTAAGAAAACCATTAAGGAATGCAGTTTTTGACATCCATTTGCCAGATTTCATAAAATGTGGCAGTTACTAACATGATTCGGACAGACTTAAGCATCGCTATAGTTGAGAAAATCTCGTTGTAGTCAACACCTTGAACTTGTCGAAAACCTTTTTGCGACAAGTCGAGCTTTGTAGATAGTAACACTACTACCAGCGTCTGTCTTCCTCTTGAAGATCCATTTATACAATATGGCTTGCCGATCAACGGGCAACTCCACCAATGTCCACACTTTGTTCTCATACATGGATCCCATCTCAGATTTCATGGCCTCAAGCCATTTCGCGGAATCTGGGCTCATCATCGCTTCCTCATAGTTCGTAGGTTCATTATGGTCTAGTAACATGACTTCCAGAATAGGATTACCGTACCACTCTGGTGCGGACTGTACTTTGGAAGACCTATGAGGTTTTATAGTAACTTAATCTGAAGTTTCATGATCATCATCATTAGCTTCCTCACTAATTGGTGTAGGAATCACTGGAACTGATTTCTGTGATGAAATACTTTCCAATTCGGGAGAAGGTACAAATTACCTTATCAAGCTCTACTTTCCTCCCACTCACTTCTTTCGAGAGAAACTCCATCTCTAGAAAGGATCCATTCTTAGCAACGAATGTTTTGCCTTCGGATCTGTGATAGAGGATGTACCCAACAGTTTCCTTTGGGTATTCTATGAAGACGCACTTCTCCGATTTGGGTTCGAGCTTATCAGGTTGAAACCTTTTTCACATAAGCATCGCAACTCCAAACTTTAAGAAACGACAGCTTAGGTTTACTGCTAAACCATAGTTCATACGGTGTCGTCTCAACGGATTTAGATGGTGCCCTATTTAAAGTGAATGCAGCTATCTCTAATGCATAACCCCAAAACGATAGTGGTAAATCGGTAAGATACATCATAGATCACACCATATCCAATAAAGTGCGGTTACGACGTTCGGACACACCATTACACTGTGGTGTTCCATGTGGCGTGAACTGTGAAACTATTCCACATTGTTTAAAATGAAGGCCAAACTTGTAACTCAAATATTCTTCTATACGATCAGATTGTAGAAACTTTATTTTCTTGTTACGATGATTCTCTACTTCGCTCTAAAATTATTTGAACTTTTCAAATGTTTCAGACTTGTGCTTCATTAAGTAGATATACGCATATCTGCTCAAATCATCTGTGAAGGTCAGAAAATAACGATACCCGCCACGAGCATCAACACTCATTGGACCGCATACATCGGTATGTATTATTTCCAACAAGTTAGTAGCTCGTTCCATTGTTCCGGAGAACGGAGTTTTAGTCATCTTGCCCAAAAGGCACGGTTCGCAAGCATCAAATGATTCATAACCAAGTGATTCCGAAAATCCATCTTTATAGAGTTTCTTCATGCGCTTTACGCCGATATGACCCAAATGGCAGTGCCACAAATAAGTTGCACTATCATTATTAACTTTGCATCTTTTTGGCATCAACATTATGAATATGTGTATCACTATGATCAAGATTCAATAAACCATCACAATTGGGTGTATGACCATAGAAGGTTTTATTGATGTAAACAGAATAACAATTTATTCTCTATCTTAGATGAATAATCGTATCACAATAAACATGATCTTATCATATTTATGCTCAATGCAAACACCAAATAACATTTATTTAGGTTTAACACTAATCTCGAAAATATAGGGAGTGTGTGATGATGATCATATCAATTTTGGAACTACTTCCAACACTCATCGTCGATTCCCCTCAACTAGTCTCTGTTTATTCTCAGAACTCTGCTTGAGTTACTAATCTTAGCAACCGAACAAGTATCAAATACTCAGGGGCTACTATAAACACTAGTAAGGCACACATCAATAACCTGTATATCAAATATACCCTTGTTCACTTTGCCATCCTTTTATCCACCAAATATTCAGGGCATTTCCGCTTCCAGTAATCATTTCCTTTGCAATGTAAGCACTCAGTTTCAGGCTTTGGTCCAGCTTTGGGCTTCTTCGCAGGAGTGACAACTTGCTTGTCATTCTACTTGAAGTTCCCTTTCTTTCCCTTTTCCCTTCTCTTGAAACTAGTGGTCTTGTCAATCATCAACACTTGATGCTCTTTCTTGATTTCTACCTTCGTCGATTTCAACATCACGAAGAGCTCGACAATCGTTTTTGTCATCCCTTGCATACTATAGTTCATCACAAAGTTCTAGTAACTTGGTGATGGTGACTAGAGAATTCTGTCAATCACTATCTTATCTGGAAGATTAACTCCCACTTGATTCAAGCGATTGTAGTACCCAGACAATCTGAGCACATGCTCACTAGTTGAGTGATTCTCCTCCATCTTTTAGCTATAGAACTTGTTGGAGACTTCATATCTCTCAACTCGCGTTTGCTTGAAATATTAACTTCAATTCCTGGAACATCTCATATGGTCCATGACGTTCAAAACGTCTTTGAAGTCCTGATTCTAAGCCGTTAAGCATGGTGCACTAAACTATCAAGTAGTCATCATATTGAGCTAGCCAAACGTTCATAACGTCTGCATCTGCTCCTGCAATAGGTCTGTCACCTAGCGGTGTATTAAGGACATAATTCTTCTGTGTAACAATGAGGATAAACCTTAGATCACGGATCCAATCCGCATCATTGCTACTAACATCTTTCAATACAATTTTCTCTAGGAACATATCAAAATAAACATATGAAAGCAACAACGCGAGCTATTGATCTACAACATAATTTGCAAAATACTACTAGGTACTAAGTTCATGATAAATTTAAGTTCAATTAATCATATTACTAAAGAACTCCCACTTAGACAGACATCTCTCTAGTCATCTAAGTGATCACGTGATCCAAATCAACTAAACCATGTCCGATCATCACGTGAGATGGAGTAGTTTCAATGGTGAACATCACTATGTTGATCATATCTACTATATGATTCACGTTCGACCTTTCGTTCTCCGCCTTCCGAGGCCATATCTATATATGCTAGGCTCGTCAAGTTTAACCTGAGTATTCTGCGTGTGCAACTGTTTTGCACCCGTTGTATTTGAACATAGAGCCTATCACACCCGATCATCACGTGGTGTCTCAGCACGAAGAACTTTCGCAATGGTGCATACTCAGGGAGAACACTTCTTGATAATTAGTGAGAGATCATCTTATAATGCTACCGTCAATCAAAGCAAAATAAGATGCATAAAGGATAAACATCACATGCAATCAATATAAGTGATATGATATGGCCATCATCATCTTGTGCTTGTGATCTCCATCTCCGGCACCGTCGTGATCACCATCGCCACCGGCGCGACACCTTGATCTCCATCGTAGCATCGTTGTCGCCTCGCCACCTATTGCTTCTACGACTATCGCTATCGCTTTGTGATAAAGTAAAGCAATTCTGAGGTGCTTGCATTTCATACAATAAAGCGACAACCATATGGCTCCGCCATTGCCGATAACTCGGTTACAAAACATGATCATCTCATACAATAAAATATAGCATCACGTCTTGACCATATCACATCACAACATGCCCTGCAAAAACAAGTTAGACGTCCTCTACTTTGTTGTTGCAAGTTTTACATGGCTGCCACGGGCTAAGCAAGAACCGTTCTTACCTACGCATCAGAACCACAATGATAGTTCATCAAGTTAGTGTTGTTTTAACCTTCGCAAGGACCGGGCGTAGCCACACTCGGTTCAACTAAAGTTGGAGAAACTGACACCCGCCAGCCACCTGTGTGCAAACCACGTCGGTAGAACCAATCTCGCGTAAGCATACGCGTAATGTCGATCTGGGCCGCTTCATCTAACAATACCGCCAAACCAAAGTATGACATGCTGGTAAGCAGTATGACTTGTATCGCCCACAACTCACTTGTGTTCTACTCGTGCATATAACATCTACGCATAAAACCAGGCTCGGATGCCACTGTTGGGGAACGTAGTAATTTCAAAAAAATTCCTACGCACACGCAAGATCATGGTGATGCATAGCAACGAGAGGGGAGAGTGTTGTCCACGTATCCTCGTAGACCGAAAGCGGAAGCGTTAGAACAATGCGGTTGATGTAGTCGTACGTCTTTACGGCCCGACCGATCAAGCACCGAAACTACGGCACCTCCGAGTTCTAGCACACGTTCAGCTCGATGACGATCCCCGGACTCCGATCCAGCAGGGTGTCGGGGAAGAGTTCCATCAGCACGACGGTGTGGTGACGATCTTGATGTTCTACCATCGCAGGGCTTCGCCTAAGCACCGCTACAATATTATCGAGGACTTTGGTGGAGGGGGGCACCGCACATGGCTAAGAGATCTTGGAGATCAGTTGTTGCGTCTATGGGGTGCCCCCTGCCCCCGTATATGAAGGAGCTAGGGGGGGAGGCGGCCGGCGAAGGAGGAGGGCGCGCCAAGGGGGGAGTCCTACTCCCACCGTGTAACGCCCTCGATGCGGCTATATCTCCCACATGTCGAAGCACGACTTAGAGGCATAACCGCATTGAAAGCAATGTCACAAGTGAGGTAATCTTCACACAACCCATGTAATACATAAGGGAAAGAGATACATAGTTGGCTTACAATCGCCACTTCACACAATACATGAGTAAAGCATTACATCATCCAGATACAATCAAGGTCCGACTACGGAACCAAAATAAAAGAAGAACCCCAAATGTGACAATGGTCCCCGATGGACCCCAACTGGGCTCTACTACTGATCAACTAGCACGAAACAACACAAAGGGCAAGATCTTCATCGAGCTCCTCCTTGAGCTTGGTTGCGTCACCTGCTCGGTAACATAGGCACCTGCAAACTGGTTTTGAGTATCCGGTGAGCCACGAGGACTCAAAGAATCCCATTACCATGGGTATCAAGACTAGCAAAGCTTAATGGGAAAGGAAGGGTAAAGTGGTGAGGTTGCAAAGCAGCGGCTAAGCATGATATGGTGGCTAACATACGCAAATGAGAGCGAGAAGAGAAACAAGCGGAACGGTCGTGAAGCTAGCAATGATCAAGAGGTGATCCTCGAACACCTACTTACGCCAAACATAACACGAAACCGTGTTCACTTCCGGACTCCACCGAGAAGAGACCATCACGGCTACACACGCGTTGATGCGTTTTAATTCGGATCAAGTGTCAAGTTATCTACAACCGGACATTAACAAATTCCCATCTGCCACATAACCGCGGCACGGCTCTCAAAAGTTTATACCTGCAGGGTGTCCCAACTTAGCCCATGACAAGCTCTCGCGATCAACGAAGAATAGACCTTCTCCCAGAAGACCCGATCGATGATCGGAATCCGGTACATCAAGACATTTCGACAATGGTAAAACAAGACCAGCAAAGCCGCCCGATGCGCCGACAATCCCGATAGGAGCTGCACATATCTCGTTCTCGTGGCAACACCGGATAAGCGAAGCGTCTGGTCTGCGACGTAACCCAAGTTGCCAAGGGATGGTCCCACGGTGCTCTAGTTTGGACCAACGCTAGACAAGCACCGCCCGGGGGCTATAATAAAGATGACCCTTGGGTTAATTACTCCCAAGGCAAAAGTAGGTGGTGGTGAGGCAAATGGTAAAAGTCAATGTTGGGCCTTCTTTGGACAAGTTTTATTCAAAGCGAACTGTCGTATGTCCCATAAATCACCCGACCGCGTTAGGAACGCAAAAATCCGGGAACATAACACCGGTATGACGGAAACTAGGGCGGCAAGAGGGAACAAAACACCGCATAAGGCCGAGCCTTCCACCCTTTACCAAGTATATAGATGCATTAATATTATAAGAGATATTGTGATATCCCAACCAAAATCCTGTCCACCATGGAGAAATCTTCAACTTCACCTGCAACTAGCAATGCTATAAGAGGGGCTGAGCAAAGCGGTAACATAGCCAAACAACGGTTTGCATAGGAAAGGTGTCAAAGGTTAGGGGTTCATGGCAATATGGGATGGCTGGACAAACAGGTAATAGGTAGCGCAGCATAGCGAAAGAACGAGGCAACTAGCATAGCAATGATAGTAGTGAGATCCAGGGTAGCGGTCATCTTGCCTGAAATCCCGCAAGGAAGAAGAACGAGTCCATGAAGAAGACGTACGGATGGAAGCCGAACAAACCGTAGACGAACGAATCCTCACGATCGCAACGAAACAGGAACTAACAAGAAGAAGCACACAACAAAGGTAAACACACCACACATGAACAAGGCATGATGCACAACAAGCATGATGCATGACCAAGCTACATGAAGCTACTCATGGCAAGAGATGATGCAAACAAGAACAACACATCAAGGCAAGTTTAAATGAGGCCGGAAACAACATATAACAATTCCGGTAAGTCCTCATATGCATATTTCGAAATTGGTCCAGAACTGAATAAACCTTATGTTCAAGTTGTTAAACAGCAAGTTAAGATGCACCAAGATGATCTACATGAAATTCTAGTCAAGTTACATATAAAGTTCATTAGGTTTGGAGCTACGGCCTAGAAGATATGAGCAAAACAAGTTAAGCATGGCATTGATGCAAAATGCACTCAAACATCAAGCAAACACACCAAAACAAGGATGCAACATGGTAATATGAAACTACATGCAAAATCAAGCAAGTTTCATATAGAGCACACTCAAAACGGAGCAACGGTGCAACACACACACACTATACAAGTCATATCAACAATCATCCATAACAAAGAACTAGGCATATTGCAAGCATCAAAACAACATGCTACAGCACCCCAACATAATAACAAAAGGCATGGGCATGAAGTACACGTAAAGCATAACAAAACATGAACACTGAGCTATCTCCAGAAACAACTAGAACATGCTCAAAAACACATGGAGATATTGCAAATAATGACAGTTTCAGACTTATCAGGAAATAACATCAAGTTGCAATGTTTAGAGCTATCAAACAACATGTTACAGGAACATATCATGGCAAACAAAGGCATGGCATGAATCTACTAAAAGCATAGATCAAAAGTTCCTTACTGACCATGAGCCAAAAGGGCACAGAAAATAGGATGGCACCCATGTAAACACAGCAAGTTATATTACAGATTCAAACATGGCAGGAACAACAATAAGTAGGCATGTTCGTGAGCTTGAACCACTAACCACAGAACAATACATGGCATGGCAACGCACCCAACAGTAAGAAGGCATGTTTATGAAGCTAGGCATGGCAAGAACAAGGTCATAGGATACATGGATCACTAGGAAAACACATGGGAACAAGTTAACTTAATGTTAACAGGCTGACAACAACATTTTCAAGCAACTTTAGAGCAAGATTAAAACATGTTCCAGCAGGCTATAATTGCAACCAAAGGCATGAATGGATAGAGAATGACATGTAGATCAAAACATGTTTATAGAGCATCTCCAGATTATGAATAGAATGATTACTAGAAGCATGTTAACATAGCAACAAAATATAACGAGAATCATCAGAAAACAACAGAACAAAGAACTACCCTACTTAACAAGCTTGATACACTCAGCACACAACTCACAAAAATACATGGTTAACACCCCTGGAAAGATGGCATGGCATAGTTCAACATTCATGTAGACATCAACCCCATAGGATGCACACATAAATCATGGCAAAAATGTTAAAACAAAGAAGTTATAACAGTTTGAGATTAACATCAACATGCACTCTTCCAACAAATTCGGGGTATCAAGATGAGCTCAAATGAAAATGATGCAATGGAATGAAATGATCTACTCGTCGAGACGAACAATTTGACATATTACACGCACAAAACGGAGCTGCGGATGCAGAGATGTGATGCAATGAATATGGCATGTTTATGTTGAAAACTTGGGGACTTAGCAGATTTCGGGGGGGGGGAGAGTCAACCTTAGGGATTTGCACGGATTTTGAAGCACGGCGCGAGCTCACCGGAGTGGTTGCCGGAGGATGGCCGGAGATGGGCAGAGGGCGCCGGAGATGGCGCCGGTGCGCTGGATCTGGCCGGCCATCGCCGGATCCGGCCGGAGACGGCAATGACGGCGCGGCGGGGGAGGCAGGGCGACGCGACGCTGCTGGCGAGGGCTGCCGAGGGCGGAGCTTGGGGCGCCGCGGGAGCTTTCGGCGAGGAGGCCAGCCAGCGAGCGGCGGCGCAGCGGCGCCTGGCGGCACCCGTGGGAGCCGGGAGGCGGCGGCGGCACGGAGGCTCGAGCGGAGGCTCGGGCGCTGGGTCAGGCGCCCGTGGGAGGTCCGACGGCGGGTCGGGTCGGCGGGCGGCGTGGCGGGCGAACGGGTCATGCGTGCGCGGATCCGGGCGGCGGCCCAGATCGCCCAGCATGGCCGGCCTCGGGCCCCGGCGGCCGGGCGGCGGCACAGGGAGGGCTGGCGACGGGATGCCACGTGGCAGGCGGTGATTGGCTGCGGCGGTGGCGGGCGGACATGTCCAGCGCGGTGCGGACGCGTCCGGCGGCTGGAGGAGGAAGAGGCTAGGGTTTCGGGGGATTAGACCGTGAATTTGGAGGAGGGGGGCTAATTTATAGGTAGAGGGAGCTAGAAGAGTCCAAATGAGAAGCGGTTTTCGGCCACGCGATCGTGATCGAACGACCGAGAGCATGGAGGGGAGTTAGATGGGTTTTGGGCCACTTTGGAAGGGGTGTTGGGCTGCAACTCAAAGAGGGCTTTACGGTTACCCGGTTAACCGTTGGAGTACCAAACGACCTCCAAATGGCACGAAACTTGACAGGCGGTCTACCGGTGCTATACCAAGGCCGCTTGGCAAACCTCGGGCCATTCCGAGAAAGTTTAATACCCGCTCACAACAGAAGGGAAGAAGGGGACGCCGGGTGTGATAAGAGCGCCGGATTGCAAAACGGACAACGGGGAAAATGCTCGGATGCATGAGACGAACACGTATGCAAAATGAAATGCACATGATGACATGATATGAAATGCAGATGATGACATGGCAAAGTGCAACACGCAAGCACATGACATGGCAACAACGGCGAATAACTGGCGGACACCTGGCACATCGGATCCGGGGCGTTACAACACTCCACCACTACGAGAGGATCTCGTCCCGAGATCTAGGATGGCACCGGAGGGAAAAGGAAGAGGAAGAGGAGAGGTAAAACTAAGTTGCTTCTTTGACGAACGAGTGAAACCATGAACCTTGAGATGTTGAGCAAAATGAAAGGAAGAAAATAACGAAGATGAGCAAAGTTGAAAACACTCCGTTTAGAAAAGAGGAACAAGGGATACAACAAGAACCAAGAGGTTTAGTGATAAGATAGATATTGAAACCACTCCGGTTAAAACTAGATAGAGAAGGAATAAGATTGATATAATTTGGGCAGCACTCCGACTGAAAGAAGAAGGAAAACTTGATAGGATGAGTTGATATTGAGGAGATGATACAACACTCCGGTTGGAAATGGAGGAATAGAATTTGAACTTGGCAAAATGAACGCACTTGGATGAGACTCCGGTTAAAAGAGGAATGATAGGCACAACACTCCGGTTAAATAGCTAACCAAGGAAAAGGAACATGATCTTGGCAAAACGAGACTATTGGACGAAGGGAGAAACTTCACAATGCCTCCGGGACGGATGAATAGAAGATAGATCATCGGAATAAGAGAACGGAGAAGGAAATGCCAACTTCTGCCACGAATGGGCTCGGAAAGCACCCTTGCAAGAAGGTTAGAATAGAGTTGTTGGAAGACTAACAACGAAAAGAACAAGCTTGTTGTGGGCTTATGGAACACATCTAAAAATGATGAGGTGACAACCGGCCACTAATGGAAACAATTGATTGGTTGAGATCAATGAAGATAAGAAAAACTTCTTCCACCAAGTGAATAGAGAGAAAGCTTGGGTCATGCATAATCACCACAAATAGCAACAACCCTTAAGGAAAGGCTTTAGGTGAAATATGACACAAGATAACTCCAACGAAGAAGTTGATTGGTCGAAAAGATCTCTTGAACGAAGAGAAAAAGATGGATTTAGAATACCTCATTCTTGACAACATATGAATCATGAAACATGAATGGAAATTGTCAAGAGTGACATAACACCATCTCAAAAGATAAGATAGAAGGAATTGCACTTTGGACTGCAAGACGGAAAATACTTGAGCTTCCCAAAACAAAACAAGTGTTGGGCACCCTGTTTAATTTTGAGTATAGCTTGGCGGATCATAACTTCGAGAGAAATCTTGAAGAAAAATTGAAGAATGAAACGAATCCTTGACAAACCACCATGTAGAGCCTCAATGAAGAACTTCGGCAATAAAAGGATGATAAAAAAAGAGAAGTTGAAAACACAAGGTGAAGCCTTGCGATGATTTAGATGGAGCTTCGCGGCGAGATAATGCGGAAAAGTTGGAACTCCGGAAAAGAAAAGAATTGAATCACCTCAAGGAAATAAGAATAAGATTTATTGTATGCTTATCCTTCATCAAATTTAATTGAAGACAAGCAACGGATTTGGCATACTACTTATTCCCGTAGAAAGGATTAAGAGGGATATAGCACAAATTTGAGAAGGTATTGATGGAATCGCCGGTGTGATTTGGAAACAACGAATGAATTGATATGATAACAGAGGAAGAGAAATCTTGAACGAACCACCGTAAGAATTGAAAATGAACGTAGCAAAGGCACAATTCACCGGGAAGAATTGCAAAATGAATGAAGATACTTGAGGGTATTTAGATACATGAGAACGAAGAGATCATGAACTGATTAGAGGATATTTGAATGATGCACTGGTAAGATTTAGAGAATGATAGCTACACGCTGAGAATGACGAATTATGACATGATGGCCTTCGGAGGAAAGAAATGGAAACAACTCACGAAATGCTCCGGATGGTAAGAAAAGAATTGTCACAATCAAAACAATTATGAGACCATGAATACTCAAGAGAATGGACCAAGATTTAAGAGAAATACTTCTTCGGTCTTCACATGTTGAGAATGATGATGAGAACCACCATGAATTGTTGAGATACTCCGAGAGAATTAAAAGAGGAAAGGTTGAGCCAAAGATGAAAAGAATTTGAAAACGATCTTGAAGAAGACATCTGACTGATGAAAATTCATTCTTACGTCACACTTGGAAAAGAATTAGAGAATGGCTCCGGAATAACAAATAGCGAGAAGTAGAATGATAATGAGGTGCACCGGTATGAGAAAGCATTAGAAACGAGGAAAGGAATATGATGAATATCGAAAGCTTGAATAGGATCCACCAGAGAAGAGACAACAGTGAAGGATGATGAACTTGAAGCTCGTGAGCATCTTCACGAGGGATCACCGGATCAGAACATTGAAAGAAAAGAATGAAGAGACTTCCCACAAATAAAAGGATACATGATTAAGAAATCTGTGTCCTTGAAGAAAAAGGGTGGGAGGGCGGGAAAACAAAGACAACTTGGGATGGATGAAACAAACACCGTTGAGAAAACTTAGATTTGATCTTGTGGATGGGAAAAATTATGGGATCCACTTGAAGAGAAGCACACCGGTTGGAAAAGAATTAACATGGCAACCTCAATGATCAAGAAGGATTAGTATTCACATAGAAATATGAGAACACCATTTAGGAAAGGTATGGATTCAACATTTGACATCGAAGCAACTCGAATACCACAAATAACACAAAACAAAGGATTTGGCTTGCAGAATAAGCCGGAACAAATACATATGATAGAGATTTACCCAATCCCATATCATGCATCTATCGGAAAGATATTCTAGGAGCTACTTGAATTCCCACCTATAAAACTCCCGAAACTTTACGGTTATGCAATCTGGTGTTGGGGATACAGGAAGCAATATATCTCACCCAAACTAACAATACCTACATCCAAGCAGTATCCATCCGTCAACACATAACCAAGAAACCTTCGAAATCATGTACCTCAACCTTGAAAAGCATCCGTTATACGAGTCATGGCAATACTCCGTACTCACCTCGATCTTTGGGTTATCGGGTTATCTCACCAACAACCGCATAAAAGAGATTTTCGATGTCGGCGTACTAAACTCGGTATTCCAGAATCGCAACGATAAAATTATGACGACAACACCTCAGAGCTCAACTCCCCAGGACACTTCCACTAAACCCCTGACAGGAGGCACCAAGACAATGTTCTCATCATAAAACCATCAGAACGATTCCAAGATACCCGCGTGATCCTAAAAAAAAATTTAGTGAAATTTGAGAAGAGGAAAGTCAAAACTCTACGTCAAGAGACCTCACCAGAGCAACGAAGGGACTGAGGAGTAAAAAGAATTCCTAGCTCTCCGATATATATAATCCTAAATGACTCAAAACATTTTCTAGACACAACTCGGCCGCTAAAAACGATCAAGCAGTGGGGCTCCTAAGGTCGGGGAAGGCTCTGATTACCAACTTGAAACGCCCTCGATGCGGCTATATCTCCCACGTGTCGAAGCACGACTTAGAGGCATAACCGCATTGAAAGCAATGTCGCAAGTGAGGTAATCTTCACACAACCCATGTAATACATAAGGGAAAGAGATACATAGTTGGCTTACAATCGCCACTTCACACAATACATGAGTAAAGCATTACATCATCCAGATACAATCAAGGTCCGACTACGGAACCAAAATAAAAGAAGAACCCCAAATCGCACAAAGGTCCCCGATCGACCCCAACTGGGCTCCACTCTTGATCAACTAGCACGAAACAACACAAAGGGCAAGATCTTCATCGAGCTCCTCCTTGAGCTTGGTTCGTCCACCTTTCGATAACATAGGCACCGCAAACTGGTTTTGGAAGTATCCGGTGAGCCACGAGGACTCAAAGAATCCCATTACCATGGGTATCAAGACTAGCAAAGCTTAATGGGAAAGGAAGGGTAAAGTGGTGAGGTTGCAGCAGCGGCTAAGCATGATATGGTGGCTAACATACGCAAATGAGAGCGAGAAGAGAAACAAGCGGAACGGTCGTGAAGCTAGCAATGATCAAGAGGTGATCCTGAACACCTACTTACGTCAAACATAACACAGAAACCGTGTTCACTTCCCGGACTCCGCCGAAAAGAGACCATCACGGCTACACACGCGGTTGATGCGTTTTTAATTCGGATCAAGTGTCAAGTTATCTACAACCGGACATTAACAAATTCCCATCTGCCACATAACCGCGGGCACGGCTCTCGAAAGTTTATACCCTGCAGGGGTGTCCCAACTTAGCCCATGACAAGCTCTCGCGATCAACGAAGGAATAGACCTTCTCCCAGAAGACCCGATCGGTCTCGGAATCCGGTACATCAAGACATTTCGACAATGGTAAAACAAGACCAGCAAAGCCGCCCGATGCCCGACAATCCCAATAGGAGCTGCACATATCTCGTTCTCGAGGCAACACCGGATAAGCGAAGCATACAGTACCGACGTAACCCAAGTTGCCAAGGGATGGTCCCAAGACGGTGCTCTAGTTTGGACCAACGCTAGACAAGCAATCGGCCGGGGCTATAATAAAGATGACCCTTGGGTTAATTACTCCCAAGGCAAAAGTAGGTGGTGGTGAGGCAAATGGTAAAAGTCAATGTTGGGCCTTCTTTGGACAAGTTTTATTCAAAGCGAACCGTCGGGGGGTCCATAAATCACCCGACCGCGTTAGGAACGCAAAATCCGAAACATAACACCGGTATGACGGAAACTAGGGTGGCAAGAGTGGAACAAAACACTGCATAAGGCCGAGCCTTCCACCCTTTACCAAGTATATAGATGCATTAATATTATAAGAGATATTGTGATATCCCAACCAAAATCCTGTCCACCATGGAGAAATCTTCAACTTCACCGCAACTAGCAATGCTATAAGAGGGCTGAGCAAAGCGGTAACATAGCCAAACAACGGTTTGCATAGGAAAGGTGTCAAAGGTTAGGGGTTCATGGCAATATGGGATGGCTGGACAAACAGTAATAGGTAGCGCAAGATAGCGAAAGAACGAGGCAACTAGCATAGCAATGATAGTAGTGAGATCCAGAAGCGGTCATCTTGCCCGAAATCCCGCAAGGAAGAAAAACGAGTCCATGAAGAAGACGACGGGATGGAAGCCGAACAAACCGTGAGACGAACGAATCCTCACGATCGCAACGCAAGCAGGAACTAACAAGAAGAAGCACACAACAAAGGTAAACACACCACACATGAACAAGGCATGATGCACAACAAGCATGATGCATGACCAAGCTACATGAAGCTACTCATGGCAAGAGATGATGCAAACAAGAACAACACATCAAGGCAAGTTTAAATGAGGCCGGAAACAACATATAACAATTCCGGTAAGTCCTCATATGCATATTTCGAAATTGGTCCAGAACTGAATAAACCTTATGTTCAAGTTGTTAAACAGCAAGTTAAGATGCACCAAGATGATCTACACGAAATTCTAGTCAAGTTACATATAAAGTTCATTAGGTTTGGAGCTACGGCCTAGAAGATATGAGCAAAACAAGTTAAGCATGGCATTGATGCAAAATGCACTCAAACATCAAGCAAACACACCAAAACAAGGATGCAACATGGTAATATGAAACTACATGCAAAATCAAGCAAGTTTCATATAGAGCACACTCAAAAGCGAGCAACGGTGCAACACACACACACACTATACAAGTCATATCAACAATCATCCATAACAAAGAACTAGGCATATTGCAAGCATCAAAACAACATGCTACAGCACCCCAACATAATAACAAAAGGCATGGGCATGAAGTACACGTAAAGCATAACAAAACATGAACACTGAGCTATCTCCAGAAACAACTAGAACATGCTCAAAAACACATGGAGATATTGCAAATAATGACAGTTTCAGACTTATCAGGAAATAACATCAAGTTGCAATGTTTAGAGCTATCAAACAACATGTTACAGGAACATATCATGGCAAACAAAGGCATGGCATGAATCTACTAAAAGCATAGATCAAAAGTTCCTTACTGACCATGAGCCAAAAGGGCACAGAAAATAGGATGGCACCCATGTAAACATAGCAAGTTATATTACAGATTCAAACATGGCAGGAACAACAATAAGTAGGCATGTTCGTGAGCTTGAACCACTCACCATAGAACAATACTTGGCATTGCAAGGCACCCAATAGTAAGAAGGCATGTTTATGAAGCTAGGCATGGCAAGAGCAAGAACATAGGGTACATGGATCACTAGGAAAACACATGGGAACAAGTGAACTTAATGTTAACAGGCTGACAACAACATTTTCAAGCAACTTTAGAGCAAGATTAAAACATGTTCCAGCAGGCTATAATTGCAACCAAAGGCATGAATGGATAGAGCATGACATGTAGATCAGAACATGTTTATAGAGCATCTCCAGATTATGCATAGAATGATTACTAGAAGCATGTTAACATAGCAACAAAATATAACAGAATCATGTCAGAAAACAAAGAACAAAGAACTACCCTACTTAACAAGCTTGATACACTCAGCACACAACTCACAAAAATACATGGTTAACACCCCTGGAAAGATGGCATGGCATAGTTCAACATTCATGTAGACATCAACCCCATAGGATGCACACATAAATCATGGCAAAAATGTTAAAACAGCAAGTTATAACAGTTTGATGATTAACATCAACATGCACTCTTCCAACAAATTTCGGGCATCAAGATGAGCTCAAATGAAAATGATGCAATGGAATGAAATGATCTACTCGTCGAGACGAACAATTTGACATATTACACGCACAAAACGGAGCTACGGATGCAGAGATGTGATGCAATGAATATGGCATGTTTATGTTGAAAACTTGGGGACTTAGCAGATTTCAGGGGGGGGAAGTCAACCTTAGGGATTTGCACGGATTTTGAAGCACGGCGCGAGCTCGTCGGAGTGGTTGCCGGAGGATGGCCGGAGATGGGCAGAAGGCACCGGAGATGGCGCCGGTGCGCCGGATCTGCCGCCATCGCGGATCCGGCCGGAGACGGCAATGACGGGCGCGGCGGGAGGCCGGGCGACGCGGACGCTGCGGGCGAGGGGCTGCCGAGGGCAGAGCTTGGGCGCCGGGCGGGCGCCGGGCGGCGAGGAGGCCGTCAGCCTGAGCGGCGGCGTGCGGCTGGGCAGCGGGCGGCACCTGGGGGCCGGGAGGCGGCGGCGGCACGAGAGGCTCGAGCGGAGGCTCGGGCGCGGGGTCAGGCGCCCGTGAGGTCCGACGGCGGCGGGTTTGGCGGCGGGCGGCCGTGGCGCTTGAGTCATGATGGCGAAGGGATCCGGCGGCGGAGATCTGCCCAGGCGGGCGGGCCTCGGCCCCGGCGGGTCAAGGCGGCGGCGCGAGAGGGCCAGCGACGGGATGCCACGTGGCAAGCGGTGATTAGCTGCGGCGGTGGCGGCGGGCGTGTCCGGCCAGGATCTGACGCTGCGTCCGTGGCCGGAGGAGGAAGAGGCTAGGGTTTGAGGATTACACCGCGAATTTGGAGGAGGGCTAATTTATAGGTAGAGGAGCTAGAAGAGTCCAAATGAGGAGCGGTTTTGCCCGCGATCGTGATCGAACGATCGAGAGCATGGAGGGAGTTAGATGGGTTTTGGGCCACTTTGGAAGGGTGTTGGGCTGCAACTCAAAGAGGGCTTTACGGTTACCTTGTTAACCGTTGGAGTATAAACGACCTCCAAATGGCACGAAACTTGACAAAGCGGTCTACCGGTGCTATACCAAGGCCGCTTGGCAAACCTCGGGCCATTCCGAGAAAGTTCAATACCCGCTCTGCAGAAGAGAAGAAGGGGCGCCGGTGAGATAAGAGCCGGATTGCAAAAGCGGACAACGAGGAAAATGCTCGGATGCATGAGACGAACACGTATGCAAAATGAAATGCACATGATGACATGATATGAAATGCAGATGATGACATGGCAAAGTGCAACACGCAAGCACATGACATGGCAACAACGGCGAATAACTGGCGGACACCTGGCGCATCGGATCCGGGGCGTTACACACCGGGAGTAGGACTCCTTTCCTAGTAGGAGTAGAAGAGAAGGAAGGGGAAGGGAGAAGGGAAGGAAGGAGGGGGCGCAGCCCCTCCCCCTAGTCCAATTCGGACTAGGCCTTGGGGGGAGGGCCTGCCCTAGGCAGCCCCTCTCTCATTCCCGTATGGCCCAATAAGGCCCAAGACTTCTCCCCGACGAATTCCCGTAACTTTCCGGTACTCCAAAAAATACCCGAACCACTCGGAACCTTTCCGATGTCCGAATATAGTCGTCCAATATATCAATCTTTACGTCTCGGCCATTTCGAGACTCCTCGTCATGTTCCCGATCTCATCTAGGTCTCCGAACTCCTTCGGTACATCGAAACTCATAAACTCATAATAAAACTGCCATTGAAACCTTAAGTGTGCGGACCCTATGGGTTCGAGAACTATGTAGACATGACCGAGACACGTTTCCGGTCAATAACCAATAGCGGAACCTGGATGCTCATATTGGCTCCTACATATTCTACGAAGATCTTTGTCTGTCAGACCGCATAACAACATACGTTGTTCCCTTTGTCATCGGTATGTTACTTGCCCGAGATTCGATCGTCGGTATCTCAATACCCAGTTCAATCTTGTTACCAGCAAGTCTCTTTACTCGTTACGTAATGCATCATCCGCAACTAACTCATTAGGCACATTGCTTGCAAGGCTTATAGTGATGTGCATTACCGAGAGGGCCCAGAGATACCTCTCCGACAATCGGAGTGACAAATCCTAATCTCGAAATACGCCAACTCAACATGTACCTTCGGAGACACCAGAGAGCTCCTTTATAATCACCCGATCCACGTTGTGACGTTTGGTAGCACACAAAGTGTTCCTCCGGCAAACGGAGGTTGCATAATCTCATAGTCATAGGAACATGTATAAGTCATGAAGAAAGCAATAGCAACATACTAAACGATCAAGTGCTAAGCTAACGGAATGGGTCAAGTCAATCACATCATTCTTCTAATGATGTGATCCCGTTAATCAAATGACAACTCATGTCTATGGCTAGGAAACACAACCATCTTTGATCAACGAGCTAGTCAAGTAGAGGCATACTAGTGACACTATGTTTGTCTATGTATTCACATGTATTATGTTTCCGGTTAATACAATTCTAGCATGAATAATAAACATTTATCATGAAATAAGAAAATAAATAATAACTTTATTATTGCTTCTAGGGCATATTTCCTTCAGCCACATCTCTAGTCACACATCCGGGTGGATCACGTTCGCCGGGGGAAGAGGAGGATGTTTTGTGTAGATGCAGTCGCCGTTGGCGAGTGCGAAAACCCACTATCGAAGTGTCCCGATCAGGGGTCCCCACCATTCTCTCACAAAGCCGGCGCGGTTTGCCTTTGTCCCTTGCTCACTACCGCGACGTGGGCAGATGCTGCCTCCCACCGCCCTCCTAGCTACATCCCAACATCCCTCAGGTACAACTTCCTTTGCAGACGACTTGCACCACTGCCCCAGCTGCCCACATTGCTCCATGTGGATATTTCTCTACTTCTTTACCCCGCACGTACCTTTACTAGCTTCAACTATTATTGTGATGAGTTTATGTCTCATCAACTAGTGCCTTTAATCTTATTCTAGTCACACTTCTTCAATTTATTTGCCACAGGGATGCTCAGTTCAATTTTAGTGAAACTGCACAAAATGATCCGATGGTCAAAGGGTTGCAAACTTCATTCCTTTGGAAGGTTCAACCTCATCAGCAAATTAAAGCCTATTAGGATTTAGGGTTCAAGGCCTAGGGACTGCATGGATCATTTTTCTTTAGTTGTCTCTATTCCAAAATAAGTGTCTCAACTTTAGTACAACTTTGTAATAAAGTTAGAAAAGTTGGCATAAAGTTGAGACACTTATTTTGGAATGGAGGAAGTACATATTGACTATGATCTGTGAATCATTGAGATGCAATAGCATGCATGTTAGTCTCCTGCTGAGAAATTACACTACTGTGTACTCAAGAGTTAGGTGTCGCACGATGTCCAAAAAATATGGTGATAGTGTGAGGTGGGCCATCTAATCACTGAGTTGTCGTGTTTTCGCTGCTTTCGCACTCCTCCACTGTAAGAGTGTAGAAAATTATAGTTTTATCGCAGAATAGAAGAATGAAAAAGAGTGGAGACATTCTACCTCCTTTCTCCGGAACGTGGGAGCATCCGGTGCACGTGTCATGCACCAAAGTAAAGTGTAGAGTGCAACTGAGACTCGGTACGGTCGTACCACCTCAGTAATAATGACCAATGAGCCCTCAAATCACATAGACACGACAGTAAGTTGGACGGACGAAGCAACCATCATTCTTCGTTTGATATGAGGGCTATAGTACGAGTACAAGTATCTACCACGAGATTGTTGTGTAGGATTCTAACGATCTAAGTTGTAATGATATATTGAGTAGCTTGGTCTCAGTTTATATAATGCACCGGAGGCCTAGGATAACAGGAGTCCTCTACGTCAAGTCTTGTGAAACTTTCCATGTATATGTCATGGGCTTCACGAAGAAGCCCAGTAGTCAACCACCATGGGGGTCCTCGACCCGACCCACCTGATCAGAAGACGATGTGGTGAGTATCCCTCGTCTAGGACACTATCACCCGTCGATTTACACGCTTTGCCGGAGGTGGTAATGGATGACATACCGCCACGAAAGCGTCCTCCTTCCTTTGTTTGCGGTGGTGGGCTATGCGTATCACTGGGTTACCTTGTAGGCGGCCACCACCGATGAGTCCTCCGACTCTGGCGACGAGAACCGGCTCGACCAGCTTCATTATAGTGATGGACTGTGAAACAGGCGGGAACTTGGGGTGGGGCGATGGCGATCGAGGCGAAGAGGATGGAAAATGGCAGACTTTAGTGTGGATAAGTGTTGGGGAACGTTGCAGAAAATTAAAATTTTTCCTACGGCTTCACCAAGATCTATCTATGAGTTCATCTATGCAACGAGTAATGGGAGAGAGATTGCATCTACATACCACTTGTAGATCGCGTGCGGAAGCTTGCAAGGTGATGAAGGAGTCGTACTCGAGCGTGATTCAGATCACCGATGCCCGATCTTGAACGGACAGCACCTCCGCGTTCAACACACGTGCGGACGAGCGACGTCTCCTCCTTCTTGATCCAGCAAGGGGAAGGAGAGGTTGAGGAAGACAGCTCCACCGGCAAAGACGACGGCGTGGTGATGGTGGAGAAGCGATCTCGGCGAGGCTTCGCGAGCTCTTACGGAGGAGGAGATGTGTTGGGGAGGGAGGGCTGCGCCTGGGAGTTGGTACAGCAGCCCCCCCTCCCCCTTTATATAGGCCCCACAGGTGGCGGCCCCGGAGATCCAATCTCCGGGCGGTGGCAAGGGGTGGAGTGCCCCCAAGCCGGTGGGCGCCCCACCCCTAGGGTTTCAACCCTAGGCGCGGGGTGGGCCTAGGGGTGCACCAGCCCCTGTGGGCTGGTTCCTTCCCCCTTGGCCCATGGGGCCCTCCGGATAGGTGGCCCCACCGGTGGACCCCGGACCCTTCCGGTGGTCCCAGATTTTACCGGAGGCAGCAAACTTTCCGATGGCGAATCACCACTTCCTATATATTATTCTTTACCTCCGGACCCTTCCGAACTCCTCGTGACGTCCCGGATCTCATCCGGACTCGAACAACATTCGGTATTCACATACTAGTCTTCCTACTAACCCTAGCGTCACCGAACCTTAAGTGTGTAGACCTACGGGTTCGGAGACACGCAGACATGACCGAGACGACTCTCGGGCAATAACCAACAATGCGGATCTGGATACCCATGTTGGCTCCCACATGCTCCTCAATGATTTCATCGGTTGAACCACGATGTCGAGGATTGATCAAACCACGTATGCAATTCCTTTGTCAATCGATGCGTTACTTGCCCGAGACTCGATCGTCGGTATCCCAATACCTCGTTCGGTCTAGTTACGCAAGTCACTTTACTCGCATCCGTAATGCATGATCCCGTGGCCAACACCTTGGTCACTTTGAGCTCATTATGATGATGCATTACCGAGTGGGCCCAGATACCTCTCCGTCATACGGAGTGACAAATCGATCTCGATCCGTGTCAACCCAACAGATACTTTCGGAGATACCGTAATGCACCTTTATAGTCACCCGATTCGTTGTGACGTTTGATACACCCAAGGCACTCCTACGGTAACCGGAGTTACACGATCTCATGGTCGAAGGAAGAGATACTTGACATTGGCAAAGCCTCTAGCAAACGAACTATACGATCTTTTATGCTATGCTTATGATTGGGTCTTGTCCATCACATCATTCTCCTAATGATGTGATCCGTTATCAATGACATCCAATGTCCATAGTCGAGAAACCATGACTATCTATTGATCACAACGAGCTAGTCGACTAGAGGCTTACTAGGGACATTTGTGGTCTAAGTGTTCACACGTGTATTACGATTTCCGGATAATACGCTTATAGCATGAACAAAAGACAATTATCATGAACATTGAAATATAATAATACTTTTATTATTGCCTCTAGGGCATATTTCCAACAGTCTCCCACTTGCACTAGAGTCACCAATCTAGTTACATTGTGATGAATCGAACACCCATAGAGTTCGGTGTTGATCATGTTTTGTCTGCGAGAGAGTTTAGTCAACGGATCTGCGACATTCGGATCCGTGTGCACTTTGCAAATCTCTATGTCTCCATCTTGAACATTTTCACGGATGGAGTTGAAGCGACGCTTGATGTGCTGGTCTTCTTGTGAAACACAGGCTCCTTGGCAAGGGCAATAGCTCGGTGTTGTCACATAAGAGTTTGATCGGCCCGACGCATTGGGTATGACTCTAGGTCGGTGATGAACTCCTTCACCCAAATCTCTTCATCGCGCCCTCCGAGGCTGCCATGTACTCCGCTTCACACGTAGATCCCGCCACGACGCTCGCTTGCAAATGCACTACTTCTCGCTCCACCATTCAACATATACACGTATCCGGTTTGTGACTTAGAGTCATCGGATCTGAGTCGAAGCTAAGCGTCGGCGTAACCCTTTACGATGAGCTCTTCGTCCCTCCATAAACGAGAAACATGTCCTTTGTCCTTTTCGGTACTTCAGATATTCTTGACCGCTGTCCGGTGTTCTTTGCCGGATTACTTTGGTATCTTGCAACCAAACTTACGGCAAGGTTTACATCGGTCCAGTACCAACATGGCATACATAATAGATCCTATGGCTGAAGCATAGGGATGACACTCATCTCTTCTTTATCTTTTGCGTGGTCGGTGGTAGTGAGCTCAATTTCACACCTTGTAACATAGGCAAGAACCCTTTCTTGGACTGATCCATTTTGAACCTCTTCAAAATCTTATCAAGGTATGTGCTTTGTGAAAGACCTATGAGGCGCCTCGATCTATCCCTATAGATCTTGATGCCTAATATATAAGCAGCTTCTCCAAGGTCCTTCATTGAAAAACACTTATTCAAGTAGGCCTTTATGTTGTCCGAAGTTTTGTATCATTTCCCATCAAGAATATGTCATCTACATATAGTAGGAGAAATGCTCTGAGCTCCCACTCACTTTCTTGTAAACGCAGCTTCTCCATAAGTCTCAAGATAAACTAAACGCTTTGATCATCTCATCAAAGCGAATGTTCCAACTCGAGATGCTTGCACCAGTCCATAAATGGATCGCCGGAGCTTGCATACTTTGTTAGCGTTCGAGGATCGACAAAACCTTCCGCTGCATCATATACAGCTCTTCCTTAAGATGTCCATTAAGGAATGCCGTTTTGGCGTCCATCGCCATATCTCATAATCATAGTATGCGGCAATTGCTAACATGATTCGGACGGACTTAAGCTTCGCTACGGAGAGAATGTCTCGTCGTAGTCAATCCCTTGAACTTGTCGATAACCCTTAGCGACAAGTCGAGCTTTATAAATGGTGACATTTCCATCCGCGTCCGTCTTCTTCTTAAAAATCCATTTGTTTTCTATCGCTCGCCGATCATCGGGCAAGTCTGTCAAAGTCCATACTTTGTTTTCATACATGGATTCTATCTCGGATTTCATGGCCTCAAGCCATTTGTTGGAATCCGGGCCCGCCATTGCTTCTTCATAGTTCAAAGGTTCATTGTTGTCTAGCAACATGATTTCCATGACAGGGTTCCCGTACCACTCTGGTGCGGAACGTGTCCTCGTGGACCTTCGAAGTTCAGTAGTAACTTGATCCGAAGTACCTTGATCATCATCAACGTTTTCCTCTTCAGTTGGTGTGGGCATCACAGGAACGGTTTCCTGCGCCGCACCACTTTCCCGTTCGAGAGGTAGTACTTCATCGAGTTCTACTTTCCTCCCACTTACTTCTTTCGAGAGAAACTCTTTCTCCAGAAAGCATCCGTTCTTGGCAACAAAGACTTTGCCTTCGGATCTTAAGTAGAAGGTATACCCAACAGTTTCCTTAGGGTATCCTATGAATACGCATTTTTCCGACTTGGGTTCGAGCTTTTCAGTTGAAGTTTCTTGACATAAGCATCGCATCCCCAAACTTTCGAAGCAACGACTTAGGTTTCTTCCCAAACCATAATTCATACGGTGTCGTCTCAACGGATTTAGACGGTGCCCTATTTAAAGTGAATGTAGCTGTCTCTAGGCGTATCCCCAAAATGATAGCGATAAATCGGTAAGAGACATCATAGACCGCACCATATCCAATAGAGTGCGATTCGACGTTCGGACACACCGTTTATTTGAGGTGTTCCAGTAGGCGTGAGTTGTGAAACGATTCCACATTTTTTAAGTGTGTGCCAAATTCGTGACTTAAGTATTCTCCTCCACGATCGATCGTAGGAACTTTATCTTTCGGTCATGTTGATTCTCCACCTCATTCTGAAATTCCTTGAACTTTTCAAAGGTCTCAGACTTGTGTTTCATTAAGTAGACATACCCATATCTACTCAAGTCATCAGTGAGAGTGAGAACATAACGATATCCTCCGCGAGCCTCAACGCTCATTGGACCGCACACATCAGTATGTATGATTTCCAACAAGTTGGTTGCTCGCTCCATTGTTCCGGAGAACGGAGTCTTGGTCATTTTGCCTAAGAGGCATGGTTCGCATGTGTCAAACGATTCATAATCAAGAGACTCTAAAAGTCCATCGGCATGGAGCTTCTTCATGCGCTTGACACCAATGTGACCAAGGCGGCAGTGCCACAAGTATGTGGGACTATCGTTATCAACTTTACATCTTTTGGCATCCACACTATGAACATGTGTAATATTACGCTCGAGATTCATTAAGAATAAACCATTGACCATCGGAGCATGACCATAAAACATATCTCTCATATAAATCGAACAACCATTATTCTCATACTTAAATGAGTAGCCATCTCGTATCAAACGAGATCCGGATACAATGTTCATGCTCAAACTTGGCACTAAATAACAATTATTAAGGTTCAAAACTAATCCGTGAGGTAAATGTAGAGGCAGCGTGCGACGGCGATCACATCGACTCTGGAACCATTCCCGACGCCAAGATCGTCACCACGTCCTTCGCCAGTCTCCGTTTATTCCGCAGCTCCTGCTGTGAGTTACAAATATGAGCAACGGCACCGGTATCAAATGTTGGGGAACGTTGCAGAAAATTAAAATTTTTCCTACGGCTTCACCAAGATCTATCTATGAGTTCATCTATGCTACAAGTAATGGAAGAGAGATTGCATCTACATACCACTTGTAGATCGCGTGCGGAAGCTTGCAAGGTGATGATGGAGTCGTACTCGAACGTGATTCAGATCACCGATGCCAAGTCTTTGAGCGGACAGCACCTCCGCGTTCAACACACGTGCGGGACGAGCAACGTCTCCTCCTTCTTGATCCAAAAGGGAAAGGAGAGGTTGAGGAAGACAACTCCACCGGCAAAGACGACGGCGTGGTGATGGTGGAGAAGCGATACTCAAGCGAGGCTTCACGAGCTCTTACGGAGGAGGAGATGTGTTGGGAGGGAGGGCTGCGCCTTGGGAGTTGGTCTGCAGCCCCCTCCCCCTCCCTTTATATAGGCCCCGAGGTGGCGGCCCCGAGATCCAATCTCCGGGGCGGCGACCAGGGGTGGAGTGCCCCCAAGCCGGTGGGCGCCCCACCCCTAGGGTTTCAACCCTAGGCGTGGGGTGGGCCTAGAGGCGCACCAGCCCCTTGTGGGCTGGTTCCTTCCCCTTGGCCCATGGGGCCCTCAGGATGGGTGGCCCCACCGGTGGACCCGGGACCCTTCCGGTGGTCCCAGATTTTACCGAAACCCCAAACTTTCCGATGGCGAAACACCACTTCCTATATATTATTCTTTACCTCCGGACCCTTCCGAACTCCTCGTGACGTCCGGGATCTCATCAGGACTCAACAACATTCGGTATTCACATACTAGTCTTCCTACTAACCCTAAGCCACCGAACCTTAAGTGTGTAGACCCTACGGGTTCGGGAGACACGCAGACATGGCCGAGACGACTCTCGGGCAATAACCAACAGCGGGATCTGGATACCCATGTTGGCTCCCACATGCTCCTCGATGATTTCATCGGTTGAACCACGATGTCGAGATTCGATCAAACCACATATGCAATTCCTTTGTCAATCGATGCGTTACTTGCGAGACTCGATCGTCGGTATCCCAATACCTCGTTCGGTCTCGTTACCGCAAGTCACTTTACTCAATCATCAGTAATGCATGATCCGTGATCAAACCTTGGTCACTTTGAGCTCATTATGATGATGCATTACCGAGTGGGCCCAGAGATACCTCTCCGTCATGCGGAGTGACAAATCCCTCTCGATCCGTGTCAACCCAGAGATACTTTCGGAGATACCTGTAATGCACCTTTATAGTCACCCGATTCGTTGTGACGTTTGATACACCAAAGGCACTCCTACGGTAACAAGGAGTTACACGATCTCATGGTCGAAGGAAGAGATACTTGACATTGGCAAAGCTTCTAGCAAGCGAACTATCGATCTTTTATGCTATGCTTATGATTGGGTCTTGTCCATCACATCATTCTCCTAATGATGTGATCCGTTATCAACGACATCCAATGTCCATAGTCGAGAAACCATGACCATCTATTGATCTGTGGGCTAGTCAACTAGAGGCTCACTAGGGACATATTGGGGTCTAAGTGTTCACACGTATTACGATTTCCGGATAACACGCTTATAGCATGAACAAAGACAATTATCATGAACATTGAAATATAATAATACTTTTATTATTGCCTCTAGGGCATATTTCCAACAGTCTCCCACTTGCACTAGAGTCACTAATCTAGTTACATTGTGATGAATCGAACACCCATAGAGTTACGGTGTTGATCATGTTTTGCCTTGAGAGAGTTTAGTCAGCGGATCTGCGACATTGAGATCCGTGTGCACTTTGCAAATCTCTATGTCTCCATCTTGAACATTTTCACGGATGGAGTTGAAGCGGCGCTTGATGTGCTGGTCTTCTTGTGAAACACGGCTCCTTGGCAAGGGCAATAGCTCGGTGTTGTCACGAAGAGTTTGATCGGCCCGACGCATTGGGTATGACTCCTAGGTCGGTGATGAACTCCTTCACCCAAATCGCTTCATCGCTGCCTCCGAGGCTGCCATGTACTCCGCTTCACGTAGATCCCGCCACGGCGCTTCGCTTGCGGTTGCACCGGCTCATTGCTCCACCATTCAACATATACACGTATCCGGTTTGTGACTTAGAGTCATCGGATCTGAGTCGAAGCTAAGCGTCGGCGTAACCCTTCTGACGAGCTCTTCGTCTCCTCCATAAACGAAACATGTCCTTTGTCCTTTTCGGTGCTTCAGGATATTCTTGACCGCTGTCCGGTGTTCCTTGCGGGATTACTTTGGTATCTTGCAACCAAACTTACGGCAAGGTTTACATCGGTGCAGTACACAAGATGGCATACATAATAGATCCTATGGCTGAAGCATAGGGATGACACTCATCTCTTCTTTATCTTTTGCCGTGGTGGGTGGTCGAGCCGAGCTCAATTTCACACCTTGTAACATAGGCAAGAACCCTTTCTTGGACTGATCCATTTTGAACCTCTTCAAAATCTTATCAAGGTATGTGCTTTGTGAAAGACCTATGAGGCGTCTCGATCTATCCTATAGATCTTGATGCCTAATATATAAGCAGCTTCTCCAAGGTCCTTCATTGAAAAACACTTATTCAAGTAGGCCTTTATGCTGTCCGAAGTTTTGTATCATTTCCCATCAAGAGTATGTCATCTACATATAATAGGAGAAATGCTCTGAGCTCCCACTCACTTTCTTGTAAACGCAGCTTCTCCATAAGTCTCATAAACTAAACGCTTTGATCATCTCATCAAAGCGAATGTTCCAACTCGAGATGCTTGCACCAGTCCATAAATGGATCATTGGAGCTTGCATACTTTGTTAGCGTTACGAGGATCGACAAAACCTTCCGCTGCATCATATCAGCTCTTCCTTAAGATGTCCATTAAGGAATGCCGTTTTGGCGTCCATCGCCATATCTCATAATCATAGTATCGCGCAATTGCTAACATGATTGGACGGACTTAAGCTTCGCTACGGGAGAGAATGTCTCGTCGTAGTCAATCCCTTGAACTTGTCGATAACCCTTAGCGACAAGTCGAGCTTTATAGATGGTAACATTACCATCGCGTCCGTCTTCTTCTTAAAAATCCATTTATTTTCTATCGCTCGCCGATCATCGGGCAAGTCTGTCAAAGTCCATACTTTGTTTTCATACATGGATTCTATCTCGGTTTCATGGCCTCAAGCCATTTGTTGGAATCCGGGCCGCCATTGCTTCTTCATAGTTCAAGGTTCATTGTTGTCTAGCAACATGATTTCCATAACAGGTTGCCGTACCACTCAGTGCGGAACGTGTCCTTGTGGACCTTGAAGTTCAATAGTAACTTGATCCAAGTATCTTGATCATCATCATTGATTTCCTCTTGATTGGTGTGGGCATCACGGAGCGGTTTCTGCTACCGCACCACTTTCCGTTCGAGAGGTAGTACTTCATCGAGTTCTACTTTCCTCCCACTTACTTCTTTCGAGAGAAACTCTTTCTCTAAAAGCATCCGTTCTTAGCAACAAAGACTTTTCCTTCGGATCTTAAGTAGAAGGTATACCCAACAGTTTCCTTAGGGTATCCTATGAATCGCATTTTTCCGACTTGGGTTCGAGCTTTTCGGGTTGAAGTTTCTTGACATAAGCATCGCATCCCCAAACTTTTAGAAGCGACGACTTAGGTTTCTTCCCAAACCATAATTCATACGGTGTCGTCTCAGCGGATTTAGGCGGTGCCCTATTTAAAGTGAATGTAGCTGTCTCTAGGCGTATCCCCAAAATGATAGCGGTAAATCGGTAAGAGACATCATAGACCGCACCATATCCAATAGAGTGCGATTCGACGTTCGGACACACCGTTTATTTGAGGTGTTCGGTAGCGGCGTGAGTTGTGAAACGATTCCACATTTCTTTAAGTGTGAGCCAAATTCGTGACTTAAGTATTCTCCTCCACGATCGATCGTAGGAACTTTATCTTTCGGTCACGTTGATTCTCCACCTCATTCTGAAATTCCTTGAACTTTTCAAAGGTCTCGGACTTGTGTTTCATTAAGTAGACATACCCATATCTACTCAAGTCATCGGTGAGAGTGAGAACATAACGATATCCTCCATGAGCCTCAACGCTCATTGGACCGCACACATCGGTATGTATGATTTCCAACAAGTTGGTTGCTCGCTCCATTGTTCCGGAGAACGGAGTCTTGGTCATTTGCCTAAGAGGCATGGTTAGCATGTGTCAAGCGATTCATAATCAAGAGACTCTAAAGTCCATCGGCATGGAGCTTCTTCATGCGCTTGACACCAATGTGACCAAGGCGGCGATGCCACAAGTATGTGGGACTATCGTTATCAACTTTACATCTTTTGGCATCCACACTATGAACATGTGTAATATTACGCTCGAGATTCATTAAGAATAAACCATTGACCATCGAGCATGACCATAAAACATATCTCTCATATAAATCGAACAACCATTATTCTCGGACTTAAATGAGTAGCCATCTCGTATCAAGCGAGATCCGGATACAATGTTCATGCTCAAACTTGGCACTAAATAACAATTATTAAGGTTCAAAACTAATCCGTAGGTAAATGTAGAGGCAGCGTGTCGACGGCGATCACATCGACTCTGGAACCATTCCCGAGCGCGCCGTCACCTCGTCCTTTGCCGGTCTCCGTTTATTCCGCAGCTCTGCATGAGTTACAAATATGAGCAACGGCACGGTATCAAATACCGGGAGTTACTACAGTCTTGGTAAGGTACACATCAATTACATGTATATCAAATATACCTTTGGTGTTGCGGCCTTCTTATCCGCTAAGTATTTGGGGCGGTTCCGCTTCGGTGACCCTTCCCTTGCAATAAAAGCACTCGGTCTCGGGCTTGGGTCCATTCTTTGACTTCTTCCGGCAATGAGACTTACGGGCGCGGCAACATCTTTGCCGTCCTTCTTGAAGTTCTTCTTCCCTTGCCCTTCTTGAACTTAGTGGTCTTATTGACCATCAACACTTGATGTTCCTTTTGATTTCAGCCTCTGCTGACTTGACGTGAGAACACTTCAGAATGGTCTTCACCATCCCTGCATGTTGTAGTTCATCACAAAGCTCTTGTAGCTTGGTGGAAGCGGCCGAGGATTCTGTCGATGACCGCCTCATCAGGGAGGTTAATGTTCACTGGGTCATACGGTTGTGCAACCTGGACATCTTGAGGATGTGCTCACTTGTGAACTGTTTTCCTCCATCTTACAAGCTGTAGAACTTGTCGGAGACATCATATCTCTCGACCGGGCATGAGCTTGGAAAACTAGTTTCAGCTCTTGAACATCTCATATGCTCCGTGATGCTCAAAACGCTTTTGGAGCCCGGTTCTAAGCTGTAGAGCATGCCGCACTTGAGCGAGGGAGTAATCATCGAGCGAGTCGCCAGACGTTCAAATCGTCTTGGTTCTGGGAGAACAGGGGGTCACCTAACGGTGCTTCTAGGACATATTGTTTCTTGGCAGCTATGAGGATGATCCTCGTTTAGGACCCGATCCGTATAGTTCTTGCCATCATCTTTCACTTGGTTTTCTCTAGGAAGCGTTGAAGTTCATGTTGACATTAGCGTTGGCCATTGATCTACAAGACATATTTGCAAAGGTTTTAGACTAAGTTCATGATAATAAAGTTCTAATCAAAATTATGAACTCCCACTTAGATTAGACATCCTCTAGTCATCTAAGTGTTACACGATCCGAGTCGACTAGCCGTGTCCGATCATCACGTGAGACGGACTAGTCATCGTCGGTGAACATCTTCATGTTGATCGTATCTTCCATACGACTCGTGTTCGACCTTTCGGTCTCCGTGTTCCGAGGCCATGTCCGTACATGCTAGGCTCGTCAAGTTAACCCTAAGTGTTTTATTTGTGTAAATCTGTCTTACACCCGTTGTATGTGAGCGTAAGGATCCATCACACCCGATCATCACGTGGTGCTTAGAAGCGACGAACTGTAGCAGCGGTGCACGCTTAGGGAGAACACTTCTTGAAATTTTGTAAGGGATCATCTTATTTACTACCGTCGTCCTAAGTAAACAAGATGTATAAACATAATAAACATCACATGCAATTATATAGTTGTGACATGATATGGCCAATATCATCAAGCTCCATTGATCTCCATCTTCGGGGCTCCATGATCATCTTGTCACCGGCTTGACACCATGATCTCCATCATCATGATCTCCATCATCGTGTCTTCATGAAGTTGTCACGCCAACGACTACTTCTACTTCTATGACTAACGCGTTTAGTAATGAAGTAAAGTAGTTTACATGGCGTTCTTCAATGACACGCAGGTCATACAAAAAATAAAGACAACTCCTATGGCTCCTGCGGTTGTCATACTCATCGACATGCAAGTCGTGAATCCTATTACAAGAACATGATCTCATACATCACAATTCATCATTCATCACAACTTCGGCCATATCACATCACATGATCAATCGCTTGCAAAAACAAGTTAGGCGTCCTCTAGTTGTTGTTGCATCTTTTACGTAGCTGCGATTGGGTTCTAGCAAAACGTTTTCTTACCTCGAATCACCACAACGTGATTTTGTCAACTTCTATTTACCCTTCATAAGGGCCTGTTCATCGAATCCGCTCCAACTAAAGTGGGAGAGCAGACACCCGCCAGACCACCTTATGCAACTAGTGCATGTCGATCGGTGGAACCGGTCTCACGTAAGCGTCACGTGTAAGGTTGGTCGGGCGCTTCATCCCACAATACCGTTGAGCAAGAAAAGACTAGTAGGGCAAGTAAGATGACAAGATCAGCGCCCACAACAAATTGTGTTCTACTCGTGCATTAGAGAACTACGCATAGACCTAGCTCATGATGCCCTTTGTTGGGGAGCGTTGCGAGAAAATTAAAATTTTTCCTACGGCTTCACCAAGATCCATCTATGAGTTCATCTAAGCAACGAGTAATGGAAGAGAGATTGCATCTACATACCACTTGTAGATCGCGTGCGGAAGCTTGCAAGGTGATGATGGAGTCGTACTCGAGCGTGATTCAGATCACCGATGCCAAGTCTTGAGCGGACAGCACCTCCGCGTTCAACACACGTGCGGGACAAGCGGCGTCTCCTCCTTCTTGATCCAGCAAGGGAAAGGAGAGGTTGAGGAAGACAACTCCACCGTGACATGGCGTGGTGATGGTGGAGAAGCGATACTCGGCGAGGCTTCGCCGAGCTCTTACGGAGGAGGAGATGTGTTGGGGAGGGAGGGCTGCGCCTTGGGAGTTGGTACTGCAGCCCCCTCCCCCTCCCTTTATAGGCCCCCAGTGGCGGCCCCTGAGATCCAATCTCCGGGCGGCGGCCAGGGGTGGAGTGCCCCCAAGCCGGTGGGCGCCCCCCCCTAGGGTTTCAACCCTAGGCGCGGGTGGGCCTAGAGGGCGCACCAGCCCCTTGTGGGCTGGTTCCTTCCCCTTTGGCCCATGGGGCCCTCCGGATGGGTGGCCCCACCGGTGGACCCGGGACCCTTCCGTGGTCCGTGCTACCGAAACCCCAAACTTTCCCGATGGCGAAACACCACTTCCTATATATTATTCTTTACCTCCGGACCCTTCCGGAACTCCTCGTGACGTCCGGATCTCATCCGGACTCGAACAACATTCGGTATTCACATACTAGTCTTCCTACTAACCCTAAGCGTCACCGAACCTTAAGTGTGTAGACCCTACGGGTTCGGAGACACGCAGACATGGCCGAGGCGACTCTCGGGCAATAACCAACAGCGGGATCTGGATACCCATGTTGGCTCCCACATGCTCCTCGATGATTTCATCGGTTGAACCACGATGTCGAGATTCGATCAAACCACATATGCAATTCCCTTTGTCAATCGATGCGTTACTTGCGAGACTTCGATCGTTGGTATCCCAATACCTTGTTCGGTCTCGTTACCGGCAAGTCACTTTACTCGTCCGTAATGCATGATCCGTGATCAAACCTTGGTCACTTTGAGCTCATTATGATGATGCATTACCGAGTGGGCCCAGAGATACCTCTCCGTCATGCGGAGTGACAAATCCAGCCTCGATCCGTGTCAACCCAATGATACTTTCGGAGATACCGTAATGCACCTTTATAGTCACCCGATTCGTTGTGACGTTTGATACACCAAAGGCACTCCTCGGTAACAGGAGTTACGATCTCATGGTCGAAGGAAGAGATACTTGACATTGGCAAAGCTTCTAGCAAGCGAACTATCGATCTTTTATGCTATGCTTATGATTGGGTCTTGTCCATCACATCATTCTCCTAATGATGTGATCCCGTTATCAACGACATCCAATGTCCATAGTCGAGAAACCATGACCATCTATTGATCTGTGAGCTAGTCGACTAGAGGCTCACTAGGGACATATTGGGGTCTAAGTGTTCACACGTGTATTACGATTTCGGATAACACAGTTATAGCATGAACAAAAGACAATTATCATGAACATTGAAATATAATAATACTTTTATTATTGCCTCTAGGGCATATTTCCAACATCAAATACCCAGGAGTTACTACGAGTACTGGTAAGGTACACATCAATTACATGTATATCAAATATACCTTTGGTGTTGCCGGCCTTCTTATCCGCTAAGTATTTGGGGCGATTCCGCTTCGATGACCCTTCCCTTGCAATAAAAGCACTTTCGGTCTCGGGCTTGGGTCCATTCTTTGACTTCTTCCGTAGCGAGGCTTCTGCGGGCGGCGAACATCTCTTGCCGTCCTTCATGAAGTTCTTCTTCCCTTGCCCTTCTTGAACTTAGTGGTCTTATTGACCATCAACACTTGATGTTCCTTTTTGATTTCAGCCTCTGCTGACTTGACGTGAGTACACTTCAGAATGGTCTTCACCATCCCTGCATGTTGTAGTTCATCACAAAGCTCTTGTAGCTTGGTGGAAGCGGCCGGAGGATTACATCGATGACCGCCTCATCACGGGAGGTTAATGTTCATTTGGGTCATCTGGTTGTGCAACCCGGACATCTTGAGGATGTGCTCCTTGTGAGCTGTTTTTTCCTCCATCTTACAAGCTGTAGAACTTGTCGGAGACATCATATCTCTCGACCGGGCATGAGCTTGGAAAACTAGTTTCAGCTCTTGAACATCTCATATGCTCCGTGATGCTCAAAAGCGCTTTTGGAGCCCGGTTCTAAGTATGAGAGCATGCCGCCTTTGAGCGAGGGAGTAATCATCGAGCAGAGTCGCGAGACGTTCAAATCGTCTTCTTGTTGGGAGAAACAGTGGGTCACCTAACGGTGCTTCTAGGACATCTTGTTTCTTGGCGAGCTATGAGGATGATCCTCGGGTTAGGACCCGGTCAAGTATAGTTCTTGCCATCATCTTTCGACTTGGTTTTCTCTAGGAGCAGCGTTGAAGTTCATGTTGACATTAGCGTTGGCCATTGATCTACAAGACATATTTGCAAGGTTTTAGACTAAGTTCATGATAATAAAGTTCTAATCAAATTATGAACTCCCACTTAGATTAGACATCCCTCTAGTCATCTAAGTGTTACACGATCCGAGTCGACTAGCCCGTGTCCGATCATCACGTGAGAGACGGACTAGTCATCGTCGATGAACATCTTCATGTTGATCGTATCTTCCATCGACTTCGTGTTCGACCTTTCGGTCTCCGTGTTCCGAGGCCATATCGTACATGCTAGGCTCGTCAAGTTAACCCTAAGTGTTTTTATTTGTGTAAATCATCTTACACCCGTTGTATGTGAGCGTAAGGATCCATCACACCCGATCATCACGTGGTGCTTAGAAACGACGAATCAGCTGTAACAGCGGTGCGCTTAGGGAGAACACTTCTTGAAATTTTGTAAGGATCATCTTATTCACTACCGTCGTCCTAAGTAAACAAGATGTATAAACATAATAAACATCACATGCAATTATATAGTTGTGACATGATATGGCCAATATCATCAAGCTCCATTGATCTCCATCTTGGGGCTCCATGATCATCTTGTCACCGGCTTGACACCATGATCTCCATCATCATGATCTCCATCATCGTGTCTTCATGAAGTTGTCACGCATAGCGACTACTTCTACTTCTATGACTAAGCGTTTAGTAATGAAGTAAAGTAGTTTACATGGCGTTCTTCAATGACACGCAGTCATACAAAAAATAAAGACAACTCCTATGGCTCCTGCGGTTGTCATACTCATCGACATGCAAGTCGTGAATCCTATTACAAGAACATGATCTCATACATCACAATTCATCATTCATCACAACTTCGGCCATATCACATCACATGATCAATCGCTGCAAAAACAAGTTAGGCGTCCTCTAGTTGTTGTTGCATCTTTTACGTATGCGATTGGGTTCTAGCAAAACGTTTTCTTACCTACGAATCACCACAACGTGATTTTGTCAACTTCTATTTACCCTTCATAAGGGCCTGTTCATCGAATCCGCTCCAACTAAAGTGGGAGAGCAGACACCCTTGACCACCTTATGCAACTAGTGCATGTCGATCGGTGGAACCGGTCTCACGTAAGCGTCGTGTAAGGTTGGTCGGGCGCTTCATCCCACAATACCGTTGAGCAAGAAAAAAGACTAGTAGGGGCAAGTAAGATGACAAGATCAGCGCCCACAACAAATTGTGTTCTACTCGTGCAATAGAGAACTACGCATAGACCTAGCTCATGATGCCCTTTGTTGGGGAGCGTTGCGAGAAAATTAAAATTTTCCTACGGCTTCACCAAGATCTATCTATGAGTTCATCTATGCAGCGAGTAATGGGAGAGAGATTGCATCTACATACCACTTGTAGATCGCGTGCGAAGCTTGCAAGGTGATGATGGAGTCGTACTCGAGCGTGATTGATCACGATGCCCGATCTTTGAGCAGACGGCACCTCCGCGTTCAACACTGCGTGCGGAGACGACGGCGTCTCCTCCTTCTTGATCCAGCAAGGGGAAGGAGAGGTTGAGGAAAACGACTCCACCGGCGACCTGACGGCGTGTGGTGATGGTGGAGAGCGATACTCAAGCGAGGCTTGCACGAGCTCTTACGGAGGAGGAGATGTGTTGGGGAGGGGGCTGCGCCTTGGGAGTTGGTACAGCCCCCCTCCCTCCCCCTTTATATAGGCCCCACAGAAGTGGCCGGCCCTGAGATCCAATCTCCGAGGCGGCGACAGTGGAGTGCCCCCAAGCCGGTGCGGGCCCCCCCCCCTAGGGTTTCAACCCTAGGCGCGGGGTGGGCCTGAGGCGCCCAGCCCCCAATGGGCTGGTTCCTTCCCCTTTGGCCCATGGGGCCCTCAGGATAGGTGGCCCCACCGGTGGACCCAGGGACCCTTAGTTGGTCCGTGCTTTCTGGAGACCCGAAAACTTTCCGGTGGCGAATCACCACTTCCTATATATTATTCTTTACCTCCGGACCCTTAGGAACTCCTCGTGACGTCAGGGATCTCATCAGGGACTCAGAACAACATTCAGTATTCACATACTAGTCTTCCTACTAACCCTAAGCGTCCAAGAACCTTAAGTGTGTAGACCCTACGGGTTCGGAGACACGCAGAACATGATGAGGCGACTCTCGGGCAATAACCAACAGCGGGATCTGGATACCCATGTTGGCTCCCACATGCTCCTCGATGATTTCATCGGTTGAACCACGATGTCGAGATTGATCAAACCACATATGCAATTCCCTTTGTCAATCGATGCGTTACTTGCGAGACTCGATCGTCGGTATCCCAATACCTCGTTCGGTCTAGTTCTGCAAGTCACTTTACTCATCTTAGTAATGCATGATCCGTGGCCACACCTTGGTCACTTTGAGCTCATTATGATGATGCATTACGAAGTGGGCCCGAGATACCTCTCCGTCATATGGAGTGACAAATCCCGATCTCGATCCGTGTCGACCCAATGATACTTTCGGAGATACCGTAATGCACCTTTATAGTCACCCGATTCGTTGTGGCGTTTGATACACCAAAGGCACTCCTACGGTAACAAGGAGTTACGATCTCATGGTCGAAGGAAGAGATACTTGACATTGGCAAAGCCTCTAGCAAGCGAACTATATGATCTTTTATGCTATGCTTATGATTGGGTCTTGTCCATCACATCATTCTCCTAATGATGTGATCCGTTATCAACGACATCCAATGTCCATAGTCGAGAAACCATGACTATCTATTGATCTGTGAGCTAATCAACTAGAGGCTTACTAGGGACATTTGTGGTCTAAGTGTTCACACGTGTATTACGATTTCCGGATAATACAGTTATAGCATGAACAAAAGACAATTATCATGAACATTGAAATATAATAATACTTTTATTATTGCCTCTAGGGCATATTTCCAACAATAAGGGCATGTACAATGGTGCTATCTTAGGAGTGCCACACAGGACAGATGATGAGGTGGAGGAGAGAGAACTCATAAGAGAAGGCTTGTCTTCTCTTATTTAAGAGAAGACAAAAGGTGATCTCTTAGCACAATATGTCTCACCATATTTTTAGGAATTGCTAGTTATTGAAGATAAGGCTAAGAGATGACCCATTGTAGACAATTTTTTTGTCATCTCTAAATCACATGCAAGACTTAAGATAAGACTATCTTATCAAACATTGTACATGCCCTAAGTGGCTAAGATGTCCAAATATGTGGGTTCCCTCGGTTTTGGCTTGGTCCATGGTGGATGTCCGGACCGGTGGACAGATGTTTGATGCAGGAAGTTGGATTGACAAGAAGTTTGTACGAGTGTTTTGATGCACGAGCTACTTGCAAGACACAGGCCATCTAGCCAACTCTACCGCACGACACTAAATCTATACACATTTTGTCCGGATTTTGCCCGTATAGGGTAGAAATAGAGAGAACAAACGCCGGACAGAGGCAAGACAAACTCGTTGCACCGAACGCTGCTACCCCATTTTCACCCCATTTCACCAGCTGTCCGTCCTTGTAATTTCTTCGAACATGTAGCAGGCATAGCAAACTTGACGCCGCGGCGGCCGCTCCTACTCATGCACGCACTCGCGTCCGCGGCAAGTCCTCGGCGCGCCCTCGACTCCTCCTCCGTGACTGTGGCTGGAGCCGCTCCACGGCTCCTTGCCATGATGACCTCGCCCTACTTGGGTCAGTGTCGTGTCCGGCCGTGTGTGCTTTGGCAGCAAGGCGCGGCCTTGACTCACCGCCTCATGACCCTTGCCGGCGAGTCGCATTCTGCCGCCTCCGGCGCAAGGATCGCCGTCCTCTGCGTCGGGTTCTCCATCTGTGCAAGCCTGCTTAGTGCCCGCCTAACCTCTGCTAGGGTCATGGCAGCATTGCCAGCAGCCTCGGTATGTCGCCATGGCTCCAGCGCCTCATTGGCGCCCATTTGCCCGACCTCGCGGCTCCATACCCACGCTCTCCATCATGCGCCGTCGAATCGCCCTTGCCATCTCTTCTTTGCTGCCGTCCACGCGTCCGGCTTCGCTCTGATGCAGCGGAAGTGAAATTGCGTGCTTTCAGCGCCCAGCTTGCGTAAGGAGTGGGCGGTAGCGGCCGCCAGATCGCCCCGCCGCTCCGTGCTCTCGTCTTGCGCGGCATATGCGTCGTGGTGGTAGGTGCGCGTGGTGGGCCTCGTCTGAAAAAGGAGAGAGTGGCAGAGTGGGGTCGGCGGACGCAGACGGGCGACAAGGACGAAAGCGTCCGCTTTCATCGCTTTGGCCTCAAACCGAAAGCAACTCTAGCTTGAAAATGGGGCAAAAGCGGACACAGACCGAACGAAACGTCCGTATGTTTTCATGCGTTGGGTCGTTTGGTTTGTTTGTTTTACTTCAAACGGATACAAACAGACGATTTGGGGGTGTGGAGTTGGCCTTATTTCAGATCCGGGTCTTCAGCTATTCGGCAGCTCCCCATTAATCGACGCTACACAGCAATAACGCGGCAGAAGAAAGATCCAGCAGAAGGCAACAACAGCCAAAGATTGAAGGAGAGGGGATCCGGCTTCCGGCGAAATGGCTGCGCAGACGCCACCTCCGCCGTCGCTGGAGCCGGAGATCGGCCCCGACGGCCTCGCCCGAGACTCCCCCGTCCTGGCCTACACTGAGAAGGTCCGCGGCTTTAAAATCTTCCTTCTCTTCCCTAACGCGTTCTTGTTTTCGTTAGTACGCACTACATTTAATGCCCCGTTTCCACCTGGTTTCGTGACTTTGGGTTGTGCGTTTGAACTTTGATGAAGGTCATTGCGGAGGAGCAGCTGCAACTGAAGAAGTGAGCCACCTCCCTCTTCACCTCTTGCAATATCTTGTTTGTTCTGTATTATTCTTTTGTCTGCATTCGTTTTTTTACGTGAATCTACAAATTTTCCAGTATGTAATTTTCGAACATAGAGGTAGGATTTCATATATGTATCGTATGTGTGAGCATGCGGCTGTAGGAACTGAATTGGATTCTGCAAGACAACTATGCACCTTCGCCAATCATGTTGCCCATGTGTGATTTGTCATGCTAGTGAGAGACAGACCGTATCAAATCATTCATTATGAACTGCAGGAAGGTGATACTGGATTGTGCGGGTGTTCATGTTTATGAACAACACTTCACTGTCCGCTGAAGCATGGCAAATAAATTTACTGCTCCTGAGTACATCCCTTGTGTTTTCGATGTAGGTATAGGTTCAAGTAACCTGACTAGTACTCCCTCCTTTTCTAAACATAAGCCCTTTTAGAGATTCCAACACGAACTACATATGGAGCAAAATGAATGAATCTACACTCTAAAATATATAACAACAAACAAACAAACAAACAAAAGCCAGAGAAAAAAGTGGCGGACCCAGGCTCCATGGCGCTCCTCCACTCCCGCGCCGCCCGGCAGCTCCGGCATGGCCCCCTAGGGCCGTGAGCTGCCCAACCTAGCCCCTCCGCGCAGGCAGCTGCTCCGACCTCGGCGGCCACAAACCCTCCCGGCTGCGGCGCCCAATTTGGAGGTATGGGCCGCCCCCGATCTCGTAGATCTAGTGCGAGCGGTAGCAGGCGTGGATCCACGCCCGCGCTCGCTGCGTCGCTTGATCCTTCCATGGTGCGGATTCGGTGCCTACGGGCGTCGATGCGAGATCCGTTCCCGCGCGGATCTGCCGTGGGAGTGCTCCACCGCCTCGGCCCTGCTCCGTCCAACGGATCCTGATTCGGACCGTGTTTCTTTGCCGTTTTGGGCGACGCGTCTTGATCCATAGTAATTCGCTGCGGTCTCCACCACCACACCACCGGGCGACGACCGCGGTTGGACCTGGTCTCTTCCGGAAAGGCGGCGCCCGGCTTTCAGCCTGCGGTGATAGGCGCGCTCCTCTCCATCCATCCTTGGCCGTGGCGCTTTCAATCACGAATCTTGGCGGGCTGCCTTCTTAAGCGATTCGAGAAAGTGCTTCCGTTGCTGGCGAAAACAAGTAGAAAGAATTGCCGGGACCGATCTGCTGCATCATCGCAACCTCTCCGGCCACCGGTAAGTCTGTATGAACCCCAGACCTTAACCCGCGCGGCCTCTGCTCGGGTCTGCCGTCTTTGGGCGAGCCGTTTTCTGCTTCTTCTTTGTAGTTTCTTCACCACCAACCGTCGCCGCGCCCGTCGCTTTGCCATGGAGGCACCCGCGTCGCCGACCTGCGCGCCGCCCACGCCCGCAAGGTGGTCATATCCGCCCCTGCGGAAACACGCCGTCTTCGTCCTCAAGCGCCCGAGCCGTGCTCCTCCACGGCGGACGCCGGGCCCTCCTCGGCCATGGCGGTCGGCCGAGGCGGGGGCGGTGCGCATCAGTTCCACACCGGTGAGATCACTGCCACGATCCGGAGGACTACCTCATCGTCTTCGACCTGCCGGTCCACGAGGCGGTGGCCAAAAGGCTGGCGGCCCGGCGGTCGGCGGCGCCAAGTTCTTCATCAGCGGCACGAAGATGACCACGCCGTGATCCGGACTTTCGACTACCACGTCCGCGTCGTCGTCGAAAAATGCGCGGCGCCGGTCGTGGAGGCGGAGGCGCTTCGGTATGTCGTGTCGACGCCTCGGCGGCCCGCCGTTCGGCGCGCCCACGCCAAACTTCCCTGCTGGAGTGCAGGTGCAGGGGCGTCGGCCTCGTCCCGACCAAGCACACCTTTTGGCGATCTGTGCAAGGCGGCGAGTTGAGAGATCTTTGGGCTTCTCGCCGCCCGGCCGCGTCGTCGCCGCGCCACCGTCTGCAAGCCGCCACGACGTCCTCATCCACGTCGATCGCGCCGAAGATCCGGACCCGTCTGAGCAGCGGTCGCGCGCTTCTGCTGCAGAGCGGCTTACCGTCCTTGGACTCAGATGACGACGACAGGCCGATGCCGCGTATCATCCTGGTGGCCTCCTGGAAGAAGGGCGTGGAGGATGGTCAACGCGAGCCGCAACATCGCTGTCAGCTCGCCACGTTGGTGGATGTGGGCTGCCGCGGAGGTGCTTTCGCGATGGCGGCGCAAGGGCAACGAGGTGGCGACGAGCGAGCGCAAGTCTTGGAAAGACACCCTCTGAGTCGCGACCGGCGGGAAAAAGAAAGTGGTGGACACGGAGGCCTCCTCGCGTCGCCGCGTAGTTCGCTTGCCTGGGCGGCCTTGTTTCAAAGAACTCGAGGCACCGCCCTTGTGGCTGTCGCCCCGTGTTGAGGATCTGAGGCCAGCCTGCTCAAGCGCCATGACCCTACTCTGACGCCCGTCGATCGCCGCGACGCCGCAGAACCCGATCGCGGACTTCTTCGCCGGCGCCAAGATAGCGCTGTCGCCGCCGCCTCCCTTCGACTGCATGGCCGCTGAGCTGGAGGCTCACGTGGCAGCGGCCGTCTTCGAGCCGTTACTTTTCAACGATGAAGTCAACAACGGCGATCAGCGCCCAGGGCACCTTGATGCCTTGACCCGACTCTGGCGGGCCCAAGCTATGATGGGCCTCCAAAGCTGCAACGAGCAGCCCGCCCACGATCGTCGAATCGACTTAGCGCGCCGTCGCCCACAAGTCTGCTGCTGCTGCTTCGGCAGCGGCAGCGCGCTGCGAGCAAGCTGCGGCGCGAGGATCTCTTCAAGGCAAGCGCCGCTTCGTGCTAATCGCGCCCGTCGCCGCTTCGTCGCCACACACAAGACCGAGCTGCGCCCGGCCGTCCGTCCGGCGCCTTGACGGTGCGGACCCGTCTTGATGCGGTGGTGCGGCGGGGCACCCTCGGTGTCGTGGTGGGGTATTGGGTCCCAAGGAGAAGATGACCGCCAAGGCCGCGGAGAAGCTTCTGCGCAAGTTCGATGAGCCGCTCTCCGACGAAGACATTGCCTGCATCGCCAAGCTCACCCGTCTCAATCACGAAGCGTTGCGTGTTGTTGCTGCCATGGCAGGACCCGATGGAGCTGCCGACGAGGCCGTAGTGTGATCATGTTAGTTTCAGCTTATGATAGTAGCCTCCAACGGCGCCCGGCCTTCCGCTGGGTTAAGCTAGGTCTTGTCCCTGTTCTTGTCAAGTTAGCTGGTAGGTTTAGTTGGTGTTGGCGCGATTTGGGGCCTATTGGTGGGCGTCAGCACCCCCTCGAGAGCGGATGTGTGTGCTTGTTTCCATCCATGATTCTTATCAATGGTACTAGTAGTCGCTGGAGCATGATTTGGTTTCTTTATGGATGACAACCACTGCCCAATCCTTAGCTGGAATGTGCGAGGGCTGAACATGCCAGCTAAGCGATCTTGATTGTCTTGGCAATGACAACGCTTGCCGTCCGGCGATCCTATGCCTCCCAAAAACCAAAATTGATGTCTGGTCGTCGGCATTAGTCAAGGAAGTTGGGGGAGCGAGGCTGTGCAGATGCATCGTCCTCCGGCGATAAGCGCGGGGAGGATCGCGATCTGTGGGATAGCCAGATCGTCTCCATCGCTTCCCATGCTGTAGGTGAATTTGCAATCACTGCAAAAGTGACCATCCTGCGCTCGGCAACTGCGTTTTGGCTGACTGTAGTCTACGGGCCAGCAAACGAGGCTAGGAAGGATGAGTTCCTTCGTGAGCTAGCTAGATCAGCACCACCCTCTTCTGAACCTTGGCTTCTTACGGGCGATTTCAACGTTATCTACGACGCTAGGGACAAGAGCAACTTCAATCTAAATAGGCGCACTATGGGTAGGTTTAGAGCTGCGATAGACTCGGCTTGTCTGCGGGAGATCAAGTGCAAAAACAGACGCTTTACATGGAGTAACGAACGGCAAAACCCTACATTGGTTAGTATAGATAAGTTTTTCTGCAACGTCAACTGGGAGCTGCTCTTCCCCGCCTATGGGTTGATGGCCTCTGCCACGGCGTGCTCGGATCATTGCCCGCTAATCTTAGCACCGTGCGACGCCCCCAAGCGCCCTGCTCCTTTTCGTTTTGAATTTTTCTGGCCGAAATTCCCACATTTTCGAGGCCCTTTGTTGAACGAACTGGAATAGGCGATTCAATGACCTTCTTCTTCTCAAGATTACAAACCAAAGCGGCGCGCTTGCTTCGTGATTTGAAGATTTGGAGCAGCTCCCTTTTAAGTGATGCGGAACTGCAGTTCCACATTGCCAGTGAGGTCATTTTGCGGTTAGAGGTTGCCCAAGAAACAAGAGCTCTGTCATTGCGAGTTTACTTCTTGTGATTGCTCAAGATGAGATTCTTTGAAATTGGCGGCCATCGAGAGAGCCAGGAAAAGGCAGGCCTCCAGGGTGCTATGGCTGAAAATGGGGGACGCTAGCACCAAATTTTTCCATGCCAAGTTTAGTTCCAGGAGGCGCAAGAACTTCATTCAGTCCATACAGAGCGACGATGGATTTGCAACAACACATGCAGACAAGGCCCAAGTCATCCATGATCATTTTAGCAAAGTGATGGAAGCTTCCACAGGCCGGAGTGTCACGCTAAACTGGGAAGCGCTGCGTCTGCCAAGAGTGCAAGCTGCTGGTTTGGACAATCCCTTCTCTGAAGATGAAGTTTGGGAAGCAATTTTGCAGTCACCAGCAGAAAAAGCGCCGGGGTCTGACGGTTTCATTGGCACCTTCTTCAGAGCCTGATGGCTAACCATCAAGGATGACATTATGGCGGCATTCAACCGCTTCTACAGCCTTGCGGGGGGGAACCTAGCTACGCTGAACACGGCTTTTGTTGCGCTGCTGCCAAAGAAGGAGGGAGCCACGATAATGTCTGACTTTAGGCCGATAAGTTTGATACACTCTTTTGCCAAGTTGGTGACCAAGGTGCTGTCGATCAGACTGTCAAAAGTGATACACACAATCGTCTCTCCGGCGCAATCGGCCTTCATGAAGAAAAGGTGCATACAAGACAGCTTCTTGTACGTGCAAAGTGGAGTGCGAGCGTTGCACCGAAGTAAAACACCGTCTCTGCTACTGAAACTTGATATATCAAAGGCGTTCGGCGGCGTTTCACAGGATTACTGCTGGAGCTCTTTGCAGCAGATGGGCTTCGGCTTTCGGTGGAGGGATTGGGTAGCATAGTTCTTTGTCGACGTCGAGCTCTCAATTCCTTCTTAGCGGATCGGCGAGGAGCGAGGATCGAGCGCGGAAAGGGCTCCGCCCGAAGACCAGCTGTCGCCACTACTTTTCATTCTCGAATTGACCCATTCGGCGCTGATCGATGAAGCGATGTCGGCGGATGATCAAGCCACTACCAAGAGAGAACTCAAGCTACTGAATTGACCTATCTGCGAGCGATCACGATGATTTTCATGAACCCGGACAAGGCAGAGATGGATGTTTTGGTAGAAATCATGCACAAGTTCGGAGAAGCCATAAGCCTGAAGATCAACCGTTAGAAATCAACTGCAACTCCGATCCGTTGTGAGGAAGTCGACATCCAGCAGATGCTGCAGAGCTTTGGGGGAACTGTGGCTATGTTTCCTATGAAATACCTAGGGCTGCCTCGTACCCTCACCAGAACCAGGATCGTGCACCTAGAGTTCGTCCTCGATCGGATCAGAGCGAGGCTGGCTGGGTGGAAAGGAAAGCTCATGACCATCGCCGGCAGAAGGGTTCTTGTCAGAGCAGTTCTAAGCGCAGTCCCTACTTTCGCTCTCATCGTACTCCGCATGCCGAAGAAGTTTTTCAAAGAGATTGACAAGGTGCGGCGACGTTTCCTTTGGGCACAGGAAGAAGAGCTTTCCGGTGGCAAATGCAAGGTCAATTGGTCCAAGGTCTGCTCCCCTTTGGACAAGAGGGGCTGGGGATCATTGACCTCGAGCGCTTCGGCACAGCCCTACGGCAAAGGTGGCTCTGGTTAGCATGGAAGCACCCAGAGAGGCCGTGGGTGGGCATGGAAGTGCCGTGCTCGGAAGCAGACAAGGTTTTCTTCAGTGCGGCTACCTCAGTAACAATTGGAAACAGCCGAACGGCTAGCTTCTGGACATGTTCATGGTTGCCAATGGGCGCTCGAGTCTTTGTTTCCGCCCTATACGGCACTCGAAGCGAAAGAACAGTGTGTGGCGATGCCTGTATGAAGATTCTTTGGATCCGGGATCTAAGCGCCGCAGGCGCACCGGTGGTGGTGCGAGAATGCGTATGTTTGGCAAGGTTGCTGCGCACTGCGTCCATTTCTCTCAACCTGGACTGCGCGGACGAAATCAGATGGAATTTAGAGGCCAGTGGCTGCTACTCGGCATCATCAGCTTATCGAGCGCAATTCCTGACAAATCATGGCTCGGTCTTCCCACAACTGATCTGGAAGACATGGGCGCCGGGGAAGCTGAAGGTCTTTTGCTGGTTGATGATGCTAAATAGGTTGTGGTGTAACGACCGATTGCAACGAAGAGGATGGCCAAACTCATACTCCTGCACATTCTGTAGGCGCAACCTTGAGACTGCTGAGCATGTGTTCTGGTCTTGCCGTTCAACGCCTCGCTCGCGGCACCTGTTGTCGACATAGCGCAGCTGCGAGGCCTGCTGACGCTGACTGAAGATGTAGCCTGCAGCGGTGATGATCGGGTCCTGGGGTTTGTGGAGCGCTCAAAACCAGAGTTCAGAAAAGGGATTAAATCGCTGGCGATGCTGACGCTCTGGGAAATCTGGCTGCACCGCAATAGCTGCACATTCAGAGAAAAGGAGCCCTCCGTAGTGGCGATCATACAGGCAATCAGGAGAGGCATTGATCTGGGGCGACAAGCCGGGGCTACCTGCCTAATGCACCCATTCACCTTGCCTCCGGAAGGGATAGGCTGAATATCAGACCTTTGTTCCTTCCTTTCCTCTTCATTTCTTTTGTCTTTTTCTCTATGACCTGATCTACGGATCTGCGCCATGCCCCTGTTGTTTTTTCCCGCAACTCTCCCTGCTATGATCAACATGAAAACACCAGCTGTTCAAGCTAGGTCTTTCAAAAAAAAACACTCTAAAATATGTCTATATACACTCCAAAAAGCCTTATATTTAGAAACGGAGTGAGTACAAACTACTTTGCCGTTTTCCATATAAGAATGATCTCACTTCATTGACAAATAGTGAGGGTCCTTCATGCTCTTTAACTACTTTATTGTGAAGTCCAGCAATATTTCTACTTTTATCAAGAGTAATGCAAGTTTGAACTGATATTTCTGGTGATGTTTTATCTTTACATTAATCCGGATGAGTGCTGAAATATATTGTCCAATCTTCTCCATCTGTTCGGACTTTTTAGATGAACTGGTTGGTGCATGCTATTCAAATGGTACTTTCAAAACCTGGACAGTATGCTTGTCAGGCAGCGGCCGCGCTCTCTCGCTCTCTGAACTCTCTCGCTCTCTGAACTCAAGGAGGCAGTGATTTCTGTGACCACAACTATCTTGCTTTTACATTTTCTCTTCCTCTATTACTGCTCTTCCCTATGAGACCCGGCCGATCACGCGCGCCTTGCCCGTCCAAGCTGAACGTGCCATCCCATGTTCGCGGAGTGGGCGTGCTCACCGCGGCCATCATCTACACCTAGTCACGCTCGGTGCGCACAGATCGCGCCCTCGGCGTCTTATGCATGCAAGAAGCAAAACCCGGTCCAGCTACGAGATGGGTCAGGGTTTAACTAACAAATGCCTCCCTAAACCCTGAACCCCTACTGAATTAAAACGACACCAATTTCTTCTCGAAGCTCACGGAACTTGGCGCGCCAGCGCCTTCGTCGAATGTCGTCAACGAGTTGCCGTTAGTGCCGATGAACTCGACCTCGGCAGCGCCCATCTTGAGCGCTTTTCGCGCAAGAAGTGAAATCTTGTGTCGATGTGTTTCTTTGCGATCGTGAAAGGCGGGGTTCTTCTTTGAGGAGATCGCCGCTTTGTTGTCGATCTTGACTTGACTTGCTCGACCTGCGTTCTTCATGTGCGCCAAGCGGTAGGCGAGCCATACACCTGGCATGCGCCCGTTGCGGCGATGATGTGTCTGCCCGGCGGTGGACAAAACCGCGCTCTCTGCTTGTGTGATTGCCAACTGATCAGGCTCCGGCCAAGGAAGAAAAGGATGCCGGTCGTGCTCTTGCGAGTGTCGACGTCGCCCGCCATGTCGCTATCGCTGAAGCCAACCAGTGTTGCCCCGGTGGCCCCCCGGCATAGAAACAGCCGTAGTGCTGCGTCCCGGCAAGATACCTGATGATTTGCTTGATGGCGGCGAGATGCTCTGTCGCCGGGGCCTCCATGAAGCGGCTCACATAGCCAACGGAGTAGGCTATGTCGGGGCGCGTGTGCACCAAGTAGCGCAGTGCACCAACAACGCTTCAATACGCCGTCCCGTCTGTAGCCGATGCGGAGCTCACCCTCTGAGCTTGAAACACGGCTCCATGGGGGTGTGGGTTGGATTGCACCCCACCAAGCCGGCCTTCTCGATGATCTTGCTGGCGTACGCCGCCTGGTTGAGGGAGATGCCGTTTGTCGTCTGCTTCACCTCGATGTCAAGGTAGAAGCTCAGCAAGCCCAAATCGCTCATGCAAAACTGCTTCTGCATCTCCTCCTTGAACTTGCTGATCTTGGCGTCGTCGTTCCCCGTGATGATCAGGTCGTCCACATACACGCCGACGAGCAGGCGTGCAGCTCTGTTGCCGCGTTCGTAGACAGCGTGCTTTGATGGGCTCTTGGTGAAGCCAAGCCCAAGAAGGCAGCGGTCGAGCTTGGCGTTCCATGCCCGCGGAGCTTGCCGCAACTCGTACAACGCTTTGTCCAGACGAACGCGGAGGGTGCATGACGCCACGCACCCTCCTCCTCTGCCTCTCGCAAAGGTTTTGGGTTCGTCGATCTCGCCAAGGTAGAGCTCGTCCTTGTGGGCCAGCATGACATAGTCCTCGTACTGTCGGTTCGGCTGCACAATGCCATCGCGAGCGCGCGTCGTCATGCGGTGCTACTGGTGCTGTGGCTCATCGTGGTGCCCGCCCGTGTCGCTGGCGGGCTCGGCCGCGGCGATCGGACCTGTCTAAGAGGCGCGCTGCGGGCTAGATGAGCTCGCGCTGCGTGCGCTTTCCTCCTGTGGCGCCGGAGCTCCTGCCGCAGTGTTCTCCTTCGGCGGTGTTGCAGGTGCGCCCGACTCTGCGCTCGCTGGTGGGCGCGTCGTGGTACGTGTCAGCGTGTAGGAGAAGGTGTCGACGGTGAAATCCACGCCCGCTGGCGCCGCCTTGTTCGCCTCCGGTCCCAGCTGCACTCTTATCGCGAACCACGTCGCGAGAGCGTGTACTGCGACATGGCTGGGTGCGTGAAGCAGCGATGCGCCGCCGTTCCTGGCTCGTACCCGAGGAAGATCATGGGAGTGCTCCGGTCGTCCAACTTCGCAGCGTGTGGTTTCACCACCTTGACATGAGCGACACAGCCGAAGACGCGTAAGTGGCTCACATCAGGTTTGTGACCATGCCATACCTCGTAGGGCGTTCTGCCGTCGACGCTCTTCGTCGGCGATCTATTGAGGAGGTAGACGGCTATGGTGACCGCCTCCCCCCAGAAGCGTGCTGGTACCCCCTTGGCCTTCATCAGGCTCCGTGCGGCAGCGAAGACCGTCTGATTTCGCCGCTCCACCACTCCGTTCTGCTGCGGTGAGTAGGGCGCCGTCAGCTGGCGCCCCATGCCCTCCTCAGCGCAGAAGGTGGTGAACGTGGCAGACGTGAACTCGCCTCCACGGTTCGTGCGGAGCAGGCGCAGTTTCCACCCTGTTTCCACCTCCACCCCGGCCTTGAAGTGCTTGATCGCCGTCGCGGCCGTCCTTCGTGGTGAGCAGCATGAGCCACATATAGCGGCTCGGTCGTCGGCGAGGAGGAAATGGCGCTTCCCGGCGCGTGGCCGCGCTCTCGAACGCCGCAGTCGCCGTGGGCGAGATCCGGCGAGCCATCTGCTCGCCCGCTTTGCCGCCCGCGAAGCAGCGCCTCCTTTGCTTCCACCTTAGCGGTATCGCGAAGCTGCTGGCGTGCTCGATCGCCGGCGGGCCCGAACCATATCGTGGCGCGAGCTTGCGGGCCTTGTCGAGTTGAGTGCCGTGGCGTTAAATGCCACCTCGAGCTAGCTTCCCGGTCTGCCTTGTGCCTTTGCGGGTGTATGGCGTCGAGGGTGACCACTTACAGGCGGTTCCGCATGCTCCACCTTGATGAGAAGCCGTTGCTGCTGGTCGCGCAAGCGCAGGACGCCATGCTCGATGAGGACCTGGCAGCCGTTTTCGTCGGTGGCGGGCGATGATGTTCTTTGCGGGCGGGAATGTAGTACATCGATCGAGCTTGGTGCTCACCATTGCGGCACGCGAAGATGATCGTGCCTCATCCTTGGATCTCCACCACGGATCCATCCCTGAATTTGACCGTGCCCGCGATGCCGGTGTCGAGCTCGGAGAAGACGCCTCTGACGCCGGTCATGTGATTGCTGGATCCGGTGTCGAGGAACCAGACGTCGTCGGCGTGGGCCTCCCTCGAGAGGAAAACCTGATCGTCGACCAGCGTCACGTCTGTGGGTGCGCCCGTAGCTCGCCCGTTTGTCGGGGCGTTGCCTTGTATTGCTGAAGCGCTCCGGCGGTATGTCGTGGCCATTAAGTCACGGGGCCCGTTAAATGCGAGTGCAAGCCCTCGCCCGGCGAGAGACCCGCGTTGTCGTCGTCGATCCTGGCAAGGTTAGCCTTTGGCTGGAGCTGGGGTTGGGCCGCCGGTGGCTGTGTCGGCACCGGCTGGCCCTGGCCCTTGCGCTCTCGTCGCGGTTCCTTGCAATCCCTGGAGAAATGCCCGAGCTTGTTACAGTTGTAGCATTTCACCTTTGACATGTCGCGCCCACGTCGCTGTTTCCGCCGCCGCCACCCTGCGCCTTGCCACGCGCGCGCGCCGCGGGCGAGCGAGCCTTGCCTCGGCTCCTGCGCCCGCCGGTGCGTACCACTCTGTTCGATGGCGAGGCGCCCGCCGTGGCCTTTCGCGTAGGCGCGATAGCGCTCCTTGGCGGAGCGGAGACGGCCGACGAGCTCCTACACCGTTAGGTTCCTGAGATCAAGGAGGGTCTCGATGGCGCAGGCGATCTGGGTGTCCGCGGCGAGCGGCGGCAGCGAGAACCGCACCACGCGCACCTCCTCCGTTGTCGCCCGGCGACCGGAGATTGTTAGCGAGGTGGTGATGCGCGCCGGCGAAGCCGTCCAGGGTCTCGCCATCCCTGAACGCGATCTGCTCAAAGTCAGACCGGAGACGCTGCGCCGTGGCCTCCCGGACGCGGGTCACGCCCATCCGCATCGTGCGCACGGCCTCCCAGGCTTCGTACGCGGAATTCTTGACGGCGAGGACGCCGTGCATCTCCGGGGGCACCGCCCGAATCAGTGCGGCGAGCGCCGCCATGTCCTCACGGTCCGTGACCATGCCCTCGCCGAGCATGGCCTCCCAGAGGCCCTGCGCGCGCAGGTTGATCTGCATGACCAACGACCATTCGATGTAGTTGGTGGAGGTCAAGGTAGGGTAGACGATCGTGCCGCCGTGCCCGGTGGATTCCCGGATCACGCGCTCGTGGACGACCACCTCGCCCGTGTTCCTCCTGACGCGGCTGCGCCCGCGGCTTCGGCCGCGCGTCTCCGTAAGCGCCTATGGCGTTGCCTCCCCGCCGGTTCCCTGGGCAGCCGCGGCTGGTGCCTCGTCGGCGCCGGCCTCCCTGCTGCCCGCCATGGTCCCTCGTTGCCGGTGGCTCTGATGCCAATTGTCAGGCAGCGGCCGCGCTGTCTCGCTCTCTCGCTCTCTGAACTCTCTCTCTGAACTCAAGGAGACGAGTGATTTGCGCAGTGCACAACTAATACTGCTTTTTTGTCTTCTCTTCCTCTTATTCTGCTCTTCCTAACAGACACGGCCGATGCGCACGCCACTGCCCCATCCAAGCTGAACGTGCCATCCCACGTTCGCGGAGTAGGCGTGCTCACCGCGGCCATCATCTACACCTAGTCACGCTTGGCGCGCACAGATCGCGTGCTCGGCGTCTTATGCATGCAAGAAGCAAAACCCGGTCCAGCTACGAGATGGGTCAGGGTTTAACTAACAATGCTATTAATTAAGGATAGTTGCTGACTACATTGATCCCACGTTTAAGGCCTCGAGTAGCCTCTACGGAAGGTGAGTGTTGAAATATATTGCCCACGCTTCTCCATGTTAAGGAGTATTAGTATTGGTCTAGGAGTCCTTATTAGTCTATGTTTAGTTTCCTTACACCTCAAGTCATATGTAATATATATATGCCCCTTGGGCCTTCAATAAAGATAAGTTGCTTTCCTAACATGGTATTAGAGCTTAGGTTATTTTTTTTCGGTGCCGCAACTCGCCCTTCCGATCGAGTTCTTCCTCTCGATCTCTCGATCCAATCTTGCTCGCGCCGCTGCCCTTCTCTCATGGCCGACACTGCTTCAAGCACGCCTCAATCTACACCACGATACGCCGGCTCCTGCCCACCCGCCCGCCCGCCCGCTGGAGCCTGTTCCCGTGTTGATTCACTGGATGTCCCGCGCTGCCTGAAACAGAGCTCCAGCTTGCCTGTGCAACTCGGGAGGCTGCTGGATGGGGTGCTGCTACGTGGTGCTCCTACCTGCTACGTGCTGCTGCTACGTGGTACTACTGCCTGCTACTACGTGTTGCTGCTAGTTCCCCATGGATCTAGTTCCGCCGTCCGGCTGCCTGCTTTGCTTTCGCTGTGTCTTGGTCCGGCTACGTGTTGCTGTGTCTCGGTCTGCTGCTTGATCTCGTAAAAAAAAATCTTTATGTTTCTTCCGCTGCTAGATTTTCCATCCATCTATTGCATCTAATATTGCTTTTAATTTTCTTTTCCTCCATTGCGTCCACCAAATCCGTTAATATTTTGTGTTTCTCATGCCATCCGAGTCCGTCCGTCAGCCATTTTCTGGTCATTGTCCTCTGTATAGGATTTCTGTGGCCTCTCTTTGCATTGTTGATCTAAGCCCATTCTCTTGCCGCCGAGCTTCTTTCGCCGTCGGTTTTCATGGACCATGATTCTTTAAGCAATGCTTCTTCTCTTGATGTGCCATCTTCTTTCGACAACCCATCTTCTCTTGATACTTCTCTTTATCTTCTATCGATGCGGTGTCTTCCTCTGATGTGCCATCTCTTCGTTATCCCCTTTGGCGACTTAACAGGTTTTGAAGACTCTTCATGCTACGACGACACTCTCAAGACGCGGATTTGAATTATCAATTTTTTTAGTATTACACTTCTTCAAATACAATGCTATTGCATACACTTTGCATTTGAGGGCGGGTGTTAAGGAGTATTAGTATTGGTTCGCAGCTAGTTACGTAAACTGTGAAGTACTAGTCAAGTAGCAGTACTTGTTAGTTTGATAGAGTGCACTACTACTAGAGTAGTCTTCACTGTTCACAATAGTGTTCCACGTTATTGAAATTTTTCGTATGCTTATCTACTTGCAACCATTATGTGTGGTGCTGTTCAATGATCACTGATGTTTATATGAGCGAGAAACATACTAGCTACTTTGGTTATTCTTATACAATTGCCAGGTTAATTTGATATAGTTGCCAGCTTTTCTAATACAGCTGCAAGTTTTTCTAAAGCAAATACCGAGCCCTCTAGTTTAGCTACCACGTTGTTCTTGTACAATTGCTAGGTTGGTCTAATAGAGGTGCCAGGCTGGTCTGATATACTCCCTCCGTCCAAAAATACTTGTCGTTGAAATGGATAAATATAGATGTATCTAGAACTAAAATATGTCTTGATACATCCATTTCTAGGACAAGTATTTCCGGACAGAGAGAGTAGTTGCCAGGTTTTCTATTACAGTTGCAGATATTTCTAATACTGTTGCCAAGTTCTTTTAAAGCAAGTACTGGCTTTTCAATTTATTTACCAGGTTCTTATACAGTTGCCAAGTCGGTCTGATAGAGTTGCTAGTTTTTTCAAAATCAATTACCAGGTTGCTTAGACACCCTTGCTAGGTTTTCTGATATACTGTAGTTGACAGTTTCCTCAAAAGCAATTACCAGGTTATCCGATGCAGCTATCAACTTGTTTAAGAACAGGTACCAGGTTTACTATCAGTTGCCGGGTTCTCCGATTTGTGTAGTACGTATATGCATAGACTCCCGGAGTAGAGGGCCAAAGCACAAAAAGCTGTTGTGTTTATTTGGTTGTTCGTTACCATCTACCTATTTTAGCTACAGTAACTAGGCAATTACAAAGCCATGTGCTGGCCTATCAGATTTCTGGCATTGTTCAAAATTTTATTAGCATCACCTAGCAATCTCTTATACTCATACCACGCAAGGCCTGTAGTACTTCTACCACTTTTCCTGTAGTGCACCATAGCAGAAAAAGGCTAGCACACCCAACTCCCGCCCAACAGTTCACGCATGTCAAAGGGAATCAGTTGGTTGGCTGCTCGCGCCGCACACTAAGTTTCCGATCTATATTTAGCTATCTATCATAGATCACACTGATTTGTGCATATCAAGCCAGTTGTGGTGGTGTCTCTGTGATTTTAGTTCTTTCCTCTTCTTTTTTAATATAGATATATTTGAATCATTATACTTTTCTGCAGATATATTCAGGAAAATTATTCCAAAATTCGGGATGTTGAGAAGGAGCTAGAGAATCTTACTCTAGAAGTTAAACTGACAGCTGGACCAAAGAAAGCAGGTAAACTAATACTCCCTCCATTCCATAATATAGTGCGCATATATTTTTCAGAAGTAAAACTTCATAAACATTTACCAAGTTTATAGAGAAAAATATCGAGATATACAATACCAAATACATATCATTATATTCATCATAAGGCATAGTTTCTTATTGTATTTATTTGGTGTTATAGATATCGATAAATTTCTCTATATACTTGGTCAAACTTTATTAAGCTTGATTTTTGAAAAAAAAAATCTATACGCACTACATTGTAGAATGTTTTAAAAGGGAGTAGTTCTTTTGAGGCATACACATGGTTTAGCTTTTGTACATGCACTACTTCCACTTGGCTAAACTGATTATACTCTTATTTTTCCTGGTTCCAGCACTCGAGCATTTGAGGAAAAAGATTGAGATGTCAACTGAGCGAATACGTTTGGCTAAGGTGAAAGAGGACGAGGTAAAAAAGGTTGGACTTCTTCCCTCCTGATTATAATACAGTGACTTGTCATTATCTTATACAATTGTTTTGCTCCCTTCCAAAATATTTCCATCTGTTTGATTTTCAGTTACTAGCTACCTGTGTTGTGGATGAAATGGAAGATGCAACTTGTTTTGCAAGAAAACATAATACTGTTAGAGTATCACTATCACCTGTAGGGCAAACCCTAATACTGTTGGTTGCATCTTTCAGCAAATGTCACATGCGAAATTTGAGTTCATGAGACAATATATAAGATGCATGGAGAATAAATTGCTATTGTAGATAAACTAAATAAACTGAATTTATATTTTCCTCTGAAACTGCAACTATTATGTGTCTATTAGGATTATAACTTAAATTAGAATGCTATTAAACAAATGTAATATTGGAGATCAAGTGCATTCTTGTACATTGAGTTTTAATATATGAGAAGTTAGAAAGAAGTTAAACTTATGCTTGTTGAAGTAATGTGACGGAGGGGAATCTCTTCTGGTCCGGTATCTCAGTGTTAATGGCCAAAGAGAGGGAAACAGGGAGGATCCAGGAAGCGGGTGTTTAGTGAACTCCTATAATGATTTTTTTTCTTCTGTTATAGTCTGGAACAAGTATTTATTTTCTCTACGGAAATGCTTGTAATTAATCATTTTTTCTCCAGTTACATAATACTGTATGATTTAGCTGTTTGCTTTATATTGTTGATCTGTTAAATAACTTTTGCTAGTTTAGACCTGGGAAGCTGCTGCACAAGTTGTTAAAGAGGAAGAGGAGGCTAAGCAGAGGCTATGTGACGATCTGAACCGGTTGGTATGTGTTTCCTTTTTTCTAGTCCTTATTCGCACACATAATGATCTTTTTCCTATTACATCATCGATTCAGTTGAGATTCAGTTGAGAATATCTTGGTTATTTGTTTCAATTAGGTTCAAGAGAGTGCGGCTTCACAATATTCGAGGTTAGAAGAGTTAAAGAAGCGTTTGGAATGTCTAAATCCCATCAGGGCTTCTGTCGATGTTTCTGTAAGTCGAGACATGTTTCTTTCCTGATAGCTATAGTTAGTTATTTCTTGCTGATGTTTGCATGCACATTCTTGTTTTTCGTCTCAGTTGAGTTGTACATTCTCGTGTTTATAATTATCAGGGTATCAACACTGTACAGCAGGCTACCACAAATTCGGTACCTCAGCAACCCACCTCACAAAATCTAGCGAATGCAATTGCCCCTGCAAGCAATGTCCACAAGCCCGCCACCAGCGGATCACAGCAACAAAGACCTGCTGAGGCGGAAAGGAAGCAGAGATCATCAAACTCGGGAGGAAGAGGGAGAGGCGGTGTGATGGTCCTCCCCAAGGGAAGGGGAAGCTCTGGATCAGGATGGACAGGTGCTGGGTTTGAGACATGATGCTGGGATCCGTAGTTATATATACTTGAAAGAATTGGCATGGTTGTCTTGGTATAAAACGATGGCTTGGTTGGAACTGGAAGGCTGAAAGTGTAATGGAATGTCGATCCTTTTTGGATGTATATGTTGTGCAACAATAGAACATGTTATTCTTGAGAGCTGTAAGTTGTAAAACACCTGTAGTGTAACTGCCAATGCAGTCACTTCATTATTAGTACTAGCAAAAGAGCCCGTGCGTTGCAACGGGAGAAAAAACATAACACACACTCTTAACCCAACAACCATCGCTTAATAGGTCCATCTCCTTTATATTTGCGAGGCATCATATTCACCCTCCCCGGTGATGGTCTCGGTGTTCACAAAAAACAACAAAAAACGTGTTTGAATATGGTTAATCCTAAGGCGTCTCTCTCCCCCTCTCTCTCTCTCTCTCTCTCTGTCTCTCGATGAGAAATCTGTTGTTTCCTCTACGACATTTTTCAGAGGTATGCATGTTTAGTTATTGATGTTTTCTTTTGCCTATATGATTATAGCGGGGTGTTTATTTGCAATCCAGATCGCCGCCGGTATGAAAGAAAAACGGATCTTGTGCTAGAAATTATAAGTTTGCTTTCAAAACAATATTTAAAAAATATTTAACAGGTAAAATTAACATCATATTTAGATTTCACACATTTTTCTAATAAAATTTCATATATAATATGTTAAAATCGAAGTTACGGTTTAAAAGATACGGATAATTTAGCAAATCATTTGTTTGATTTAAATATATTTCAAAATAATATTAAAATACTTAATAGGTAAAAATAATCTTATATTCATATTCTACATATTTTTCTAATCAAATTTCATATATAACATGTTCAAATCGGAGTTACGGTTTAAAAGATATGGATGATTTAAAAAATTATTTGTTTGACTTAAATATGATCCGCGGATGAATTTCCTAAAACGTCAGGGGGGTTTCCGGAAAACGTAAAATAACGGTTCGGGTGTGACTTAAATCCGGACGGTGGATTGATTTCAAGAAAACACATGAACTTTTGTGTAAAATACGAAAAAACGATTCGTTTTGACTTAAAACAGGACTGCAGGTTGAATTCTCTGAAATAGAGGGACTTTTCTGAAAAATCCCATGACGAACAAAAGAAACCCAATTTGCTTTATTATTAGGTAAAGATTGGAGTAAATATGCTGCTAATACAGCCGTCTTATCTACCCCTGTAATATATAATATATGGTGGGATACGAAACTCCCCTCCCGTCCGCTCCCGCGAGCGGCGAGGCGACTACTAGCTCAGCTCCTCGATCCCTCCGCCCCCTCGCCCTGCTTGGTTGTTGCGCCGGCCGGCGTCGGTGGCGGCGGGGAATCTTCCCCTTCCTCGCGGTGGACCGGCACGGAGGCGCGGCGGCTCTGCGGCGACGCAGCGTGGTGGCGGCGGCTGCGACCGCGATGGTGACGATCAAGGTTGGCGGCGGCGGTATGCATCGAGTGCGTTAGGCGTGCTGCTTGGCGGCGCGGCGAGCTCCTTGCGGATCTGCATCGGCGGTTGCTCGGCGGTGCCAGCGAGTGGCGTGGAATTTGGCGGCAAGAACCTACGGCGGCGTGGCGACGGTGATGTGCTCGTCGTCGTCGGCATGGTGGCGGTGGTGGTGTTGCGTGCCGGCCGGATTTCGCCTTTTTTCCGGCCGGCGGCACGGGTTTGGGGCCCCGGATCAGCGTGGTTGCGGTCCCGGCTGTGGGCGGCGGCGGCGAGGTAACCGCCGTCTGGCTCCACAATGACTTCAGCGGGTCGGCTGGGGTGGTGGTGGCTTTTCGGCGGGCTTATGCGTGGCGGCCCGTTTCGACCTTTGGCTCTCCTTGTCGTCTGGTTGCTACCTTCGTCGAAGGTCGGCCTTCCCCCGACTTCGGTCCATCGCTCGTCTCGCGCTCGGCCGCAGGACCGACCTCGTCTCGCGCCCGCCCGGCAGCAGGACCGTGCTCGTCTCGCGCCCGGCAATGAGGGCAGTCGATGGAGGCCAATTTGGCGGCCTCACGGGTTTCGGCATTGGGGCAGCCGAAGTGAAGGCGGTTCGTTTCCTTCGTATCTTTGGTTGGGGTTGCGGTGGGTCTCGGTGAGGTGGTGTCAAGGTCTTGGATGCGGCGGCGGCCTGGTGGTGGCTTCAGCGATGCTCTTGGCGAGCCCGTGGTTAAGTCTTTGCTGGCCATGGCCGTGTGGGCGGCGTGGTCGATGGGTTGTGGCGTCCGGTGGTGGTGAGTGTTGGCGGGTGAAAATCGATCTATTTTGGATGGGTGGCGGCGGCTTCGCTCCCTTCTTGAAGCGTCGTTCTTTGCTCTCATTGCCCACCATGTTGCTCGAAAACTTCGATCCTCGGGTCGAGGCGTGTGGCGCTCGATGTCGTAACCTTCTGGCGCCCCTTGGAGCACAAGGTTCGTCATATGCAGCTTCTTCTCTTCGCGTTGGCGTGTCCACGGTTGAGGACTCCGGTTGCTGTTGTAGTACTAGGGGTAGTGTTATTGCGCTCAGCGCCTATGTATCCAGCCTTTGTGTGCGTGTGTTGTGGTGGTGTGCGTTTGTATCTGAGCTGTGGTCGGTCATTGCTTTATATATAAAGCGGGGCGAAAGACTTTTTTGATATTATAATATATATATATCTTCATCTTTACCTACTAACCAGTAAAACACCAGTGCGTTGCTACGGGCTATAATGCATATAATAAATCAAACAAATAATTAAGGTCGTCTCGAAGCATCTCTCACTCTCTATCTCTCTCATACATCTGGCTGTGTACATACACCAAACATGCACCCAGCGGGCTCCTCAAAATCCAACCGTCCGAATAGTCCGGGCTCCCCAAATTCAGCCCATATGTGGGTGAGAAATGTGGTTGTCTGGACTATCCGCCATGTTATCTCCAACACGCGGTCCCAACCAAATTACACATCCCAGGACGCACCCTTCCGTTTTAAACCGGATGACGCCCACGTTATCTTCGCCATAGCACCAACGGTACTTCACACAGTTTTTCCCATGAATCGTCAACGTACTTTCCCATGGATCGTGAACGAGGAGTCCCCCGCCAACCACCCGGCTTTCCCCGCTGATCCCCTCCCCACTCGTGACGCCCTTTAGCCAAGACGGCAGATCTGATGCCTCCCGGGCCATTGCCACGTTGTAACATATACAGTTGAATGTCGTGCATTACCACGAAATAAAAATATGATGTCCGTTGTTGGGCAAACAAATAATACGCCACTGTGTCCGTTATTAACTCCAGCCATGAGAATCCGCATAATACTTATTTTCTCCAACTATGAGAATCCCCGTAATACTTATTTACATCAACTATGAGAATCCACACGTCTTTCTTTGTCCTCTCCACTTTCATTCATGTGTTCTGCTTTCTTCCTCTGACCAACCAGCTGACCTAGATCTGCAAAAAGGAACAAAATTGTAAAGCAATATAGCATAGTAACGCATCACTTATATATTATGTATTGGCGAAAACATGTGATCATCTGCCCAGCAAATACCTTTCATTGAGTTAGTTATTATTACACGTGCATTGTTCCATTCACTCGACAATAAATGGATGATCTTTTCGATTTAAAATGCTATATGTGAACTACAAAGTGACCGAAGATCACATTGGACGGAGATATTGCTACTAACTCAGCAGTTGGAACTACCGCGAATACTAATATTAGCTTTGACACTTGTCTATAGCTAAGTAATACGATCAAATTTGTCTTCTTTTAAAAAACATGTACGATCAGTTTCGTACTATTTTGAATGAATTGGCAATGTTCCTCAATTAAATTCAGCATAAGGCCTTTAATTAAAGTCGGTCCTCAGTTCTTGTTTTATGCTCATTTTATTTGGACCAACACAAAAGCTTTGTGTGAGTTTAATAAAGAACTCTAAGCTAACTCAAGTTTACACATAAACTCAAAATTACAAGGAAAATTGGAAAAATATAATGGTGCCATCTTCAAAAGGTTTCCTTTGCAAACTTAGGCACTGCCAATGGTTATCCAACAACAAACTAAAAAGATAATATAATCATTAAATATTACTCTAGAAGGAAGCTCGTCGCATGACAATTTGTACCATAAATCATGTTTACTACACAAGCAACTTTATATATACCATGTCCCAAATAAAGTCTTAGAGAATAATCAAATGACGAGGTGAACAAGATCTCTAGCTCGTACCAAGAATTTAATGTTTTATGGGTATGTGCATCATTTGATGCACAGGCTTTTACGAAAAAACAGACTCGATTTTTCCTTATTCCGCGGGAGGCCTTTGACCAAGAATATTTCACCTAGAAGGATGACATATATTCATAAAATTGTTAATACTTCAAATGGAATACGGAAAACTTAATGTCATAGCAGGATATATATAGGTCTCGGTTCAAGAGGAAGAAGCAGTATTAAGCACAAAGATGGATCTGCATGACAAGTAATATTTTTCTCGAAGTATATGTAGAAATAGTACACACACATGAAAAAAATAGTTCTGGCATGAGTGCTGAACGCAATTTTAAGAAAGCTATTACAGGTTCATTGCACTGCCGACTACAATATATTTTTCTGTAAAAGGTGCCACATACTTATTGGACTTTTGAATATTTTATATTTGAAAAGTTATAGAAGCCTCTAAAGCGTGATTAGTGAAATATTTGAATCTCATGCCTATAGAAATATACTACTGCCTAAGTTGACCAACTACATCCTTATATAATATTGGAAAAATCAGGGACCAAAGGACCATCTCTTCCTAATGCATAACCTGTAGAACTCCATTACTGCTTAAGTTGATCAACTACATCCTTGTCTAATATATAACGGATAAATCATAAATCAGTGGACCATATGTTTCAGATGCTATTCCTCCTTTTGTGTTGTCTGTTTGATCATTAGCATTTATTTTTATCATCATGCTAGCAGTCATGTTCTGAAATTTCCAACTACAGAACTGCTCCGCCTACATCTTAATATATCATGCCTCGGCTATAAAGTTGACATAATCCTAAAATATTTGCTATACTATATTACAGAATTAGAATACCGATTTGTACTTGTGAGAGTCTCGTAAGTTTCATGAGCAAATCAAACTACGTACCAGTTAAGCATGTACACTGAAAATACTGCAGTAATGTTGTCCGTTTCAACTCGTAACAAAAATCTCGGAAAATGAAGGCTCTGGCGACTCGTGTCCCCCCCGACGGCGCGGGCACCGCCGCCCGGCCGTCCCCTCCGCCGCCCTCGCCCTCGCGCCCGGCCCTCCACGGCGCCCGCCTCCCCTCGCCGACCCTCCGGTCCCGGCTCTCGCTCTGGCGGGCGTGGCAGCGGAGATTTGGCGGTAGCCGCCCGTCGTTCGCCGGGACGGGTTCACGGCGCCGCCCTGCCGATGCTGACCTCGCGGTGGCTCTTCCCCGGTGGGGGATCGGCCGCCCATTGGTCGAACGCCGCCGCCCCCCCCTCGGCCGCCCTCGGCTCGGCCTCCGCCTGGCGGTCCCTCGCGAGTTGGCTCCCACCCCCGCGGCGCCCTTGTTGGCCCAGGCGTTGCCGGCAGCGCCGGCAAAGTGCCAAGCGCGCCTCCTGAGCCCTCGCCCACGTCGGCCTCCTCCAGGCCCGCCTTCAAATGCCCGTGGTCCGCCCTCTGCGCCCTCGCCCGTGCGTCTTCGGCCTCTTCAGGCGCAATCCTACCGCCCATTCCTCCCCTCCGGCCGGCCCATGCCCCCCCCCCTCGGCCGCTCCTCGGCCCGCCTCCCGCCCCCGTCGCCCCGGCCGGCTCCCATGGTGCTGGGGAAACCCTAGCGCCCATCGGGTAACCCCGGCGGTCGTTTTGGGCATGTTGGTCTTGGGCGGCCCAGCGGACCAGTTTCTGGCCCCCTCACAGGGGGCAGCGGCGGGGCGGCTTTGTGGGCTGGTACTGCGGTGGCCAGGCGGGCCGCCTTGGCGAGCCAGTGAGCCTCGCCCCAGCCCACCTTTTGCGCGATCCCTTTGGCTTCGCTAGGGCTGTCGCGCCCTCCACTTCTCCCCCCCTCGCCGCCGGCTCTCGCTCCTGCCCCTCGGTCGCCGCCCGCCGCTTTGTCCGCCTCGCCGGCGCCACGATCCCCTCGCCCCGTTCCCGCGCCCTCCCATGCAGCGGGAATGGGGGATGAGCGGTCGTCGCCCCAAACGCCGGGCCGACGACCGCCGTGAACCTCCCCGCCCCTCCTCCGATGGCCGCCGTATGAGGACTTGTGGCAGCAGCTTTCCTCCCAGCCGGCGCGGCACTTTCGCCATGTATGAGCCCGCTCCCCTTCGCCCATCGCGCGCTCCCGGCTCGCGGAGACCGCCGCTCGGTCTCCTCGCGCCCGCTCCTCTCCATGAGACCCGTGACCGCGGCCGTCTCGGCCGGAGACTCAACCGCCCCTCGGCGCCGGTCTCCCTCGCCGACCAGCGCCCGCGATCGTCCCCTCGCCGCCCGATCGCTCCCTCAACGCCCGCCGCGCCACCTCTCGCCGCTACCAGCCCCCCGCTCTCGGGCTGCGTTCCCGCCGTCAGCGGCGATAACAGCAGCCGGGGCGCCCGGATCAAGAAGAAGAAGAAGAAGGGCCCCACGCGCCCTCAAGCCACCACCGCCTCCGCTCTAGTGGCTCCTCCCCCGGGTGCCGCCGCCGCGGCCGGGGCTCAGCCGTGCTTCAACTGCGGCCTCTCAGGCCACTTCCAGGTGGCATGCCCCAACCCACCCTCGTGCTACTTGTGCAAGGAGTCCGGGCACCCCGCGATTCTCTGCCCGGATCGCCCGGTGTCGGAGGAGCTCATGATCTATGGGCACGGCATCGAGGACTTGCTTTCTTCCACATCGAGGTGCAGAGCTCGCCCCACCGTCCCCTCGCTGCTGGCTTTGGTGACGATGGTGGGCGGCGCTGTCGCCACCGGGCTGATTGAGGCTGAGCTCAACCACATGCCGCTGCCGTGGGACTGGCGAGTGACCCCACGGCCCCACTCCTTCTCCGTGGTGTTCCCGGGCGCGATGAGCATGGGCTTCAGTACTCGCAGCAACAACATCACCACAGCGCTCAGCGACACCGTGGTGAACATCTACGAGCCATAGTGGGATCCCAGAGCCGTCGCCACCACAGACACGGCTTGGCTCCTCATCTCGGCCTTCTGATGTGGCCGGTCCGGCGGACCATCCATGATATGTCAAGATCACAGGCGGGGTGGTGGTGGTGGATGAGCTCTCCTGCGCAAGGAGGAGGAGGTGCGGGTTAAGGTGAAATGCAGACTCCTCCAAACTCCGTCACGATCCGGGTCTTCTTCAGCGGCAGCGGCTCGACCTCAAGATCCGCCCGAGCCCCGTCCCGTCGGCCGCCCTCGCCTCTCGGTGGGCGGTCTCACAGGGGCCTGCTGCTGATAGCGACTCCACCGCCGCGCTCGCTGTCGTCCCTTCGATGATCCTGCCGAGGAGGATGAGTGAAGCACTCTCGCTCCCGTCTCGGGACTCCCCAACCCTCCAGCAGGCGGGGGGGGGGTCGGGCAGGCGTTCGGGTGGCGGCCACCGATCTCGCGGTGGCCCTCCGCTTCAACCACCCTCTGCTCCCACCCGTCGGCGTCGGAGTCCTCCGGCGTCATCTCCAGCGTGAGCCTCCTCGTCGCCCCGCCTTCGTCCCCCCGCTCCCCCGACACCACCTCGGCCCTCCGCCCTGCGACACCAGGGGCCGAGCCCACCCCCGCCGGCTCGGACTCCCTGTTGTCCTTCGCGGCTGTTGAGGCTGTGGAGCTCGTCGCCCCTTCCGCTGCTACTCCGATCTCTCAACATCGGGGAGGCGGGTGGGGAGTCCACAGGTCACCGTCCCCTCCCAGCGTCGGGGCCGGCCTGCCTCCCCCTCGCCTCGCCGGCTTCCCCGGCCGCCTCGCTGGCGGTGGGCGTCGCCTCCCCGGCCTCCGCGCACCCCCCTCCGACGGTGGCGTACGCTAGGAGGCCCCGGTCCACCTCCACGCCGGTGACGTCCTCCCGCCGCAGCGCCCGCTTGGAGGCGTCACGGCCGGGCGACTCTCCTGCCCCTTCCGTCGCCGAACGGGCGGAGCTCCGCGCCGCGGTGCGGAACCTTGAGTCAGGTGTGGATCCCGCCCCTCCCAGTTCTTCTCGTTGCTCCTTTTCTGCTCTCGAGGCCGCTCCCCTTGGCCACCTTGCTAGGGTGGCCAATGACTCGGCCATTGTCTTGAGGGAGGTTGGTCCCCTCTAGATCGAATTGAGGCCATCGGGGCCGGGAGATCCTCGGCGGCGGTGGCGAGTCTCGTGCCCGCCGCTTGGCCTCCTGCTCCGACCCCTCGGTGGCCGCGGGATCATCCGTGGCCCTTTTCGGTCTCGCAGTCGCCCTTCACGCGCAGCGCCTCTCGTGTCTTGGGGTCAAGCAGCCCCGATGGGGGTTTAGATGAGGCCCTTTTACGGAACCTCCGCGCTTGGCCATGGCCCGTCGCCCTTGACTCATCAGTACATCCGGGATGAACATATTGACATTATTGCCATCCAAGAAACCCTTAGAGTCGAGTTCACCCTACGGGAGCTGGAACATCGAGCCCCCACCTCTTGGCGTGTGCAATGGCTCCCTTCTAGCGGGACCTCGGGCCACTCGGGTGGCATCCTTCTTGGGGTTAAGGATGCCACTTTGAGTGGGCGGCATGGATAGAGGGAGTTTTTCGTTAGCATGGAGATCTTGGGCGGGCTTTGAACTTCAAATGGGAGGTCATTGCGGTCTCACGGACCGACCGATCACCGCCGCTCCCGGCCTTCCTTGCCGAGTTGCGGTGAAGATCTCCAACTCCCACATCCGGTTTTGGTGGGGGTGACTTCAACCTCATCCGTTCACGGACGAGAAGAATAATTCCGGGTTAATTTCCCGGATGCAGCTTTTCAGCGATTGGATCGCGGGCTGGGGCTCCGTGAGCTTGACCGGACTGGTGCAGTTTACTTGGACCAACCGGCAAGCTATTCCGACACAATCCGTCTTTGGATCGTGTCCTAGTTTCCCGGAGGGGAATTGCGATGCCCTTGGCATCGCTCGATGATCACCGGATTGGTTCGACCATGTCCCCTTCTCCTCTCCACGGTTGTGGCGCCCTCCCTCCCGCCGCGGTTCGGTTCGAGATCTTCAGCTCAACCAGGCGGGCTTCCGGAGGCCGTCGTCGCCAGCTGGATCTCGCTTAAGTCGGCACCCCATCGCGCCATGTCATGATCGATTCTTAGCACTTTTGTGCCAAGTTAGCCCGCCGATTCATGAAGGGTTGGGGCTAATCTAGGCGGGACACGAGAGAGCGCAAGAAATCCATCCTAGTGGCGATTCAAGCCTTGGATGCGCAGTGCGGACTCGGCCGGGCTCTCCTCGGATAGTGGCTGCCGCTCGACCTAGAGGACCAGCTATCCCTCATCTACAGACGGGGAGGCCTCTGGCGCCTACGGGGCACCCAGAGATGGGTGCTTGAGCATAAACACCGCGTACTTCGGGCGGTTGCGAGCGGCGGCGCCGCCAAGAACTCCATCCACTTGCACTGGGATGGAGATCTGCGATTAGTGCAGCCCGCGGCCATCCGCCTCCATGTGGATGGCTTCTATAGGGCCTTATTTACCCCCATCCCGCGCAGTGGGGCTAGCCTCGCCCCCGACATTTGGTCGGGTGCGCTTGGAGTCTCGGCTACAGCCAATGCGGCCTTGGTTGCTCCTTTCAGTGAGGACGAGGTCCTCGCTGCCATTAAGGGGATGAACCCCTCCTCGGCCCCGGGACCTGACGGTCTACCTGTAGCTTTCTTCAAGACGTTCTGGCCTACCATCAAGCATGAGGTCATGGCTCTCTTTGAGGAATTCTACTCCGGTACCATGGATTTGGGGCGCCTTAACTATGGTGTGGTGACCCTCATCCCCAAGGTCCCGGTGCCGCCGATATCCGCCAGATTCCGCCCCATCACGATTATTAATGTGATCTTTAGGATTCTGGCGAAGAATGCGCCAATAGGGTGACCCTCCTTGCGGACACTATCACCCACCGAACCAATCCGCCTTCATTCAAGGCGATTTATCTGGATGGGGTGTTGGTGTTCCACGAAGTGCTCCACGAGGTTCGCCGAGCGCCATAGGCGGTCTTCCTTAAGCTGGACTTCCACAAAGCCTATGACACGGTCCACCGGCGTTCACGAGAAGTCCTGCTTTGCAAAACTTTGACAATCGGTGGGTGACCCGCGTCATGCAGCTCGTCTCCTGCGGCCGGACTGCGGTGAACATCAACGGCGAGATTGGACCCTTCTTCCCTACCCTATGTGGGGTTCGGCAAGGGGACCCCTTCTCGCCGTTCTTGTTCAACATGGTTGTCGATGCCCTGGCCGCCATCCTAGATAAGGCCATGGCTGCAGGGCATATTCGAGGCTTGGTCCCGCACCTTGTTGGAGGGGGAGGGGTGACCCTTCTCCAATACGCGGATGACACCATTATTATGACCGAGGGATCCACCCTCGAGATTTCCAACCTGAAGTTCCTCATACGTGCTTCCGGCCAAATGTCGGGCCGACCATCAACTTTGACAAGAGCGAAGTGATGGTGCTCGGCTACCCGATGAGGGCCTTCGATCCATTGCCGATCGGCTTAAGCGTCGGTGGGATCTTTTCCCACGACCTATCTGGGGATCCCCATTAGCGACTCGCGCCTCACCGTGGCGGACCTCCACCCCACGGTGACCCGTATCAGACACGCGTAGAGCCCTGAAAGGCGTTGGCTGTCGGCGGCGCGTGTGATCCTTATCAACTCGCCGCTTGCCGATATACGTGGTTCCTCATGAGCTTTTACAGCCTTCATGAAACCCTCCATCGAGATCGCCAAGTACCGGGCCAGATTTTTACGGGCTGGCGAGGAAGCAGATAGAAATATCACATGGTCGGTGGCGGACATCGCAAACCCAAAGACCGGGGTGGCCTTGGGATTTTGTCTTCTCGGCGCATGAACATCGCCCTCCTCACCCGCGGCTATGGCGCATTGCCAATGGGGAGGAGGCCTTTAGCTAACTATCATCGGAACAAGTACTGCGTGGCCAGCCTGCGGCGTTACGCCTAGCGCCGGCGGTTCGATTTTGTAAGCGATCGTCCAGTGCTTCGATCCTGCGGATAGGCACCTCCATCTCGGTGGGCTCTGGCGCCTCGACCTTGTTTTGGCTGGATAGATGGCTCGGGGACTCCCCTCTGGCCGCCCGGTTCCCCATCCTCTTCGACATTGTAGTTGACCCTCGGGTCTCGGTCGAGGCGGCCCTTATTGACTTAGGGCGCCTCGCGTTTCGTCGTCCTTTTGGCCCTGCCGAGGTGGCTACTTGGGATGCCCTCCTCCAGGACATCGCCTTGTTACCTATGGACGTGCCAGACTCTCCGGATGCCATCTCCTGGCGCCTTGATCCCTCAGGCCGCTTTTCCACCAAGTCCCTCTACGCGGCTATTGCCCCATCATCTGCCCCGGAGCCATTCGGCCTTATCTGGGACATCCGCCTCCCACTTAAGATTCGGATCTTCTTATGGCAATGGATCCGCGGCCGCCTCCCGTCCGGCGTGGAGGTCCTTAAGCGCCATTGTCCTGGGGATGGGATGTGCCCCCTATATGACACGGTGGAGGATGCTAATCACATCTTCTTCTCTGTTGCAGCACACAGTTCCTATGGGCGTGTTTTGCGAAAGCGGTTGGGGGCGGTGGTGTAATAGCAACTTCCCGACTTGCTTATGGAAATTCAGGCCTCCCTCGCGCTTCTGACATATTAGATGGCTGTGCGTCGAGGTGCTGGCAGGCGTTGTGGGCGGTTCGCAATAAGCTTGTCATTGAAGGTGCCTCTTGACGTCGGCCGACTCCATCTTCAAAATGTGTGGTTACTTGCAGCTCTGGCGGCCGCTTAGCCGCCCTCCGGACCGGGACGCCATCGACAGACTCCTCTCCGACCTTCGTTCGTTGGCCTTCCGCCTGGCACCGCCGCTCCCGCCGCCTCCCCCGGAGCCCGACTAGAGGCGTCTTTCTCCCGGCGTGTGTGCCGCTTTTTGTGTGTGTGTGTTGGGCTTGTTGAGCTGTGCCCTCAGCACTAACCCTTGATGCTTGTTTGTCCCTAGACTATGTGTGTGTGTGAACCTTGGTGGTGTGAACCTTGTGAATGTTGGCTTTGGCATTGGCTTTATCTATAAAGCGGGGCGTGAGCCTTTTTTGGTAATGTTGTCCGTTTGAAATTCCAGATGATGCAGTTGTCAAGGAATGCCTCTGCATGACTTGAACCAAAATAATACATGTCACATATTACCGCCAACTGATAGTAATTCTAAGAGTTCAACGAAGTGCAAAACTTTGAATATCTAAAAAATATCAACATAACATACGGATATTTATTTTGCATGTCACACCGTTCAACTGCTAATGCTTTATGTTAAGTACTCCCTCCGTCCGAAATTACTTGCCGCTCAAACGGCATCCATTTGAGTGACAAGTAATTCCAAACAGAGGAAGTAATAATTAGTTCTCCATCCAGTTGAATTCAACAAAGCCTGGCAAAAGTCTTATTTACCTTCAGACTAGTTGAGACTTGAGAGAGCCACAAGCTCCTTACCACGGAAGAGCACGATGCATGAATCTGCGCAGCAATCCCATCAACGAGATTAGTAGTTGCTTGTCTTTGGAGCAAGCCATCTATTCTCTAAATGTAGTGTAGTTTGACACCTGCGCAAGAACACATAAGCCACATACCGTCAGATCACAGGGCTCAGTGTGTGAAAAGAAGGTTTCAAATACCGTGTAATCGCAAACCATTCTTCATAAAACTGAAAACACACGGTATAGCCCGGTATGGAATAACACCTCCGCTCTTCCGGATCGTTTTCTTCACCATGAGGACCAGGGAGCAGTGCCGGCGAACCACCTCCACCATGAATGGAACCGCCAGTGATCCTCCTCCGCCATGAGAAACAGCGTCGTCGTATCAGTTTGCCGCCTCCGTGAGCAGCACCGCCGTCGTATCAGTTCGCCGCCTCCGTTAGAGTAGCAGCGCTGCCGATCTCCCGTCAATGCGGTCGACGTGAGCAGTGCCGCCAATCTCCCTTCACCGCCGTGAGCAGTAGCGCCGCTGTGAGCAGTTGCTGGTCTCGTTTCTCATCGCAAGCCGTCGTCCCTCGGCAGGCATCTTCTACATGGCCGGCGCCGGTGACACTGTTTCCTCTTCCCTTGCATGAACCAAACACATCACGTATTCGCTTGCCCCTGATTTAATACACTGTATTCTCATTACAATACTGAATACGTTACCCCTGCTCGAACCAAACGCGTCGCAAGGTGTTTTAGTACCGGTACACTTCTGTGGCCGTGGAACACGAATAGGTGCGCCAGGAAGCGGAGCACCCCAGCCTGTCAACGTCGTAGCACCCTGCGAGCAGGCTCCTCTTTGCATGACGGCCGCCGCCCGCCCGCCATCGAGATCCATCTTCTTGATCCGACCATACGCCGCATGTTCCGCCGCATCTGGATAAAGCCAAGAAGAAACAAAATAAGGTGCGACAAGGACAATTACGTCGCAACTATTGTGTAGTATAAGATAAGGTTGTCCATGTCAAAGATGACCTATGAGATGGTGGCCCTGGACTCCGGTGTCAATTCTACCTGCCTCTCACCAGTGTTCACCGATGCCATTGGCGTGTGCAAGAGAGATCCAAGGATTTTTTCGGGAACATCCCACTTCTCCCAAGTACGGCTCCTCGATATGACTACCCTCGCCGCCTCTGATTTCTAGGGGCACCAAGCTGAGGAACCTAGGTAGAGGCCCGAAGAGGAGAGGAGTGGAGGAAGAAAATCTGAGGGAGTTGCGGCAGGGAGAAAGGGTGAAGGGACCATGGTCTTGGGAAAGGAAAGCGAGAATCGAGGAAGGATGTTCTGTAGTTATTGAGAGGATCACGACAGAGGATTTTCATGGCCACGTACATGTATGCGGGAGGGAGCGAAGGGGGAGCGGCGAATGAACGACCTACTGCCCAAGCATCACGCCCGCAGACTCCTCTTGTAGGAGTAGAGAAATACATCGACAGTTGTGTTTTTTTCTATTGGAGCTAAGTATGGAAGGGGATTGGTGGGAGAAATAAATCGGAGAGGGAGGTAATCTGTTTGGAAGGTGATCTTATGTATATGATATTATTTCTGAATTCTTAATTATCAAATATTTACATGATTGAATTGAATAGACACCTACCAAAGCAAGCACGAATAAATGGAAGGAGTATCAAACGCGATTCGGTTTAAGTGCGAAGAAGAAAAATTAAGGTGGGAGGGATGGTGGGAGGTGGGACGGAAAAAAAGCCAGACGAAAGTGGTGGGACGAAAATAAACCGTGGATACTATATTTAACCAACTCAGACATTATTTCTCATCGTCCGTCATTTGTACTTTTGCAAAAAAGACCTTGAACTTTATACAAATCAACCCATAGTCCACATTAAGTGAAAAAAAAACGGTTCGTACGTAGCCCGATTCGCCCGTCAATGAAATTGCTAACCCGTACGAGAACCCAAGGGTTTCACTCGCCACCGCGTCCCCATCCCCTCGCCACCGCCGCGCCCCCGTCCCTCTGTCGCCGCCGCGCCCCCGTCCCTCCGTCGCCGCCGTCCCTTCACTCTGCGGTGCCCGTCCTCCATCCGCGGTCGCCAAATCCGGACAAGATCGGCAACATCCGCCGCATCTCGCGCGACACCCAGCCACAACTGCTCATCAACCATGCGGGGAGCACGGACGAGCTGCTCGTCGACGTCCATCCCGCAGCTCCGTTGACGACGGTGCCCAGCCTCCTACACAGCGGCCGCCTCCTACTTGCCACAAGGTATGTCTCCCCTGCTCGCCGCTCCCCTGGATCCCACAAATTTGTTTTTTTCTACGTAGCCAATCCAGAGTGGAAGATGTTGTCCTGGGTGTGTAGTGTATGCGTTGTGTGGCTTCTTGTGTTTGTGTGTGTGCTAATATTAATTGGTGGATGGTGTGTGTATGTGTGTGCGTGCAGGGTGCGAACGGGAACAGCGAGTAGGCGGCGAGTATGCTACGCCGAGAAGCGATACAAGGGCATGAAGCAAGCAAGCAGGTGTGTGCAGCGACCTCCTACTGCACTAATAGCCTTGACGGAGCACCGGGGCCGGCTCGACAGGGCATGGCGCCCGCCGGTGGACGCCTGGATGTGCGCGATGGAGGTGTACCCCACTCGTCGCCTCTGTAGCCTGGACAGAGTTCCGCCAGCGCCGGTGATGAACCCCACATCTGTGCTGGTGATGGCGCTCTCCATCTACTTTCTCCACTGGCTATCAGAGAGTACAGATCACATCGTGGATTTGTTTTTTCTTCAGAGATGTGCTTCGGTCGTTGTTGACTGTCGAATTTGCGATGCAATCTGTCACGCCCAATATGCGACTCTATCCTAAAGGAACTCGAAGGTCCCACCAAGGATAGAAGCGCATATTGGAGACGCTTTTGCAAGGTGGATATCATTACGTCGTACCATTACATAATAATTGGGATACATACAAAAGGCATACGATGCCACTTGAATACAACAAACTCATACATAAGAGCAACATCCGGCTACGGATGAAACACAAACAGAAACTCAAACGACATCCACCCTGCTAGCCCAGGCTGCCGACCCGGAACCTATCCCCTGAATGAAGAAGATGTTGGAAATATGAGCAAATTACTACGAGATTTAATCTGAATTAACAGAAGATAAATCATGACTACAGTAGCAGAGATTGAACTAATCATGCGAACTAGCATAGTAGATGAACAGATCACATCTAGGGCACATACTAGAAACATGAATTCTACCGTGATCTCGAACAGGAAAGAGCGAGAATCACATACGGTGCAGCGGGGCAGCACCGCCGCGGCGTTCAACGTTCTCGCCCATGTCGTCGAGGATGAGGTTGTCGAGGTCGGGAAGAAGTCGTCGTTCATGAAGTCGTCGCTGCCAGTGATCGCGCGAGTCGCTCCCCAAAACCGATCGCCCCTCTCCCGTCTGGGATCACGAGGCGGGGTTCGGAGGCTCTTGTCCCTTCTCCGGTGCCTTGAGAAAGGAGGGATGGAAGGACTTGCTTGGCGGTGCAATGGTGCAGAGCGGTGGTGAGAAACCATATGAAAAGCGGCGGCAGCTAGGGTAGGCGTATGCGACTATATAGTGCGGGCGGGTAGGTCGTGGGAGTAAACCCCGTCCGAAGTAAATCACGATCAAAAGAACGAAGCGGTTCGATGATTAACGTCCGTTAATTATTAATTAATGACTCATTAATTTTTCCCGGGCAGCAAAAATATAGACAACGTGCATAGCTCTGTCCTCGGCTTGGCTCAATCCCGCAACCCACGGCGCGTCGTGACGAGGCGAGGCATGGCGTGGCGTGGCAAGGCGAGTGAGGAGGAGGAGCGCGCGTGTAGGTCTCCTCTTCTCATGCTCATACAAGTGGTAGGAGAGCTCACCTTATAAAGAGGTGCAACTCTCTCTCAACTTATGAGGTGGGACTAAACTTTAGCCTCACTCACTCCACTCACATGTGTGCATGTGTAACACCCCGGATCCGATGCGCCAGGTGTCCGCCAGTTATTCGCCGTCGTTGCCATGTCATTTGATTGCGTGTTGCACTTTGCCATGTCATCATCTGCATTTCATATCATGTCATCATGTGCATCTCATTTTGCATACGTGTTCGTCTCATGCACCCGAGCATTTTCCCCGTTGTCCGTTTTGCAATCCGGCACTCCTATATTCCCCGGCGCCCTCTTTTACCTCTATTCGTATGCGGGTGTTAAACGTTCTCGGAATGGACCGAGGTTTGCCAAGCGGCCTTGGTATAGCACTGGTAGACCGCCTGTCAAGTTTCGTGCCATTTGGAGTCCGTTTGATACTCCAACGGTTAACCGGGTAACCGCAAAGCGCCCTCTCTCTTTGCAGCCCAACACCCCTTCCAAAGTGGCCCAAAATCCACCAAACTCCCCTCCATGCTCTCGGTCGTTTGATCACGATTGCGTGGCCGAAAACCGCACCTCATTTGGACTCTCCTAGCTCCCTCTACCTATATAACACCTCCCCCTCCGAATTTTTGGGTCCAAACCCTAGCCCCTTCTTCCTACGCCCACCGGACGCGTCCGCGCCATCTTGGACACGTCACGCGCCCGCCATAGCCAATCGTGGCTTGCCACGTGGCGCCGCCGCCCACCTCCGCCCGGCCCGCCCGAAACCCGTCGCGGGCCAGCAGCGCGCCGCCGCCGCCCGGCCGCGCCCTCCCGCTTCGCCCGCGCCCGTCCAGCGCCGCCCGCGCAGATCCGCCGCCGCGCCTCTCCGGCGGCTCCCGCCAACCTCGGCGCGCCTCCGCCGCCGGCCGCCTTCTCTGCCGCGCCGCCCGCCGTCCGTCGCCAGCGCCGCCCCGCAGTGCTCGCCGCCGCCCATCGCCAGATCCGGCCGCCCCCGCCGGCGACAACCTCGCCGGAGACCACGTCACCGCCGCCCGGGTTCCCCTCTGCTTCGACCCGGCCAGATCCCCCCCCGTCCCCGGCGTCTTCCTCTGCCCCGGCCATCCTCGGGATGCGTGCCCCGAAACCCTAGATTCGTTTTCGGGAGGTAAATTTCCACCAAGTCCCCGAATCCCTGACATAATCATGCCATGTTCATCGCATTGTATCTCTGCATCCGTAGCTCCGTTTCATGCGTGTAATATGTCAAATTGTTCTACTCGACGAGTACTTCATTTCATTCCATTGCATCATTTTCATTTGAGCTCATCTTAATGCCCAAAATGCTGTTGGAAGAGTGCATGTTGATGTTAATATGCTGAAACTGTTATAACTTGCTCATTTTTCATTTTTGCCATGTTTGATGTGTGCATCCTATGAGGTTGATGTCTACATGTGTTTTGATCTATGCCATGCCATCTTTCCAGAGGTGCCAACCATGTATTTTTGTGAGTTGTGTGCTGAGTGCATCGAGCTTGTTAAGGAGGGTACTTGCTGTTGCTGTTTTCCTGACAGATTCTGTTATATTTTGTTGCTATGTAAACCTGCTTCTACAAGTCATTTCATGCATTATTCCGGAGATGTTCACTAAGGATGTTTTGTTATACATGTCTTGCTCTATCCATTCATGCCCCTGGTTGCAATTATAACCTACTGTAGCTTGTTGTAAACTTGCTCCAAACTTGCTAAAAAAATGTTGCTGTCAACCTGTTAACATGAAGTTCAGTTTTGGCCATATGCTTTTCTAGTGATCCATGCACCCTATGAACATGTTCTTGCCATGCTTATCTTCACAAACATGTCTTCTTACTGTTGGTTGCCTTTCCATGCCATGTATTGCTCTGTGGTGAGTGGTTCAAGTTCACCAACATGCCTACTTATTGTTGTTCCTGCCATGTATGAATCTGTCATATAACTTGCCATGTTTACATGGGTGCCATCATATTTTCTGTGCCCTTTTGGCTCATGGTCAGTAAGGGACTTTTGATCTATGCATTTAGTAGTATCATGTCATGCCTTTTTTTGCCATGACAAGTTCCTGTAGCATGTTGTTTGATAGCTCTAAACATTGCAACCTGATGTTTTTTCTGCAAAGTCTGAAACTGTTATTATTTGCAATCTTTCCATGTGTGTTTGAGCATGTTCTAGTGATTTCTAGAGATAGCTCAGTGTTCATGTTTTGTCATGATTTACCTATACTTCATGCTCATGCCTTTTGTTATTATGTTGGGGTACTGTAGCTTATTGATTTGATGCTTGCAATATGCCTAGTTACTGTTTTGGACAGATTGTTGTTATAACTTGTATAGAGTGTATGTGTTGCACCGTTGCTCCGTTTTGAGTGTGCTCTATATGAAACTTGCTTGATTTTGCATGTAGCTTCATATTATCATGTTGCATCCTTGTTTTGAGGTGTTTGCTTGATGTTTGGGTGCATTTTGCATCAATGCCATGTTTAACTTGTTTTGCTCATATCTTCTAGGCCGTAGCTCCGAATCTAATGAGCTTTATATGTAACTTGACCAGAATTTCGTGTAGATCATCTTGGTGCATCTTAACTTGCTGTTTAGCAACTTGAACATAAGGTTTATTCAGATCTGGACCAATTTCGAAATTTGCATATGAGGACTTACCGGATTTGTTATATGTTGTTCCCGGCCTTATTTAAACTTGCCTTGATGTGTTGTTCTTGTTTGCATCATCTCTTGCCATGAGTAGCCTCATCTAGCTTTCTCATGCATCATACTTGGTTGAGCATCATGTCTTGTTCATGTGTGGTGTGTTTACTTTGTTGTGTGCTTCTTCTTGATAGTTCCCATTTCGTTGCTATCGTGAGGATTCGTTCGTCTACGCTTGGTTCATCTTCGTGGCTTCATCTTCTTCATGGACTCGTTCTTCTTCCTTGCGGGATTTCAGGCAAGATGACCGTCACCTTGGATCTCACTACTAACATTGCTATGCTAGTTTCTTCGTTCTATCGCTTTGCTGCGCTTCCTATAACTTGTTCTTCAAGCCTCCCAAATTGCCATGAACCTCTAACCTTTGACACCATTCCTAGCAAACCATTGCTTGGCTATGTTACCACTTTGCTCAGCCCCTGTTATAGCGTTGCTAGTTGCAGGTGAAGTTGAAGATTGCTCCATGGTGGACAGGGTTATGTTGGGATATCACAATATCTCTTATATTATTAATGCATCTATATATTTGGTAAAGGGTGGAAGGCTCGGCCTTATGCCTGGTGTTTGTTCCACTCTTGTCGCCCTATTTTCCGTCATACCGGTGTTATGTTCCTGGATTTTGCGTTCCTAACGCGGTCGGGTGATTTATGGGACCCCCCTGACAGTTCGCTTTGAATAAAACTCCTTCAGCAAGGCCCAACCTTGGTTTTACCATTTGCCTCACCACCACCTACCTTTCCCTTGGGAGTAATTAACCCAAGGGTCATCTTTATTATAGCCCCCGGCCAATGCTTGTCTAAGTGTTGGTCAAACTAGAGCACCGTCTTGGGACCATTCCTTGGCAACTTGGATTAAATCGGTACACATGCGCTTAGCTTATCCGGTGTTGCCACGAGCGAGATATGTGCAGCTCCTATCGGGATGTCGGCGCATCAGGCGGTCTTCTGGTCTTGTTTTACCATTGTCAAAATGTCTTGTAAACCGGATTCGAGGCGATCGGGTCTTCTGGGAGAAGGAATATCCTTCGTTGATCGCAAGAGCTTATCATGGGCTAAGTTGGGACACCCTGCGGGGTATACACTTTCGAGAGCCGTGCCAGCGGTTATGTGGCGAGATGGGAATTTGTTAATGTCGGTTGTAGATAACTTGACACGGATCCAAATTAAAGCGCATCAACGCGTGTGTAGCCGTGATGGTCTCTTCTCGGTGGTCCGGAAGTGAACACGGTCTTTGGGTTGTGTTTGGCGTAAGTAGGAGTTCAGGATCACTTCTTGATCATTACTAGTTGGCGACCGTTCGCTTGTTCTCTTCTCGCTCTTCTTTGCGTATGTTAGCCACCATATCTTGCTTAGCCGCTCTGCGCAACCTCACCACTTTATCCCTTCCTTTCCCATTAAGCTTTGCTAGTCTTGATACCCATGGTAATGGGATTCTTTGAGTCCTCGTGGCTCCAGATTACTACAACAACGATTGCGAGTACAGGTTATCACGATGATCTTGGCCTTGGCGCGATGTTTAATTGTTTGGAGTTCTTCTTACGCTTCTTCTTGATCGGGGATAGGTTCGAGGTTGGCAGCTGGGCTAGCGAGGTGGATGTCGTTTGAGTTTCTGTTTGTGTTTCATCCATAGTAGGATGGTGCTCTGATGTATGATGATGTTGTATTCGTGTGGCATTGTATGCCTTATGTATGTATCCCCATCTATTATGTAATGTTGATGTAATGATATCCACCTTGCAAAAGCGTTTCAATATGCGGGTCTATCCTTGGTGGGACCTTCGAGTTCCTTTTGGATAGGGTCACATATTGGCCGTGACAGCATGAATGGGCCAAGAGAATTTCAGAATTTTAGTTGGGCTTTGGGCTAAAAGCCCACTAGCAAATTCCAACAATCCCCCACAAAGTCTCATTGGCATATTTCACTATTTGGTTCCAAAACATTGTTTATATACCGGTGCTTAGTGGAGACTGTGAAGTTGAACTTCCACTTAGAGATTTACGCTACACTAGATCACAACTTGAATAGTGGACTATGCCTTGAACTACAAGTTTTCTACGAGACTAGTTTCACACAAATTCTTGACCGATACTGGGCTGCCGCAAGTCTTCCCCGCAGGTGGAGCGTATACGCCGTACTCCAGGGCCTTTCATGAATTTATTAGAGAGCACCCACTTCTCACAGACTGCGACGTTAACAGTCAAATTCATATAGGTGTGTTCCTCAGGAGATGCTCTGTAGGACAACATCTCTGCTTACTCAAATAAGCCACTTGGAACACATTAAGATAGATATCAACCTGCAATGCAGCTCAGGAGAGTATTGCATCTTCACGGAGTGGGATAATTAAAATAAGGATACTCTCCTCTCATCTGACCAACAGCTTGTCTCCCACTTCTACTTCACGGGATCTCCGATCACATAGAGTGGGTTACCACTATGGACAACTCATGCGGTGGGTCTCAAACCCATCTCCATCGATGCATTATCTACCACATTACATGATAGACCCTTTGTGAAGGGATCTGCCAAGTTTTTCAACATTTGCATATAATCCAACGTAATAACTTCGGAGTTCCTCAGTTTCTTGGCAGATTTTAATCTCCTCTTCACATGCCTTGAGGACTTCATATTGTCCTTAGAACTGTTTATCTTGACGATCACAGTTTGATTATCACGATTCATCGAGGATAGGGGTATTGGTTTTCAACCATAGGTAAGTCCATCAATAGCTCATGAAGCCACTCTGCTTCAACGATGGCGATGTCTAATGCGGTGAGTTACGCTTCCATAGTTGACCTCGTTAATATGGTCTACTTGCAAGACTTCCAGGAAACAGCGCCACCACCAAGTGTAAAAACATAACCACTTGTGGCCTTAATCTCATCAGCATCAAATATCCAGTTCGAGTCACTATAACCCTCCAGTACCCTTGGATACCCGGTGTAGTGAATCCCATAGCTCGGAGAGCCCTTCAAGTAGCGCATAACTCTCTCAAGCGCACGCCAATGATCATCTCCCAGTTTTGACACAAACCGACTCAGCTTGCTCACAACAAAAGAGATGTCAGGCCTCGTGGCACTCGCCAAATACATAAGCGAGCCAATAATCTGAGAATACCTCGGTTGATCTCTAGCAATCCGTTGATTCTTTTGAAGCAACACACTAGCATCATATGGAGTTGGAGAAAGGCGTGCGATCGCTATACCCAAAAGCGACTCAAGACCTTTTCCACATAATGAGGCCGAAGCGGTGTGATCCCACCATTCTCATCTCTCAACGACTTGATGTTTAAGATAACATCAGCTACTCCTAGATCCTTCATCTCAAAACAACGAGATAAGAAATCCTTAACCTCCTTGATTAAATCAAGTTTGGTTCCAAAGATCAATATGTCATCGACATACAGACAAAGAATAACTCCTTCGCTCCCACCATGGCGATAGTACACACACTTGTCACCATCATTTACTACAAAGCCGGCAGCAGTTAATGTTCTTTCGAACTTCTCATGCCACTCCTTAGGAGCTTGATTAAGGCCATATAAAGACTTTAACAACTTGCACACCTTTCCTTCGACCGACGGTACTACAAAACCATCTGGCTGATCCATGTAAATTTCCTCCTTCAACTCTCCATTGAGGAAAGCCGTCTTAACATCCATTTGATGAACAAGAAGAACATGTGAGGCAGCCGGTGATAGTAGCACCAATTGTGGTCGATCTAGCCACGGGTGAGTAAGTATCAAAAGTCTTCACCTTCTTTCAGGTATAACCCTTAGCCACAAGCCATGCCTTGTACTTTTCAATCGTACCATCAGGTCTAAGCTTCTTCTTGAACACCCACTTACATCCTGCAGGTTTGCACCCATAAGGACGGTCAGTGATCTCCCAGGTCCCATTAGCTAAGATGGAATCCATCTACTTCTGAACAGCTTCCTTCGATGAGTCGACATCGGGAGATGCATAGGCTTCTAAAATAGTCCTGGGTGTGTCATCCACAAGGTACACAATGAAATCATCACCAAAGGACTTTGCAGTCCTCTGTTTCTTACTCCTTACAGGAGTTTCATTGTCACCCTCAACAGGATTCTCAACGTGTTCCATCGCAATGGTGGGTTCAGGAATTACAGTGAGTTCCTCACTAGATGAAGTAGGTATCTCCTGATTTGATGAACTTGACATATCCTTCGTAGGAAATATGTCCTCAAAGAAAGTTGCATCATTAGACTCCATAATCGTACCAACATGCATGTCGGATACCTCAGATTTTATTATCAAAAATCTATAGCCAATGCTATGAAAAGCATAGCCCAGAAGAACACAGTCCACGGTTTTTGGTCCAAGCTTGCGCTTCTTGGGAATTGGTATATTGACTTTCGCCAAACAACCCCAAGAACGTAGGTAAGAGAGTTTCAACCTTTCCTTTCCCATTTCTCAAATGGAGTCATGGTCTTATGATTTGTGGGAACTCGGTTTAGGACATGACACGCGGTCATTAGCGCCTCCCCCACCATTCCTTGGAAAGACCCGATGTGTCTAACATGGCATTAACCAAATCAGTTAGAGTTCGGTTCTTTGTTTCGGCCACCCCATTAGACTGAGGTGAGTAGGGAGGCGTCCTCTCATGGATTATACCATGTTCCGTACAAAACAGATCAAATTCATTGGAAAAATACTCTCCACCACGATCGGACCTAAGCCGTTTAATTTTTTTATCAAGTTGGTTCTCTGCCTCAGCTTTATAGTTTTTGAAGAAAGTTAAAGCCTCATCTTTTGATTTGAGAAGATACACATAACAATATCTAGTGGAGTCATCAATCAGCGTCATGAAGTATCTCTTTCCACCTTTTGTCAACCGCCATTCATCTCACGAGAGATCGAAATGTATAAGCTCTAGTGGCGCCAAGTCTCTTGCCTCTGCAATCTTATGGGACTTGCGAGGTTGTTTAGCTTGCACACATACTTGGCACTTAGAGCCTTTGACAGTAGAGATTTTCGGAATTAAATTCATATTGGCTAGCCGCATCATGCAACCAGAGTTAATATGACAAAGTCGTGAATGCCAAATATCCGACTCATTATTGTGGCAAACATTATTAATAACTTTAGTGCAAATATCTGACAAAGATAGGCGGAACAAGCCTCCACACTCATAGCCTTTTCCAACAAATTGTCCACACTTGGAAATTACAACTTTATTGGACTCAAAACCAACTTAAAACCGTCTCGACATAAGCGGGAACCGCTAACGAGATTTTTATTGATGGGCGACACATGATGAGCGTTCTTGGATGCGGTCTTGCCAAGTAAACTTCGGATCGGCCGTCACGACACCTCGAGCGATAGCATGTGACCCGTTCCCCATCGGCCGAGAGAAGTCCACAGTGACTGGTAAGAAGAAAACATTGAGGCGTCGGCACAAACATATACATTGGCACCGGTGTCAATTAACCAATCAGGAGATTGAAATACTGAAAGGATGGTAGGAAGAATACCATACCCAGATTCCTTCATATCAGTATCACCGATGACAACATTAGCGGACTTGCCGCTCTTCTCATGTTCGCACTCCTCAAAGCGGTTAGGACATTTCGGATCCCAGTGATTAGGATCACCGCAAACATGGCAAAGTCCCTTCCCCTTCTTGTGAGAATTCTTCTTGAAGTTGGTAGAATCGATGGCTTGTTCTTTGTATCAAACTTGCCTTTGCCACGAGTTTTGTTCTTGTTGTTTTGAACTTGTTGGGCTGGAAGTTCTTCTTACGTACCATGTGGGCACTAGAAGCTCCCTCGGCAACTCTAGCGTGTGTCCTTTGCTCTCGCCTTCTCTTCAACATCAAGAGTACCAATGAGATCCATGACGAAAACTCTTGTCTCTTGTGTTTGAGAAGTAGCAAAATTGTTCCACAAAGGTGGAAGCTTGGCAATGATACTGCGGCAACAAATTTGTCCGGCAACACACACTTGAAGTACTCAAGTTCTTTTTGCGGCGGCGTATCTCATGAGCTGTTGTACTGTGAGCGCTCATCGATCATCTTGTAGTCATAGAATTGCTCCATGACGTACAACTTCATTGCCGGCGTCAAGGCACCAAACTTGGCCTCGAGCGCAGCCCACATGTCCTTGCCATTCTCAACCGACATATATGAGTCCACAATGGAGTCATCAAGAACACCTAGAAGAGCGCCTTTAAAGAGAGTATCGATCTTCTCAAAAGTTTCTAGCTGTGCCGGATTAAGATCGCCCTCAGACTTGCCCTTGGTGGCGTCATAGCAGCCCATGGTCTGAAACTAGTAGACAGCTCTCGTACGCCACCTCTTATATTGCGCCCCCTTAAAGGCGGTGACTTCAGATCTTAACAAAACCACTCGAACAAATTGCCTATAATCAGGTTTTTGGATTGTTGGAAATATGAGCAAATTACTACGAGATTTAATCCGAATTAACGAAGATAAATCATGACTACGATGGCGAGATTGAACTAATCATGCAAACTAGCATAGTAGTTGAACAGATCACATGTAGGGCACATACTAGAAACATGAATTCTACCACGATCTCGAGCAGGAAAACAGAATCACATACGGCGCAAGGCGGGCAGCACGGCGCGGTGTTGATGTTGTCGCCCATGTTGTCGAGGATGAGGTTGCCAGTCGGGAAGATGTAAATCGTTAGCGAAGTCGTCGCTGCCAGCCGATCGCAGTGAGCGCTCCCCAAAACTGATCGCCCCTCTCCCATCTGAGGATCACGAGGCGGGGTTCGATGGCTTTCTTGTCCCTTCTTCCGGTGCCGCGAAAGGAGGCATGGAGAGGACTTGCTTGGTGGCGCAATGGTGCAGAGCGGTGGTGAGAAACCATACAAAAGCGGCGGCGGCTAGGGTAGGCGTCGCTGACTATATAGTCTTGAGCGGGTAGGTCGTGGGAGTAAACACCACGTCCGAGTCGTCATGATCCAAAAGAACGGAAGCGGTTCGATGATGCGCGTCCATTAATTATTAATTAATGACTCATTATTTTTCGGCGGCAAAAATATAAACAACGTGCATAGCTCTGTCCTCGGCTCGGCTCAATCCCGCAACCCGCGGCACATCGTGACGAGGCGAGGCGTGGCGTGGCGTAGCGAGGTGAGCGAGGAGGAGGAGCGCGCATGTAGGTCTCCTCTTCTCATGCTCATACAAGTGGTAGGAGAGCTCACCTTATAAAGAGGTGCAACTCTCTCTCAACTTATGAGGTGGGACTAAACTTTAGCCTCACTCACTCCACTCACATGTGTGCATGAATGGGCCAAGAGAATTTCAGAATTTTAGTTGGGCTTTGGGCCAAAAGCCCACTAGAAAATTCCAACAGAAGAAGCAGAAGAAGAACTCCAAAACAAGTAAGCATCGCTCTCACGTCATGATCATCGCATTACCTGTACCTGCAACTGTTGTTGTACTAATCTGTGAGCCACGAGGACTGAGCAATCCCATTACCATGGGTATCAAGACTAGCAAAGCTTAATGGATATGGAATGGATAAGTGGTGAGGTTGCAGCAGAGACTAAGCATGATATGGTGGCTAACTCATGTGTACAAGAATAAGATGAGAAGCTACGCAAACGGTCGCAAACTAGTAATGATCAAGAAGTGATCCTGAAACTACTTACATCCAGACATAACTCAAACCATGTTCACTTCCCGGACTCCGCCGAAAAGAGACCATCACGGCTACACCCGCGGTTGATGCGTTTTAATTATGTCAAGTGTCAAGTTCTCTACAACCGGATATTAACAAATTCCCATCTGCCACATAACCGCGGGCATGGCTTTCGAAAGTTTAAACCCTGCAGGGGTGTCCCAACTTAGCCCATCACAAGCTCTCACGATCAGCGAAGGATATTCCTTCTCCCAGGAAGACCCGATCAGCCTCGGAATCCCGGTTACAAGAAATTTTGACAATGGTAAAACAAGGCCAGCAAGACCTCCCGACATGCCGACACCCTGATAGTAGCCGCGCGTATCTCGTCTTAGGCCACGATCAGATTGTCCAAACTTCCGGTAGGCCAATCACAAAGTTGCCCCTGGTGGCCACCGGCGGTTGACAGGTTGGACCAACACTCAGAGGAGCACTGGCCCGGGGGTTGATTAAAATACTAGGGGGCCGGCGAAAATCCCCTATTTAAGTTTAAGTTGTTATTAGGCAAATGGTAAAACCAATGTTGGGACTTGCTGGAGGAGTTTTATTCAAAGCGAACTGTCAAGGGGTTCCCATAAACCCGACCGCGTAAGGAACACAAAATCAAGGAACATAACACCGGTATGACGGAAACTAGGGCGGCAAGAGTGGAACAAAATACCAGGCATAAGGCCGAGCCTTCCACCCTTTACCAAATATATATATATATATATATATATATATATATATATATATATATATATATGCATTAATTAAATAAGAGATATTGTGATATCCCAAAATAATCCCGTTCCAACATGGAGCAATCTTCAACCTCACCTGCAACTAACAACGCTATAAGAGGGGCTGAGGAAAAGCGGTAACATAGCTAAACAACGGTTTGCTAGGAAGGGTTAAAAGGTTAGAGGCTGACATGGCAATTTGGGAGGCTTGATAGACAAGTGATAGGTAGCGCAGCATAGCGATAGAACGAAGCAACTAGCATAGAAATGATAGTGGTGAGATCGAGGGTAACGGTCATCTTGCCTGAAATCCCACAAGGAGGAAGATCGAGTCCATGCAGAAGACGAGCGGGCGTAGACGAACCAAGCGTAGATGAACGAATCCTCACGATCGCAACAAAACAAGGACTATCGAGAAGAAGCACAACCGGAAAGAAGCAAACAACAAGGTAAGCACACAACACATGACCATGACATGATGCTCAACCAGGTATGATGCATGACAAGGTTATATGATGCTACTCATGGGAAGAGATGATGCATACTAGAACAACACATCAAAGCAAGTTTAAATGAGGCCGGAAACAACATATAACAAGTCCGGAAAGTCCTCGTATGCAAATTTTGAAATTGGTCCAGAGCTGAATAAACCTTATGTTCAAGTTGTTAAACAGCATGTTAAGATGCACCAAGATGATCTACACGAAATTCTAGTCAAGTTACATATAAAGTTCATTTAATTCGGAGCTACGGCCTAGAAGAGGTGACCAGGAGCTGGCCGGGGCGAGGGCAGCGCAGCGCAGTCTGGCGGCAAGCCGGCGGCAGCGAGGGGACGCCGGGGGCGGGCACCGAAGCGGATCAGTGGAAGGACCCCTCTCGGCGGATCTCGCGGATCCGACGCAGGGGCGAGTCTTCTGTGGGCGGCGAGCATCCATGGCGGCGGCGGTGATTTTCTGCGAGGGTGGCGAGAGGGGAGGTGAGGAGACCGAGGAGAAGGAGGAGAAGGGAGGGGCAGTCGGGCTCACCGGGACAGCGGCACCACGTGGCAGTGCTTCGCCGACAGTGGCGGCGGGCGGGTCGAGGCGTGCCAGGCGGAGGTGCTCGGGCACCCGATGGCGGGGCCCAGGCGTCTCGGGCGACCGTCTTGAGGCTGCGTGGCGAGGTGGGGGGGGGCGCGTGACACGCGTGGGTTGGAGGAGGGAGGTAGATGCGGCAGCGCTGGCCGGTGGCTGGCCGCCAAGTGGCGGAGGGAGGGTTCGGCCGGTGCTGAAAACGAGGTGGAGGCGGCGGTGGCTGCAGGTTAGGGGTAGGTTAGCCTAGAAATGGAAGGGATGGGTGATTAATTAGGGTAGGGGTCTAGGTTTAGGGGATTTAGTCCGTTTTCGGACCGTTCGATCGCCATCGGACGGTCCGGACCGGAGGGGTAGTGTAAGGTGGGCTAGATGGGCTGTGTAGAAGGGCTTGAGCTGCAAGGAGAGAAGAGAAGTGTGGCCCGGCATGGTTTTTGGAGACCAAAAACGTCCGACGTTAGACTGGCTATATCGCGGCCGTATGTAGAACAGTTGGGCTATCAAACGGACTCCGAATGCGATGAAATTTAACAGGCGGTCTACCTACACTATAATAAGACATCACGCCAACTTTCACCCCATTCCGAGAACATTTTTATGCCATTTATAAAATAATATTTCAGAGGTGCCGCGGGCACGTGCGAGTGTGGTTGGGCTCAGAACGGACAACGGAGAGAATTGGGAAGACCCGAACGGATGCAAGTTTTGAAAAACATGCAGATGAAATGCAGACGATGACATGGCAAAATGCAACACGCAAGCAAATGACATGGCAACAACGACGAATGACTGAAAGACACCTAGCGCATCGGATTCGGGGAGTTACACAATCCATCCCTATGTCGATGCCCAATCAACAGAACAGAGCAGCTGCCGCAGTTTACCGATTGGTTTCTTGGAGTGATTCAAAAATAGGAAAGCCTGGTACTTGTGCAAGAAACGGGTTAAGAAATTTTAGTTTTCCTACTAATGCACCTCAATTTGCTAAGTTAGAACAATGTCAGTTTGCTTTATGTTGGTTTTCTAATTTCCACATGTTCCTTTCTTATAGACTCTCCCTTCAAGCAAATCTAATTATCTAGGTAGTATGGAAAGCAGGCAAATTATGTAAGTATTTGTACAACCCACGAATGTATTTCTCCGTACTGCGGACTTCGCCGGAATTACAGCCAAGGTACGTGGTTCAAACTGCTCGAGTAATATTGATTTGGAGTTGTTTTGGCCAAGCATCCGACTGAACCATGCTACTGCACAATAGCCAAAATTTAGTGTAAACTGAACCATGCTACTGTGTAGTAGCCAAAATTTAGTTAGTTTGTTTTTCTGTGATATGAAGTGGCTAAACTGAACCATGATACTACACAATAGCCCAAAGTTTGACTGATTGATATGAGTATCATCATATAACTTTTGTTTATATTTCTAGAATATGCAATACCAGCAATGTTGTTTTCAGTTTGACAGGTGTGGCTGATAAGTTCCAGTACCATTTACAATGACACAATATTTGTGTGTTTTTTTAAAGTTTTTAATAGTCTTTGCTAAAGCCGAGCTTGCTTCTTATATACTTGTCTGTGAATAGTTCGTACATCTTTTTTTGAAAGAAAAGGTAGATCATGTTCTACCTTATGCATTCAAAACAGGCCGTAGCCTGTGCGACCAAAGTCGTTTTACATGAAGGCGTTATGAGCGCAGCACAGAACGTGGAATAGTTCGTACATCACCAGAACCAAAATTCAGCAGAGTAAATGAGACATAGTAAAGCTAATAGCATGTGCATTTGATTTCCTACGTCCAGAAAAGGGAAATATCCTTAGAGAATTGCAGTTGAGATGGTGCTGAATAGCTTTCGTTGTAGTTCTAGAAGTGTGCTGCAAAATGCTATTTTGTTAATTGCGCCCTATCGAATCAAAACCTGTATATTCCTATTTATGGTTGATAAATCAAGTTGTTGCTACTTTGTTAGTGAATCACGCGCTTCTTAATTCTTTGTGTACGGGCTTGGCGTCAAAACTTTATACTTAACATGTGCTTGATTATATGATTATTCCTTTATCTGGTTGATGATTTTGGCTGCAAGTCGCTGTCAATTGGAGCTCCATCTGGATTCGGGATTCATTTTCATATGGGATGCTTTTGTGCTTATTATGATTATTCCTCTATCTGGTAGATGATTTTGCCTGCAAGTCGCTGTCAACTGGAGCTCCATCTGGATTCAGGATTCATTTTCATATGGGATGCATTTTGTGCAGTAAACAAAACCACTGGCTATGAAGAAATAAAATCATGAATTTCCAGCCAATCAACCACCAAATATAGGCCCTTGACAATAGCATTAATTAGGGATAATTGGTTTTATGCCCCTAGTTGTGCCCGCTCGACAGGATTGCCCCTAATTTTCAAAACCAACGGTTCTGTCCAACCCACTTTGGTCATCTTGTGCTTTTGCCCTTTGACCGTTTGACTATCACTTTGAAAACTTCATAACTAATTCATACTAAATCAGAAAAATGCAAATAAGATACCAAAATGTTCGAGAAAACATTACCTGTATGTCAATGTCACTTGCATTCATGACAAAAGTGTTGGTAAGTGACCATCCGAGTTTTAGCTCTTATCACACCATCATGAATAGTAAAATCTTAAAAAGTTCAAAAAAAATCCAAAAAAATTGGTGTCAAAGAATGAAAAATGTTTTCAATGCTTGCCAAGTTTCATGAGGGAATGACATTTGTGGAAGTCATGGCAAATTTGTTTTGCCATGACTTCAACAAATTGTCATTGATATTGTTGTGTCATTCTTGATGTCATTTGAATTTTGAACTTTTTGTGATGATAAAACTTAATTAGTTGATTTGAGTGAATGAAAGTGGATTAAATTGAAGTGGGACACAACTAGTGGCATAAAACCAATTATCTCATACTTAAACTTAGTTAGGGCATGTTGGCTTAGCATGTTCATATAATTTCTCTTATTAGTTTTGTGGTCACTTAATGAGATTGCCTGTATGGTATATGTTTGGGGCAACTATTTTTTTCTAGAGACCAGAGCTCAGTATCTAATCGCGGCAAAGCAGGCCACTTTTCAACATGATTGGCATCTCTTACAGTTTTTGTTAAACTGAATTAGTAAATATATGTTGCTTTTTCACCTAACAGGCTTGGCTATATGTTTACTGGTGTGCACCATGTCATTTGAGACAATTTCAAGATCTTAGAAATTAGCTCCAAGCTTCAAAATTCCACCAAACCAATATAAAGATGAAATTACTCATTTCAAATTAGCAAGTTATGAGAGGAAGGTTTGCATAAAGTAATTCTACATGGTGTAAGATTACAATATTCATTGTAGCAAGATTTTCTTTCCAATCTGCGGCACCGTCAAATCGGACATCTATCATGGTTCATGACATTCGGCATCAAGGATAGAACCATATATATGTTGGATATCTACGACATAAAGAGATTATTGTTTCAACTACTTGACCTATCACTGACTTGGTTAGTTCAATCAAATTTATAGATTTACTGTTGATCTGTTTGGATGGTTGGTTAGGAAAGTGAAAAGGAAACTCTTTGATGTTGACAACTTAATTTCTCTGTGGCAGTGACAAACTTCTTAATTTCTCACAAGTGAGGGTCTGATGTCAGATATTTTTTGGATCAAACCTGCCAGCAAGGACCTTACTTGAACATTATCTATTCTATGGGATCGTACCGCTGCAAACCTGCCAACAAGTAAATTTATTGGCATTTTATTTTGTTTCAGGATATCTTTGCTTTTTGTTGCTCAATAAAAATAATACCCCTCTTCGTAAATCTATTATTTCGCTTTCCGATGAAGCTGCAGTTCTGTCCAAATAATTTTCAGAGTACACTATGCAGAAGCTGCTAAACAGGCTGTGGAAGCTGATGAAAAATCAAACAGTAAAGAGGAGACTGCTCTTTGTTGCCATTGTTGTACGAATATAATGCGACCTTCTGCTATTGTGTGAAGAAAAGTATGTGAAAAACTACATACTTGCATGAATAGAAGATAGATGAATATGACCTTGCGTACTGATTGTTGTGTAGATAAAATTGACCTTGCTTACAGATTTTGCTGTATGTATTTTTTTGTATAGTTGTCCGAGATAAATAGAAGATGGTAGAAGAAAGAGGTGCAGAGTGTTGTATGGCCATATTGTACATGGTGATCGTTGTTGTATACTGTATATTTTTGCATAGATAGAATAATGATGTAGATATAGAGGGTTTTCGCATTGTAGTAATTTTCATAGGGACTATGGTTATGTATCACTGTTTTATTGCACACAAATCAGTCAATACACATTTATTGCGATGTCATATACTGTGTTTGTGAAGTGCGAGCAGCAAACAACCTGAGTGGTTTTCTTCTTATTGGTCATGAAGTTCTATACAATGCTTACTAATTTAAGTTTGACAATTTTCTGCCCCGTTGCAACGCACGGGCATGTGTCCTAGTAATCTCTGCTGGAATTTTGTCTATTTTGGGCCTAGCCCAATAGCAATTTCAGAAATTCCTAATAAATCCTAGAGGCCCACGCAGCCCATTCGTGCAAGGCAAGAGGTGGAACTAAAGTTTAGTCCCACATTGCTAGTATAGAGGGGGTTGGACTTCTTCATAAGGGAGGCTCTTTCCCCACTTGTATGAGCATGAGAACAAGAAGGACATCCACGCGCTCCTCCTCCGCCGCCCGCCGCGCTGCGGGTTGCGGGAATGAGCCGAGCCGATGTCTTGCTGTAATACAAACGCTGCACCCTTCGGCTGCTGCCTGTTCGTTTTGTCTCCCTCGTTCCCTTCAGCTCCCGGCGCTGCTCTCTCGCCTCCTTCTCTTGCGCCTATAAAAGGGAGGTCGCTCCTCTCAGCGAGACGCACCAGAACTATTTCTTCCTCTTGCCACCGGTTCCTGAGTACTGCGCTCCTGCTATGATCTTCCCTACCCGGCTTGCGGCGTGCACCGCAGGTCGGGACAGTAGGCCTCCGGAACCGCACCTTTTGAGTCCTATACGAGAGAAGGGTGATAAGGTTTTTGGGGAGCGCTCTGCGTGACTACTGACTTCTTCATCACTGACGCCCCGGACTCTGATGACTACTTCCCCGACGTCGATAACTCCTCGACGACATGGAGGACACCGACCCCAAGTCCAGTGCCTCTGCTCCTGCTGCTGTCCCGTACGTGTTCTTATTTTTTCTGTTAGAAGTCCTGCAACAGTTTCTTGTTCTACTGTTTGCCCTAGACATGTTAGCCTCTACTTCATATATGCATCTTGATCTACTGTCTGCTCTAGAGATAATCGGTTCTAGCTCATATATGTAGATATTATTTACCTTCTGTTTGTCAAATCGCATGGCTTGTTTTATCACTGCTATACTAGTCATGCTTTATCTAGTATTTCTGTTAATAAAATCATTCGGTAAATTGCTCATATTTCCAACAATCTCTACTACCTGAACCGTAAGGTTCCGTCTCCCCCCTTACGTCCTCCCACCCTTCGTCCGGTCCTCCCCCACCACTACAACGATTTCCCTCTCCTCCTGATCAATATTTGGTAATTCATTCAATTCACAGATGGCAATTATTATCATACTTGGGTAACAAATTAATCCAGGTCAATCACAGACGGTAATGTCTCCTTTTCCTTCCTTTAATCGTTCACTCACCTTGCCTCCCTCGATCCTCTCCTTTATTCGCTCCTCCCAACCGCCACCGGCCAGATGCCTAACCTTCCCTCTCTCGCCTCGCTCGTCTAGATCCATCATGGATTTAGAGGGCGCGTCAAGTCGACCGCGGTGGTCTCGTGGAGAGAGAGGGGGCCGTCCCGAGTAGAGGAGAGGTCACCGTCCGGGAAAAGAGGGGATGCGGGAAGCGGGTCGCTAGCCGAGGTAGAGATCCGCCTGGTCTTCATGCAGCGAGGCAGCTAAGGTGCGTGATCACGCGCTGGTGTGCGTTGCAGGGCTGATGCACGTACGCCCCTGCTCGAACGGAGGGGGCAGGGAGGAGAGGGAATAGGGCTGCAGCGCTCGATTTGGGAAGGAGATTGGTAGATGCGTCACAGATGGAGCGACGCGACGCTGGTGACGATCAGGGGAGACCCCCGTGTCAGATGCAATTTTGCCGCTACGCTGCTGTTGTTCAATGGCAGCACCACGGGGATTCTCGTCCCTGCTTCCACACCTTTCTTGTTCGCCACTGGGGCTGCCGACGTTTTATCCGGCGAGGTGCGCAGTGTGCTTTGGGTTTCGGTGATTGTGGCAAGCCAACGTCGATAAATGCAGCCAGGGTCTTCATACGGCAACCATTGTTTGGCCTGGCATGGGCCATGCAGCGGCGTGAGGATGCCATGCCGGAGGACGTCGGCGCTACAAGCATCCATTGGACTGCACCTTCATCGGTTACGACCTGTGTACGTAAGTAGGGCTGTACCGGCCAGAAGACATGATCTTATATTTCCAAACTGTAAGTATTGTTGTGTGCGTGCACAAGTGCACCCTGCTGTCTTTTGTGCCTGCAACTGATGCATACTATTGGTTTAGAAAATTCGATGGAACTGAAGTTTGCTCTTGATGTTCTGACCATGTTGTTCAGCGAACAATGATCATAAACTAAACTATGAAGACGCCAAATGATGGTCTTACATTTATTTGATGGTCCTATGCAAATGATTGAAAACAGTAGAATGTTTCCGAAAACCAACCAGCCAACTATATATATGCAGGAATTGTGTTACGTAAGATGACGTTGAGCATTCTAGCCCACTACATTCAAAATTTCAGTTGATTAAATGCAATTCACGAAAATAGCTCGAAACATGCTCATTTTTTTTCCAGTTATATTGCTTTACGCCACATATTGGATATTTGGTTTAACAGTTTTGACAATTGTATCAAATATGGACTAATATTCTGTATTTTACTGACTTCGAAGCATCTTTCTATACAATGAAACTACATGTATGATCGACTCAATCGAAAATTCAAAATAGTTATTGTAAGAAGCGTAATCAGCTTATTTGACCAGAGATTTCCACAAATAGCTAATCAAGGTGTTAAAATCCTATAATTCACAGTAACTTGATCTGTTTGAACTCATATCTATTTTTAGTGAAATATTAAATATTTCTTTAGGTGCATCTTTGCTGCATAAAATGAAGATTGAGTATAGCAATTTTCTCTAATATGGGTTACCAATTTCTTGATATCCTGTATTTTACTGGCTTGGAAATATCCTTTTACAGCAGCGATGGTGCTCGTAAGAGGTAAGGAGTCGAGAGGGCCGGGGTGCAGCGGTACAGATCGCAGCTTGATAGTGCAGAATGAGTGCCTTTTTAAATTGATTTATCATCTCTACATGGTAAAATATTGCAAACCTTTTGGATAATTCTTAAATTCATTTATATATCAACAAATCATAAGAGTTAGTTAAACATTGTTGAAAATCATAATTCTATTCCATAGCAACACACAATTTTTACATAAGCAAGTCTATTATTCGGACATTCATTTTTGAATTTTGTTTTGTTAGAATAAAAGCAAAGTGTCATATTTACAGGTGATATTTCCTCTACATCGCCATCTTCATAATATTGATTATTCCATCCAGTTGTGGAAGTTTTGCCAACATGGGTTCCAACTATTCATGCCCATCATATCAGTGTACTTTCCCATACCTATGATTTGTACATGTCTCTAAAGGGAGTTCAAACATATGATTCATGCAAATCTTTTAGAGGGAGTCTGGACGTAGGTGTCGAGCTTCGATCGGGAAAGTAGAGAGTGATTTAATTGGGCGAGGAAGAAGTTTAATACAGTCCAATGGTCCCTAAAGGTATATGTTAGACACAATTAAGCCACTAGAATATGTTTACCCCGTTGCAACGCACGGGCAATTACCTAGTAGTATAGTAGTATCTTTATCTTTACCTAATAATAAAGAGAATTGGGTTTCTGGTCGTCCGTCATCGTGGCAGTCTTTCAAAAAAGTCCCTCTGTTTACATGAAATCAACCCGCGGTCCCTGTTTTAGTGGCACTCTGAAAATGTTTCACTTTTACAAAAAAGACCCAATAGTCATTTAAATTCACTCCGCTATCCCCCCTTCGTCTTACCCACTCCGTCCTGTGCCTGCGGCTTCGCCCATTCCATCATGCGCCGACGGACGCCGTGCCTCGCGCAGGAGGATGGAGGGCGCTCGCCGGGAGGATGGAGGACGTTTGCCGGGGCGTGTGTGGCGGAGACGGCACGGCGAGGCGTGGCAGTGGCGTGTGGTTGTCCGGCCGTCATGCCTCGCGGGAGGATGGACGACGCTCGTTGGGGCGTGTCCGGTGTAGGCTTCTGCCGCGCGTGGACCCAGTGACACTAGCGGCAGAGGAACGGACGCTCACCGGGGCATGTCCGACAGAGGCTTCTGCCGCGCGTGGACCCAGTGACACTAGCGGCGGAGGAATGGGAGAGGCGGCGACCTCCATGGCGGGTCCCTGGAGGATAACAACGGTGGACGGATCGAGACGGAGAGGCGGCGATCTCCATGGTGCCCTCCCTGGCGGCCACCAGCGGCAGCGGCGGATGGAACGAGACAGAAAGGCGACGTCCTCCATGGCGGGCTCCCTAGACTGGAGAAATCGTGTGAGAGAAATTAGAGAGAGAGAAGGAGACGAGAGGATGAGAGAGGGGGGCGGGAGTGCGGAGGGGCGCCGGTTGATGTCTACTACACAACCTTCTTCTTGTAGACGTTGTTGGGCCTGCAAGTGCACATGTTTGTAGGACAGTAGCAAATTTCCCTCAAGTGGATGACCTAAGGTTTATCAATCCGTAGGAGGCGTAGGATGAAGATGGTCTCTCTCAAGCAACCCTGCAACCAAATAACAAAGAGTCTCTTGTGTCCCCAACACACCCAATACAATGGTAAATTGTATAGGTGCACTAGTTCGGCGAAGAGATGGTGATACAAGTGCAATATGGATGGTAGATAAAGGTATTTGTAATCTAAAAATATAAAAACAGCAAGGTAACTAATGATAAAAGTGAGCGCAAACGGTATTGCAATGATAGGAAACAAGGCCTAGGGTTTATATTTTCACTACTGCAAGTTCTCTCAACAATAATAACATAGATAGATCATATAACAAGCCCTCAACATGCAACAAAGAGTCACTCCGAAGCCACTAATAGCGGAGAACAAACGTAGAGATTATGGTAGGGTACGAAACCACCTCAAAGTTATTCTTTCGGATCAATCTATAAAAGAGTTCATACTAGAATAATACCTTAAGACACAAATCAACCAAAACCCTAATGTCACCTAGATACTCCATTGTCACCTCAAGTATCCATGGGCATGATTATACGATATGCATCACACAATCTCAGATTCATCCAACCAACACAAAGTACTTCAAAGAGTGCCCAAAAGTTTCTATCGGAGAGTCAAGAACGTGTGCCAACCCCTATGCATAGGTTCCCAATGTCACGAAACCCGCATGTTGATCACCAAAACATACATCAAGTGGCACATGATATCCCATTGTCACCACAGATAATCACGGCAAGACATACATCAAGTGTTCTCATAAAAGACTTAATCCGATAAGATAACTTCAAAGGGGAAACTCAATTCATCACAAGAGAGTAGAGGGGGAGAAACATCATAAGATCCAACTACAATAGCAAAGCTCGGGATACATCAAGATCATGCCATAGAGGGAGCACGAGAGAGAACACGAGAGAGGGAGATCAAACACATAGCTACTGGTACATACCCTCAGCCCCGAGGGTGAATTACTCACTCCTCGTCATGGATAGCGCCGGGATGATGAAGATGGCCACGGTGATGGGATCCCCCTCGTGAGGTGCCGAGCGGGCTCCCGAGAGGTTTTGGTGGCTATAGAGGCTTGCGGCGGTGGAACTCCGATCTATCTTACATTCGGAAGTTTTACGATACGTAGGTATATATTGGTGCAGGGGGTACGTCGGTGGAGCTACGGGGGCCCCACGAGGCAGGGGGCGCGCCCTAGGGGGGTGGGCGCGCCCCCACCCTCGTGACCAGCTCCCGTATCTTCTGACATAGAGTCAAAGTCTATCCGGTGGCTTTCCTTCCAAAAATAACTTCTCCAGTTGATTTCGTTCCGTTTTGACTCCGTCTGATATTCCTTTTCCTTGAAACACTGAAATAGGCATAAAACAGCAAATCTGGGTTGGGCCTCCGGATAATAGGTTAGTCCCAAAAATAATATAAAAGTGGATAATAAAGCCCAATATTTCCCAAAATAGTAGATAATATAGCATGGAGCAATCAAAAATTATAGATACGTTGGAGCGTATCAAGCATCTAAGCTTAATTCTGCTTTCGTCCTCGAGTAGGTAAATGATAAAAAAGATAATTTTTGATGTTGAATGCTAGTTGGCATAATTTCATTGTAATTCTTCTTACTTGTGATATGGATATTCAGATCCGAAAGATTCAAGACAAAAGTTCATATTGACATAAAAATAATAATACTTCAAGCATACTAATCAAAGTAATCATGTCTTCTCAAAATAACATGGCAGAAGAAAGTTCATCCCTACAAAATCATATAGTTAGGTCATGCTTCATTTTTGTCAGACAAAGATGTTTGCAACTTCTATATCCCCGATGACAAGCCAAGCAATTGTTTCATACTTAAATAATCTCAAACTTTTTCAACCTTCACGCAATACATGAGCGTGAGCCATGGATATAGCACTATGGGTGGAATAGAATATGATGATGGGGATTGTGTGGAGAAGACAAAAAAGGGAGAAAGTCTCACATTGATGAGGATAATCAACGGGCTATGGATCCCATTAATTGATGTCAACATGAGGAGTAGGGATTGCCATGCAACGGATGCACTAGAGCTATGAATGCTCAACAAAAGAAAACTAGTGGGTGTGCATCCAACTCGCTTGCTCATGAAGACCTAGGGCATTTGAGGAAGCCCATCATAGGAATATACAAGCCAAGTTCTATAATGAAAAATTCCCACTATTATAAAAAGACAACTTATGAGACTCACTACATGAAGAACAAGGTGCTACTTTGAAGCACAATATATGAGACTCACTACATGAAGAGCAAGGTGCTACTTTGAAGCACAAGTGTGGAAAAAGAGATAGTAGCATTGCCGTTTTTATTTTTTTGGGCCTTTCCTTTTTTTGGCCTTTTTTTATTTGGGCAATGCTCTAATAATGATGATCATCACACTTCTATTGATTACAACATAAGGATTACAACTCGAAACTTAGAACAAGATATGACTCTATATGAATGCCTCCGTGATGTGCGGGATGGTGCAATGAATCAAGAGTGACATGTATGAAAAATAATGCATGGTGGCTTTGCCACAAATATGATGTCAACTACATGATCATGCAATGGCAATATGACAAAAGTAAAGTATGTCATGATGATGATGAACGAAACGGTGGAAAGTTGCATGGCAATATATCTCGGAATGGCTATGGAAATGCCATAATAGGTAGGTATGATGGCTGTTTTGAGGAAGATATAGGGAGGTTTATGTGTGATAGAGCATCGTATCACGGGGTTTGGATGCACCGGCGAAGTTTGCACCAACTCTCAAGGTGAGAAAGGGCAATGCACGGTACCGAAGAGGCTAGGAAAGGCGGAAAGGTAAAAGTGCGTATAATCCATGGACTCAACATTAGTCAAAAGAACTCATATAATTATTGCAAAAATTTAGAAGTAATCAAAAATCAAGTACTACGCGCATGCTCCTAGGGGGATAGATTGGTAGGAAAAGACCATCGCTCGTCCCCGACCGCCACTCATAAGGATGCACAAGCCAGGTACACTTCATGTTTCAAATTTGTTACACAACTTTAACCATACGTGCATGCTACGGGACTTTCTAACTTCAACACAAGCATTCTTTAAATTCATAATCACCCGGCTAGCATGACTTTAATATCACTACCTCCATATCTCAAAACAATTATCAAGTATCAAACTTTTCTTAGTATTCAACACACTCATAAGAATTCTTACAAATCTTTTATGCTTAGCATATTAGGATTATTTAAGCAAATTACCATGCTATTTAAGGCTCTCAAAATAATATAAGTGAAGAATGAGAGTTCATCTATTTCATAAAAATGAAACTACCACCATGCTCTAAAAGATATAAGTGATGCACTAGAGCAAATGACAAACTACTCCGAAAGATATAAGTGAAGATCAATGAGTAGTCGAATAATTATACAACTATGTGAAGACTCTCCCATTTAATAATTTCAGATCTTGGTATTTTATTCAAATAGCAAGCAAAGCTAAAGAAAATGACATGACGCTCGAAGCAAAACACATATCATGTGGTGAATAAAAATATAGCTCCAAGTAAAGTTACCGATGAACGAAGACGAAAGAGGGGATGCCTTCCGGGGCATCCCCAAGCTTAGGCTCTTGATTATCCTTGAATATTATCTTGGGGTGCCTTGGGCATCCCCAAGGTTAGGCTCTCGCCACTCCTTATTCCATAGTCCATCGAATCCTTACCCAAAACTTGAAAACTTCACAACACAAAACTCAATAGAAAACTCGTAAGCTCCGTTAGTATAAGAAAATAAAACCACCACTTAGGTACTGTAATAAACTAATTGTAAATTTATATTGGTGTTAAACCTACTGTATTCCAACTTCTCTATGGTTTATAAACTATTTTACTAGCCATAGATTCATCAAAATAAGCAAACAACACATAGAAAACAGAATTTGTCAAAAACAGAACAGTCTGTAGTAATCTGTATCAAACGTATACTTATGGAACTACAAAACGTCTACCAAATTAGGAGGTCCTAAGAAATTTGTGTACCAATCCAGAGCAAAAAGAATAAGATCAAGAGCATGTTTCTGTGAATTAGCAAAACTAATTTACTGGGTGCAAAAGTTTCTGATTTTCAGCAGGATCAACACAACTATCACCGTAAGCTATCCTAAAGGTCTTACTTGGCACTTTATTGAAACAAAAGCTATAAAACATGATTACTACAGTAGCATAATCATGTGGACACACAAAAACAGTAAGGATAAATATTGGATTGTCTCCCAACAAGCACTTTTCTTTAATGCCTTTCTAGCTAGGCATGATGATGACAATGATGCTCACATAAAAGATAAGAATTGAAACATAACGGGAGCATCATGAAGCATATGACTAGCACCTTTAAGTCTAACCCACTTCCTATGCATAGGGATTTTGTGAGCAAACAACTTATGGAAACGATAGTCGACTAGCATAGGAAGGTAAAACAAGCATAGTTTCAAAACTTGAAGCACATAGAGAGGAAACTTGATATTATTGCAATTCCTACAAGCATATGTTCCTCCCTCACAATAATTTTCAGTAGCATCATGAATGAATTCAACAATGTAACCAGCACCTAAAGCATTCTTTTCATGATCTACTAGCATAGAAAATTTACTACTCTCCTCATAAGCAAAATTCTTCTCATGAATAGTAGTGGGAGCAAACTCAACAAAATAACTATCATATGATTTAAAATTAGGATCAAGATGACAAGTTTCATGGTTATCATTATTCTTTAAAGCATAAGTGTCATCACAATAATCATTATAGATAGGAGGCATGCTTTCATCATAGTAAATTTGCTCATCAAAGCTTGGGGGACAAAAAATATCATATTCATCAAACATAGCTTCCCCAAGCTTGTGGCTTTGCATATCATTAGCATCATGGATATTCAAGGAATTCGTACTAACAACATTGCAATCATGCTCATCATTCAAATATTTAGTGCCAAACAATTTAGAGATTTCTTCTTCTAGCACTTGAGCACAATTATCCTTTTCATCATACTCACGAAAGATATTAAAAAGACGAAGCGTATGAGACAAACTTAACTCCATTTTTTTGTAGTTTTCTTTTATAAACTAGACTAGTGCTAAAACAAGAAACAAAAAGATTCGATTGCAAGATCTAAAGATATACCTTCAAGCACTCACCTCCCCGGCAACGACGCCAGAAAAGAGCTTAGTTGACGGGGTGTGAGTGAGTGCCCTTTACCTTGCCTCCCTGGCAACGGCGCCAGAAAAGAGCATGATGTCTACTACACAACCTTCTTCTTGTAGACGTTGTTGGGCCTACAAGTGCACATGTTTGTAGGACAGTAGAAAATTTCCCTCAAGTGGATGACCTAAGGTTTATCAATCCGTAGGAGGCGTAGGATGAAGATGGTCTCTCTCAAGCAACCCTGCAACCAAATAACAAAGAGTCTCTTGTGTCCCCAACACACCCAATACAATGGTAAAATGTATAGGTGCACTAGTTCGGCGAAGTGATGGTGATACAAGTGCAATATGGATGGTAGATAAAGGTATTTGTAATATGAAAATATAAAAACAGCAAGGTAACTAATGATAAAAGTGAGCGTAAACGGTATTGCAATTATAGGAAACAAGGCCTAGGGTTCATACTTTCACTAGTGCAAGTTCTCTCAACAATAATAACATAGATAGATCATATAACAAGCCCTCAACATGCAACAAAGAGTCACTCCGAAGCCACTAATAGCGGAGAACAAACGTAGAGATTATGGTAGGGTACGAAACCACCTCAAAGTTATTCTTTCGGATCAATCTATAAAAGAGTTCATACTAGAATAACACCTTAAGACACAAATCAACCAAAACCCTAATGTCACCTAGATACTCCATTGTCACCTCAAGTATCCGTGGGCATGATTATACGATATGCATCACACAATCTCAGATTCATCCAACCAACACAAAGTACTTCAAAGAGTGCCCCAAAGTTTCTATCGGAGAGTCAAGAGCGTGTGCCAACCCCTATGCATAGGTTCCCAATGTCACGAAACCATAAGTTGATCACCAAAACATACATCAAGTGGCACATGATATCCCATTGTCACCACAGATAATCACGTCAAGACATACATCAAGTGTTCTCATAAAAGACTCAATTCGATAAGATAACTTCAAAGGGGAAACTCAATTCATCACAAGAGAGTAGAGGGGGAGAAACATCATAAGATCCAACTACAATAGCAAAGCTCGGGATACATCAAGATCGTGCCATAGAGGGAACAAGAGAGAGAACACGAGAGAGAGAGATCAAACACATAGCTCTTGGTACATACCCTCAGCCCCGAGGGTGAATTACTCCTCCTCGTCATGGATAGCGCGGGATGATGAAGATGGCCACTCGTGATGGGATCCCCCCCCCAGGTGCCTAACAGGCTCCGAGAGGTTTTGGTGGCTACTGAGAGGCTTGCGGCGGCGGAACTCCCGATCTATCTTACATTACGAAAGTTTTACGATACGTAGGTATATATGGGTGCAGGGGGTACGTCGGTGGAGCTACGGGGGCCCCACGAGGCAGGGGGGCGCGACCTAGGGGGGTTGGCGCGCCCCCACCCTCGTGACCAGCTCCCGTATCTTCTGACGTAGAGTCCAGGTCTATACGGTGGCTTTCCTTCCAAAAATAACTTCTCCAGTTGATTTCGTTCCATTTTGACTCCGTCTGATATTCCTTTTCCTCGAAACACTGAAATAGGCATAAAACATCAAATATGGGCTGGGCCTCCGGTTAATAGGTTAGTCCCCAAAAAATATAAAAGTGGATAATAATGCCCAATATTGCCCAAAACAGTAGATAATATAGCATGGAGCAACAAAAAAATTATAGATACGTTGGAGACGTATCACCGGTCGCGGCGACGCCGGCGGGCTGGGCTGAGTCCCGTGGATCTGAGCGGCAGTGGTGCGAGAAGAAAGAGGGTTGTGGTGAAGAGATGAGAGGACGAGAAGAAAAAGGGTTGTGCGAGAAGATAAGATTGGAGCGGTGCGAGTGCCGGACAACATGCGACACCGCGCGCGAGACAGCTGGTGCCCAAAGTGGGCTGGGTCACACCGAACAGCTATGATTAAGAATAGCCACGTGGGAGTAACTTCAGCAGTAACATCGAGTCCAACTCAACAAATTTGCTTATGTGGCAATGAGTTAATGAGGAGAGAGGTGGTTATAGTAACTTAGCTAGTTACTGTAACATCACATGTACCAATGCAATATGAATCTATAACCTAATAAATGAAGCTTTGCATGGTATGACACTTATTTCACTACCCACTATGATGGTAGTAACATAGTCTAGGGATATGTGTATGTTACTAGTGTATGTTACTCACCATTGTGGCTAGTCTAAAGAAAGAATAAAACTCAGGAGGGACACGAAAGTTCATGGTGGGCTACTAAGCGGAACATGCATGCATCCTGTAGACATACATCTAGGAATTAATTAATCTGGCTTCTAATAACACTAGGGAGAGACTGGTTCAAATCTGAAATTGTGGGGAATTATTAATGGGCGAGTGAGGGAGGGCCATCAAAAAATAGGAAAGGAATTAATGACAGAATGGGAAATATTTCTATTGGGCATGTGAAATTCGATATCTATTTTCCCTAAGGTTGGTCACAATGGGGAGGAACTTAGGAGTAACATCACACACTCCAATACAACTTTGGTTATGTGGCACATATTTAATGAAGAGAGAGGTGCTTGTGGTAACTAGCTAAGTTACCGGAACATCACACACTCCAAGAAACAATGAGTCTATAACTTAATAAATATATCGTTGCATGACACTACATAGATGTTCCTACCCACTATGGAGGTAGTAACATAGTCTAGGGAAGTGGGTAAGTTACTAGCTTATGTTCTTGCCCATTGTGACCAGCCTAAATTCACTCCTACCTTAATTGTTGGGAACCTGGGATTTATGGCATTGAGTCAACAAACGAGAAGTAATGAAGTAGATTTCAGAATTATGAAAATAATTAAGCATTACTGTACTTGCCACAGATTTCAATCTTTCTCCACAAATTTGGCTGTCCTACATATAGGATTTTCATTATTAGCACGGTCCATACAAGTTGACAAGATTATTTGAAGTTTTAAACATTCTCTTGTGCTAGCACAATTCAGTCACAAGGGTGTCGGGCGATGGAAGTGCTTATTGCCTTGAGGATGAACATGTTCACTGATGTGACGCCCGGATAATTAAGCTACAGTAATTCCACGCTAATCATGCCATGACACCTCGGTTACTGTTACTACCCTCGCAATAATTCGAAACCGTTCGAAATTCATATTCAAATTAATGATAGCAATAAAAGTTATCAAAAATTAAAACAAAAATGTTCGGTGGTTGTCGAATATTACAAAGGTAATTATGGTGCGGCAAACACATTTTTATAAAATGTCTAAATAATTTAAAGTGATTTAAAACAGAAAAGAAAATAAATAAAAGCAAAAACAAAAAAACTAAAACCTAAACCCAAAGGAAAGGAGAAAGACCCCCTGGGCTTCGGCCCATTCCCTCGCACCCGGCCGGCCCAGGTGGCCCAACTGCCACCTCCCCACCTGTGTCACCACCTCCCCACGCCCCCCCTGCTGTTAAATGCGCCCCCGCGCGTCGCCGTCGGACCAGCTCGCCGCCCCGCGCCGATACAGGCCCCTGGAGAGGATAAGGGCGCCGACGCCGCGCCCTCTCGGGCTTCCCTCCCCACTTGCCCCCCTGCTCTCCTCCTCGATCTCTGCCCCCCCCTCGCTCCTCAGGTCCGCCCAGCGCGCCCATGGCCGCGCCGCCGTGCTAACCACGGCCACCGTCGTCCCCGAGCCCCTCCAACTAGTCTCCGAGCACCGTCATCCTCCTCTACGTCCTCCACGCCGACGATTAGGATCCGGGGAGCTCTACAGCGCGGGATCCCCGTCGTCGTCTTCCTCGGTCGCCATTGCCGCCATCGACCCGACCAACGCCAACCTCCCGTCTCGTCGCGCGCTGCTGCTACTAATCCGTCACCGGGCCCCCGTGCGCCCACTCGGTGAGCTCCCGCGCCCCGCTCTCCTTTTCCCTCGCGCACCGTAGCTGCCTATTCGCCGTTGCCGAGAGCCCGTCGCCGCGGATCGCCTCGCCGCCGTGGCCGTACTCTCCGTCGTGCTCTCCTGAGCACGGCATCTTGTTCCTGGTGCCCCGAGAACCGCCTTCCGCTTCGCCTGCTGCTCGTGGCCGCTAGCTCCTAGCTCGGTGAACGCCCGAACGCGTCACCGCACACGCTCGTCGCCGGCAGCCGTCCGGTGACCATTTGGTCCGGCTCATGCCTGTTGTGCTCGCACGCGCCCGTAGAGGCCTCCTGACCGTTTAGGGTACTTTGCCGCCGTGCAGCGCCGCTTCCCTCGCGACCGAACACGGCGTCGCCCGCTCGTCACCGTGTGCTGCGGCCCTCCTCCGACCACGCCACCGCCCGCTAGATGCGCCTCTGCGCTCTCGTTCGAACGAGCCCAGGCGCGCGCGGATCCGTGCTGTGTGTGCATTTTCCGCGAACTCCGGCGGCTGCGCTGTGCTTTTGTCGCCGGCGGCGGAACCGCCCTGGCGACTGGCACCTGGTCCCGCCACTGGCCATCGATGGTGGGCCCAGGCCCCTGATGACACATTGGCGGGTCAACGTCTTGACTAAGCAGCCAGTGGCACTGACATGCGGGCCCCATGCCATAAAAGAATAAAAAACAAATAGATAAACTGCTAATTAATTAAATTAGTTAATTAAAACATTAATCTCTCACTGACTGCTAGGACCCACACACTAATTAACCCATTTAGTTAGTTTTAGAATTCTGTTAATGTCCCTGACAATGACATGTGGGTCCCATCGACCCACTGCGGTTTGGTGGTCAATGACCATTGACCTCTTGACATCACTCTGATGTCATGCTGACGTCATCATTCACTATTTTGGATAATGTTGGAATTAAATAACTAATTAAATTCAGAAAATGATTTAAATCTTTAGAAAATCATATCTTTTAATCCGTAACTCGGATGAAAATACTTTCTACATGAAAGTTGCTCAGAACGACGAGAAGAATCCGGATATGCAGCCCGTTCGTCCGCCACACATCCCTAGCATAGCAAACTCGCAACTTTCCCCTTCCGGTTCATCTGTCCGAAAACGCGAAACACCGGGGATACTTTCCCGAATGTTTCTCCCCTTCACCGGTATCACCTACTACCGCGTTAGGGCACACCAAACACCGCGTATTGCCTTGTTACGCTTTGTGATGCTTTGTTTGCTCTGTTATTTATTGTGTTCCCCCAGTTACTCCTTTAGGTAGACTCCAAGATCGATCTTTGATGCCCACAGTGGTCGACTCGTCACCGACAACCCCTCCTTGTCCGAGCAACCGTGCAAGCCCCCTTGATCACCAGATATCGCCTATTCTTCTCTATCTTGCTTGCATTAGAGTAGTGCAGACATATTCTTGTTAGGTTACTCCTATTACATTGCATAGCTTTGTCATTGTTGCTATAGTCATTGATACCTTACCCGCAATCCTAAATGCTTAGTATAGGATGCTAGTTTATCATCATTGGCCCTACACTCTTGTCAGTATGCCTTGCTATACTATTGGGCCGTGATCACTTGGGAGGTGATCACGGTATATACTATACATACATACATACTATCTGAGATGGTGACTAAAGTCGGGTCACTCATTGAGTACCATAAGTGATTACGATGAGGGGCCGAAAGGACGGTGGCTCCATCCCGTAGAGGTGGGCACAGGTTCCCGCGGCCCCATTGTTACTTTGTGGCGGAGCGACAGCAGGCAGGTTGAGACCACCTAGGAGGCAGGTGGGCTGGCCTGTTCGGCGTTCATGAATACTTAACACGCTTAACGAGATCTGGGTATTTGATCCGAGTCGGCCATTTGGTCTATACGCACTAACCATCTCTGCGGGGTAGTTATGGGTATCCGGCGTCGTGGTATCACCCAGAAGCCTTCGTGGCGTCGGCAATCGAGCTGCACGCCGGATTGGATGAAACGCCACTAGGCTAGATGCGCTTCCGCCGCCCCATAGCGTCGTGCGGTGTGGTCGAGGCGATGGGCCCGGACCCTGCGGCGCTTAGGTTTAGACCGGCGTCTTGACCTCTCTGTTGTGCCTAGGTGGGGCTGCGGCGTGTTGATCTTCGAGGCGGGCATGACCGAGAAAGTGTGTCCGCCAAATAGGATTGGCGTGTTGGGTTATGTGGTGCACCCTGCAGTGAAGTTAATCTATTGAATAGCCGTGATCTTGATAATGGACGACTTGGAGTTGTACCTTGAACTTATGACAACTAGAACCGGATACTTAATAAAACACACCCTTCCAAGTTCCACGAACAACCCGGTGATCGCTTTTCCACGGGGAGGCGAGGGAGGATCGCGGGTAGGATTATGCTATGCGATGCTCTTGGAGATGCTACTGGACATGCTACTTGGAGATGCTACTTGGAGGACTTCAATCTACTCTCTTCTACATCTTTGCAAGGCGGAGGCTGCGAGCGTAGTCTTCGATAGGACTAGCTATCCCCTCTTATTACGGCATTCTGCAGTTCACCCCAATGATATGGCCTCCTTACACATATACCCATGCATATGTAGTGTAGTTCCTTGCTTGCGAGTACTTTGGATGAGTACTCACGGTTGCTTTCTCCCCTTTTTCCCCCTTTCCTTTCTTTACGGTTGTCGCAACCAGATCTTTGGAATCCAGAGTCGACGCCACCGTCGACGATGACCCCTACTACATGGAGGTGCCTACTACTACGTGCAGCCCGGCGACGGCGACTAGGAGTAGTTAGGAGGATCGAGCGGGAGGCTGCGCCTCTTCGATCTATATCCCGGTTTGTGCTAGCCTTCTTAAGGCAAACTTGTTTAACTTATGTCTCGTACTCGAGATATTGTTGCTTCCGCGACTTCGTCTATGATCGAGCACTTGTATTCGAGCCCTCGAGGCCCCTGGCTTGTATTATGATGCTTGTATGACTTATTTATATTTTAGAGTTGTGTTGTGATATCTTCCCGTGAGTCCCTGATCTTGATCGTACACATTTGCGTGCATGATTAGTGTACGGTTGAATCGGGGGCGTCACAACTGACCACCGCGACCATCATTGACGATGGCGGAAAGAAGGATAAGTAGCAACACGCATAGGGTGGGTTTTATAGACTGGACCAGGAGAGGAGGTCTTGATCCATGCATATTGGTTTGTGGCATACCATGTTTTTGCCTCCCGTTGCAACGCACGGGCATATTTGCTTTTTTTCGAAAAGGGGGGACTCCCCGTCCTCTGCATCAGAACGATGCATACGTCCACATTTATAGATAAATAAAGATGTTCAGCAAGGTCTTATAGTCTGAAAACAAAAAAGCGGCAAGCTCACAAAGAGCCACAACACCAAAAACTCAAGGCCCAAAAGCCACAACCGGCTGGCATAACAAAGATAGGTAAACTAATCACCTATCCTATTACATGACCGCCATCCAAACCGGTTGAAGATATCCCGCGTTACCATCTCCCACCGGACAGATCCAGTAACCAAATGCTCCCTGGCCTCCGTCGGAGTGAGTAAGGACCACATACAGATCAGCACAGTAGCTCGGAATAAAACCTGCAAAAACTGAATAGTTGTTGTTCTGTTAAAAGCCAAATCATTTCTGCAGTTCCAAATTGCCCATAACAACACACATACTCCGATGCGAATGTGTCTAGCTGTTTCGGACTCTATCCCAACAAGCCACGTTCCAAATAACGTACTGGCCGAATTTGGAGGAGCAATGTTAAAGGCAGTTTGCACTGTGCGCCACAAAACTCTTGCCAACGGGCAATCAAAGAAGAGGTGCTTGATAGTTTGGTCCCGATCACAGAAACTACACCTAGTAGATCCTGTCCAGTTGAGCTTAACCAAATTATCCTTTGTTAAAATGACTTGTTTATGGACAAACCACATAAACACTTTAATTTTCAAAGGAATTTTGACTTTCCAAACATGTTTGGAACTAGGAATAACACTAAAGTTAATGACATTGATATACATCGACTTGACTGTGAACTCTCCAGACCTAGTAAGCTTCCAACACAACTGATCGGGCTGATGAGCTAGCTGAACCTCCATCAGTCTACTCACCAAATGAAGCCATGCTTCCCACCGGTCACCAACAAGCACCCTCCTAAACTGAATATTAAGGGGAATGGACTGCATAATCGTTGCAACAAGAGCATCACGTCGTTGAACAATACGATACAAGGAGGGATACTGAAGCGCCAACGACGTTTCACCAAGCCAAGTATCCTCCCAAAAGCGAGTGGTGCTGCCATTACCGATGATAAACTTTGTTCTATTAAAGAAGACCGCTTTGACTCTCATAAGCCCCTTCCAAAACAGCGAGTCAGTTGGTCTCACTGTCGTCTGGGACAAAGTCTTGGACTGCAGATACTTACTATGGAGAATCTGCGCCCACGTTGCCTCAGTCTCACCCGATAGCTTATACAACCACTTACTGAGAAGACATCTGTTCTTGACTTCAAGATTCTCAATACCAAGGCCCCCCTGGTCCTTTGGTCGACAGACGATATCCCATTTTTGCTAGTGATAATAAAAGGGCTATTGCTTTTTCCTCCATTTTTTTCGTCGTTTTTTCGTACGTCTAACCTTTTAGTTCGTATGTCTTGAAAACCTTTTCGTTCGTCTAACTGTCCGCTGCTTTTTCCTTTGATGAAAAAAAATCATATGTTGCTCGGTTGGGCCTGCGAGCGTCAACTGGGCCATGTCTACTTGGGCCTTCAGCTCCTTACCTCCTCACGTAATGAGAAAAGATTGGCATTTCCTAAACGGAGCCCTCAGCGCCCGTTATAGGCTGATTCCCAAACAAGCACCCTCCTAAACTGAACATTAAGGGGAATGGACTGCATAATCGTTGCAACAAGAGCATCACGTCGTTGAACAATACGATACAAGGAGGGATACTGAAGCGCCAACGACGTTTCACCAAGCCAAGTATCCTCCCAAAAGCGAGTGGTGCTGCCATTACCGATGATAAACTTTGTTCTATTAAAGAAGTCCGCTTTGACTCTCATAAGCCCCTTCCAAAACAACGAGTCAGTCGGTCTCACTGTCGTCTGGGACAAAGTCTTGGACTGCAGATACTTACTATGGAGAATCTGCGCCCACGTTGCCTCAGTCTCACCCAATAGCTTATACAACCACTTACTGAGAAGACATCTGTTCTTGACTTCAAGATTCTCAATACCAAGGCCCCCCTGGTCCTTTGGTCGACAGATGATATCCCATTTTTGCTAGTGATAATAAAAGGGCTATTGCTTTTTCCTCCATTTTTTTCGTCCATTTTTTCGTACGTCTAACCTTTTAGTTCGTATGTCTTGAAAACCTTTTCGTTCGTCTAACTGTCCGCTGCTTTTTCCTTTGATGAAAAAAAAATCATATGTTGCTCGGTTGGGCCTGCGAGCGTCAACTGGGCCATGTCTACTTGGGCCTTCAGCTCCTTACCTCCTCACGTAATGAGAAAAGATTGGCATTTCCTAAACGGCGCCCTCAGCGCCCGTTATAGGCTGATTCCCAAACAAGCACCCTCCTAAACTGAACATTAAGGGGAATGGACTGCATAATCATTGCAACAGGAGAATCACGTCGTTGAACAATACGATACAAGGAGGGATACTGAAGCGCCAACGACGTTTCACCAAGCCAAGCATCCTCCCAAAAGCGAGTGGTGCTGCCCTTACCGATGATAAACTTTGTTCTATTGAAGACCGCTTTGACTCTCATAAGCCCCTTCCAAAACAGCGAGTCAGTCGGTCTCACTGTCGTCTGGGACAAAGTCTTGGACTGCAGATACTTACTACGGAGAATCTGCGCCCACGTTGCCTCAGTCTCACCCGATAGCTTATACAACCACTTACTGAGAAGACATCTGTTCTTGACTTCAAGATTCTCAATACCAAGGCCCCCCTGGTCCTTTGGTCGATAGATGATATCCCATTTTTGCTAGTGATAATAAAAGGGCTATTGCTTTTTCCTCCATTTTTTTCGTCCGTTTTTTCGTGCGTCTAACCTTTTAGTTCGTATGTCTTGAAAACCTTTTCGTTCGTCTAACTGTCCGCTGCTTTTTTCCTTTGATGAAAAAAAATCATATGTTGCTCGGTTGGGCCTGCGAGCGTCAACTGGGCCATGTCTACTTGGGCCTTCAGCTCCTTACCTGCTCACGTAATGAGAAAAGATTGGCATTTCCTAAACGGCGCCCTCAGCGCCCGTTATAGGCTGATTCCCAAACGGGCGCACACCCCCCTCCTGTCATGGGCCAGGCCCGTTTTACTTTTTTTTCATTCCTTTAATGATCCAAAAAATATGTGCCTTCCGCGGGAGTCGAACTCTATACCCACGGCATTTGTTCGAGTGCAGCTAGCCAACCGGGACAACTTATGGCTGTGATTAGATTTCTGCTTTTATGATTTTGTATAGTAAATATGACGGTAATAAAAGCTTTTCCAGTCTGGTTTCTTTTCTGTTTTGGTCGTATTAAGAAAATGTTCATCATATATTATGAAATAGTTCACCTTTTGAATTTATAAAAATGTTCATCATGTATTACAATTCATCGTATATCATGAAATTGTTCAACATATATTAAAAAATGTTCATTATGTACTTAAAATTTGTTCATCGTACATTAAACAATTGTTCAACGCATACAACAAAATGTTTTCATTTGTGTATTTGAAAATTGTTCAATGTTTGCTTACAAAAAAGTGCACTGTATTTTAAAATTTGTTCAACGTATATTATAAAAAAATTATTTTTTAGAAAAAATGATTTGCGACTGTCTACTTTTAGGCTAGCTTTGCGCTAAAACAGCTGTAGGATGCTAGCTCGGCTGGCTAGGCAAGCTAGAATCAATCGGGAGGTCTGAAGTTCGATCCACAGGCGCGCTTCTTTTTTGCCGCTCGACTTATACGACCTCCCGAGCGCCCAAGCGAAGGAAGCGGGAGCGAGGGAGAGAATCCAAAGTGGGCAGGCCCATGAAGGGGGCGCGCGTGGGCGCCGGTTGCTCCGAGTGGCGCTTAAGGCGCCACTTAGGAGCTCCCGAAAAGGTTCCTGCGTTTGCATCACTTTTTTTTCTTCCTCTGTGCTTAGATCGATTTACCCCTCCAGACCCGTGGTCCTGGCGCTGATTTTTTCCAACGCGTAGGAAACAGACGCTCTGGTGCCTGCAGTATGGCATGGTGTTTTGCCCTGACCTTGCCGCAGAGAAGGACAACAGCGGCTGCTCCGGCTCCCGCAACAGGGGCGCTCAATTCTTCAACGCGTGAATAAATGAAACCACGACCAGTCTCACTCGCAGGGTGGCCCTGTGTCACCTACATCAACGTGTATTCCACCAGCTATAGGCTCATTAGTCGGGTCAAGAATCTCGGTAAATGTTTGAGGTTAGGTACATGCTGCGATGAAGTTTGGAAGTCAATGTCTGGTGTTGAAATTTGCAGTTCGGGCATCAAACTACCAATGTTCAGTCTGCACTCGACACTATTACCGTGCATCAACGACGGTCAGAGCCTCGGCAAGACATACTCCCTCCGTCCCAAAATAAGTGTCTTGAAACTTAGTCAAATTTGTCTTAGAAATTTAGTCTGAAGCTGAGACACTTATTTTGGGACGGAGGGAGTATTAACTTACAAGTCTGAAGGCCAAGCAAGGAACTGGCCCTACTTATTAGTACGTCGTTAATTCTCATGCATCCACTCATCTTTTAATTAATTTTTTCTTCCTGTATGTTTAATATAGCTTGCAAATTAAACTTGGCATTGCTAATGTTCTGCTCAGTTTGTCTCACTTCTGTTATGTATTAGATCAACAATTTTCGGGTCCCATTTCACAAGGACGACATTGTTAGATATTGATTTCTTATTTGCATATTGTTTAGGTTTGTTTCAATTGATTTGATTTTGACAGTTACATGCCTACGCCTTGGTGCAAGTTTTATCCAATGCTACTCCGGAAGATTAGGTTCCGGTGCTTGACAATGACTAGGTTGAATGCAGACACATCTGTTTCTAGAATGTTGCCCTCTTGTTGTATGCAAAATAAAATATTGTACTTTATTAAACTGAATTTGTGCAATGGTTGTTGACTAGCAATATTTTTAAAGGCTTTCCATTTTACTTCCATCCTTTGAACCACAATTAAGAGATTATGTGAAATTATTTGAGTTGATTAATCCTAGCTTTAGTGTTTATTGTCATATGTAGAATGAAATATTATTGTTCTACACTCTCCCCATTGAGAGAAATGATGCGAAAGAGGACTTTACTAGAGATGGTGAGCATTACTATTCAACAGGCTGAAGAATTAACTTATTAATTTTCTTTATAGTGGAATTATCCAGTTAGTTATTTGATTGAATAACTTTGAAGTAGCTACTATTTTAAAAGAGTGTCATGTTGAAATAGAGGGTGTGTATATGTTTGGGTTCTTGAGTCATGCTTATTGGGCTTGGCGGTGTTGATATTTATTCTCCTACATGTTTTTATTTTCTGTAATTTCCATAAAGCAAACACACGGGTTATCTCTATCTTGATGTCTAATTTTCTATGATGACCGTAGGTTCTGCAGGTGCAACAAAACATACAAGATGCTTGCGCTGCACGACACATCCTCACAAAGCATAGGCATTGAGTTAAAGAGATAAATGTCAAAATTATTGATTGAATAATCTGAATATTGTATACTAATATAATTTATATGTTAGTAAAATTATTGTAGGTATTATATTCTCAAATGGTTTGATTTGAAGGCGCTATTTTATTGTCCCATTGCAACGCACGGGCCCTTTTGCTAGTCGAACATACCAAGGTTGAAGGGGTTGTTAGGCACAACCGTTGCCTCCACGTCGCTATGAACAGTGTAGAGTGACAGGCAACACGGGCAGCGAAAGAAAAAGAGAAAGCGGGCACCGAGCGACAGACAACGGGGGCAGCAGCGAAAGAAAAAGGGGGGAGCGAGACCGCGTCTTCCCCACGCGCGTGCACCTCCTTCCTCACGAACCCTAGGCGCCTCCTCCTCCATCCACCGCCTCCTCCTCCATCCGCCCACCTCAATCGTCCCCCTCCCCCCTTCATATCTCGTCCGCCCCCGGGTTCCTGCATCCAACGCGTAGCCACAGCGGCGCCGCTCTTCCTCAGTGGGTATGGCCGCCTCCGCCCCTGCCCCTTGCTCAGATAGGTGAGCTTTTCTCAAGTCCCAGTCCATGGAGAAAACGCTTGCACATGTGATTTTTTTTAATTTTTCTTAGTTTTTAAGGGCATGTTTTGGGCTTTAAATTGATTTGGTAGTGCACATGGTGTTACTACCATGCGACCCTTAGATCAATTCGATGTTTCGAACATATAAAGATTGAAGGGGTTGTTAGGCACAACCGTTGCCTCCACGTCGTTATGAACAGTGTAGAGTGACAGGCAACGCGGGCAGCGAAAGAAAAAGAGAAAGCGGGCACCGAGCGACAGGCAATGCAAGCAACAGCGAAAGAAAAAGGGGGAGCGAGACCGCGTCTTCCCCACGAGCGTGCACCTCCTTCCTCACGAACCTAGTCGCCTCCTCCTCCATCCGCCACCCCCTCTTCCATCTGCCCACCTCAATCGCCCCACTTCACATCTCGTCCGCCCCCGGGTTCCTGCATCCAACACGTAGCAACAGCGGCGCCGCTCTTTCTCAACGGGTATGGCCGCCTCCGCCCCTGCCTCCAGCTCGGATAGGTGAGCTTTCCTCTCTTTCTTTCTTCTTCACCTGACCTTCTTCTCTTCCTCACTGCCCCTCCTCTTCCAATCTCTGTTCAAGGCAAGGTGGAGGTGGCTCCTGTAGAAGAGGAGATCTGGTGGACAAGTCCCAGTCCATGGAGAAAACGCTTGCACATGTGAGTTTTTTTTCCATTTTTCTTAGTTTTTAAGGGTGTGATTTGGGCTTTAGATTGATTTGGTAGTGCACATGGTGTTACTACCATGGGACCCTTAGAACGGTTCGATGTTTATGCCCTAAATACCTACTCTCAGGTTAGCTTGATTAGTTAATTCGATATGGATCTCCGCTGCAGATTTGTTGCTGGTATGGTGTGCCTATTCGTGCCATTGGAATTAATTATTGTGTGCTCAAGCTCTTGTTTTGATCTGCTTTAGTATGATGCTAACATGAATTGTTCTTTTCAGGAAAGTCATTCATTTAAATCATTTTTGGCAAGGCCCCATCACACCTGGTATATTGGTTACGTAAGAGAAATTGAAGTGCCAGCCCATAATTCTCATTGCTAAGCTTGCCTACAGCAGGTCTATTCTTTCTAAATGGTGTACAATCGATGAAATATTGGCCTAGAAGATGGTTGTTTTATAAGGATATGGATAGCTTGAAAGACACAAAGAGAATGTTGCTGCCAAAAAAACATGGGGCGACACATAATTGTTACCATCACGGACCTTATGAGAACTGTTATTGCCATTTTCTATATGGGATTGACATAGTAAATTCTCCCCTTCATAGTGCTCTTTCAAGACCACATATGACGTAATGCTTATAACTAGTAAATATTTGTTGGTATTATTTTCAAGAGATTTATTTTAATAATTTGAACTGTTGAACCAGCATATTAAAGAGGTAATGACCAAGCTGCTAGAGCATGGTTGTAAGCCATTTCCCTTATGAAATCAGTTGTACTTTGGAATTTTAAGTGTGTACCAAGTCGTGCATAGCTTTCTGTTTGTGTAACTAGAAAGTTTAGGGTGCATTTGGGACCAAAGTATTTGAAGTTTTTTTAGGAATATTATGGTTTCTGAAAATCTTTGCTATTAAATACTTTTCGATGTTTGGACTGAAAAAGGACTGTAGTTTAAAGTACTGTAGTATCTCTTATACCGTGCTTTTTGCGTAGTATCTAAAAAAGATGTCCTGACCACTTTTTTCTAAACTGAACTCAGAGAACGTTCAAGGGAGGGCTCGGCCTATAGACATCGCCATCTATGTATAGATAATAAGATCCAATCGCCGCCTCCAACTTCTCCTCTATCTGATTATTATGTGTTCTAGGTTAGGTGATTACCTAGCATTTAGTTGGTCTCTTGAATCTGGCCGTCGTCACCGGTTCTTACGTCTCTGTAGGCACAATCAAATGGACCTCACTACTGGAAAGCTCACCGATTTGTTGCACCACTACCGCAAGGGATAGCATCGACAGATGCCGCTGGTGCACCACCTTGACACCGAGGAAGTAGTGCAAAGGACCCAAGTCCTTGATGGAGAACTCAGCGCAAAGACGAGCCGTGAGCTGACTGAGGAGACCAGCCGTACATGTCGTCAGGATGATGTCGTCGACAAAGAGCAGCAAGTAGGCCATGTCAGAGCCCTGATGATAGACGAAGAGCGAGGTGTCCGAGCGGGTAGAGCGGAACCCAAGCTAGTGGAAAAACACCACGATGCGCTGGTACCAAGTGCATGGAGCCTGCTTGAGTCCACACAAGGACCGTGAAAGCAGGCACACATGGTCAGGAAGTGCCGGGTCAACAAACCCAGTGGGCTGCTGGCAGAAGATCTGCTCCTCGAGGTGACCATGGAGGAAGGTGTTGGAGACGTCCATCTGGTGCATCGGCCAAGCACGGGAGACCGCAAGGTGGAGAACGGTGCGTATCGTGCCGGGCTTGACGACCGGGGCAAAGGTGTCGGTGAAGTCGATGCCACCACGCTATCGAAAGCCACGAATGACCCAGCGCGCTTTATAGTGATCAAGGGTACCATCAGGACGGAGCTTGTGTTTAAAGACCAACTTCCCGGTAATCACGTTGGCGTGCCGGGGACGGGGAACAAGCTGCCATGTCCGGTTGCGCAACAGGGCGTCAAACTCCTCTTGCATCGTAGCCATCCAGAGCGGGTCATGAAGAGCGGCACAAACGGAGGATGGCAACGGCGACGACTCAGAGATGGACGCCGCATGGACGTAGTCACCCGAGGCGTAGCGCGAGCTTGGGCAAAAAACGCCAGTATGAGCGCGGTGGTGGACCGCCACATCTTGTGGTGAAGTGCCGGGACAAGAGGGCTGGGCGCCAGGGCGCCGGGAGGGGGTTGTAACGCCCGAGACCGATGCGCCAGGTGTCTTCCAGTTATTCGCCATCGTTGCCATGTCATTTGCTTGCGTGTTGCATTTTGCCATATCATCATCTGCATGTTTTTCAAAACATGCATCCGTTCGTGTTCCCCCGGTTCTCTCCGTTGTCCGTTCTGAGCCCAACCACACTCGCACGCCCCCATCGCCCCTCTCAGACCTTGTTTTGTGAGCTGCAGAAAAACATTATCGAAATGGGATGAGAGTTGACAAGTGGTCTTGGTATATCACCGGTAGACTGCCTGTCAAATTTCGTTCCATTTGGAGGTCGTTTGATGCCCCAACGGTTAACCGAGTTAACCAAAAAACTCCGTCCTCTTTGCAGCCCAGCACCCCTTCAAAACAGCCCGATAGCCCATCCAAACCCCCTCCATACTCTCCGCTGTTCGATCACGATCGTGTGGGCGAAAACCGCACCTCATTTGGACTCTTCTAGCTCCCTCTACCTATAAATCAGTCCCCTCCCCCAAAATTTCGGGCAAACCCTAGATCAAAGTCTCCTCCGCGTCACCGGACGTGTCCACCTCGCCGCGGGCGCATCCAAAGACGCCTTTCCGCGCGCCCGGCCCGAAGCTTCAGCGCGGCCGCCAAAGCCCATCCAGGGCCGAGCCGCCCGCCCCCCCGAGCCTCGCTCGCCTGCTCCTCCTCCCGCCAGCGTCTGCCTTGCCGCCTCGCCGGCGAGCCCTCGTCGGAGAGCGCGCCTCCCCGCCTCCTGCCGGGTCGCCGCCTCCTCCTGCGGCGCCCGAGCCCCGAGCACTCCACACCCACGCCGCCATCCTGCTCCTCCGTCCCGTCCTCCAGCCTTCGCCTGAGCGTCGCCTCCCGTCGCCCCCAACCTGCGCCTTCCCGGCGCCGCCCCTCCTCGCCAGATCCGGCGGCCCCGAGGCCGGATCCGCCCCTCCCTTCGCTTCCCCGCCGTCCAGGAGGACTTGCCGGAGCCCAGGGATGCCGCCGCCGCTAGCTCGACCTCACCGGACCTCGCCAGCCCGCGTTGACTTTTCCCTCGAGGTCCCTTTTTTCACCAAGTCTCTGGGAAAAATCATCCATGATGCATACTTTGACCTGTCATAACTTGAAGCTTGGTGCTCCGTTTTGCGTGCATAATATGTCAAAATGTTCATCTCGTGATGCTCTAGATGATGGTGTAGTTTGCGTTCATGCTCCTCTTTGTATTGATGCCTTAATCTTCGTTGCAAAACTGCTATATGATATAAACTGCTGGAATCTGCTGATTGTTAACATCATGTGTGCGTCTTTTGAGTGCTATAACTTTGCCCCTGCTGATGCTATGGTGATGATCTTGATATGCACATGTTCTGCTCCTCATGTTATATATGTTGGTGTGCTTTGCATTCATGTTAGGGTGCTTCTTGATATATTAATCCCTGTTGCAAAAGTGCATGTTGTTGTTAACTGCTGAAAACTGATGTAACTTGCCTATTTGTCATTTTTATATATTTTTGTGTGATTTTCTTTTGAGCATCGTGTCTACATGTTTTAGGAGAAAAATCATGCCTACAGGGGTGCAATCCATGTATTTTTATATGCCCTGTAGCGAGTGCGTCAAGCTTGTGAAGTGGGCTACTCGTTGTTAATGTTCTGTCAATGCTGAATCTGTCATATCATGTTGCCATGTTTGCTTGATGCTACCAATTAATCCATGCATATTCTGGAGATGCTTAGTTGACATGTTTTGTTTCCTATATTATACTATATCTTGCCATGCCTTTTTATGCCATATATATTTCCTGTAGCATATGTTTTCGTTGCCGTGAACATGCCTATATGTTGTTCCAGATTTCTGTTAACTTCATGATGCCTTGTTGTGAGCTTGATATTAGTTGATACATGGCTATTCTGGAGATTCTCCAATTACATGTTTTTAAGTATGCTATGAGTAATATATTCACATGCCATGTTTGTTAATTTTGGAGATCATATGCCTCTGTTCCATGCTTGCAAACATGCTATCATAATGTTCCTGTTTTACACTTGCTGAAACTGTTTCAACATTCAATCTTGTCTTGTTGGTTCCTACTAATCCATGAGTCATATTTATATGATGCCATGATGTTTTTTGCTATTTGTTATGTGTACTTTGATGCTATGCCCATGGTTGCTATGTTTACTTGCCGTAACTTGTCTTTTTCTTGCTCTCAAGTGGCCATCATATTAACTCTGCTCATGTATATGCTCCTGTGTTATAAAGTTGCATTTTGCTTTGATCATCTTGGATTAATATTGATGCATATGAAACTAAACCTTAATGATATTTGAAGTATGTTATATGTACAAGAAATGCATGTCAAGTTTATGCTCATATGGTTCCTGTAGCATGTTGTTTTGATGATTGCAAAGTGCCTAGCTGTTTTGGGCAAATTGTTGTTATATCTTGTTTGGAGTGTATGTGTTGCACCGTTGCTCCATTTTGAGGATGCTCTATATAAAACTTGCTTGATTTTGCATGTAGTTTCATATTATCATGTTGCATTGATGTTTTGAGAGTGTTTGGTTGACGTTTGAATGCATTTTGCATCAATGCCATGTTTAACTTGTTTTGCTCATATCTTCTAGGCCGTAGCTCCGAATTAAATGAACTTTATATGGAACTTGAATAGAATTTCATGTAGATCATCTTGGTGCATCTTAACTTGCTGTTTAATAACTTGAACATAAGGTTTATTCAGTTCTGGACCAATTTCGAAATTTGCATATAAGGACTTACCGGATTTGTTATATGTTATTTCCGGCCTCATTTAAACTTGCTTTGATGTGTTGTTCTTGTTTGCATCATCTCTTGTCATGAGTAGCATCATATAGCCTTTGTCATGCATCATGCTTGGTTGTGCATCATGTCATGTTCATGTGTCATGTGTTTACCATGTTGTTTGCTTGTTTCCGGTTGTGCTTCTTCTCGATAGTTCCTGTTTCGTTGCGATCGTGAGGATTCGTTCGACTATGCTTGGTTCGTCTTCATCCGTTCATCTTCTTCATGGACCCGTTCTTCTTCCTAGCGGGATTTCAGGCAAGATGACCGTTACCCTGGATCTCACTACTATCATTGCTATGCTAGTTGCTTCGTTCTATCGCTATGCTGCGCTACCTATCACTTGTTTATCAAGCCTCCTAAATTGCCATGTCAGACTCTAAACTTTTCACCCTTCCTAGAAAACCGTTGTTTTGCTATGTTATCGCATTTGCTCAGCCCCTCTTATAGCGTTCTTAGTTACAGGTGAAGTTGAAGACTGCTCCATGTTGGATCAGGATTATGTTGGGATATCACAATATCTCTTATTTAATTAATGCATATATATACTTGGTAAAGGGTAGAAGGCTCGGCCTTATACCTGGTGTTTTGTTCCACTCTTGCCGCCTTAGTTTTCGTCATACCAGTGTTATGTTCCTTGATTTTGCGTTCCTTACGCGGTCGGGTTTATGGGAACCCCTTGACAGTCCGCTTTGAATAAAACTCTTCCAGCAAGGCCCAACCTTGGTTTTACATTTGCCTGACAACCTATAACCTTTCCCTTGGGAGTAATTAACCCGAGGGTCATCTTTATTTTAACCCCCTGGGGCCAGTGCTTCTCTAAGTATTGGTCCGAACTGAGTAGACTGCGGGGCCACCTTGGGGAAACTTGAGGGATGGTTTTACTCGTTGGATGTCTCATCCGGTGTGCTCTGAGAATGAGATATGTGCAGCTCCTATTGGTATTTGTCAGAACAGTCGGGCGGTCTTGCTAGTTTTGTTTTACCATTGTCGAAATGTCTTGTAACCGGGATTCCGAGACTGATCGGGTCTTCGCGGGAGAAGGAATATCCTTCGCTGATCGTGAGAGCTTGTGATGGGCTAAGTTGGGACACCCCTGCAGGGTTTAAACTTTCGAAAGCCGTGCCCGTGGTTATGTGGCAAATGGGAATTTGTTAATGTCCGGTTATAGAGAACTTGACACTTGACTTAATTAAAATGCATCAACCACGTGTGTAGCCGTGATGGTCTCTTTTCGGCGGAGTCCGGGAAGTGAACACAGTTTGGGTTATGTATGAACGTAAGTAGTTTCAGGATCACTTATTGATCATTTCTAGCTTCTCGACCGTTGCATTGCTTCTCTTCTTGCTCTTATTTGCGTATGTTAGCCACCATTTATGCTTAGACGCTGCTGCAACCTCACCACTTATCCTTTCCATACCCATTAAGCTTTGCTAGTCTTGATACCCGTGGTAATGGGATTGCTGAGTCCTCGTGGCTCACAGATTACTACAACAACAGTTGCAGGTATAGGTAATGCGACGATCATGACGCGAGATAGGTTCCAGGTCGGCAGCCTGGGCTAGCAGGGTGGATGTCGTTTGAGTTTCTGTTTGTGTTTCATCCGTAGTCGGATGTTTCTCTCATGTATGATGTTGTTGTATTCATGTGGCATTGTATGCCTTTTGTATGTATCCCCAACTATTATGTAATGGTACAATGTAATGATATCCACCTTGCAAAAGCATCTCTAATATGCGCTTCTATCCTTGGTGGGACCTTCGAGTTCCTTTAGGATAGGGTTGCATATTGGGCGTGACGGGGGGAGGGAGGGGCACGCGGGCACTGGGAACCATGCGAGCGCCAACGCAGGAACACCGGGGTGGGGGAGCCATGGCGCCAATGTCGGGAATGCCGGGGGCGCCAACGCCGCGGCTATAGGAGGCACCGCATGCGGGGGGCGCACCTCAAAGCCAGGGGCGGGCCAAGAGAGGTGCGCGAGTGCCCTGGGAGAGGCATCGAGGAGCCCGCGTCACCGGTGGCGGGAGGAACAGCCAGGGGTACCTGGTGAAACGAAAACACATTCTCATCAAAGTAAATGTGCTGGGAAGTGAACACACTGTAGGAGACGAGATCGTAGCACCGATATCCCTTGGAGTTGGAGGGGTAGCCAATGAAGATGCAAGCGACAGAACAAGGTGCGAGTTTGTGAGGAGCGGAGTCGGCAGTGCTAGGATAGCAAAGGCACCCGAAAATACGCAAGCCATCATAAGATGGGGGCGTACCGAAGAGAAGATGGTGAGGTGCATAGTTCCACCATGGGCGACAAGGGCGAAGGTTAAGGAGAAGAGAAGCAGTGGCGAGTGCGTCCGGCCAGAAACGAGGCGGCACATTAGCATGGAACATGAGTGTGCGAACGCAGTTATTCAGATTGCAAAGGACGCGTTCGGCTCGACCGTTCTGCTGGGAAGTATACGGGCATGTGAGACAAAAAACTGTGCCGTGGTGCGACAGAAAAGTGCGGAAAGCAAGGTTGTCGAACTATTTTCCATTTTCAGTCTAAAGAGCATGGGACGCCCAAACTGCGTGCTGACATAGGTGTAAAAAGCCGTCAAAGTGGAGAGTGCATCCGACTTTCTGCGCAAAGGAAAAGGCCACACATAATGAGAATAATCATCAAGGATAACCAGATAATATAAATAGCCCAAATTACTAGGAACCGGAGAGGTCCACACATCGCTCTGAATCAACTGAAAAGGAAAAGAAGCTATGGTGGTGGAGGTATTAAACAGGAGGCGAACATGTTTGCCGACGCGGCAGGCATGACATGTGTGATCCTCTATTTTATGACAACTGAAGCTGAAGCTCCTAAGAATATGATGAAGTGTGATGGGGTTGGGATGACCCAAACGAGCGTGCCAGAGATCAACGCCGGCGGATAGAGCAACCGGTGCGGTGGTGGAGGTGGACGGTGAATGCACCGGATAGAGCTCGTCGAGGCTGTCACATTGGTGAAGTACCATCCTGGTTCGAGCATCGTTGACACAAAACCCAAGCTTGTCAAATTCAATAGTAACAGGATTGTCACGAGTTAAACAACGAATGGAAACAAGATCCTTAATAAGATGAGGTGACACAAGTATGTTAGACAAAGTAATAGGCATGGAATTAGAAGGAAAAGAAGTGTGCCCGACATGTGTGATAGGGAGTGTGGAACCGTCGCCGACATTGATGCGGCGGTCGATGGTGACGGGAGTGAAGGAGGCAAGATTACCAGGATGAGCAAACATGTGAGCCGTAGCCCCGGTGTCCATGTACCAATCATCACCTCCAGTGTAGTTGTCCGGCGTAGGAGCGGCATGCAGTGCGGGAAGGAGCACCGGGTCCCAGGGCGCCGGCGGCTGGGCCGGCGAGGGGGACGGAGGCGCCATGGGGAGGCCGTAGCCGCCGCTTGGCTGCGGCAGTGGGTACTCTCCAGACGGTATGGGAAGCAACCCTGGCTGCGACTGCGGTGCTGGGTAGGCCGGATGGCCCGCCAGAAAAACCTGCTGACATGCTGACGACCCCACCAGTATCCAGGAGCCTCGTGCACGGACGCGTCGAACGCCCCGTGCAACAGGGGGTCGACGGGCAGAGTCGGCGCCAGCAGTGGAGCCGAGCCGAGCGGCAAGTCAGGACGGGCTGGCGGGGCGACGCCGGACTTGCCGTAGGTGCCGCCGCGCCGTATGGCAGCGGGGCCACGCCGTAGGGCACCGATGATGGAGCTACGCCAGAGGGCGCGAGCGGCGGGACGGCAGAGGACGCCATCGGGGCTGGGAGCGACCGGATTCGCCGACCGATGCTTTTGGTCGAAAGACACACACGTATGTACGAGCTATGGACCACCACGAATAGAACCAGGCTGCTGGATGGATTTCCTGGACGTGAAGCTAGCTAGACGAAGCACGTACAAGCTGATGGATTTCCTGGATCGATCGCTCGGCTGTACAAGCATGTATATACATACGTGCGCGGTCGCCGGGTAGACACACGAAACCAGGCTGCGAGCGAGGCGGGGCGGGCTAGCGATGCAGGAGGCAGCGCAACGGCTAGCGAGGTGCGAGTGGTGGCCGGCGCGGAGGAGCGTGGCGGCGGCGGTGCTGGAGACAGCAGGCAGGTGGATGGGTCGGGTAGAAGCGGCGGCCGGCGCGGAGGGCACGCGAGCGGCAGCGGCAGGGTGGCGGCGGCGGCCGGTGCGGGGAGGCGCACGGGCAGCGACGGCGGCGGCGGAAGCGACAAAGAAACCTAGGAAACTGATACCATGTATGAGATTATGATTGCACGATATATTGCTCTCGTGCATAGGTACGTATATATGATGTACAACGGTGGACCGCGGACCTCAAATATACAAGGACCTAGAAGGCGGGCCGAATACACAATATGCACATAACACATATACTCAACAGTGGCGACGACGCAGTTACTTTCCGGTGATCTTGCATACTTCTAGTGGTTCACTGGTTGCCAATTATTTTTTGGCTGTACCGCATGCCTCGAACAAAGCTAGCTCGTGGAGTAGATCAATCAGTCATTGGAGCATACTGATATTTGTATGACGAGGCTGACCACGTGCATGACAAGGCTGCATGCAGTCGGAAGCCGTTAGCGCATGCTCGTTGATCTGGTTGTGTAGCTCTTTAGGTGTAGCTGAGTTAGCACATGATGATTGACCTGCATGTGTAGCTGACTTAGGTTCAGCTGTCATGCATGCATAATTATTACTGAAAACTATATCAAAACAACACCAGCCAAACACTGCGGTGGTTTTGACAAAACTAAGAAAAACTATTGTTTTTAAAAACCAGAGTATTTGTTGCCCATGCATTAGAATACTGTAGTTTTAAAATACTACAATTTTTCAAAAAATGTGTCGCCAAACTAACGGTTTTATTTGTCCAATTTCTGAAGGGATATCTTGCTAGAGTCGGTTCAAAATTACTTAATGCATTCATGGGATCACCAAGTTTTGGCGCTGGTTGAGATTGGGTAGGCTGGACCATGAATTCCTAGGAGACTGGAAATTCTCATGCTTGCTTACAAGTATGTTTCATGAATTGGAGATATTGGGACTGAACATTGACCCCAAATCTATATTGCTGCTTCTGTCTTCTCATTGCATTTGTCTCCCTATTCAATTAATCAAATTATAGTTTCAGTAGCAAGTCTATATTTGTCGGTGTACAAAAGTAGGGGCTCTCCTTTTGACCCCTTTACTTGTGCATGGGCAGTCAGAGCCACACGGACACACATAGCAGGGCGAAGGAGGGAAGCCGGAGAGAAGCCGAAGGCACAAGACAAACAAGGCAATATCAAGGGCCAAGGCCACAAAGTGCAGATGGACGAAGCAGGTTTCCCCGGCAAGACCCTTGCCAGGGGCAGCCTCGGCAGCCCCGGCAAGGCCCTTGCCGGGGACAGCCTCAGCGGCCCCGGCAAGGCCCTTGCCGGGGCGGCTCACCCACACCAGCGGAGTGAGCCACCCTCGAACCCACGATCTTCAACACCATCAACTACATTGGGCCAGGGCTCGGGAGGCACCTCCATGGTGGCATGCAGATCTTTGTGAAGACAAAGAATATTCAAGATCAGATGAGGATTAGAAGGCAACAATCCTCGACAAAGATCCTTGCCGAGGAAACCCACAAGACCCCTGGAAAGATCTTGCCGGGGACGACAGCGCGTTATGGCAAAGACCCTTGCCGGGCCACTGGGCAAGACCCTTGCCAAGGGCATCAGCGCGGCCACTGCCAGGCCCACACCAACCAAATCCCCACCGTCGTTCACATGCAGCTGCCAGCCCAACCAGCTGGGCAGGCACCTGCGTGGCAACATATATCTTCTAGGCCAACTCAGCACACACCTGCGTGGTGGCATGCAGATCTTCGTGGAGGCTCCACCATCGCGCCACCTCAGCTGCTTGCCTTCTTACATGGCGCCGCATGCATCGCTGGCCAGGGCGCGTGTCAAAGCGAGGAGGAGCGGCGACGGACGGGACGGGCCTCGCCCCCGTCCTCGATAAAGCAAGGGGACACCTAAGCCATGCATTAAATGCGTCTTGTCCTGTAATACAAGCGATAAGCTCGTAGCACTATAGACCTTTCCACCTCCCGTGTGCCACTGTGGCAGCCCGTTTTGACTATAAAAGGAGGCCCATGGCGTACTAGAGAGGGATTCGGCTCTTTCGAACCACGCAACCACCATAGCTAGTTCAAGAGCTCAAGAACACTTAATTCATCCACCAAGCAGGACTAGGGTTTTACGCATCCTCGCGGCCCGAACCTGGGTAAACGATCATTGTGCTAACTGTTAATCCTGCTCTTCTCACAACCCCGCTGTCGGTGTCAGAACCGGCGGATCTCGGGTAGGGGGTCCCGAACTGTGCGTCTAGGCGGATGGTAACAGGAGACAGGGGACACGATGTTTTAACCCAGGCTCGGGCCCTCTCGGTGGAGGTAAAACCCTACTCCTGCTTGATTAATATTGATGATATGGGTAGTACAAGAGTACATCTACCACGAGATCAAGGAGGCTAAACCCTAGATGCTAGCCTATGGTATGATTGTTGTTCGTCCTACGGACTAAAACCCTCCGGTTTATATAGACACCAGAGAGGGTTAGGGTTACACAGAGTCGGTTACAATGGTAGGAGATCTACATATCCGTATTGCCAAGCTTGCCTTCCACGCCAAGGAAAGTCCCATCCGGACACGAGGCGAAGTCTTCAATCTTGTATCTTCATAGTCTTGGAGTCCGGCCAAAGATGATAGTTCGCTATCCGGACACCCCTAGTCCAGACTCCTCGGTAGCCCTGAACCAGGCTTCAATGACGACGAGTCCAAATACAGCATATTGTCTTCGGCATTGCAAGGCGGGTTCCTCCTCGAATAATTCATAGAAGATTTTGAACACCGGGATAGTGTCGGCTCGCAAAATAAGTTCCACATACCACCGTAGAGAATAATATTTACACAAGTTCAATCTGGCGGCGTGTTTCGTGGCATGACATCACACCGCCGCCAAGCCTTTATTGAACTATTTTTATTGTTCCACCTCAGTAGCGTTTAGCGAAGCGGTTTCCTTGGTACGTCTTGTCGAAGCAGAGATCGTGTCCCCTTATTCCGGGATTCTCATCAATACGGGCGTGGGTAACCCAACAACGCCCGTTGGCACGCCCCCTCTATCGAAGGCGAGTCCCAAACGCTCACGGGGATCGCTCTTGGTATTCAACCTCTTTATAATGAGACCAAGGCCTGCTCCTTTCTTTCAATCTCAATCGGATCCGCCCCTCGCCTTGAGTTCCAACACCCAGGCGCTTCGGACCTTCGACAATGTCCGGCTCCGACCTGCAAGGCTGGTGGATGCCTTCTTTCGTCACTGAAGAAGACGTGCCAAGGCTGAGAGACGCCAGGTATCTAACCGGTGAAATTTCGCATGGGCTGCCTACCCAAGGGAAAGTTATTCCTACTCCCAAGCCTGGTGAGAGCGTGGTGTTTGTGTCTCACTTCTGTTGGGGTTTAGGCTTCCCGACGAACCCCTTCGTGAGGGGGATCATGTTTTATTATGGGCTGGATTTCCACGATTTAGATCCGGAGTCCATCCTCTACATCTCATCGTTCATTGTTGTATGCGAAGCCTTCCTCCGCACTACCCCTCACTTCGGATTGTGGCTCAAGAACTCCAATGTGGAGCCAAAGATGATCGAGGGGCAGCAGGCAGAGTTCGAAGGGGCTGTTATAAGCAAGAGTGCTGACGCTCCCTGGCCCGAGGGCTCTTTTCAAGAGGAGCTTGGTTTGTGGCAACAGGAGTGGTTCTACATCACCGCTCCCAGGGGCACCAGATGGGTGGCACCACCTGCCTTTCGCTCGGGCCCTCCACAATGGCTGGCGTCATGGGTCAACAAAGGGCTTGACTGGGGGCCGTCCAAGGATGTACCTCTGTTGCAGGGCCGTATTCGAGACGTCCAAGAGAGGGAGATCAATCTGGTCGTAGTGGCGCAGGTCATGCTGATTCGGCGCTTACGCCTGCAGAACGTCGTCCCTCCGCCTGTGGGAATTCAATCCGGAGGGACATGAGCTCTCCAACACTTCATGGGTGCGGCGCCTGTGGAGATGTATAAACTGTTCTTGAATCACAAGAGATGTGTCGAACTTGACCGAGGGCGCATGTACGAGCTGCTGTCGCCGGATACTCAAGTAAGTAGTCCTATGCCCGGACACACTATCCGTACAATTATCATAAACTTGCTCTTTAAAGAGCTTTCCCTTGAACAGGAGTGGATAGCAAAAGCAAAACTAATAAGGTGTCCGGCCCCCCTCCCTGAGACCACGCCGGATCCTGTGTTAACCAAGATGCTGGAGGCTGCGCCTTTGGAAGAGGGCGAAGGGGGGAACAGGAAAGCTACTGCCTCCGCTAAGGAGGCTCTCTAGAAAGGGGGGATCGAGAATCCCTCCCTCCAGGGGGAGAAGAGGACCGCTTCTGAAGATCCGGAGGCCAAGGACTCAAAGCGGGGGAAGAAATCTTCACGGAGGGTCTGCAGAAAGCCCGGCCGCACTATTTCCCCAAGGAAATCAGCCCTCTAGCGAGCCGTAAGTAGAAAGGGGAGTTTTGTAATAAGGGACATCCCTGTTTTTATTTCTGAAGATAAACGAAGTTTTACCTTGTAGTTCGGATCTCAGCCCTTCTCGTGAGCTCATCTTGAGGATCTTAAATGCGGAGATGATGGAGAGCGAAACGCCTCCATCTGCCACACCATCAGGAGGGGCGGACGACCCTGAGGTGTTGTCACGGAGGGTTTCCCCGAGTCTGGCGGGGCCGGAAGGTTCGGCACCAACTGGTGTACGGTCGGAGGAGGTGAAGGATCTGCTCGGGCGAGCGTCTATCTCAGAAGATCACCATACGTTAATGGGTACAGTGATTGAAAGGATTTCATCCGCTGAGAGAGGATTGCATGAAGCCGTCAGAAGTTTACTGACGGGGTTTGAGGTACGCAAAAATGATATACCTTCTGTCAGTTTTGCATATGGAATGCGCCCTGTATAGATAGTAGCCCCTAAGACTCGGTACGTTGTCAAAGGTGACAGCGTGCCGAGGATCATAATGTCAGTTGTAAGATGTCGCCCTTCCTATATAGGATGCGGAGCGTTCGGTGGCCAGCCGGACTGATGGATTTGCCGAACTGAAGCGGCAACTTGTTGTTACAGATGCAGACATCACGCTGGTCAATAAGCGACTTGACGAGTCACAAGGTATGTGGCTTCTCCGCGGACACCTGGTAAGGGAGCTTGATGCCCGTGCCTTACATCATGTATGCTTAATGCAGATGGTGCCGCTGCTATGGAGGACCTTCGGGCGGAGCTCACCCGAGCCAAGGAGCAAGCCAGAAAAAGTAATGTGGCTACCTTGAAGGCGGCCGAAGAGCTAAAAGCCGAACAGGCTGCTCACTGCCGAAGCAGGGAGGAAATGGCCAAGATGGTCGTGAAGCTGAAGAATGCTACCGACCGCTGCGAGTTTCTTGAAAAAGAACGCCGAGCGGAGCAAGAGGACCTGAAGAAGGTCACCGCCGCAGCCAAGGATGCCCGGTCCACGATGAGAGATATAAAGGAGGAGGTACGTCAAGCCGGAGATATCGCGGCTGGAAAGCCCTTTCTGCTGCGGAGGAAGTTCACGGATCCGAAGTATGCTCAGTTGGGCCAGCTGTGGGGTGCGGAGGATGCTTATCTGGATTTGGCGGCGAGTGCCGCAGACGCGGTCGCACACTTCCGAGGCCAAAAGGATCATGGAATGGAAGAGCTGTTTTGGTCGCGAGCCCATAGTCCGAGCGTCCTCTTCCATTAACCGATCAGTTAGCCGAATGGGCTGAGCTGAATAGGTTGTCCGGACTTGCCATGAAGGATGTCGTGACTCATTTGTGGCCGAAAAGGCCCGAGCCGAAGAGTTACTTTGGCTTGGTGCAGTAGTTCCGTGATGCGGTGCCGCATATCGATGCAATGAAACGGTCGGCATGCATAGAGGGTGCACGGATGGCTCTTGCCCGTGTCAGAACATACTGGGCAGAGATGAAGGCCACTGATGTTGCATCCTAGGATTCGGACAGAAGCCGAGTACTCGCCGAGCACTATTTTGAGGAAGTCCTGCAGGGCACTCGTTTAATAGAGACGCAGTGCTCGAAAAATGTTATGTTCAAATGACATGTATGATTTGTGAAACCATATTTCAAATATAATATAACGGCTTTTTATACTTGTGCGTTCAAGTATTGAAATACCTCCCGTGCGACCGTTAATGTATATGTGTATATAACCTGAAAGATGGCAGTCCTCGGCTTCAGCCCCCACGCACATAGTGCGGGGGTGTTTGCAAAAAAAGCGCATTTTCACACTTAATCCAACGTCTTGGTCCTGTGAAGGAGGTGATAGACTATAATGCTTTATCACTTTCACTTAGCCATAGGAGTTCGATGGTGGGGCTACTAGCCCCTAGGGGCACCGCGCTCTCCGAATTCGGGGCGCGTATGTGCCTGACCAGGAAACGGTCCTTCGTTAAAGCGGAGGAATTCTAAACATTCCGGTGGTCGATCGAGTGGTTGACCAGTCTCATTGTATCATGACGGTCAGCTTTCGACTTTCTCTCTTGAGGTGCTCACACGACGAACCGGGCACAATCGCAGATAGTTCTCCGGTGCCGCGTTAGCCGATAGAGCGGAACGTAAGGCAGCAAAACACGAGCCGAACAAACCCAACATTTGACCAAAGACATGATTGAAGCTGATGCATATAAGGCCTAACTCGAGGCGCCGAACACTCCCTAAGGTATTCGGTCTTTATGAAAACAAGCGTAACAATGCCCTAAGCCGCTAATGTCCGTGCACGCGCAAAAATTTCGACGGCCGATGCCAAAACGCCACCTCATCCTCGGTTATAGTAAGAAACGGGGATGTGTATCAACAAGAGACAGTAAGAAAGGTTTACGCAGGGTCTTAATCTGAAAAGAATCCTTGCAAGGGGTCCCTACTGCACGTCTGCGCCTGTGTCTCCGTTGTGCCGTATCCTGGACAGGTGTAGCACGGTGTTCATCTGTAAAAGAGAAGAACTTAGTTGGAAAAAAGGATCGTGCGAAATATGTATAAGCAGAGTATAATTCAAAAAATGAATAAAATTGAGCTTTATTGTCTCTTATTGTACATGCGTGCAGCCCCTTGTAAGGGGGTACGCGGCTAGTAAGCCCCTTGTTTATTTATGCCGGGCTTGCCTAACCGTGTCCGGGATCTGAATGACCTGTTTAGGTGCTTTGATCAGCAAAGCCGGATTAGTGTGTGGCTGTCAAGGCAGTCTCACTTTCTTCCGTATTCGAGGAACACTCGAAGTTTCCCTTTAATGAGATGATGCCGCGTGGACCGGGCATTTTAAGTGTAAGAGATGCATAATGCGGTATTGCGTTAAAGCGGGCGAAAGCTTCGCGTCCCAATAGTGCTTGATAGCTACTTTTAAATGGGGAGATGTGGAAGACTAACTTTTCGCGACGGAAGTTGTCGGATGAGCCGAACACAACTTCTAGTGGTAGAGAGCCCGTACAATGGGCATATGGGCCTGGCATCACTCCTTTAAAGGAAGTGTTGCTATGGCGCATTTTGGTTGGGTCTATCCCCATTCTGCGGATTGTGTCCTGATATAGCAGGTTTAGATCACTGCCGCCGTCCATTAGGACTTGTGTAAATTGTAGTCCGTCGATTATAGGATCTAATATCAAAGCAGTCCATCATGCGTTCCGGATACTTCCGGAGTAATCCTGATGGTCAAAAATGATTGGTTTTGACATCCAGTGTCGGGACTTCGCTGGGGTGGACCGTGCGGCGCGTACTTTAATGGGCGCCGCTCTATTTTTTCCTGTTGTCACTTGAAGTGGGTTTACTATTTTGACCTCTTGTGGGAAATTCCTTTGTTTTCCGGTGCTCTGCTTGTGGAGTTCGTCATCGTCCTCACTTGGTGTGTCGAGCCCCTTGTGTTCGGCATTAAGTCGGCCGGACTGTTTGAAGACCCAACAATCTCTGTGGGTGTGGTTTGCAGGCTTCCCGGAGGTACTATGGATTTGGCATATCTTGTCCAAGATTTTGTTTAGCTTGGATAGCTCGTCTTTGTTGTCCTTGAGAGGCAGTTTTTTGTTGTTCTGCCGAGAGCTTTTGAATCCGGCATTGACTGCCGTGCTCTTTGGACCATTTCCCTTAGTCCGGCGCTGGTCCTTGCTGCGTCGTGGTTTCCCATTTCCATCCATGACCTCTGATGTTCTTGGGTCACTGGTGCTGCATCTTGCCAGCTAGCTATCCTCTCCCGCACAGAAGCGGGTCATGAGGCTTGTTAGTGCGGCCATTGTTCTTGGCTTTTCCTGGCCGAGGTGTCTGGCGAGCCATTCGTCTCGGACGTTATGTTTGAAGGCTGCTAATGCTTCGGCGTCCGGACAGTCGACTATTTGGTTCTTTTTGGTGAGGAACCTGTTCCAGAATTTGCGGGCTGACTCTCCGGGCTGTTGAGTTATGTGACTTAAATCGTCTGCATCCGGAGGGCGGATATAAGTCCCCTGAAAATTTGCCCGAAACGCATCCTCGAGCTCTTCCCAGCTTCCAATGGTATTTTCTGGGAGGCTTTTGAGCCAATGCCGGGCTGGCCCATTGAGCTTGATGGGTAAGTATTTTATGGCGTGGAGGTCATCTCCTCTAGCCATGTGTATATGTAGGATGTAATCCTCAATCCAGACTCCAGGGTCTGTTGTTCCGTCATATGCCTCTATGTTTACAGGCTTGAATCCCGCTGGGAATTCATGATCCAGCACCTCGTTGGTGAAACATAGGGGGTGTGCAGCGCCCATGTATCCGGGTGTGCCGTGATGTTCGAATACTCGACGTGTTGCATTGCTTTGTAGAGCTTGCTTTCTTGGCCCATAGATAGACCTAACTAGGCCATCCTTTTGTGGCTAATCCTTATGCGGATCGCGTGCCGGCTTGTGTGCGTTGCCGTTTGCCCCTCTATGTTTGCCATGTGGTCATCTATCCGACCGGGCGGCCTATTTATTTTTTGACTGTGGGGGCTCTGAGCCTCCTCGTCAAATTCAGGCAGTAATTTGCGCTTCGGGTAGCTCTTTGTTTGGCGACTATCGCCGTATTTGTCTGCGGTCTTGAGTACTTTGCTCCATCTCATTCTGAGTACATCTTCCGCTGTTTTGATATTCCACTTCTGCTTCTTCAGACTTCGTGCAGTGGCGACGAGCCTTTTGTGGAGGTTCTTCTGCTCCAACGATGTGTCCGGCGTGAGATTGTCCGGACTGTTGTTTTCGCAGGGGACGGATTGTTTATCCAAGTTATCCTGTTCGGATGGTTGCTCGAGGCATGTTAAGTAGTCCACGGTTCACCTGCTCTATGGCTGGAGTGCGTATGGGTCTTTGTCGTTGTCGGCGGGACTTTGAGCGGCGCTTACATCGCCGTTTTGACTGTTTTTCGAGGGAATTATCCTTCGCAGCGTCCCGTTGTTCCTCGTTATCGCTTCCTTTAGGTGTATCCACCATATATACATTGTCAGTTGAGGTGGCCTTCTAGTGCCCTGTAGGCGCTGGTTCTTGGTCATCTCCGGCATCGTCGTCCATACCGTCGATGTCTTCGGAGTCGAAGTCTAGCATATCAGTTAAGTCATCAACAGTGGCTACAAAGTGGGTGGTGGGTGGGCGTTGAATTTTTTCGTCGTCCGCATCTCAACCTTCCTGACCATAGTCCGGCCAGGGCTCTCCTGATAAAGAGAGAGACTTTAGTGAATTTAGGATGTCGCCAAAAGGCGAGTGCTGAAAGATGTCTGTGGCAGTGAACTCCGTGATCGGCGCCCAATCGGATTCGATTGGCAGGGGCGTGGAAGGTTCGGAGTCCGGAGAGGAGTCCGGCACCTCGGAGTCACGAGCTTCACGAAGGACAGGATTGGTATTCGGCTCTATCGCCGTAGAGGTAGCAGCCCCCGAGGCGGTGTCCAGCCACCCATCCTCGATCGGCGCAGTCGGCTCCGAGCTAAGGGTCGGAGCGGACTCTTGCACGACCTCTAGGGCACTGTCCGGCAACAGAGCTAAATCATGCCCATCGTGACAGTGCGGCATGCTCGGCTGTGTCTTGAATCCGTCGAATATCAAGTCTCCGTGGATGTCAGCCGTATAGTTCAAACTTCCAAATCTGACCTGATGGCCAGGGGCGTAGCTTTCGATCTGCTCCAGATGGCCAAGCGAATTGGCACGCAGTGCAAAGCCGCCGAATCTGAAGATCTGTCCGGGAGAAAAGTCTCACCTCGACTGCGTTGTTGTTGATAATCGAAGGAGCCATCGGGCCTATAGGTGACGACACAGAGGAACTCTCAATGAAAGCACCAATGTCGGTGTCAAAACCGTGCGGATCTCAGGTAGGGGGTCCCGAACTATGCGTCTAGGCGGATGGTAACAGAGACAGGGACACGATGTTTTACCCTGGCTCGGGCCCTCTCGGTGGAGGTAAAACCCTACTCCTGCTTGATTAATATTGATGATATGGGTAGTACAAGAGTAGATCTACCACGAGATCAAGGAGGCTAAACCCTAGAAGCTAGCCTATGGTATGATTGTTGTTCGTCCTACGGACTAAAACCCTCCGGTTTATATAGACACCGGAGAGGGTTAGGGTTATACAGAGTAGGTTACAATGGTAGGAGATCTACATATCCGTATTGCCAAGCTTTCCTTCCACGCCAAGGAAAGTCCCATCCGGACACGGGACGAAGTCTTCAATCTTGTATCTTCATAGTCTTGGAGTCCGGCCAAAGATGATAGTTCAACTATCCGGACACCCCCTAGTCCAGGACTCCCTCACCCGTGCCCCGCAACCGTAGTAGGGATTCTTGTGTGTTTGCATGGCAAGCCTCCGACATCCCCAGCGTTCCCAGGGAAGTGATTGAGCACCATCTGGCTGTCTGGCCTCATGCACAGCCCGTCAAGCAGAAGGTCAGGAAGCAAGCTCTGGAGAGGCAGGAGTTCATCACGGAGGAGATCAGGAAACTAGAGGCGGCAGATTTGGTAAGGGGAGTGCTCCATCCGACATGGTTGGCCAACACGGTAGTGGTGCGCAAGGCAAACGGAAGTGGAGACTGTGTATTCATTACACAGACATCAATAAAGCTTGTCCAAAGGATCCCTTCCAGTTACCGCGCATCGACCAGATTGTTGACTCCATGGCTAGGTGTGACCTATTATCATTCCTCGACACCTACTCAGAATACCACCAGATCTTCATGACAAAAGAGGACGAGGAGAAGACAGCATTCATCACCCCATGTGGTACGTATTGCTTTTTACGGATGCCTTTCGGGTTGAAGAGTGCTGGCTCGACCTTTGCAAGAGCAGTCCAAATTGGTTTTCAGCCCCAGCTACATAGAAACATGGAAGCTTATATGGATGACATAGTGGTCAAAACCAAGGACAGAGCAACACTTGTGCAAGATCTAGAGGAAACATTTGCAAACCTACGCAAGATCAACCTCAAGTTGAACCCTAAGAAGTGTGTCTTCGGTGTCTTGTCCGGCAAGCTTCTCATGTTCTTTGTGTCGCAGCGTGGGATTGAGGCAAACCCAGATAAGATCAAGGCCATCAAGCAGATTGAGGCACCCAAACGGATCAAGGAGGTGCGTCGGCTCACTGGCTGCGTTGCCGCCATGAGCCGATTCATCTCCAAGTCCGCGGAGCGTGCCCTTCCCTTTTTCAAGATCTTGAAGAAGACGGGCCCAATGGAGTGGACCCCGGAGGCCGAGGCAGCGCTGCAAGATTTGAAGAAGTACCTCTCCTCTACCCCAGTGCTGGTTGTGCCCAAACCACAAGAACCGTTGCTGCAGTATCTAGCGGCAACGAATCAGGTGGTTAGCGCCGCACTAGTGGCGCAGAGAGAGGTCGACGAAGAGGCAGCGGCAGCGGCAGAGTCAACAGATGGCGAGCCGGAACCCTCCCCGGTAGGACTCGGTCCTAGCAAGACTGAGTTCGGCGAGGTCGACGCCAAGATATGGCTCACACTGCTTGGGGTGAAGTGGCGCAGAAGAAGAAAATGGTGCAGCACCCGTTTGCCGTAAGCTCCCTCTTGCAGGGGGCTAGGTCAAGGTACTCAGGTGTGCAAAAATTGCTCTTCGGCCTCCTTATGTCCTTGAGGAAGCTGCGTCATTACTTCCAAGCGCACGAGATCACCGTAGTCACCCGCCTCCGTTGCAGAATCTTGCATAACCCAGATGCAGCGGGAGGATCGTGGAATGGGCCTGGAGCTGTCGAGTTTCGTTTAAAGTTCGAAAGTACCTCGACGATTTAGAGCAGAGTCCTGGCGGAGTTTCTTGCAGAATGGACCTCGACGCCCGACGAAGAGGTACAGGAGACCACTCTCCCTGACAAGGAAATGAGCCGCAACTTAGATCATGTACTTTGATGGGGCTTTTTTTGCTGCAAGGCGCCGGTGCTGGTGTGCTGCTTGTCGCACCCACCGGAGAGCACCTCAAGTATGTCATCGAAATGCACTTTCCCCGGGAGATGTCAACTAACAACACCACCGAGTACGAGGGTTTGCTTGCCGGTCTCAGGATCGCGGCGGACCTCGGAGTCAAAAAGCTCATCGTCAGGGGCGACTCGCAGCTCGTCGTCAGGCAGATCAACAAAGATTACCAAAGCCCGTTGATGGAAGCTTACGTGGATGAAGTGAGGAAACTAGAGGATCGCTTTGACGGTATACAAGCAGAGCACGTCCCTCGAACGGAAAATGACATCGCCGACTACTTGTCAAAGCGCGCTGCCCTCAAGCTACCTGTGGAACCAGGCACTTTTGTGCTTCGGTTAACTCAACCATCCGTCGAACCATCAACCGGGAAGACCAAGCGGAGGAAGCTAGGCCCCGGCAAGTACTTCCCCACCGAGCTCCCTGGAGCCACTGGAGAAGATGTTGCCATGGATGCCGATCCTGCCGCGGGGCGACCGACTCCGGTAGGGCCTCAGGCCATGGCCATAGAGACAGCCACTCCCGTGGCAGAAGAGATGCCTTTGGTCCTTGCCGTCGAGCCACGGGCTCCGGCATGGGCACAACAGACCGTCCGATTCCTCCAAAAAGGAGAGCTTCTTGAGGAGCAGGATGAAGCAGAGAGAGTAGCCCGCCGGTCTGCTCTATACCAATTCGTTGACAACGTCTTGTACAGAAAAAGACCGAATGGGGTGAAATTGAAGTGCATCTCCCGAGAGGAAGGAGTAGAGCTGCTGGCAGAGATACATGGAGGCATATGTGGCTCCCACATAGGGTCGAGGGCCCTTGCCGGCAAGGCTTTCCGGCAAGGTTTCTTCTGGCCCACTGCCCTCTAGGATGCGACAACACTAGTAACCAAATGTGAAGCATGCCAGTTCCATTCAAAGAAGCTTCATCAACCAGCTCAAGCCCTTCAAACCTCCCTCTCTCCTGGTCCTTCTCGGTTTGGGGGCTCGACATATTGGGCCCTTTCCCTTGTGCCGTCGGGGGCTTTGAGTACTTGCACGTTGCAATCGACAAGTTCACAAAGTGGCCAGTGGTGTAAGCAGTGAGGAAAGTGACAACGCAGTCAGCCATCAAGTTCTTCAAGAGACTAGTTTGCCGTTTTGGGGTACCCAACAGGATCATCACTGACAACGGCACACAGTTCATAAGCCATGCCTTCATGCAATACATTGAGGATCTCGACATCAAGGTCTGTTTTGCTTCCATGGCACACCCATGAGGCAACGGCCAAGCAGAAAGAGCAAATGCTAAAGTTCTGCGAGGCTTGAGAACAAAGACTTTTGACAGGCTGCGCAAGAGTGGAAGGCACTAGATTGACGAATTGCCGGCGGTTCTTTGGTCGATCAGAACGACGCCAAATCGAGCCATCGGCCAGACACCCTTTGCCCTGATCTACGGGGCATAAGCAGTTCTCCCCACGGAACTCATATACCGGTCACCTCGAGTGCTCGCTTATGATGAGCTTGAGCAAGAGCAATTGCGGCAAGATGACGCAATGCCCCTTGAGGAAGATCGTCTCTGGCGGCAGAGAGCAAAGACGCTACCGGCAAGCCTTGTGCGCTACCATAGCCGCAAGGTTCATGCCCGAGCTTTGAGGAAGGCGACCTTGTTCTTCGCACGTTCGATCGACCAAGAATTCCAACAAGTTGGCGCCAAGTGGGAAGGCCCTTATCAGTAACACGAGTCACGGGCCGGTGCAGTCCGCTGAGACCGAAGATGCCATTCGATAAGTAACTCACGGAACATCGAGCATCTTCGCAAGTTTTACCCATAAAGCGCGCTTTGGCCTCCCGCAAGCCACCTTTGTACAAGCCTTCTCGGCAAGGCATGTAACCACAATGTACAAAGCGGTATGCAGACTCGAGCATAAATAAACGAAGAGCTGGCGCCCTAAGTTATAGCACGCATGCTAGGTTGAGTCTCTTCCTCGGTTAGGGTTGATAGTGCTTGGCGGCGGCTAACCCCTAGCTTAGAGGTCGAGTGCGCGTCTCTATGTTCTTTTCTGTCCTCTTTGGTTTGCAGGGCACATAAGCACTTCTGCCGAGCTGTTTGGAAGAAAGGGAACGGACCGGCGTCCCGACCCCGGTAACCAAAGTTGCCGGGGGCTGCAAGTAAAAGGATCCACCCACGGCAAGCCAAGGTTGCGAGGGCCGGTAGATCCAGATAATGTCACATCCCTAGTTCTGGTATGCTCTGAGCTAGCTAGTCATGTGTTGCATCATGTTTAAATTCTTTTGAATTTGAAATGGGGATTGATCAAACCCTAGCACTAAAGCAATTCAAATAGGTTCAACTAAGAAAATATTTTTCAATGAATCCAAATGGCCTTCAAAAATGTTCACCATTTTTGGGAAATGCTGGAAACAGTAACCAGAGATGATGCACATTTTTCCATGGCATTTTGGATTTTGAATTAATTCAAACATATTTGAATTGGAGCTATTTAAATGCTATATACATTTTAGATGCTCCAAAATGTTGGAAATTGTTAAGGGTCCTTTGGAATAATTCAGACGGCACCCATAATTATTTCGAGGATTTTATGAAATGGTTTAGTATTTATTTTAAACCGAACATAAAAACAGAAATAGAAAAGGAAATGAAAAGGGAAAAGCCTTACCTTGGGCTTTCTTACAGTGCTCTGAAGCCCAACATCATGCATAGCCGCCCAGCCCAGCTCCACCTCCTGTCGTCTTCCTCCTTTTGCGGGGAGGGCCAGGCGCGTGCCCGGCCTTGTGACCACCACGCCGCCACCTCCTGCTTACACTTTCCTTCTTTGGAGGCACCCGAGGCGCCACGCACCCCGGGTCCTCTCACTTCTTCCCGTGCTCATCCCTCCCTGCTCCTCTCGCGCACCCACCCGAGCGCAGCCGCAGCCGCCGCTCGCCGTCCGCGCGCTCACCGCCGCTGCCGTGCCCCCTCGACCCGTCCCTGAGGCCCGCGTCGGCGTCTTCTTCCTCTTCGCCGAGCTGCACGAGCCCGGACGCTCTGTGGAGCCGTCTTCGCCCTCGTCTTCCTCCTCGGGCACCCGAGATCGCCGTCGTGGTTTTGTCGCCACCGAGCCGTCCCCAAGCACGCTGACCTGCTCAACGACCTCCCAGTGAGCTCCACTGCATTTCCCCTCTCTTTCCTGCATCTTTTCCGTCCTCTAACCGTCGCATTCATCGAGACCGAGAACCACCGCCGCCCGAGCTCGTCGCCGGCGTAGCTCCGGCGACCATTTGGTCACGCCAGTGCGTCCAAACGCTTCGCAGCAACACGTAGAGCCTCGAGGGAGCTTTAGTTCGACCTTTTGCACGCCGTAGCCCCGACCCCGAGCTCGCTCGAGCTCCGGCCGCCGCTGTGGTCGTCGCCGGCGATGCTACAGGCCATTCTAGGCCCGGAGACCACCACCATCCGATGCGCCATGCTACCAGCGTCCTAGAGATGCCTCCAACAAGCATCGGTAGTGCTCTGTGGAGCTTTCCGGCTCCTCGCCATCGACCTCGCCCGGCTGCTCAGCGCCGGCGAAGTTTGACCCGCCGACCGGGGTTTGACCTCCCCTCGGTCAATGACAGGTGGGGCCAGCCCCCTGTTAATTAGTTTAGTTTGTTCTAACTTAATTAGCCACTGTTCCACTGACATGTGGGCCCTAAAGTTTAATTAACCGACTAATTAATTAATTAGGCTAATTAAGCTTTGTTAAATCGCCCTACAGCTGACACACGGGTCCCACACGACAGGTTTGACTCTGGTCAACCCTGTTGACTTGCTGACGTCACACAGGCGTCATGTTGGACGTAGTAAAGTATTTCGAATTAAAATAAATCAGGAAATGGTTTATAAATTTCAGAAAATGTCCTAAACTTCTAAAAATCATAGAAATTCAACCGTAACTCCAAATGAAATAAATTATATATGAAAAATGATCAGAAAAATCCAATCTATCCATCTATACCATTTTCATGCATGATAGAACAACTTATGGCTGCTGTTTAGGACAAATCATATGAATGGCATTTAAATAATCACATGTGGAGTTTGAATTTGAACCTAGGGTTCAAACCAACTCCATTTAACTTGCTGTTCTAGCTTGCATTAGCCCAAAACACATTCATAATGCCATGTCATAGCATGCATCATATTGTGCATTGCATTGATTGTATTTCTTCTCTGTTGCGATGCTTGTCCCCTCTCGGTGAGCGATGTTTCGACGACGAGTTCGATGACACCAATGAAGAACTATATTATCTTCGAAGTGCGAGCAAGCAAAACCCCTTGTTCATTCGATACAATCCCACTCTCTCGCTCCTGCTCTCTTTTCTGCATTAGGACAACAACGATTCATGTGTTACTTGCTGCGGTAGTTGAACCCTTTATCCTCTGCATGACTGTCATTCCACAAGAAATAGATGAAACCCACTAGCATGAGTAGGAGTTGTTTGAGCCCTGATGTGCCTACTCATTCATGCTTGTTTGTCATGCCTGCTATTGCTTAGAGTTGTGTCAGGTCTGATTCATCGGGAATGAATCGGAGGTGTGTGAACATGTCCTACTGTTGAGAGTTAAATGTGTGAACACGATTTGGTAAAGGTAGCGGTGAGAGGCCATGTAGGAGTACATGGTGGGTTGTCTCATTGCAGCCGTCCTCAGGAACTGAGTTCTATGTTTGTGATCCATGAACAACTACTACCACGCATTGGAATGCTTAAGTGCCCCTCTCGGCTTCTTAATCACCTTGTTCTCTGTCCAGGAGTTGCAACTAGTTTCTGGTGTTTGTAGGTAGTGTTAGTAGTCTACCAAGTGGCACCCGGTACAGGTGGGCTTGGGACAGACTAGGCACCGTGGCACGGTGTACCAAGCGTACATCCACCCGTCGAGGTGGGCTTGGGAACCCTGCTCACATCGTTTGGGGCGTGGCGACACCCCGCGGATCTCCTTGCGGATGGAACCCGAATAGGCGATAAACCCGACGAGAGACTTGTGTGTTTAGGTAGGCGTGGCCGACTCCTCGCCTGCTTCCGCTTGAAGGTTGCCGAGGTACATGGCGTGTCTGAGGCGATAAGTGGCGAGCGTGTGTGAAGAAGTACACCCCTGCAGGGTTAACATTATCTATTCGAATAGCCGGATTCCTCGGATATGGAAACTTGGACCCCTTGCATAGTTCATAGACAAGTGAAAGTGGATACTTTAAAATGCGCAAGATAAGCGTGAGTGCTATGGATGGCGTTCTCGTAGGGAGACGGGAGCGGATCCATAGTGGAGTATTGATATGGTGAACATGTGGACTCGTGTGCGCCACCTCAAAAGAGTTGCTTGCAGTCGTAGTTCAGGTTAGCCACAGAGTCAAAGCTGGCTTGCTGCAGTTAAACTCCACCACCCCCTTTGTTGATAATGATGCATATGTAGTTAGTTACGATGTAAGTCTTCTGGGTACATTTGTACTCACGTTTGCCTATTTTATGTTTTTGCGAGAGACTTGGTCTCGCTAGTAGTTCCACGTGAACTTGACGTTTAGCTTGTTACCTCAGCTACGATCTTGTGCCCTCGGCGGATCTCGGTAGATAGTCAGGCTTTCAAGCCTTCTTCATTTGTAGATGTCTGTACTCAGACATGTTAGCTTCGCTTGTGTTTTGAATTTGTATGCTCAATGTTGGGTCATGAGACCTATGTTTGTAATATCTCGCCTCCTCGAGCCTAATGAATAAATACTTGAGTCGTAGAGTCATGTTGTGATGCCATGTTGTATTTGCACATATCGAGCATATTGTGTGTATGTTATTGAAATGCTTGGTATGTGTGGGATCGACTATCTAGTTGTTTATCTTTAGTAGCCTCTCTTACGGAAATGTTCCTAGTGATTCCACCGAGCCATGGTAGCTTGCTCTGCTCCGAACACTTAGGCTGGCGGCATGTGTCCTTCTTCGTTCTGTATCATCCCTTCGGGAAATGTCACGCGATGAATACCGGAGTCTGTTAGCCGCTTCTGCCCGGTTCACGAGTCTGCTAGCCCAGTGCTACACCGATTCACTCGGCGATGACCGACACGTTCGATGATGGGTCATGGATGCTGTCCTGTAAGTTTGTGCCACTTTGGGTTTACGACTAGCCATGTCGGCCGGGGCTCCTTATCATATGGATGCTAGCGACACTATCATATCGTGTGCCAAAAGGCATAAGCGGTCCCGGCAAAGGTAAGGCGACACCGTGGGAATACCGTGCGTGAGGCCGCAAAGTGATATGAGGTGTTACATGCTAGATCGATGTTGCATTGAGTCGGGTCTGACAGCTTTGGTATCGAGCTTATTGCTGTGGGATTACCAAGCCAAACTGGTCGAAGTTGTGTCTAGAAATGCTTTAGTTATGTAAGGGAATTGATTGTGGGTGGGATCGTAAGGCTCTTTTTACTCCTTGTCCCTTATGCCCTTCTGATCTGAGTCAACCTCTTCTTTTCTACGGGGATTAAGGAACTAGGCCTTCTCATCTATCTCTCAGGATGACGTGTTACTAAACCGTAGTTGCCTAAGATTGATGGATTTAAGCCCCAGTTCAGTTTCTATTACTTCTGTACGTTGAAAGTTGATCTCGGAACCTTGATATGATGTTGTTGAGTGGCTATGCCACCATTTTTGTAGCATGTCTCAAATTCTTTTGAGCAAGAATAACCGTTATCTTTGTCCGAGTCATCCTGTGTTTCTAAGCAATCGATGCACTTGCAAATCCTTTCCCTCTGGTTTTGATGTTCCTTTGGGCGGAGTTAATCACACTAATTGCTGAGTTGAGGTATTCTATTGCCTCGACATATATGTTGGAATTATTATTATGACCCTAGGTGTCTTAGGGGATCATCTAGTAATCTAGCCATGAATTGTATCCGAGTGTGATGACTATGGCCTTTTATTCTCGAAAGCATCCCATGATGCCATTTAGTAGTAGGTATTCTACTCCTGGGTTCTTGACCCAAGATTCACTCCACTTACCTCGTGTTGATAGCATTGCTAGTTCCTTTAGGTTATTAGTAACCTTTGTATTAGTCCTCAAGGACCGCGGTATTTCCTTCTTCCAAATACCATGATCCATTTTGGCAGAAGTTCTCTTGAACCGAAAGATCACAACAAGAGTGTTCTCAATGAGTTTCCTATCCTGTGTTGTGAATCTGCCAGTCCTACCTTTCCGCATGGGTTATCTGGAAGAAATATGTTGAACTTGTTCGATATGCTAGTCCATGCATCCACAACTCAGAAAATCATATGTTCTTTGGGGTTGTCCCTCTTTAGTTGTCTTCTGACTTCGTCTATCAATTGATAGTCAAGAGTATGTGTGCATTCGTTCATCGATGCCATTATTCTTGTGGTCCGTCAAGCCGTTCTATTCCGGAATGACTAGGAGAAACAAACTCGAACCCGTCCATATCGAGATTGGGTCAAAGCGGTTGTACTCCATGAGATCAAAATGCCAATCAAGCTTTTAGTCTGTTCTACCCTGAAGTATTACCCACTTTAAGTCAGGAATGTCATGAGAATTGCACCTTCTCTTATGAATTCTTGATGCAGTAATACTTCTTGCCATCATTGTTCATTCCTCGGTACCCGTGTTATTGTAACCGGAATGCCGACAAGGGAACCGTGATGTGTGAAATCTATACCCCTAGCAACTCTGTTGCTTGGTAGTAAATTTTCAATATTCTCATTCTTAGCGTGTTGGTTATTGAATCATCATTCTAAGATAGATTGTGCTACCTAGTCCCTATTTCTGGTGCACTCTCCGATCAATGAGTTAGGATAATGCCAATCCTTGCTTATTTGATCATATCGTCTTATACTGAAAAGCAAGATTGTTCTCGAGCTTAGTAACATACCGGTGGTTCGTGATTTTCTGGATATCTTCTCGGAAGTGTCACCAGGTTGTCACCTGACCGCTATGTTGAGCTCGTGATCAAGTTGGTTTCTTGTAAACCACCCCTTCTCCAAGAAACCGTGTTGGATACCCCTGAGCTAGTTGATTAAGCTAAACGACAACTTGGAGAGTTAGAAGATAAAAGCTTTCCTAACCTAGTTCATTTCAGGGATATCCTGGTGTTGGTGTGTTAGTTGAAGAAAGATGATATCTTCATCGATTGGTCCCTGTGATCAGTTGTTGGACCTATTATCTTGTCAAAACTTTGATTTGAGTGTGGGCTATTCTCAAATCAAATCGTAATAACGATGTTCAGAATGTTGTCTTACTCACGGTTGTTCCTCGAGCATACACTATTATATCTTCTGGGTCTGACCAATGCTATGTCCTTGTTCACATAATTATGGAATTCCATTTATATGGTCATCCCTATGACTTGTTGTTGAACCCATCAGCAGCATTTTATCTTCTCCATGATCATGTTGAACATCCATCTAGTATTGGAAACTTTTGTAAACATTACCTTCGTGTTCCATTCATGAGGTATATGTTCGGATGAAAGAAGTGACTTTCTATAATTCACGTGCACTTGGTGTAAGTTGCCGCCGTGGATCCGAGAAAAATTGTTTTTGTTTCCTTTGGAACCATCCCAAGTCAGTTATGCATGTGCGAATGTATTCTATGGTTTGGTAGATTAATTACCTCCACTCCATATGTATTCCCTAGCACACCAAGCCACTGATTGATTTGTTCAAGGAAAGAAGCTCCTTATTAAGACCCGGGGCTTATACAAGGACTTTGATATACTCGACGATGGTTCCCAACCAGAACTCGCTAGTGTTTTGTTATAAGACTACTATGTGGTCATGCTTGTCTTGGACAGCATGTTCATAGGTTTGTAGCAGAACCGGCTCATGTTTTGGAGCTTGCTATCGTGGTTCATTTCTTGAGAATCTTGCAACGTCATCTCGTCGATTTGTGTTGCAAACTTTCATTTTTCCTTCTAGACTCGATGAGTCTGGATTGATCTGACACCAACCAGATCTGAATCTCAGGCAGATATGATGGTTGGAGCTATTCCAAGATCTATGATGTAGGTCCCGACAAGGTTGATGTTGGCCGACACACCTAGCCGAAGATCTATTATTGTAGCATCTTAACTGAGCAAGTTGACCATCCTCTCCATAAGGATGTCATGCGACTTATTTTAGAAGTTGTTCCTTATGGATCCTTTGTTCTCCGGCGGACCTTTACTTGATGTTCCGATACCAACCGGTATTGGGCTAAGCTGGTACATCAAGGAGAACATTAGAAGCGGAGTGCTAAATGTCTCTTGATCGATCATCGATTCGTCCCCTTGGCCTCGCTAAGGTGAAATCGAGAAAGTGTTATCCTCCTTTGCATCTGCATTGTCCATCGCTATTCATCATGGTAGTATGTTGTGTTGTCAGCACCCTTGACATGGATGTTGGTAAAACCTTGATGACTATGGAAATGCTCAAGTTCTTGAGAGCACGCACAAGCGTTAGGTGTTACCATCGGCACTAACTAGGATTGCGCTCAGTTTCCTCGATTATACTATAACTTTTCAAACAGTGGACTCACTCTCTACTGTTGAGCTTCTCCCCAGTTACTAAAATCATCCATTGTGTTGTTTTCAACAAGGTAATCCACATCACCCATACTAGTCCGAGTATGCTACTCCTTCGAACTCCATCAAACGATCGCTCGAGAATTGCCTTAGGCTGGTATAAAGAGTTTCAATGATCTACGTATCAAAAGTAATTCTTTTTGCCACCTGAGGGAACAATGCTACGAATCACCTCTCCCAAGGTGTCTCATTGTTGTATCATGCCAACTTTTTTTCCTCGCTACTTGAAACCTCATCAAATTGTTTCTTCCGCCCTTCATGATGTGTGTTTTGCCTCTCAGCTCAAGAGATGTTCTACATCTCATTCCGTGAGTTGATCTTGTGATCATTAAGATGATCCATCCTTGTAGAGTGTCTCTGTCCTCGTGTTGGATGCAAATCTCCAAAGCAAGACGTCGAGACAAGATGATGATCGAATCAGGGTTCTTATGGAGTGCAACCTGGATCGTGAAGATTGTGCTAGCTTCGTGTCCCCTCTGTCTTCTTACCTCACGTCTTGAATCTCGGGTCGAGATTCTTGTTTAGTGGGGGTGAGTTGTCACATCCCTAGTTCTGGTATGCTCTGAGCTAGCTAGTCATGTGTTGCATCATGTTTAAATTCTTTTGAATTTGAAATGGGGATTGATCAAACCCTAGCACTAAAGCAATTCAAATAGGTTCAACTAAGAAAATATTTTTCAATGAATCCAAATGGCCTTCAAAAATGTTCACCATTTTTGGGAAATGCTGGAAACAGTAACCAGAGATGATGCACATTTTTCCATGGCATTTTGGATTTTGAATTAATTCAAACATATTTGAATTGGAGCTATTTAAATGCTATATACATTTTAGATGCTCCAAAAATGTTGGAAATTGTTAAGGGTCACTTTGGAATAATTCAGACGGCACCCATAATTATTTCGAGATTTTATGAAATGGTTTAGTATTTATTTTAAACTAGAACATAAAAACAGAAATAGAAAAGGAAATGAAAAGGGGAAAAGCCTTACCTTGGGCTTTCTTACAGGTGCTCTGAAGCCCAACATCGTGCATAGCCGCCCAGCCCAGCTCCACCTCCTGTCGTCTTCCTCCTTTTGCCAGAGGACGGCGAAGGCGCGTGCCCGGCCTTGCGCGACCACACGCCCACCACCTCCTTACACTTTCCGCTTTGGAGGCACCCGAGGACGCCACGCACCCCCGGTCCTCTCACTTCTTCCCGTGCTCATCCCTCCCTGTTCCTCTCGCGCACCCACCCGAAGCCAAAGAGCCGCCGCCGCCGTCCATGGCGCTCACACCGCCACGCCGTGCCCCCCTCGACCGTCCACGAGGCCCGCGTCGGCGTCTTCTTCCTCTTCGCCCGAGCTGCACGAGCCCGACGCTCTGTGGAGCCGTCTTCGCCCTCGTCTTCCTCCTCGGGCACCCGAGATCGCCGTCGTGGTTTTGTCGCCACCGAGCCGTCCCCAAGCACGCCGACCGCTCAACGACCTCCCGGTGAGCTCCACCGCATTTCCCCTCTCTTTCCTGCATCTTTTCCGTCCTCTAACCGTCGCATTCATCGAGACCGAGAACCACCGCCGCCGAGCTCGTCGCCGGCGTAGCCCGGCGACCATTTGGTCACGCCAAGTCGTCCAAACGCTTCGCAGCAACACGTGAGCCTCGAGGAGCTTTAGTTCGACCTTTTGCCGCCAGTAGCCCGACCCGAGCTCGCTCGAGCTCCGCCGCCATCAGGTCGTCCGCCGGCGCGATACTCTGAGCCATTCTAGGCCCGGAGACCACCACCATCCGACGCGCCGTGCTACCAGCGTCCTAGAGATGCCTCCAGCGCATCCAGCCGTGCTCTGTGGAGCTTTTCCGAAGCTCCTCGCCGCCGCTGACCTCGCCGGCGGCTCAACGCCGGCGAGTTTGACCCGCTCGACCCGGGGTTTGACCTCCCCTCGGTCAATGACAGGTGGGGCCAGCCCCCTGTTAATTAGTTTAGTTTGTTCTAACTTAATTAGCCACTGTTCCACTGACATGTGGGCCCTAAAGTTTAATTAACCGACTAATTAATTAATTAGGCTAATTAAGCTTTGTTAAATCGCCCTGCAGCTGACACACGGGTCCCACACGACAGGTTTGACTCTGGTCAACCCTGTTGACTTGCTGACGTCACACAGGCGTCATGCTGACGTAGTAAAGTATTTCTGGAATTAAAATAAATCAGGAAATGGTTTATAAATTTCAGAAAATGTCCTAAACTTCTAAAAATCATAGAAATTCAACCGTAACTCCAAATGAAATAAATTATATATGAAAAATGATCAGAAAAATCCAATCTATCCATCTATACCATTTTCATGCATGATAGAACAACTTATGGCTGCTGTTTAGGACAAATCATATGAATGGCATTTAAATAATCACATGTGGAGTTTGAATTTGAACCTAGGGTTCAAACCAACTCCATTTAACTTGTCGTTCTAGCTTGCATTAGCCCAAAACACATTCATAATGCCATGTCATAGCATGCATCATATTGTGCATTGCATTGATTGTATTTCTTCTCTGTTGCGTGCTTCGCCCCTCTCGGTGAGCGATGTTTCGACGACGAGTTCGATGACACCAATGAAGAACTATATTATCTTGAAGTGCGGCAAGCAAAACCCCTTGTTCATTCGATACAATCCCACTCTCTCGCTCCTGCTCTCTTTTCTGCATTAGGACAACAACGATTCATGTGTTACTTGCTGCGGTAGTTGAACCCTTTATCCTCTGCATGACTGTCATTCCACGAGAAATAGATGAAACCCACTAGCATGAGTAGGAGTTGTTTGAGCCCTGATGTGCCTACTCATTCATGCTTGTTTGTCATGCCTGCTATTGCTTAGAGTTGTGTCAGGTCTGATTCATCGGGAATGAATCGGAGGTGTGTGAACATGTCCTACTGTTGAGAGTTAAATGTGTGAACACGATTTGGTAAAGGTAGCGGTGAGAGGCCATGTAGGAGTACATGGTGGGTTGTCTCATTGCAGCCGTCCTCAGGAACTGAGTTCTGTGTTTGTGATCCATGAACAGCTACTACCACGCATTGGAATGCTTAAGTGCCCCTCTCGGCTTCTTAATCACCTTGTTCTCTGTCCAGGAGTTGCAACTAGTTTCTGGTGTTTGTAGGTAGTGTTAGTAGTCTACCAAGTGGCACCCGGCAGGTGGGCTTGGGACAGACTAGGCACCATGGCACGGTGTACCAGCGTACATCCACCCGTCGAGGTGGGCTTGGGAACCCTGCTCACATAGTTTGGGGCCGTGGCGACACCCGGCGGATCTCCTTGCGGATGGAACCCAATAGGCGATAAACACGGACGAGAGACTTGTGTGTTTAGGTAGGCGTGGCCGACTCCTCGCCGCTTCCGCTTGAAGGTTGCCGAGGTACATGACGTGTCTGAGGCGATAAGTGGCGAGGCGTGTGTGAAGAAGTACACCCTGCGGGGTTAACATTATCTATTGAATAGCCGGATTCCTCGGATATGGAAACTTGGACCCTTGCATAGTTCATAGACAAGTGAAAGTGGATACTTTAAAATGCGCAAGATAGCGTGAGTGCTATGGATGGCGTTCTCGTGGGGAGACGGAGGCGGATCCATAGTGGAGTATTGATATGGTGAACATGTGGACTCGTGTGCGCCACCTCAAAAGAGTTGCTTGCGATCGTAGTTCAGGTTAGCCACGAGTCAAAGCTGGCTTGCTGCAGCTTAAACTCCACCACCCCTTTGTTGATAATGATGCATATGTAGTTAGTTACGATGTAAGTCTTCTGGGTACATTTGTACTCACGTTTGCCTATTTTATGTTTTTGCAGAGACTTCAGCCTCACTAGTAGTTCCACGTGAACTTGACGTTTAGCTTGTTACCTCAGCTACGATCTTGTGCCCTCGGCGGAATCTGGTAGATAGTCGCTTTCAAGCCTTCTTCATTTGTAGATGTACGTACTCGGACATGTTAGCTTCGCTTGTGTTTTGAATTTGTATGCTCAATGTTGGGTCATGAGACCTATGTTTGTAATATCTCGCTCCTCGGGCCTAATGAATAAATACTTGAGTCGTAGAGTCATGTTGTGATGCCATGTTGTATTTGCACATATCGAGCATATTGTGTGTATGTTATTGAAATGCTTGGTATGTGTGGGATCGACTATCTAGTTGTTTATCTTTAGTAGCCTCTCTTACGGAAATGTTCCTAGTGATTCCACCGAGCCATGGTAGCTTGCTACCGCTCCGAACACTTAGGCTAGCCGGCATGTGTCCTTCTTCGTTCTGTATACATCCCTTCGGGAAATGTCACGCGATGAATACCGGAGTCTGTTAGCCCGCTACTGCCCGGTTCACCGGAGTCTGCTAGCCCGATGCTACTGACTGATTCACTCGTGATGACCGACACGTTCGATCTTTGGGTCATGGATGCTGTCCTGTAAGTTTGTGCCACTTTGGGTTTACGACTAGCCATGTCAGCCGGGCTCCTTATCATATGGATGCTAGCGACACTATCATATCGTGTGCCAAAAGGCATAAACGGTCCCGGGCAAAGGTAAGGCGACACCCGTGGGAATACCGTGCGTGAGGCCGCAAAGTGATATGAGGTGTTACATGCTAGATCGATGTGGCATTGAGTCGGGGTCCTGACAGATAAAGTCTTTTATCCTCTATCATGCATTTCGGTATGAACTGGGATATGTGAAACCTCGCTTTATTTATAGGCTACCGTGCTCCCCTTTTTCCGTACCCAAGGATTATCTCCTGGGTCCGTATTTGGTCATAGTCGCGGCAGCAAGGAAATGGAACGAGGAGCCTAAGCCCACCTCAATTCTGCCTTTGCCAAGGGCTTGAGAAAGGTCGAGCAAGGTGGGGGGACGGCAAGGCCTGTTGCCGGGCGAAAAACGTTTATCTTAAATAATAACGAGGATTTGCTCCTTGTCGCGGGGTTCACCCACAAACGAAAAACCCGGCAAACATCCCGTTTTCATTAAAAACATCCCGCACAGGTACAGTTCATATGAAATGAAAAACATGAGCAAGGGGATTACAAGTTCTAAATTTAACGAAGGCCCGAAGGCTTACAAGACTAAAAAGAGATAAGATGCCCGTAATCCCTCTCTTGTCCCTCTCCTCAGGAGACAGGTCAAGGAAGCAAAAAGGGGCACCTAGGCAAGGTACAAGCAGCAGAAGGCGCCAAGAGAACATGCCGGCGGTCACCTTGGAGAGGGCCGACCGTGGTAGCACCGGAGCTAGAGCTGGAAGATGAGACAGTGGTCCGTCAATACGCTATGAAGGCGTCGGTGCCCGCGTACTCCAACTTGACGGCCCGCCATCCGCCTTTTTCGCCTTCTCCGGCCTCCCTACGCCAGCCGCCCGAAGAGACGGCCCCGAGAAGTTCAAGGAGCTGGCCCCTCCTCTGGCGGATCCCGCCGGAGGAGTGGCCAGGTGCAGATGCTGCTGCCGCCACACCCGCCCAGGCGCGGGGCATCCGACGCCTAGTCGGACTCGTCCCCGTCATCTGTCCCGCTGTCCTCCTCATTACTCTCGCTTGAGGAAGTGTTTCCGTCATCGGAGGAGCTCTCCATGTAGCACTTTAGGCAAGTTCCAAGATCTCCACAGACCTGGACGGAGAGCAGGCCGTTCTCCATTAATTTGAAGTAGAGAACAAGCCCTAGCATCAAGTAGTGGACATGTGCAAAAGTCTTCCACCCTCGGCGAAGATACATGACGTGGGGGGCGGAGAACTCAACATCGGCCCATATGCCGCTGTTCCCACAACCCCTCATATGCAGCCACATCACCTGCGACGGATCCAGCTCCATCTCCCACGCAAATGGGGTCGGGAGGCGAAGACGACGGCGCGGCGGCTGGCGCAGCCTGATGAAGAACTCGTAAGGGTTATCCCCTACGTGGCCCTCCACCGGGGGAGGGGCCGCTGGCGGAAGCGAGGCCGATCTACGGCCCCGTCCTCCTGTCCCTCGAGCGGCGCGATGGCCTCGACCTCGCCCACTCCCCCTCCCTCTAACGGCCGAATCAGCCGCTATGAGCTCTTGGGGAGGATCTATGCGTTGTCTAGCCGAGACCCTCACCGCCACCGATGAAGCTTCGCCATGCCCCCTCGCCATGGCAGAAGGAAAGAGGAAGCAGGAATGGGAAGAAGCGGATGACGAAGGATTGAGAGGCGCCATTCCCCCTGCACCCCCTTTATAAAGAGGCGGGGGCAAAGCTCGGCCGCCCCTCTCGGTCAATCCGGCCCATTGAAGTGACAACGGGCGGGGCTGTCGACCGCCCTCCCCGCTCAATTGAAGGCGCGTGGGAATCGACCCACGTGCGTGCGACTTCCCGTATCCCGCGCACCCGTCATTCGTTTTGCGGCATGCATGCAGCAAACGTGGCGCAAGAGATGGGTGCAGTCGGACACGTGGAGCGACGGTTCCCAAGTAAGGGCAGTAAATGAGCAGTGGTCCCGCAGTCTCGAAGAGACAAGCAAGCTGCTTCTTTACTGTCCACCACAAGATGACGCTAGCGTGCTTCGGTCAAGCACGCGCGCGCGACCCCCACGTCGTGCATTCAACACGGGTCGTGGGGAAGCGCAGCGGACGAAACAGTTATCGCGGTAAAATCCGCCCCGCCTGCCCGTGCACCGTACTGGGCCTGCCCCAACAACGTGTCGCGCTTATGTGTGGCCCAGGCCCGGGGGCTCCTGTCGGTGTACAAAAGTAGGGGCTCTCCTTTTGACCCCTTTACTTGTGCACGGGTAGTCAGAGCCACGCGCCACGGCCACACATAGCAGGGCGAAGGAGGGAAGCCGGAGAGAAGCCAAAGGCATAAGAAAAACAAGGCAACATCAAGGGCCAAGGCCACAAAGTGCAGATGGACGAAGCAGGTTTCCCCGGCAAGACCCTTGCCGGGGCGGCTCGCCCACACCAGCGGAGTGAGCCACCCTCGAACCCACGGTCTTCAAAACCATCAACTATGTTGGGCCAGGGCTCGGGAGGCACCTCCATGGTGGCATGCAGATCTTTGTGAAGACAAAGAATATTCAAGATCAGATAAGGATTAGAAGGCAACAGTTCTCGACAAAGATCCTTGCAGAGGAAACCCACAAGACCCCTGTCAAGATCCTTGCTGGGGACGACAGCGTGCCACGGCAAGACCCTTGCCGGGCCACCCGGCAAGACCCTTGCCAAGGGCGTTAGCGGGGCCACTGCCAGGCCCGCACCAACCAAATCCCCACCGCTGTTCACATGCAGCTACCAGCCCAACCAGCTGGGCAGGCACCTGCGTGGCAACATGCAGCTTCCAGGCCAACTAAGCACGCACCTGCGTGGCGGCATGCAGATCTTCGTGGAGGCCCCACCACCGCGCCACCTCAGCTGCTTGCCTGCCTACACAGTGCCGCATGCATCGCTGGCCAGGGCGCATGTCAAAGCAAGGAGGAGCGGAGACGGATGGGACGGGCCTCGCCCCCGTCCCCGATAAAGCGAGGGGACACCTAAGCCACCCATTAAATGCGTCTTGTCCTGTAATACAAGCGATAAGCTCGTAGCACCGTAGACCTTTCCACCTCCGGTGTGCCACTGTGGCAGCCCCTTTTGACTATAAAAGGTGGCCCATGGTGTACTAGAGAGGGATTCGGCTCTTTCGAACCACGCAACCACCATAACTAGTTCCAGAGCTCAAGAACACTTAATACATCCACCAAGGAGGACTAGTGTTTTACGCATCCTCGCAGCCTGAACCTGGGTAAACGATCCTTGTGCTGACTGTTAATCCTGCTCTTCTCACAACCCCGCGCCCCGCAACCGTGGTAGGGATTCTTGTGTGTTTGCGTGGCCGACATCCCCGGCGTTCCCAGGGAAGTGATTGAGCACCATCTTGCTGTCTGTCCTCACGCACGGCCCGTCAAGCAGAAGGTCAGGAAGCAAGCTTTGGAGAGGCAGGAGTTCATCACGGAGGAGATCAGGAAACTAGAGGCGGCAGATTTGGTAAGGGGAGTGCTCCATCCGACGTGGTTGGCCAACCCGGTAGTGGCGCGCAAGGCAAACGGAAGTGGAGACTGTGTATTGATTACACATACATCAATAAAGCTTGTCCAAAGGATCCCTTCCCGTTACCGTGCATCAACCAGATTGTTGACTCCATGGCTGGGTGCGACCTATTATCATTCCTCGACACCTACTCAGAATACCACCAGATCTTCATGACAAAAGAGGACGAGGAGAAGACAACATTCATCACCCCATGTGGTTCGTATTGCTTTTTAGGGATGCCTTTCGGGTTGAAGCGTGCTGGCTCGACCTTTGCAAGAGTAGTCCAAATTGGTTTTGAGCCCCAGCTACATAGAAACATGGAAGCTTATATGGATGACATAGTGGTCAAAACCAAGGATAGAGCAACACTTGTGCAAGATCTGGAGGAAACATTTGCAAACCTGCGCAAGATCAACCTCAAGTTGAACACTAAGAAATGTGTCTTCGGTGGCTTGTCCGGCAAGCTTCTCGGGTTCTTTGTGTCGTAGTGCGGGATTGAGGCAAACCCAGATAAGATCAAGGCCATCGAGCAGATTGAGGCACCCAAACGGATCAAGGACGTGCGTCGGCTCACTGGCTGCGTTGCCGCCATGAGCAGATTCATCTCCAAGTCCGCGGAGCGTGCCCTTCCCTTTTTCAAGATCTTGAAGAAGACGGGCACAATGGAGTGGACCCCGGATGCCGAGGTAGCGCTGCAAGATTTGAAGAAGTACCTCTCCTCTATCCCAATGCTGTTTGCGCCCAAACCACAAGAACCGTTGCTACAGTATCTAGCGGCAACGAATCAGGTGGTTAGCTGTGGGGACCCCGACTCATAAGTCGTGATCATCGATTGCGCGTGTCAAAGGATCCCGAGATCAATGCTCACTTGAACACACGAAGCTGAATAACAAGAGTCTTACATCCATACATCTTGTCTTACACAAGTAGGACCATTATGGTCAAGTCTTGAGTATAACATTGCAGCGGAAAATCTTCAATAACAACTTGGACCCATGCCATCCGCCTTAACCCTACGGGCATTACATTTGGAAGCGTCCTAGCTCGCATGTTAACATCACAGTATTCCTCATCATATCCTGTTCTTCAATAACAACTTGGACCCATGCCATCTGCCTTATCCCTACAACTCATGCTCAAGCTCATCGTGACTTCCTCACGAGTCACATCATCAATATCACCAAACGGTGTTGTTTGTCAGAAACATATGGACATAGTCTAAGCATCACCGCCCAACTGTCCTTGACCGTGGACACGGCTATTCGAATAGTTTTACACTCTGCAGAGGTTGCACACTGTACCCACAAGATCCGGGAACTTCCGTGTCATCCACGACCATGATACCTCAAGTACCGGGGTAAGCACCCGATCACTACCTTTCCCTAGACGACACTAACATGGAGTCCACTCGATTGGTAGTAACCCCCGTGCCCAACATTTCACATCATAAAGTTGTGGAGCCTCGCTCCCATATTCATCACATACCAGCGACACGGGTACCAGCGGTGTGTCCGGTGCCCCATAAAATGGTCATGGCCGCCCTACAGCACGACCCGTCCCCGAGAGAGCGCACCAACAACTCTCCCGTCACTAGTAATGCAGGCTCCAAGCTAGTATCGGTCTAGGTACTCAATAATGCCCTTTCCCATATAAGGGTAGAGTGGTTGCGCATGTAAGGTTGGGACAGTCGACAAATCTTAAATCTAATCCGTCTCTGTAAACAACACTTTTATCAAGCCTCGGTACGCTACTTCTCCACCAAGTAGTGACCTAGTTCATCATCATCTCCCAGGGGCATTAGTGGCACCCACTGGGGTTGTTTGCAAGTATGTCAAACCACATTTGTTCCTTTCCATGCATAACCCTGACCCACTTTGCGTAGCAACTACTTTAGCATCCTATCTACTCCTACCGGCATAACCCTCATAAGAAGGTAGGGTCATGCACAATGCAAGTATCAATGAGGAAGTAACAGAGGCAACCAACCAACGTGGTCTACCATCTCATCATGATTCCGATGCAACAATAATAAAGAGTTATATTTCATGCATAAAAAGGGTTTCATGGACATGGTCAAAGGGCTGCTTGCCTGGTTTAACAAAGTCTTCGAGGTCTTCAAATATCTCTGGTCCAACTCCGAGCATTTCGTCTACTTCGTCAACTATCACCGAAAGCAACCATAATAAGCAACACAACAAGGCAGGAAATAAAAGTGCTCTAAAAATATGAGTTGGACTTTTCTGGGATACCTCTGGTCATATGAGGGATGACCAAAGTGGTTTCATTAGGATTTGATCAATGGACATCTCTGAACATTTCAATATGATGGAATCAAGGGATTAATGGGTTTGCAAGAAGTGTACAGAAATATATTTTTGAAAAATGAGCAAAGGCACCCATTTAACAAAGGATGATTTTAGAAGCATCTAGGAATTGGTTTCACTGGATTTGGAGTTGAGATGATTTTCCTATGAATTTGCAAAGTTGTCAAACATGAAGAAATAGACCATTATTTGAGGTGATACAGAAAGTATTGGTAAAAATGTTCAAAAACTAAGTTTTGAAGTTATAGACATCCAGGATTTTGAATCATGGAATTTGGATAAAAAATGGGCTCTCTGTGATTTTCTAAAGTTTATCACAGAAATAGGAAAATGAGATTTTATTTAACTTGTGTGAGGAAAATTGCTCTAGAAAAATGTGCATGCTGCACCAACTGGTAGATCATAATTTATGGAGTCACCAGAAATTTGAATCATTCAATTTGGAGTTAATATGAATATTTGGGAGATTTTACAAATTTCTGGAAAAAGAAAAAGACAAAGGAAGGGGGGGGGCGTGATACCTATGCTGTGCAGTGGGTGCGGCATAGTGTCTTGGCAAGACCGGGCCGCCCAGCTGGCTCGGCCACGCTGGGCGACAGGTGACGTCGAAGCGCGCTGCGAAGGCGCCACCAGCGAGCAAGCGGCTCCCCTGGTCCCGCCTCCACTTAACCTGACCTGCGGGGCCGGCTCGGTTGCCGCTGTCGCTGACAGGCGGGCCCCCACGCCAGCTGGTTAGGCGGTCGTCCTCTACCTCCCGCTCGAGACAGAGCAGGGGAGGCAGAGCGCACGCCGGTGCTTGTCCGGCGATAGCCGGCGCCTCCGGCCGTCCCCGGCGGCGTCCAGCATACCGACGGGCTCGGGGGATCGAGCCGCGCACATCATGGGCTTCACGCGGTCCGGGAGAACAGGCGGCAGGACCATGGCCCCGGGCGGCCCGGCAAGCGACGCCGTGGGCATCGTAGCAGAGGAAATAAGGAGCGGGAGGGATCGTATGGCCTACAGTGCTTCCCCTGGTGGTCGAAGGAGAGGACGGGAGGCTCTGGTTCGCCGGAGCCGGAGGGAGGCCGACGGTGACCATGGTGGCCATGGAGAGGAAAAGAGGGAGTGAGGGGGAGAGGGGACTTGTCAGGGAGATGCACGGGAGAGAGAGAGGGCCAAAGGAGTGGAGAAGGGGCTCGGGGTGACCTTAAATACATGGGGGGGGGGCGAGGTGCACCGCGGGCCGTGCGCCGGCGAGGCTGTTGCCATCGCTGCAATCCACGGGGGCTCGTGTGGGCGTGTCGGGGGTGTTCCTGGATGTCGACTACGTCGGGAGAGATAGAGAGAGGGAGTGGGGAGAGGTCAGAGACGCGCGTGTGTGAGCCGCAGCATTGGCGCGCTCGGGCGGCCTCTGTTTGCTAGCACGGAGGCGCGGGGAGGAGGAGAGAGGAGGGGCCGACCGCGTAGCGTGTTGCGGACGCCGAGGCACCTCGACTGGCGCGAGGGGGAGGCTCGAGGTGGTCGGGAGCGCCGTGTCAATGGTCGGGAGCACGCTCACGTGCTCCAGAGCGCGCAAATGGTCGGCACCCGCGGCTTTTCTTCGCGTCCTCACGCGCCCACTTGCGTCTGGGGGCTCTGGGAGGGAGTAAACAAAGTGGAAATGGCATTGGATGCCTTGGGGAACCAGTAGAGGAGAGGTGGGGTCGAGAGAGAGAGGGAAAACTACTGTCCTGGGAAGAAAAATGGAGTTCTCCCCCCCTCCATCATTGCTTCCTTGGGCATGAAAGTGTCCAGGTACTAGAGGGGAACTAGGAGAGGTTGTGGTAAAAAGTAGAGGCCATGGAGAAGAGTGGAAGAGATCAAAAATGGCATTTTGGTAAAGTGTCAGAAGGTGTTTGATAATGGTTTGGGCAAGTAGATGATTTGCATCTGCCATGAGACTCCATAGCGTGAAATGACACATATAATTAGGGCCTTCCACCAATTTGGAGCTCATTTGAAGAAAGTTGACAATGCAACTTTGGTAAACCCTAGAAATTAGCAGAATTGAATTTGAGCAGATCCAGTTGAGTAAATCACTTTTCCTTGATGCACCACTTGGTGTGGTGGCCTCATTTGGTCATTTGATCATGCTCACAAAAGTTGGCGTGAAGGAGAGAAAGTTGGTAATGCAAAGTTGTTCAAATATGATTCTGGTCAGAGAGGGTTTTGGGGCACTTTGATCAATATAACTTGTTCTCCAACTTGTGCCACTTGGTCTAGATGAATAATTAGACCGTTGGAGCATGTTCACAAGGTTTGAGAACATTTGGACATGTTTGGCAATGTAAAGTTGCTCAAACTTCAAAATGGACAGAAATGGTTTTGAGGGGATTTGATGATGTTATCTTGTTCTCCAAGTCATGAGACTTGGCAAGATAATCTAATATGTCATATGTGACATGATAGAATTTTCTTAGAATTTTTGGAGAACATTTTCTTTGTAAATATTTCAAAAGCTTGAAATATCCAGAAAGGGTTTTGAGGGATTTGACCAATATTTTGAACATGACCATGTGCTGAAACTTTTATATATGGACAACATATGTCCTATGAGTTTCCCTAAATTTTGTCAAATATTTTTGAAGCAATAAAATAATTTGTCCCTATTAAAGACCATTTCTGGCCTTAAGAAAAAGCTTTTAGATAAAATAGGAAAATAACTTTTAAAATTATATTTTTGTGGTTTCTGGGTATCCTATATCTAATAAGAGTCAAATACATTTTTGGAAAGATTTTTAATGCCCTTAGTTAAGTACTTGCGGTCTGAACCTAATTCGAGGGTTTTGGAAAACTAATTTTTGAAAATACCTTTTGGCCAAATTATTTTTGTAAGAAAATACTATATTGCTCTATACACATGGCATGATCATTGGGAAAAGGTTTTGGATCAAGGAGATGAAGTATAGGAGTTGGGGGGTTTATTTGATTTTTAGAGCACTTGCAAACAACACACAAAATCCAATCAAGCAAAGTCCAAAACACTCAAAAGTTTTTGTCAAAACACATTTTATCATGATTTATTAGCTTAAGTGTTGTGGCATGAAAATCAGGGTGTGACAGACCTACCCCCCTTACAAGAATCTCGTCCCCGAGATTCCCAAACTAGGCGCGGAAAGGGATACAGAAACTTGGATCTTGGGTAGTCTTCAAGTCCTCATGTTGCTTCTGCTTCCGTGTAGTGCTCCATTGAGCTTGAAGTACTTGATGATGTGGCTTCGTGTATGATGCTCTTCTTGATCCAGGTTGCTAATGGGTAGCTTGCGGTAGGTTAGGTTGGGCTAGGGGTCGATGGCTCGGTGGTTAATAACCTCGTAGAGATCGGACAAGTTAGGAAGTTGGAAACACTTCCGGGGTTGTGATGCATGGAAAACATTGTGCACATCAGGTAACTCAGGTGGCAACTCCAGCTAGTAACTGTCTTCTCTTCGTCTCGTAGTGATCTCAGAGGGGGTTGTGAAATCTTGGAGTGATCTCGAAGGGGCCGATGACTCTTGGTGTGGGTCTCCTTGTCATGGAAATGCTTGGTTCCTTAAAGAGGAGTGGTTTGTAGATACGTACGGTCTTCAACGAGGAAGTTCACTTCTTGGCGATGGTAGTTGACATAGTTCTTCCTCCTAGACATGACGATCTTCAGATGTTCCTGGACTAGCTGAACGGCTCCTCTTCTGTCTTCAGGTGGAAAGGTAGGTCACCAAATGATGATGACAATTATCTTGTATAAGCACTCCATGAAGGCTTTGTTCAAGGGGTACATAAAGTGGGCTGAGGCATTGGTGATGGTTACGGTTGAGTATTGGCCAAGGTCTTATCGATCTAGAGCCAAAGCCCAAGGTCAGGATCTGACCATGTTGTGGCTTGGTAGGGCGTAAGAGTTTCAAGGATTCTAGTGCACGAGTGAAAGTTTATCAACCCATCCTTGAGCACAGTTTCTGAGATGCCAATTGTGCTATCTAGTCCTTTAAACAAATCACACCATATCACTGATAGTATCATTTCGTATAGGTCAACTCCAATCATCACTCATGTGATTCATATCCTCATGACTCTCGAGAGGAGGTCTAACAAGATCATATATGTCTACGATCCCCAAACTCATGTGTGTGGCTACCCCTAAAAATCCATGGGTAGAGCATACAAGCCTGGATTTAATATCCACCATCCAAGTGCTTAGTCTATTGACCCAAGGTCCAAGGTAGTGCATCTCTATCCTAAGGAAACACGTCATATGCCACTCCAAAATCTTGTTTCCTTTTCTATGAATTAACTCCAACAACCCGTTAACTTCCATCAATCACTACATGATCCATTAATTCTACAAATCCAACGCCTATGCTGGTGTCCCACATGATCTCCTAAAGTCCTTATAATCCCCAATACTTGAAAGGGCTGCCTTACTATAGTCAGTCCACCAATTCCCGTTATTGTGATCTAGTAATACTCCAAGGTCAAGCCCACAAAGATGCCTAAATAAACTCCGACAATTAGTCCAATCTCCTAGTTTATCATCCACCGAGAATCATGGTATCATGATCGAGATCATCAGTCTAAATCCAATTTACTCCGAACCATGTAGACATACTCAACATCTATATTCAACTAGAATCACCTACTAAAATCCAAATCTCTTGTCCAACGAGAATTCCTACATGTTCCCCCAAGTCATTTACGTAATCTCAACTCTCTCCTACCAATATCCCTTGGCTAAGTTAAATCCAAATACTTACAATTATCCTACTAAATCCAATTTACTCAGGGGCAATGAAAGCTATGCTAATCTATACTCATGATCCCACCAAGTTCATCTACCAACATCAAAGCCTCATAATCCACCAAGTAGTCTCATATAATTCCTCAAGTCATTGATATAAACTCATCAAGTCATTTGCCCTCTATTCCTATATCCTCAGATTGGTCCTCCCTATGGCATCGTCAGTTCTGGTGCTACCTTAGGATGGTAATGTGCTCATTCACTACGTCCACTAGTTCCATAATGAACCCAGTGATAAGCAAGGCTTACTGTAGCTTAACTTGTTTTCTTGTGATTCCGTAGGTTAAGCTCAGGGTTAAGGTTTCGAGCTGGGGTATCTCGTGAAGTCCTGTAGGTCTAGGGATAGGGTTCTAGTCTTGAGGTGTAAACATACGGGGTTGTACTTGGTCGAGGAGGTTGTAGCAAAAGTCTTTAGTGCTTGTTGGTCGCCGAGGTGGAATCCTTGGTGCATATTGTCTTGCTTGTCTTCAGTTGAGGAGAGAGATGAGAGGGAAAAGTAGCATAGAGGAGGGGAATGCCTAAAGGGGGTTCTATAGTGCTAGTGCAACAAACAGGTGCAAAGAGGGCCAAACAAAAGAAACAAGGTGAGGAAGGTGATATAGTCACATACTTGTCGCCTAGGGCGAAAGTGCGACCTATATCAAAACACAAACAAATAAAAACAAGCAACACACAATCATGGTTCTATTCGAACTATCATACGGACTCGACTGCGCATAGTGGGTACACGACTCATCCTACCCTAGGGGTTCTCGGACTCTGTAGTCGTGCCTTGTGCCTCATGCAGTCTTCTGAGTTTTCCTCAAGTGTTTCTAGGTCTCTTGTAGTTGTTCGATGAAACAATCTGGGTTGATCCTGAAGATTCTTCAACAACTTCTCGCCTGTTGAAGTGATGGGGTGAAGGTGGCTCCTCGTAACTGGCATTGACTGGGTCTTCTATTGTCTTCTTAATCACGACGATCCTTTTTGGTCTTCTAAGCCGTCGATGGTACCAGGTAGGTAATCCTTTATGCAATGACATTATCAAGGCGTAATAGAGGTCCATCATGTCGGTTACGTTGATGACAACATCGACACCAAGAGCGGGGGATGAGGAGAACCGTTTTCCTGCTCACTATGGTGAGGCGGACCAAATGGCTAGGTTCTCATCCATCGGTGGTTGCCGATACAACAACGGTAGTGACAGGGTTACTCCATTAGCGATGTATATCATTATCTTGCATATTCTATGCCCTGATCATCGTAGACTAAGGTTGCATCATCTTGGGGCAGTGTCAAGGGTGTCACCATCTCCTGGGTCTTCAGGTCCTCATTCCTCGAGGATGTATCTTCTGTTGGTATCGTCTTGTTGTGATGTCACCAATCTTGTGTTCAGGAGGTGTGGGTGAATGTCTGGCAATGCATCTTCCTTCTAGATTATCCACGAGGATTACAAGGAATCCAGTGGCCAGGGGCATAAGGGTTCTAGCGACCAAAGGTTTTGAAGGGGAAGAGATCAATAAGGAAAGTATACCTTAGTTTTTGAAAAACTGAGAAGGGAAGAGAAGTATAGATAGTTTTGAAAACTAGTATTAGTTTTGGAAATATTTACCCTAACTAACGACCATGCTAACTAAGGCTTCCTACAGTCAGGATGGCTCTGATACCAGCTCTGTGGGGACCCCGACTCATAAGTCGTGATCACCGATTGCACGTATACAGTGATCCCAGAGATCAATGCTCACTGAACACACAGAAGCTGAATAACAAGAGTCTTACATCCATACATACCGTCTTACACAAGTAGGACCATTATGGTCAAGTCTTGAGTATAACATTGCAGCGGAAAATCTTCAATAACAACTTGGACCCATGCCATCTGCCTTAACCCTACATGCATTCTGACTGGGAAGCGTCCTAGCTCGCATGTTCGTCACCGAAGTATTCCTCATCATATCCTGTTCTTTCATGCCTGGCCAATAAAATAACCAGTGGCAACCAATGAGTACTTTGAATGTACTCGCAAGCAACCCAAGAGTGAATTATGGAAAGCTCTACTACTTAATTGGCATTGTTGCGGAAAGCTAGTTTTTCTCATGCAAGTATGATCAACATTTATCAAGGACAGGAATGCGCCTGCAACAAGCATCAGGAGGTTACAGACATCAACATCGAGAAAGAGTTACGAACAACTCATGCTCAAGCTCATCGTGACTTCCTCATGAGTCACATCATCAATATCACCAAACGGTGTTGTTTGTCAGAAACATATGGACATAGTCTAAGCAGCACCGCCCAACTGTCCTTGACCGTGGACATGACTATTCGAATAGTTTTACACTCTGCAGAGGTTGCACACTTTACCCAGAAGATCCGGGGAACTTCTGTGTCATCCACGACCCGCGATACCTCAAGTACCCGGGGTAAGCACCCGATCACTACCTTTCCCTAGACGACACTAACATGGAGTCCACTCGATTGGTAGTAACCCCCGTGCCCAACATTTCACATCATAAAGTTGTGGAGCCTCGCTCCCATATTCATCACATACCACTGGCACGGGGTACCAACGGTGTGTCCGGTGCCCCATAAAAATGGTCATGGCCGCCCTACCTGGCACGACCCCGTCCCCAGAGAGCGCACCAACAACTCTCTCGTTACTAGTAATGCAGGCGCCAAGCTAGTATCGGTCTAGGTACTCAATAATGCCCTTTCCCATATAAGGGTAGAGTGGTTGCGCATGTAAGGTTGGGACAGTCGACAAATCTTAAATCTAATCCGTCTTTGTAAATAACACTTTTATCAAGCCTCGGCACGCTACTTCTCCACCAAGTAGTGACCTAGTTCATCATCATCTCCCAGGGGCATTAGTGGCACCCACTGGGGTTGTTTGCAAGTATGTCAAACCACACTTGTTCCTTTTCATGCATAACCCTGACCCACTTTGCGTAGCAACTACTTTAGCATCCTATCTACTCCCACCGGCATAACCCTCATAAGAAGGTAGGGTCATGCACAATGCAAGTATCAATGAGGAAGTAACAGAGGCAACCAACCAACGTGGTCTACCATCTCATCATGATTCCGATGCAACAATAATAAAGAGTTATATGTCATGCATAAAAGGGTTTCATGGACATGGTCAAAGGGCTGCTTGCTGGTTTAACAAAGTCTTGAGGTCTTCAAATATCTACGGTCCAACTCCGAGCATTTCGTCTACTTCGTCAACTATCATCGAAAGCAACCATAATAAGCAACACAACAAGGCAGGAAATAAAAGTGCTATAAAAATATGAGTTGGACTTTTCTGGGATACCTCTGGTCATATGAGGGATGACCAAAGTGGTTTCATTAGGATTTGATCAATGGACATCTATGAACATTTCAATATGATGGAATCAAGGGATTAATGGGTTTGCAAGAAGTGTACAGAAATATATTTTTGAAAAATGAGCAAAGGCACCCATTTAACAAAGGATGATTTTAGAAGCATCTAGGAATTGGTTTCACTTGATTTGGAGTTGAGGTGATATTCCTATGAATTTGCAAAGTTGTCAAATATGAAGAAATAGACCATTATTTGAGGTGATACAGAAAGTATTGGTAAAAATGTTTAAAAACTAAGTTTTGAACTTATAGACATAGGATTTTGAATCATGGAATTTGGATCAAAAATGGGCTCTCTGTGATTTTCTAAAGTTTATCACAGAAATAGGAAAATGAGATTTTATTTAACTTGTGTGAGGAAAATTGTTCTAGAAAAATGTGCATGCTGCACCAACAGGTAGATCATAATTTATGGAGTCACCAGAAGTTTGAATCATTCAATTTGGAGTTAATATGAATATTTGGGAGATTTTAAAAATTTCTGGAAAAAGAAAAAGACAAAGGAAGGGGGGCGTTATACCTATCTTTGTGCCTTTGGGTGCAGCATAGTGCCATGAATAAGACCTGGGCCGCCCAGCTGCTCGACCACGCTTGCGCAGGTGACATCAAAGCGCCTTTGCGGAAGGCGCCACCAGTGGGAAAGCGGCTCCCTGGTCCCGCCTCCACTTAACCTCGACTGCGGGGCGGCTCGGTTGCAGCTGTCCGCCGACAAAGGGCCCCCACGCCACCGGCGGCGGCGGTCGTCCTCTACCTCCCGCCGAGACAGAGCGGGGCGAGGCGAGCGTCTTGGTGCTCGTCCGGCGATAGCCGGCGCCTCCGGCCGTCCCCGGCGGCGTCCAGCATACCGACGGGCTCGGGGGATCGAGCCGCGCACATCCATGGGCTTCACGCGGTCCGGGAGGAATGGGGGCGACAGTGACCATGGCCCCGGCGGGCGGCTTCGGCACGAGACGAGCGTGATGCTGTGGGCACCGTAGCAGAGGAAATAAGGAGCGGGAGGGATCGTATGGCCTGCGGCGCTTCCCCTGGTGGTCGAAGGAGAGGACGGGAGGCTCTGGTTCGCCGGAGCCGGGAGGAGGCCGAGGACGACCATGGTGGCCATGGAGAGGAAAAGAGGGAGTGAGGGGGAGAGGGGACTTGTCAGGGAGATGCACGGGAGAGAGAGAGGGCCAAAGGAGTGGAGAAGGGGCTCGGGGTGACCTTAAATACAAGGGGGGGGGGGCGAGGTGCATCGCGGGCCGTGCGCCAGCGAGGCTGTTGCCATCGCTGCAAGCCACGGGGGCTCGTGTGGGCATGTCTGGGGTGTTCCTGGATGTCGACTACGTCGGGAGAGATAGAGAGAGGGAGTGGGGAGAGGTCAGAGATGCGCGCGTGTGAGCCGCACCATTGCCTTTCAGGGCGGCCTCTGTTTGCTAGCGCGGAGGCGCGGGGAGGAGGAGAGAGGAGGGGGCCGACCGCGTAGCATGTTGCGGACGCCGAGGCACCTCGACTGGCGCGAGGGGGAGGCTCGAGGTGGTCGGGAGCGTCGTGTCAATGGTCGGGAGCACGCTGACGTGCTCCAGAGCGCGCAAATGGCCGGCACCCGCGGCTTTTCTTCGCGTCCTCACGCGCCCACTTGCGTCTGGGGGCTCTGGGAGGGAGTAAACAAAGTGGAAATGGCATTGGATGCCTTGGGGAACAAGTAGAGGAGAGGTGGGGTCGAGAGAGAGAGAGGGAAAACTGCTGTCCTGGGAAGAAAAATGGAGTTCTCCCCCCCTCCATCATTGCTTCCTTGGGCATGAAAGCGTCCAGGTACTAGAGGGGGACTAGGAGAGGTTGTGGTAAAAAGTAGAGGCCATGGAGAAGAGTGGAAGAGATCAAAAATGGCATTTTGGTAAAGTGTCAGAAGGTGTTTGATAATGGTTTGGGCAAGTAGATGATTTGCATCTTCCATGAGACTCCATAGGGTGAAATGACACATATAATTAGGGCCTTCCACCAATTTGGATCTCATTTGAAGAAAGTTGACAATGCAACTTTGGTAAACCCTAGAAATTAGCAGAAATGAATTTGAGCAGATCCAGTTGAGAAAATCACTTTTACTTGATGCACCACTTGGTGTGCTGGCCTCATTTGGTCATGTGATCATGCTCACAAAAGTTGGGGTGAAGGAGAGAAAGTTGGTAATGCAAAGTTGTTCAAATATGATTCTCGTCAGAGAGGGTTTTGGGGCACTTTGATCAATATAACTTGTTCTCCAACTTGTGCCACTTGGTCTAGATGAATAATTAGACCATTGGAGCATGTTCACAAGGTTTGAGAACATTTGGACATGTTTGGCAATGTAAAGTTGCTCAAACTTCAAAATGGACAGAAATGGTTTTGAGGGGATTTGATGATGTTATCTTGTTCTCCAAGTCATGAGACATGGGAAGATAATCTAATATGTCATATCTGACATGATAGAATTTTCTTGGAATTTTTGGAGAACATTTTCTTTGTAAATATTTCAAAAGCTTGAAATATCCAGAAAGGGTTTTTGAGGGATTTGACCAATATTTTGAACATGACCATGTGCTGAAACTCTTATATATGGACAACATATGTCCTATGAGTTTCCCTAAATTTTGTTAAATATTTTTGAAGCAATAAAATAATTTGTCCTATTAAAGACCATTTCTGGCCTTAAGAAAAAGCTTTTAGACAAAATAGGAAAATAACTTTTAAAATTATATTTTTGTGGTTTCTGGGTATCCTATATCTAATAGGAGTCAAATATATTTTTGGAAAGATTTTTACTGCCCTTAGTTAAGTACTTGCAGTGTGAACCTCAATTCAGGGGTTTTTGGAAAACTAATTTTTGAAAATACCTTTTGGCCAAATTATTTTTGTAAGAAAATACTATATTGCTCTATACACATGGCATGATCATTGGGAAAAGGTTTTGGATCAAGGAGATGAAGTATAGGAGTTGGGGGATTTATTTGATTTTTAGAGCACTTGCAAACAACACACGAAATCCAATCAAGCAAAGTCCAAAACACTCAAATGTTTTTGTCAAAACACATTTTGTCATGATTTATTAGCTTAAGTGTTTGTCGTGGGCTTCTGAGGGAGCACGAGCACCTATGGGGCAGGGGGCCCCTTCTTGTCCGGCAAGGGAGCAGAGGGCGCACGCAGAGCAGATCGAGGCGACGGCACGCGGCTTTCCGAAGAGATAAAACTCCTACTGCTGCTTTGTGTTTGTATTTGTTCTTGCTCGAGAGCGTGAGCGTATAGTGGTGTTGAATGAACTGAACCCCCTCTACGTGCGCATGGGCCTCCCTTTTATAGTCTAAGGGGGTCACCGACAGGTGGCAGCGTAGAAAGAGGGGCAGAAAGGTAAAAACGCAGGTTGGTACAACGGCTACCAAAGGTCCCTACCTAACTCGGCGGCGGGGACAAGGGCATTTAATGCCCGTCCGGTCGCTTCAACAAAGGCAAGGAAGCGACCGTTAGGGCGCCACCGATCGCCACGATGGCCTCCTTGTCAGCTTCGCCACCTCGCACCGCTTGGCTGCCTGGCGCCTCGCCACGTGCCTGGGATAGCCACAGGGTGACACGTCATTGGATCTTGTTGGGCTCGGGTGCAGAGTGGCAGCCTTGCCGCGGCAAGCGCCTTGCCGCGGCCGTCGTCTTGTTGGACTAACAAGCTTGCCGCTCGCTGTCCCTTGCCGGGACGCGCGGGGCGTCGCGGCAAGTTTCCTGAAGTATCTAGGTTGGCCCTCCCGGCAAGCTCCTCTTGCCGGGGTATTTGTCCTTCTCGGCAAGCTCCTCTTGCCGGGGTCTTGTCCTTCCCGGCAAGCTCCTCTTGCCGGGGTCTTGTCTTTCTTAGTTAATACTTTGTTCTTGAATGGCAGTAATGTGAATGGCGGAGGGTCTTGGCGGATGCCCGGCAAGCCTTGCCGCTGGTCTTCTGTTGCGCGTGCAGACAAGTTCGGGTACTAAGGTACCCCTACTTTAGTACACCGCAGAGCCCCGGCTGGGCCATACACGGTGCCGAAGCTGTTGGGCCAGGCCCAAAGCGATCTGCAGGCACACGCGGCCTGGGTCCACACAAAATCCACTCCGTATCCACCGCGCCCTCCCGTAACGGCACGCGTCAATCGCGGCGTCGTGGGAGACGTGGGTGGCATGCGCGATTCTCGAGGCGTCCACCCTTAATCACGGGGTGGGGCGAGGCCGCCTCACCTGTCGCCTCAGTCCTGCATCCCCGCCACGCGGCTCCCATGCGCTTGGGGTCGTGGGCGGTGGAAGTGGAAAACTGGGCCGTCATGGGTGGAGGCAGTGGGTTGGCCCCAACTCTCTGATCTCCCCGTGCTCTGATTCGCCGAGCGGGGCAGTCGAGCCCCCACCTCGCTCCTTTAAGAAGGGCGAGAGGGGAACGCAGAAAACCGCACTCCCTCATCTCCTTCTTTCTTCAGCTTCTGTTCCCCTTTCTCTCGTCCGCCATGGAGAAGGGGAATCCTGGTCCTTCATTGGTGGCGGCGAGGGTCGCCGCCAGACAGCGCATCCCTCCTTACCCCGTGCCCGTGGTGGCAGAGCCGGCCACAAGGGGAAGAGGGAGGGGGCGAGGTCATGGGCGAGGTCGAGGGCGAGGTCGAGGCGCGCGGGGAAGAGGCGGTCGGGGCGGCGCGTCGGCTTCACCTCCGCCGGCGGTTCCTCTCCTCCCGGCGGTCCACACGGGGGACGACCCTTGGGAGTTCTTCGTCAAGCTGCGTCGGGCACCTCGTCGTCGCCTCCGGCTTCCGGCTCCGTTTGCGAGCGCGATGGAGCCGGACCCGCCCGAGACGCTAAGACTGCGCATGAGGGGCTGCGGGATCAGCGGCACGCGAGTCAGTGTTGTATGCCCGGCCCCTGGCGTGATGTATCTTGATCGAGGGTGGAAGACGTTCGCCCGCATCCACAGCTTGACGGCGGGGTTTACCTCCATTTTAAGTTAATGGAAGCGACCTCCTCTCCGTCAAGGTCTTGAGGACTCCGCACCGGGCGAGATCTTGCATGGACAGCTCCTCCGATGGCGAACTCCCCTCGGCGAGTGGCGAGGAGGAGAGCGACAACGACGAGAGAGGCGGGTCCGACTAGGCGTCGGGCGTCGCCTCGTCGCCACCGGCGACCCCATCATCCGGTCGCCGGCCTCCTGAACTCCCGGGTCATCTCCTTGGGCGGCTCGCGTAGGGAGGCTGCGGAAGAAGGAAGAGTGCGGCGGCAAGGCCGTCAAGTCGAATCTGAGGCGTGGTGCCCTCGACAGCGTGCTGACGTCCTGCTGCCCCGTCTTCGAGCTCTGCTTCCGGTGCCTCCGTCTCCGCCAAGCCCCCGGCTGGCCCCCGGGATGTTCTCTTGGTGTCTTCTGGCACCCGTAGCTCACCTAGGCGCCTCTTTTGCCCTCTTCGCCTCCTTGACCTACCTCCTAAAAAGGGGGACAGGAAAAGGATTACGGGCATCTTATCTTTTTAGTTTGTAAGCCTTGGGCCTTAGCTGCATCTAAAACTTGTAATCCTCTCTTTCATGTTTTTCATCCTCTATGGACTGTACCCGAATGGGATGTTTTTTAATGAAAAGGGGAAGCTTGCTATGCCATATCCTTTACTTGACTCTATGCCTTGTATGTTTTACCCTACGCTTTGAGGGAACTTGCGGCGCAAGCACACTTCTTGAGTCGGAACATCAAGAGCCAATGGCGTGCTGCCTTCCGCAAGAAACCTTGTCGGGGCTAGTTGCAGCTCACTTGTATTGTTGAGTGGACTCAAAAACAAATCAAGGGCGCAACTTAGCCACGAGTCGATTCCTCCGCGCACAGGTTTTTCATACAAGGCACGGCCGTTCAAGGACGCGGCTTCGCATTTCCCAGTCCATAAGAGGATGCATGATGAGGGATGAAAAGCTTATCTGATATCGCAGCCCCCGGCGACTCTGGCTTGCCGGGGGTGAATCTTGGCATTCGCAGCCCCCAACAACTCTGGCTTGCCGGGATCCAGGTGCCGGCACACCTTTCTTCTCTTGCTCTTGCCGCTGCTAGATGTGTCATAGGAACAATCTCTTAGAGCGCGGCAAGTTATTTACTGTAATATATAACTTTATTCTAAGCAAAGCTTGCTATGTTATGCCCTTTACTTGATTCTGTGCCTTGTATGTTTTTACCCTCGCTTTGAGGAACTTGCGGCGCGAAACACGCTTGTCGAAAGTCACGGAACATCAAGAGTTCCAGTGGCGGTGCTGCCTCCGCAAAAACCTCGTCGAGCTAGTTGCAGCGCACTTTCATTTGTTGGCGGACTCGAAACAAAGTAAGGGCGCAACTCAGCCATGAGCCTGTTCCTCCGCGCATAGGTTTTTCATACAAGGCACGGTCGTTCAAGAACATAACCTTAAAATTTGAAACTATTGCGCTCTATGGCAATGATTGCTATGCTATATCCTTTATTCATCGCTTCCTTGTATGTCTCTACCCCACGCTTTTAGGGAACTTGCGGCATAAGCACACTTGCTTGAGTGCCGAACATCAAGAACCAGCGGCGGTCTGCCTCCGACAAAAAACCTTGTGGGGGCAGTTGAGCTCACTTGTATTGTTGGCGGACTCGAAAACAAATCAAGGGCTCAACTTAGCCACGAGCTGATTCCTCCGCGCACAGGTTTTCCATACAAAACACGGACGTTTCAAGGAGTATAACTTAAAAATTTGAAACCGACCGGGCTTTGTGCTCGGACTTGGGCAACAGCTTTTACGTAAATGCGTGTCCGGCAAGGCTGCACTTCTTTGAGCAGCGCCAACTGCTATGTTATCTCCTTTACTTGATTCCATCACTTGTATGTTTTTACCCTACGCTTTGAGGGAACTTGCCGGTGCTAACACACTTCTTGAGTCGCGGAACATCGGCAGCCGCCAGTGGTGCTGCCTCGGCAAGAAACCTTGTCGGGCTAGTTGCGGTAGCGCTTTCATTTGTTGAGCGGACTCGAAACAAAGTAAGGCGCAACTCAGCCACGAGCAGTTCCTCAGCGCCGCAGTTTTCCATACAAGGTACGGCCGTTCAAGGAACATAACCTAAAATTTAAAACGGTGTGCTCTAGCTCGATGGTGCGTCCTCGGCGGTAGCGCAACTGCGAAGAGGCGCTTGCGGAGTGGGCATCAGAACTAAGCTTGCGAGACTTAGTCTCTTGTGAAGCTGCCTTTGCCTTCTTGCACTTGCGGTGGAGCTCGATGGTGCGTCCTCGATGCTAGCGCAGCACTCCGAGGTGCGCTTGCGGAGTGGGCATCGAGCTACTCTTGCGGACTTGGTCTTCTTCTTCCCCGGGAGCTTCAAATGCAAGTGGCTTGTGCTCTGCTGCGTGCTTTGCTTCCAGTAGATCTTGTCGGTGCGGATAAGTGCATCCTTCTTGTCGCCTTGGACAGAAATGACACTTATCGGACCAGGCATCTTGAGCACATTGTAGGCGTAATGAGAGGCTGCCATGAACTTGGCAAGCGCTGGACGGCCGAGTATCCCATTGTAGGGTAATGGGAAATCAGCAACATCAAATGTGACTCTCTCGTCACGAAATTCAGCTCGCTGCCAAGCGTCCTTGGCGATGTGATCTTCCCCCTTGCTTGCTCCTTCCTGGATTTATTCCTTGAAAGCTGCCGGTCTCTTCGAGCTCGCTGTCGGGGATCTGGAGTTTCTTGAGCACTGCGGAGGAGATCAGATTCAGGCCGGCCCCACCATCAACCAACATCTTCGTGACCTTGAGGTTGCGGATGGTTTGCGAGACCAACATCGGCAATCACCCGACCGCAGTGATGCGATCAGGGTGATCCTCAACATTGAAGATGATGGGCGTGCTGGACCACTTCAGGGGCTTGCGTGATTCAACGGACGGTTACTGCTGCGCTCACCTCTCGCCCCTTGTTTGAGTTGGCGGTGCGAGGTGTCTTGACTTACCGCCGTCAATGCACAAAACCTCCATTGCCTTTTGAAACTCTTGGTCATTAGTCTCATCTTCCTCCATCTCATCTTCCTCATCTTCATCTTCGTCCTTGTCGCGGCCACGGGGAGGCCTGTCTCCTTGCCGTGGCTTGGCCTTGCCGCGGCGCCCTCCCCGGGCGGAAAGCTTCTTGCCGGATCCTCCGCCACCTCCCTGGGCCCTCTCCTTGTCGCGGCGCTCGTACTCAGCTTTCAGTAGCTCCGCCATCTGCTCAACTTTCTTGCAGGCTTGGAGGTCATGGCCCTTAGTGCGGTGGATCTTGCAATCTTGCTTGCGGAGCCATCTGCTTGTCGGGCTACCACAGCCTCGCCGGACTCACTAGCTTTGGCCTTGTCGGAACCGCCTCCGTCGCCGAATGCTCGACAACTAGCACATCCTTAGCCTTTTTTTTTGTTGTTCCGCCTCCGGTTCTTCCTTGCGGGCGGCATCCTCCTTGTCGAGATCATACGCTCCTGCGGTCTCTCCGGGGATTTTCCTCCCCTCCTCAGCCCGTGCACACTTGTCGGCCAGAGCATATAGCTCACTGACATCTTTGATCTTGCACATCGCCATCTCCTCCCTCATCTTGCGGTTACGCACGTTCTGATGGAACGCGCGATGACCGCGGCAGGGTGGGCGTCAGGGATGTTGCGCCGCACTGGCGAATCTTTGTATGTACTTGCGCGGGGCTCTCCTCCTTACGGGCGGCGGATGCAGATCGCTCTCCTGGCCATGGGGTTTGTGGCACTTTGTGAAGGCGCCGACAAACCGATGACCTGAGTCCACCCATGAAGAGATGGAGCCGTCCGGCAAGTGCATGAGCCAAGATCGGCGTTGGGCTTGAGCACCGGGAAGTAGTTGGCAGGATCTTCTCGTCCACGTCCTCCGGCAGCCTACACGCGATGGTGTAGACGAGAACTCGGCGGATGTATCCTGCCATCGTGCTTCTCGGGCACGTCTGGTTTGAAGTTCTTGGTCTGGGCCCTTTGGACTTGCCGCGGCTCACGGTGAATGCAGGGGCAACCTGCAGCGTCGGCAAGTCGCTGGTTCCTGGCGCATGCATATCGACAGTGGGCCCAGTAGCGCTGGTCGATTGACGCCGCGCTTCTCTTCTGCGCTTCGATGCGAATACGAAGCGTCTTCGTGTCGTCGTTCTGAAGAACTTGGCGCTGATCGCGCGAAGCGCGGGTCCGGCGAGCGCGGTGGAATCGTCGTCAAGGTTGGTCCGGCGAGTGGCGATCTTAACCCAGCGGCGGGGAGTGCGATGGTGGCACCCCGATGGTCTTATCGGTGTCGGCTTGCGCTGGGCGTCTTGCGGTGCCGATGTGCTCGGTTGCGGGGCTTGCGCCGTTAAGCGGCCGATGAGGCTATAAATGGCTGCCCTCCAGTCGTCGATCTTGTCTGGCACCGGAGGGTAATCCAGAAGCAGCTGGGCTCGGGACAGCGCTTCCTCTGGAGTCTTGGGTGGCGGTGGCGAGCGGCGCGAGGTGCGAGACATGCTCAAACTTCTAACAGTGTTAGAAGGAGCAGCATCTCGCCCAGGCGACCGCACTGCACTCGTGCCAGCGTGTTGGCGCGCATGCTGGCCTTGAACGTCCCGCGACCCACCAGCTTGGCCTTGCTCCAATGCGAGTACGATGCTAGGAGCACCGTGGCGTTGTCGATCTTGCACCTCTTGAGAGGGGCGCGTGGATGTCTTGAATCTTTGAACCTTGCGGGGCCTTGTCTTTGGACGGGTGACGATGTGAGTCCCCATCGCTCCAGCTCCTCGCGGCGTCCACCCACCGCCCGTTTGCTCACGGTGGCGGTGGGGCGGTCGCGAATGGGCGGCCACCTCCAGTTTTCTTCTTGGTGGAATGTTGATGAAGATGCTGATGTAGCGCGCAGACGCTGGATCGAATCGCCGACCTCGGCGCCCCCTACAGGCGCGCCCGAGAGATGTCGTGGGCTTCGAGGGAGCACGAGCACCTATGGGGCGAGGGGGCCTTCTTGTCCGCAAGGGAGCGGGCGCCTTGCAGAGCAGATCGGCGCGACGGCACGCGGGGTTTTTACCCACCGGGCTCTCGGAGAGATAAAACTCCTCTGCTGCTTTGTGTTTGTATTTGTTCTTGCTCGAGGCGTGGCGTATAGTGGTGTTGAATGAGTCGAATGAACCGAACCCCTCTACATGCCCATGGGCCTCCTTTTATAGTCTAAGGGGTCACCGGCAGTGCAGCGTGAAAGAGGCGAAAGGTAAAATGCAGGTTGGTACAAGCTGCTACCAAAGATGTCCCCTACCTAACTCGTGGCGGGGGGACAAGGGCATTTAATGCCCGTCCGGTGCGCTAACAAAGGTGCAAGGAAAGCGACCGTTAGGGGCGCCCACAGATCGCCACGATGGCCTCCTTGTCGACTTAAACGCCACCTCGCATCGCATGGCTGCATGCGCCTCGCGCGTGCCTGGGATAGCCACAGGGTGACACGTCGTTGGATGCGCTGGAGCTCGGGTGCAGAGTGGCAGCCTTGCCGCGGCAAGCGCCTTGCCGCGGCCGTCGTCTTGTCGGACTAACAATCTTGGTTGGCCCTCCCGGCAAGCTCCTCTAGCCGGGGTCTTTGTCCTTCCCGGCAAGCTCCTCTTGCCGGGGTCTTGTCCTTCCCGGCAAGCTCCTCTTGCCGGGGTCTTGTCTTTCTTAGTTAATACTTTGTTCTTGAATGGCAGTAATGTGAATGGCGGAGGGTCTTGGCGGATGCCCGGCAAGCCTTGCCGCGGGGTGCTGCGACTGCCCGTGCACAAGTTCGGGGTACTAAGGTACCCCTACTTTAGTACACCGGCAGAGCCCGAACTGGGCCATACAGTGCGTGCCGTTGGGCAGGCCCAAAGCAATCTGCAGGCACCTGGCACACGCCTGGGTCCACACAAAATCAACTCCGTATCCACCGCGCCCTCCCGTAACGGCACGCGTCAATCGCGGCGTCGTGGGAGACGAGGGTGGCGTGCGCGATTCTCGAGGCGTCCACCCTTAATCACGGGGTGGGGCGAGGCTGCCTCACCTGTCGCCTCAGTCCTGCATCCCCGCCACGCAGCTCCCATGCGCTTGGGGTCGTGGGCGGTGGAAGTGGAAAACTGGGCCGTCATGGGCGGAGGCAGTGGGTTGGCCCCAACTCTCTGATCTCCCCGTGCTCTGATTCGCCGAGCAGGGCAGTCGAGCCCCCACCTCGCTCCTTTAAGAAGGGCGAGAGGGGAACGCAGAAAACCGCACTCCCTCATCTCCTTCTTTCTTCAGCTTCTGTTCCCCTTTCTCTCATCCGCCATGGAGAAGGGGAATCCTGGTCCTTCATTGGTGGCGGCGAGGGTCGCCGCTAGACAGCGCATCCCTCCTTACCCCGTGCCCGTGGTGGCAGAGCCGGCCACAAGGGGAAGAGGGAGGGGGCAAGGTCGTGGGCGAGGTCGAGGGAGAGGTCGAGGCGCGCGGGGAAGAGGCGGACGGGGCGGCGCGTCGGTTTCACCTCCGCCAACAGTTCCTCTCCTCCCGGCGGTCCACACGGGGGACGACCCTTGGGAGTTCTTCGTCAAGCTGCGCCGGGCACCTCGTCGTCGCCTCCGGCTTCCGGCTCCGTTCTGGCGCGATGGGCGGACCCGCCGAGACGCTGAGATCGCACATGAGGGGCTGCGGGATCAGCGGCACGCGAGTCAGTGTTGTATCCCCGGCCCCTGGCGTGATGTATCTTGATCGAGGGTGGAAGACGTTCGCCCGCATCCACAGCTTGACAGCGGGGTTTACCCCTCCATTTTAAGTTAATGGAGGGCGACCTCCTCTCCGTCAAGGTCTTCGGGGACTCCGGCACCCGGGTGAGATGCTGCATGGACAGCTCCTCCGATAGCGAACTCCCCTCGGCGAGTAGCGACGAGGAGGAGAGCGACAGCGGCAGCGAGGCGGCGGGTCCGACTAGGCGTCGGGCGTCGCCTCGTCGCCACCGGCGACCCCATCATCCGGGTCGCCCGGCCTCTGGCTCCGGGTCATCTCCTTGGGCGGTGGCGTGGGGAGGCTGCGGAAGAGGAAGAGGGCAGGCGGCAAGGCCGTCAAGTCGAATCTGAGGCGTGGTGCCCTCGGCAATCCGACGGCGTCTGCTTGCCCGTCTTGAGCTCTGCTTCGGCGCCTCGTCTCCGCCAAGCCCCCGGCTGGCCCCCGGGATGTTCTCTTGGTGTCTTCTGGCACCCGTAGCTCACCTAGGCGCCTCTTTTGCCCTCTTCGCCTCCTTGACCTACCTCCTGAAAAGAGGGACAGGAAAAGGATTACGGGCATATTATCTTTTTAGTTTGTAAGCCTTCAGGCCTTAGCTGCATCTAAAACTTGTAATCCTCTCTTTCATGTTTTTCATCCTCTATGGACTGTACCCGAATGGGATGTTTTTTAATGAAAAAGGGGAAGCTTGCTATGCCATATCCTTTACTTGACTCTATGCCTTGTATGTTTTTACCCTACGCTTTGAGGGAACTTGCCGGCGCAAGCACACTTGCTGAGTGCGGAACATCAGCAGCCCGCTGGCGGTGCTGCCTTCCGGCAAGAAACCTTGTCGGGGCTAGTTGCAGCTCACTTGTATTGTTGAGCGGACTCGAAAACAAATCAAGGGCGCAACTTAGCCACGAGTCGATTCCTCCGCGCACAGGTTTTTCATACAAGGCACGGCCATTCAAGGACGCGGCTTCACGTTTCCCAGTCCATAAGAGGAAGCATGATGAGGGATGAAAAGCTTATCTGATATCGCAGCCCCCGGCGACTCTGGCTTGCCGGGGGTGAATCTTGGCATTCGCAGCCCCCAGCAACTCTGGCTTGCCGGGATCCAGGTGCCGGCGCACCTTTCTTCTCTTGCTCTTGCCGCTGCTAGATGTGTCATAGGAACAATCTCTTAGAGCGCGGCAAGTTATTTACTGTAATATATAACTTTATTCTAAGCAAGGCTTGCTATGTTATGCCCTTTACTTGATTATGTGCCTCGTATGTTTTTACCCTACGCTTTGAGGGAACTTGCCGGCGCGAGCACGCTTGCTGAGTGCGGAACATCAGCAGCCCGCTGGCGGTGCTGCCTCCGGCAAGAAACCTCGTCGAGCTAGTTGCAGCACACTTTCATTTGTTGAGCGGACTCGAAACAAAGTAAGGGCGCAACTCAGCTACGAGCCTGTTCCTCTGCGCATAGGTTTTTCATACAAGGCACGGTCGTTCAAGGAACATAACCTTAAAAATTTGAAACTGACTGCGCTCTATGGCAATGATTGCTATGCTATATCCTTTATTCTGTCGCTTCCCTTGTATGTCTCTACCCCACGCTTTTGGGGAACTTGCCGGCGCAAGCACACTTGCTGAGTGCGGAACATCAGCAGCCCGCTGGCGGTGCTGCCTCCGGCAAGAAACCTTGTCGGGGCCAGTTGGAGCTCACTTGTATTGTTGAGCGGACTCGAAAACAAATCAAGGGCTCAACTTAGCCACGAGCTGATTCCTCCGCGCACAGGTTTTCCATACAAGGCACGGACATTTCAAGGAGTATAACTTAAAAAATTTGAAACTGACTGGGCTTTGTGCTCAGACTTGGGCAACTTAGCTTTTCTGTCGTCTGTGTCCCGGCAAGGCTGCACTTCTTTGAACGACGCCAACTGCTATGTTATCTCCTTTACTTGATTCCATCCCTTGTATGTTTTTACCCTACGCTTTGAGGGAACTTGCCGGTGCAAACACACTTGCTTGAGTCACGGAACATCAGCAGCCGGCGGTGCTGCCTCCGACAAAACCTCGTCGGGCTAGTGCGGCGCTTTCATTTGTTGGCGGACTCGAAACAAAGTAAGGGCGCAACTCAGCCACTGAGCAGTTCCTCCGCAGCACAGTTTTTCCATACAAGGTACGGCCGTTCAAGGAACATAACCTAAAAATTTAAGAACGACTGTGCTCTAGCTCGATGGTGCGTCCTCAACGGTAGAGCAGCACTCCGAAGAGGCGCGCTTGCCGGAGTGGGCATCAGAGCTAAGCTTGCCGGACTTAGTCTCTTGTGAAGCTGCCTTTGCCTTCTTGCACTTGCCGGTGGAGCTCGATGGTGCGTCCTTGACGGTAGCGCAGCACTCCGAAGAGGTGCGCTTGCCGGAGTGTGCATCAGAGCTACTCTTGCCGGACTTGGTCTTCTTCTTCCCCCGGGGAGCTTCAGCGGCAAGTGGCTTGCGCTCTGCTGCGGCTGCTGCTTCCCGGTAGATCTTGTCGGTGCAGATAAGTGCATCCTTCTTGTCGCCTTGCACAGAAATGACACTTATCGGACCAGGCATCTTGAGCACATTGTAGGCGTAATGAGAGGCTGCCACGAACTTGGCAAGCGCTGGACGGCCGAGTATCCCATTGTAGGGCAATGGGAAATCAGCAACATCAAATGTGACTCTCTCTGTCCTGAAATTCAGCTCGCTGCCAAACGTCACTGGCAGTGTGATCTTCCCTTTCGGCTTGCTCCTTCCCGGATTTATTCCTTGAAAGCTGCCGGTCTCTTGAGCTCGCTGTCGGGGATCTGGAGTTTCTTGAGCACTGCGGAGGAGATCAGATTCAGGCCGGCCCCACCATCAACCAACATCTTCGTGACCTTGAGGTTGCGGATGGTTTGCGAGACCAACATCGGCAAGCACCCGACCGCAGTGATGCGATCAGGGTGATCCTCAACATCGAAGATGATGGGCGTGCTGGACCACTTCGGTGGCTTGCGCGATTCAGCGGACGGTTCTGCTGCGGCTCACCTCTCGCGCCTTGTTTGAGTTGGCGGTGCGAGGTGTGCAGAGAAGCACCGCCGTCAATGCACAAAACCTCCGTTGCCTTTTGAAACTCTTGGTCATCAGTCTCATCTTCCTCCATCTCATCTTCCTCATCTTCATCTTCGTCCTTGTCGCGGCCACGGGGAGGCCTGTCTCCTTGCCGCGGCTTGGCCTTGCCGCGGCGCCCTCCCCGGGCGGAAAGCTTCTTGCCGGATCCTCCTCCACCTCCCTGGGCCCTCTCCTTGTCGCGGCGCTCGTACTCAGCTTTCTGTAGCTCCGCCATCTGCTCAACTTTCTTGCAGGCTTGGAGGTCATGGCCCTTGGTGCGGTGGATCTTGCAATACTGCTTGCCGGAGCCATCCTGCTTGTCGGCGGCTACCACAGCCTCGCCGGACTCACTAGCTTTGGCCTTGTCGGAACCGCCTCCGTCGCCGGAATGCTCGACAACTAGCACATCCTTAGCCTTTCTTTTTCTGTTGTTCCGCCTCCAGTTCTTCCTTGCCGGGGCGGCATCCTCACTGTCAGATCCTTCTGCTCCTGCGGTCTCTCCGGGGATTTTCCTCCCCTCCTCAGCCCATGCACACTTGTCGGCCAGAGCATATAGCTCGCTGACATCTCTGATCTTGCACATCGCCATCTCCTCCCTCATCCTGCGGTTACGCACGTTCTGATGGAACGCGCTGATGACCGCGGCGGTGGACGCTCGATGTTGCGCCGCACTGGCTGAATCTCAGATGTACTTGCACAGGGCTCTCCTCCTTCCGACGAGCAGATGCAGATCGCTTCTCCGCCATGGGGTTTGTGGTCACTTTGTGAAGGCGCCGACAAACCGATGACACAGTCCGCCCATGAAGAGATGGAGCCGTCCGGCAAGTGCATGAGCCAAGATCGGCGACAAGGCTTGAGCACCGCGGAAGTAGTTGGCAAGGATCTTCTCGTCCGCCCTCCGCAGCTCGCACCGCGATGGTGTAGACACCGAGGAACTCGACGGATGTATCCCGCCATCGTATTTCTCGACACGCCTGGTTTGAAGTTCTTGGTATTGGGCCACCGACTTGCAGCGGCTCACGGGTGAACGCAGGCAACTCCGCCGTCTGACGTAAGTCGCCGGTTCTTCGGGCGCATGCATATCGACCGTGGGCCCAGCGCCGGTCGATTGACGCCGCGCTTCTCTTCTGCGCTCGTCGCGGTACGGCGTCTTCGTGTCGTCGTTCTGAAGAACTTGGCGCTGATCGCCGCGAAGCCGCGGGTCCGGACGACGCGGTGGAGTCGCTGCTCAAGGTTGGTCCGGGCGAGCGATCTTAGCCTTGGGCGGGAGTGCAGTGGTGGCACCCCCTGTGGTCTTTGTCGGTGTCGGCTTGCGCTGGGCGTCTTGCCGGTGCTTCGATGTGCTTTCGGTTGCTGGGCTTATCGCCGTTAAGCGGCCGATGAGGCTATAAATGGCTGCCCTCCCGCCGTCGATCTTGTCTCGGCGCCGGAGGGTAATCCGTAGCTACCTGGGCTCGGGGACAGCGCTTCTCGAGTCTTGGGTGGCGGTGGCGGCGGCGCGAGGTGCGAGACATGCTCAAACTTCTAACAGTGTTAGAAGGAGCAGCATTCGCCCGAGCATCGATCTGCGCTTCGTGCGGCGTGTTGGCGCGCATGTTGGCCTTGAACGTCCCGCGACCCACCAGCTTGGCCTTGCTCCAATGCGAGTACGGTGCTAGGAGCACCGTGGCGTTGTCGATCTTGCACCTCTTGAGAGGGGTGCAGTGGATGTGCAGATGCTGAACCTTGCGGGGCCTTGTCTTTGGACCGGGTGACGATGTGAGTCCCCCATCGCTCCAGCTCCTCATGGCGCCCACCCCACCGCTGCTTGCTCGGTGGCGGTGGGGCGGTCGCAGATGGAGCGGCCACCTTGAAGTTTCTTCTTGATGGAATGTTGATGAAGATGTTGATGTAGCGCCGCAGACGCCGGATCGAATCGCGACGACCTCGACGCTTCCCCGCGCGCCAGAGATGTTGTGGGCTTCTGAGGGAGCACGAGCACCTATGGGGCAGGGGGCCCCTTCTTGTCCAGCAAGGGAGCGGAGGGCGCACGCAGAGCAGATCGACGCGACGGCACGCGGGGTTTTTTTACCCAGCTTCGCAGCTCTCTGGAGAGATAAAACTCCTACTGCTGCTTTGTGTTTATATTTGTTCTTGCTCGAGAGCGTGAGCGTATAGTGGTGTTGAATGAGTCGAATGAACCGAACCCCCTCTACGTGCGCATGGGCCTCCCTTTTATAGTCTAAGGGGTCACCGACAGGTGGCAGCGTAGAAAGAGGTGCAGAAAGGTAAAAATGCAGGTTGGTACAACTGCTACCAACAGTGTCCCCTACCTAACTCGACGGCAGGGACAAGGGCATTTAATGCCCGTCCGTCGCTCTAACAAAGGCAAGGAACGACCGTTAGAGGCGCCACCGATCGCCACGATGGCCTCCTTATCAGCTTAAACGCCACCTCGCATCGCATGGCTGCACAACGCCGCCACGCGCCCTGGGATAGCCCCGGGTGACACGTCGCTGATGCGCTTGAGCTCGAGTCTTGAGTCGCTGCCTTGCCGCTGCAAGCGCCTTACCCGCGCCGCGCCTTCCGGACTAACAAGCTTGCCGCTGTTGTGCCTTTGCCGACGCCGCTGGCGCCGTGGCAAGTTTCTGAAGTATCTTGGTTGGCCCTCCCGCAAGCTCCTCTTGCCGGGTCTTTATCCTTCCGGCAAGCCCTCTTGCGGTCTTGTCCTTCCCGGCAAGCTCCTCTTGCCGGGGTCTTGTCTTTCTTAGTTAATACTTTGTTCTTGAATGGCAGTAATGTGAATGGCGGAGGGTCTTGGCGGATGCCCGGCAAGCCTTGCCGCGGGGTAATGCGACTGCCCGTGCACAAGTTCGGGGTACTAAGGTACCCCTACTTTAGTACACCGACAGTGTTGTGGCATGAAAATCAGGGTGTGACATTAGCGCCGCACTAGTGGTGCAGAGAGAGGTCGACAAAGAGGCAGCGGCAGCGGCAGAGTCAACGGATGGCGAGCCGGAACCCTCCCCGGTAGGGCTCGGTCCCAGCAAGACTGAGTCCCCGGCAGAGGCTAGCGCCAGTATGACAGGGCCTGCGCTACCGGGTGAAGTGGCGCAGAAGAAGAAAATGGTGCAGCACCCAGTTTACTTCGTCAACTCCCTCTTGCAGGGGGCTAGGTCGAGGTACTCAGGTGTGCATAAATTGCTCTTCGGCCTTCTTATGTCCTCGAGGAAGCTGCATCATTACTTCCAAGCGCACGAGATCACCATAGTCACCTGCCTCCCGTTGCAACGGATACTGCATAACCCAGATGCAACGGGGAGGATCATGGAATGGGCCCTGGAGCTGTCGAGTTTCGGTTTAAATTTCGAAAGTACCTCGACGATTCAGAGCAGAGTCTTGGCGGAGTTTGTTGCAGAATGGACCTCGAGTTTGTTGCAGAGTCTTGTCTCGTCTACCGCCAGTTCATGAAGCAATGAATCTCTCCGACATGCCAGGAGCAAGACCCAGTAATCCGGCAGCAGCAAACCGGACTGAAGCACCTAGGACAGGAGCACTAGATCAGCCACGGATGGCGGACCCGCTTCGACGGACCCATGACCCGCCGCAGTACATGCTGACACTGCCGGGTCACTTCTCCACCCCTTTTGATAACATGATCACTACGGCATCGCGGCTGGCAGCTATTCCAATGGAGGGTGAGTCTCCAGTGGCGGTTGAGACGCGGCGGGCCAGAGATCTCCTTCAAACAGCTATGGTTCAGCAACAGGCTTATTCGTATAGTCGAGATAGAATTCATTCAACCCCTCGCCCGAGCAGGAGTTACACTAGGCACATTGATGAACCGGCTATGTCAAGCAGTGCGCGGAACCGTGACGCCCCTCGAGGGCTCAATCTAGCGCGCTGTGGTGCAAACGCTCAAGACGTAGTGGATAGTAGTAGAGTGCGTCGAGAAGCCAAGTTAGCAGCACAGCTTACTCCGGTTCGTCCAACGACGTCAATGGAACGAGGTCTTGCTTTCAGCTCTTGGGGGGTGCCGTGTCTCACCCTAGCTCTACGCAGTGTGCGTCTGCCCAAGGATTTCAAGGGTCCGCGTAAGGTGCCTAATTACACTGCTGATTTACCCCCCGAGTCATGGGTCGAAATTTATGAGATGGCAATGGAGATGCTGGATGTGGATGAAGCGGCATGTGCGAAGTACTTCACCATGATTTTGGATGGAACAACTCGCACTTGGTTGAAAAGTTTGCCAGCTAAGTCCATTGGGTCATGGGCCGAGTTGAAGGCCCGGTTTACAACAAACTTCAAGGACACCTACAAGGAACCCATGTCAATTGTGGATCTGGCCGCATGTGTCCAAGAAGAAGGCGAGTCAACAACCCATTGGGTGCGCCGAGTGTCGGAGATCTTGCATTCATCAGACCCCATTAATGCTGATTCAGCAGTCATAACATTGGAGGGTAATTGCCGGTTTAAGCCACTGAAGTTGAAGTTGGAACGATTCAAGCGTCACTGCAATGACATGGGAACACTTATGGCAGCGTTGGTTAAGTATGCCGATTCTGATAGTAGCAAGGATCCCAAGTCTGACAATGAGAAGCCAGGGAAGGGAAAGAAGAATGGCGGTGCAAAGGGGTAGCAACATAACCAGGCGGGCCATGGGAACAATGGTAAGCGTAAAGCGGATAGTAATTCTGATTTTGTGGCTAACACCAATGCGCAGGACAATGGCCAGCGTCGTAAGGGTAGACCACCACCGCGGAGCAGAGGATCAGGCGTCAATCTTGAGCGCCTGTTAAATCTGCCTTGCCTGAGGCACGAGACACGAGAGAAGCCAGCTACACACCCCTGGAAGGATTGTTTTATTATGCGGGAGTTCAAAAACGCAGATCTTTTCCGGTATGATCAGGGACCGTCTGGCGGTTCAAGACCCGGGTCTCACAGGCCGGGTTATGGTGGAGGTAACTCCGGTTCAGGATTTCAAGGTAATCAGGGTGGACATGGTAATCAAGGTAATCAGGGAAACCAGGGAGGTTATAATCAACAGGGGAATCAACAGCAGCAACAGTCGGGTTACCAGAGCCACCTGAAGCAGTTGAATAGTGGGCAGTATCATGTCTTCACCACTAGCCTGTGCAAGCGGGATCATAAGCTTCATAAAAGGGTAGTGAACTCCGTTGAACCGGCGGTGCCCCGTTACTTGCGCTGGTTTGAACAACCCATTGTGTGGAGCCGAGAGGATCATCCGCCCCAGGTTGATAATCCGGGTCACCTAGCGCTGGTGGTGGCGCCTCAGGTTGGAGGATATAAGTGCACCAAGGTGCTCATGGATGGAGGGAGCTGTCGGCGTTCTGGGAACAGGGGTCCCCAGACTTGCCTGACTGCGGCCTGCGGCGTGGCTCAAGCGAAGGCCCAGTGCAGCCCAGCTTCATCAGCTCAAGCTCAAGACCCTCGCGAGGGGCCAAGCCTCGCGGGGCGGACGACAGGAAGCTTCCTCAGGAGTAGCCTCATCAAGCAGGCTCGCGAGGAGGCAGAGAGATCAAGGCAGGGCACCTCGCAAGGAGCCCGTGACGCAAGCCATGACGATCGAGACCAGGCGGGCGCCAAGCGGGCGCCGGCCTGCAAAGGGGGCAAGCACAGGCCAAGGCATCAGGCAAAGGTTACCGTTTCGGTGCAACAAGACCAAGACCAGCAGAACGGCAGGATGGAAGTCATCGTGGAGCCCAGGACGGCGTCACCATGAGAGTCTTTGGCAGTCGAAGACCAAATTTAGTCAGGATAAGTGTACTAGATGTTTCCCTTCAAAATGGCCAATTGTTGGCGCCCTTCCTGCTCATTGTTTGGGAAGAGGCCCAGGGCCTCTATAAAGAGGACTAGCCACCACAGTAGGGAGGCATGGGATCTAGATTGCGCATAGACTAGAGAGAGAGAGAGAGGCGACTGAACTCACCCAAGCAGTTCATCGCACCAGCTCAAGAATAGCCCCTCGCGAGGCTGTTCTCCCTTTGTATTGTTCATCATCAGCTCCTGAGGCAATCCACCACACCACACACTAGAGTAGGGTATTACACCACAATGGTGGCCTGAACCAGTATAATTCTCGTGTCCCTTGTGTGTCCTTCTTTCTAGCCTAGATTCCTTACGAGGCTTCGAAACGTGAGTTGGTCGGGGAAAGATCTTTGTGCGCACCCCAGAGTTTGAACCTCAAGGGTCTGCCGAAACCCGAAATCCGACATTTGGCGCGCCAGGTAGGGGTGCGCCGGAATCTTCCTTCCGCTGTTCGCGCGTGATCTTCCGTCGTATCCATGGTGGCCTTCGTCGGGCTCGCTTGGCCGAAGCGTCAGCTCTTTGCCGCCACCAGCGTCACCCTGACGGCGGTGCCCGTCGGCGACGCCCTCGTTGTTCCGCCGCCGCCAACGCCGCCACCGGCCCGGTGGGGAACGAGCAGTAGGCCTCGTCCCTGCATCCTTCAGTGCCGCTGGAAGGCCGCACCGCCACCCCGTCGATGACTCCAGCCGGTTCATCATCGCACGCTCGTCGCGCTCCCGCGGACGCACACGCCGCGCTGCTCCTGGCGCGTGAGCTCCTGCACTACCGTCCCGTCGACGATATCTACGAGGACTGGCTCGCCCGCATCACCGAGCTCGTCAGCGCCGCAGGGGGCTCTCCTATGCCATCCCTCTTGCTGCCTCGCCCTCCGTCCTGCGCACGAGGCGTGGATCAAAACGTGCCTCCGCCACCTCCTCCCCAAGATGGCACCTTAGCTCCAAGGCGCGCAGCCCCAGGACGATACCCACCGCGTCCGGCGCCTGCACGACAAGAAAGGAGTTGCCAAGAAATCCCTCGCCCCCAGACGGTGCCCGCGTGCTCCCGGCACCGGTGCGCCATGACCGCATCCCTGTGCCACCACGCCAAGACCCCGCGCTACTCCAAGCGGCGGCACGTGGGAATTTCTAGGAGCAAGCCTAGCACCAGCAAAGGGCTTTGGTGGCCACCGCAGGCTGCCGCGCCTTCACCCCCGAGCTACACAGTGTCCCCTGGCCAGGCAAGTTCAAGCCTGACCTACCCCCTTGCTACGACGGCACTACAAACCCCGCGGAGTTCCTATAGCTCTACGAGCTGGGCATCGAAGCCGCCAACGGGGACGAAAAGGTCATGGCGAACTGGTTTCCCATGGCGCTCAAGGATGATGCTCGCACCTGGCTCCTGGCACGATCTCTTCCTGGGACAAGATGCGCACTCGCTTCATCGCCAACTTCCAAGGCACTCGCGACCGGCCCCCGACCATGAGTGACCTGCGCCGCATCAAGCAACAGCCAGGAGAGACCCTGCAGAAGTACATCCAGCACTTCAACAACGCTTGCCTCAAGATCCCTAGGGTGACTGAGGAAGCCATCATCTCAGCCTTCTTCGATGGCGTGTGTGACATCAAGATGAAAGAGGAGCTAGCAATCCATGAAGACATATGCACATCCCTGGAGCTGTTCAACTTGGCGACCAAGTGCGCCAGGGCTGAGGAAGGGCGCCTCTCCCTCCTCGAGCTTCCGGCTGCTGATCCAGAAGAGAAGAAGCCCAAGGTCAAGGATGTGAAGCGCAAGGGAGCTGCTGTGCTCGCAGCAGAGCCAGACACCAAGCGAGGCAGGGATCAGCCTGAGTCATCCAAGGGTAGCCGGTACTGCGTGTACCACAACCTCCACACCCACAACACCAACGAATGCCAGGAGCTCAGGGCTGTGCGAGATGGGCGTATCGGCCGACGCCCCGAGCGCAACGATCGGGGCTATGGCCGAGGAGGAGGAAGAGGTGGAGGACGATGGGAAGACCGTGGCCCTCGCCAAGGGTGGCGTGACCGACCTCGCGAGGACCGTTGGTAGGACCAGCCTCGTGAGGGAGGTTGGAGGGATCAACCTCGTGAGGATCGCCCGCACAGCAATGCGGGCCTCCCTCCTCTGCCACCACCGCCAAGGAGGAATGAAGACCAGCATTCGGACGAGGGGGCTGGGGGCTTCCAAGAGCCGCATGCAATCGCTTGCATCCTGGGCGGTGCCCAGGCCCCAGCCTCACAACGCATCTTCAAGCAGTTTGCTCGCGAGGTGAATGCAGTCCTCCCCAAGCTTGAGGCCACGTGCCCTCTTAGGTGGTCTGCGTGCACTATCATGTTCAGCTCAACGGATTAGGTCAAGTGCGCAGCAACGGCCGGTGTCCTCCCAATGCTTTGTTCTCCAGTCATCAGCAATGTGCAAGTCACCAGGACCCTCATCGATGGTGGAGGAGGACTCAACGTCCTGTCCGTCGGGACGTTCAACAACCTCCAAGTGCCATACGATCAGCTTCAGCCGACCAAGCCTTTCTCAGGAGTCACTGATGGTTCCACTGTTTCGATAGGGCAGGTTCGCCTTCCAGTCACCTTTGGGCAGCGCAACAACTACCGCACCGAGCTCATTACCTTCGACGTCGCCCACATTCGCCTGCCATACAATGCCATCCTCGGGTACCCATCCTGGCCAAGTTCATGGCAGTGACTCACCATGGCTACAATGTCCTCAAGATGCCAGGAAGCGGTGGAGTCATCATAGTACCCTGTCAAGAAAGGGATGCAGTTTGTTCTCCTGAGCGTTCCTTGCAAGCCGCGGCAATCAAAGACCTAGATCACAGGAGCGAGAGACTTCCCCAGGCGGCCCCTAAGAAGAAGAAGGCTTCGCCTGGCCCAAGCCATCAGGAGGCGGGTACCTCCGGAGGTGTTGCGTCAGGATCCACGCCCGTTCAGGGGGCGCCACCCTCTGTCGCATAGGAAGGCGCGCCCGGTGCCCTCCTGGGGCAGGGCTTGGGGGATCTTTCTTGGAGAGCCACTGACTTTGCCAAGGTCACGAGGGAGGCGCTCGGGCACCACTTGGAGGTGTGCTTCAAAGCACGTTTCCCTCAGGAAGGTATGAGGCAAGGAGGGCCAAACCCTCAGGAGTTCATTGTGAGAAACACTAAGGAGCTACAAGAGTCAAGAGTCATGCGCGGCAGCCGCCGCCTACCCGCCGCAGCCCCCCATCCAGGCGAGGATGGCGGGCTGCGCATCTGCATCGACGTGCCAGGGCTCAACCGAGCCGTGTCTCAGGAGCGCCTCTGGCCTTCACGCATGGGGCGCTGTGAGGGTCCACCTCACAGCTATGTTCGCATGCCTTTCGGCCTGCCGAACGCGGCCGCCGCTCATCAGCACGTGCTGAGGAGCATTCTGGAGGCTCAGGAGGTCAAGCATTGCGCGGTCCTGGCGGAGATGGAGATGGTCCTCGAAGATTCACCTGTGCCCCCGGAGCCTCCCGAGGCTCCAGGTCCCAGGAGATTGTGAGGGTCGGCTTCCTCACCGCGCGTCGTCCGCTACTTCAGCATCCCTTCATCTTCAACGGTATCAGGTGACATCTTTCAAAGTTCCATTTTCAGCTGGGAGCGCCCACAGGGCTGTATCATTCCCAGGTCGCGTGGGTCCGTCCCTGCGGCATGTATCCGTTTTGCTCATGTTCTCCGCTTACCTTGTTGGGGGCGCCCGTCGGGCTGCATTATCTCCAAGCCGCTCGGGCCTGACCCAGTGGCGTTTGCTTTTGCTGCATCTATCTAAATGGATTTGCTCCTTCATGCTTAACCTACTTGACTTAATCGCCTGCTCGATTGACACCTACCTTTGGAGCCGCTCGCTCTAGCACGGCGCTTGCGTATGGGTCCGTCCTTGCGACACAGACAAATCTGAGTGGCCGAGCTCTGGCCGCGGCAGCCCCGCAGGGCGCCACCTCACCAGGCCCTTAGTGCCCCAGTCACTCCCTCGGAGCAACCAATGGTTGGCTGGCAACCGTAACGGCAGGCCTTGTTTTCCCCTCGTAATTGGTATGCAGGTCCCACTCCAGAAGTAACGCTGGGGACGTCGCGAGCTTTCTCTTCCTCTCTCTGGCACGATCCGCTCGCGTGTTAAAAGGGGGGCACCTGAGGATCGCGACTCATGGGCTCTTATTGCCTCTCCAGCCCTCACCCCCTGGCCTTGACCCACGACATCGCGACCTCTCATACCAGCGCGACTGAGCTCGCTCGAGGGCTGGGACCTGAGGACGTAGAGCATGAAGGAAAGTGCGGGGAAGAGGGAAGAAGCTCACGAGGACCTAACCCAGCGACACCCCAGCTGCCGTCAGGCAGGCCCGACACTTCGCCGAAAACCACTCCAAACCTACAAGATAAGTCACGCAAAACTGAAGCGACTCAGTGCTAAACCCTTGCCTACTGCGGCTCTGTCACGACAATGTTGCCAGCCTTTCTTGCCCAGCGGAGGCTGCTTGAGCGCTAAAAGGGACCTCCTGAGCATCGCGACTCAGGGGCTCTTACTGGACCTTGATCCGCTCACCTCCTGGCCTTGACCACGGCATCGCGACCTGGCATACCAGCGACGGCTGAAGCTTGCCTGGGGACCGTGACCTGTCGGCGTAGAGCACCAAGCCCTCGTAAGGAAAGAAAGGGGGAGCTGAGCCGGGGCAGAACGCGCCTCTCGCATCGTTTCATGATAAGGATGTACAATTCACAAAAACATGGCAGGCACCTTACATACCCCCATGGGGTGTCATTTCGGTTCCTCGCAGGGAACAAAAGGTTCTAAGGAGCGATAACTACGCGCGCCTCCGCAGGAGACGCCATCATCAATAGTGGGTCATCAGGCGCTGGCGCCAACCCCATCCAGATCAGCAGCGCCGACGGCCTGATGTAGCCGCCCTGCTTCAGGCGCAGCGTGAGCTCGGAGGCTCGTAGCTATCGTCGCTTGTCTCCGGAGTCACGTGAAGCTCGGCGGAGTCGCTGGACCCTCCGGCTCCTCCGCTGCTACCCGAGGAGCTGCTGGGGAAGCGGTTGGCAGGCCTGGTCCTCGCCACTCTGATGCCCCGACCACCTCCCTTGGGGCAGCTTTCCAGCCGGCGTCCTTCCGCGTCGAAGACCTTGAAGAACATCAAGGAGGCACCATCGTATTCGAGATAGATTACGAGGGTGCCCCCCATCCGGTAGACCCGGGCGATCTCGCCCCAACCGCGGGTCAGGAAGACCTTGCCCGGGGCAACAACCTCGACCTCTGCCTCGGTCGCGAGGGTGTTGCCGTCGGCGTGCTGCTGCCAGAGCTCCTGAGGCCCCCTCGGCGGGATCTCGAAGGCGAAGGACGGAGGAAGGCGAATCCAAGATCGAGGAGGCATGGCAGCGTGAAGCACAAGCTTGCGAGAGGAGCCCTCGGCATGGACTCCAGGGGGAACGACACGCACTGCTGTAACTCGCCGGCGTCGGTGGCGGCACCGTCGGTGTCGCTCGACGCCTTCTTCTCCAGGGCCCTCGATTCGGGCGTACAAGGGCAGGGGAAACCCAGGCGGCGGCCGCTCGTACCAGGGCCTCGACGCCTCTTGCCGGGCACCCTCATCTCGGCGGCAGAGGACTGGCCGCTTCTTCGGCGGAAGCGGGTCGGGACCCTCTCGAGGGGCCTTTCCCTTCTCTTCTGCAGAAAACCGGTGGATAGGCGCCATTGGCGTAAGGTGGAGCAAGGGCGAGGAAGAAGAAGAAAAGGAGTAGCAGGAAGGAATGGACTAGAAGGGCTCATGCCGTTCCATACTTATAGGCGGAGAAGGCCAACCGTCGGCCACCATGATCACAGGTAATCATGACCCATTTTTTGCATACAAGGACTTATCAAGTCATGCGGTTGCCGAGGCGTCGTGGGGAAGTGGGGACGCCCACGTCCAATCAATCGCCACGCGGCGTCCAAGGCCGCAGGCTATTGGGGCCCGCGGTGCTTCGCACTTGCCCCTTCGCTTCTCTGCTAAGCCAAGTCCGGGCGTGCCTTGGGCCCGGGGGCTACTTTCGGCGTTCTGGGAATGGGGGTCCCCAGACTTGCCTGCCTGCGGCCTGCGGTGTGGCTCAAGCGAAGGCCCAGTGCAGCCCAGCTTCATCAGCTCAAGTTCAAGACCCTCGTGAGGGGCCAAGCCTCGCGGGGCGGACGACAGGAAGCTTCCTCAGGAGCGGCCTCATCAGGCAGGCTCGCGAGGAGGCGGAGAGATCAAGGCAGGGTACCTTGCGAGGAGCCCGTGACACAAGCCATGACGATCGAGACCAGGCGGGCGCCAGGCGGGCTCCGGCCTACACAGTGTCCTTGTTTCCCCTTTGGTGCAAAGGAGCAAGCACAGGCCAAGGCATTAGGAAAAGGTTACCGTTTCAGTGCAACAAGATCAAGACTAGTACAACGGCAGGATGGAAGTCATCGTGGAGCCCAGGACGACGTCACCATCAGAGTCTTTGGCAGTCGAAGACCAACTTTAGTCAGGATAAGTGTACTAGATGTTCCCCTTCAAAATGGCCAATTGTCAGTGCCCTTCTCGCTCATTATTTGGGAAGAGGCCCAGGGCCTCTAGAAAGAGGACTAGGCACCACAGTAGGGAGGCATGGGATCCAGATTGCGCATAGACTAGAGAGAGAGAGAGAGAGGCCACTGAACTCACCCAAGCTGTTCATCGCACCAGCTCAAGAACAGCCCCTCGCGAGGTTGTTCTCCCTTTGTATTGTTCATCATCAGCCCCTGAGGCAATCCACCACACCACACACTGGAGTAGGGTATTACACCACAATGGTGGCCTGAACCAGTATAAATCTCATGTCCCTTGTGTGTCCTTCTTTCCAGCCAAGATTCCTTGCGAGGCTTCGAGACGTGAGTTGGTAGGGGAAAGATCTTCGTGTGCACACCAGAGTTCGAACCTCAAGGGTCTGCCAGAACCCGAAATCCGACAGGAGCAGTATGAACATCTTGTATTATGAAACCTTCGGTCACATGGGGTTGACAGATAAGAATCTTAAACCATCGAACACCGTTTTTCATGGTGTGGTGCCTGGTAAATCGGCTTACCCGGTCGGTAAGATATCTTTGGAGGTTGCTTTTGGAGATGATCATGATTCAAGATCAGAGACATTGACTTTTGAAGTGGTGAAAATCAGGAGTCTGTACCATGCCCTGTTTGTACGGCCGACTTATGCTAAATTCATGGCGAGGCCGTGTCATGTTTATCTGCAGCTCAAGATGCCGGGTCATAAGGGGACCATCACAGTACATGGAAGCTGAAAGATCGCTCTGGAATGTGAAGAAGGTGATGCGGCTTATGCTGAGTCGGTTTGTGCAACAGAGGAGTTGAAATTCTATAAGGACAATGTTGATCCGGCAGACATGACTTCTTTGAAAAAACCAACTACGGAGCATGATCCGGCCTTGAAGTTTAAGTCGGCTGATGAGACTAAATTGGTTGATTTTGTTCCTGGCGATTCATCCAAACAGTTTAGCATCAGCGCTAACCTGGAACCGAAATAGGAAAGCGCGCTCATCGAGTTCATCCGTGAGAACCGGGACATCTTTGCATGGAAACCTTCTGACATGCCGGGTGTACCGAGGGAACTCGCTGAGCACACTCTTAATATCGTTCCAAAGTTTAAACCGGTCAAGCAGTTTCTCCTCCGCTTCAATAAAGAGAGGCGCAAGGCTATTGGTGAGGAGGTAGCCCGGCTCTTGGCAGCAGGGTTTATTGTGGTGGTTTTTCACCCGGAGTGGTTGGCTAACCCGGTGCTGGTACTCAAGAAGAACGGTACTTGGCGTATGTATGTGGATTACACAGATTTGAACAGGGCTTGTCCAGCTGATCCTTTTGCTCTCCCTCGTATTGATCAAATTATTGATGCTACGTCGGGTTGTGTGCGTTTGAGTTTTCTGGATGCTTATTCTGGTTATCATCAGATCAAAATGGTAGTTAAGGACCAGGAGAAGACGGCTTTTATAACTCCCTTTGGAGCCTTCTGCTATGTATCTATGCCTTTCGGGCTCAAGAGTGCCCAGGCGACTTATCAGCGATGTGCGCATAATTGTCTTCATAATCAGATTGGGCGCAATGTTCATGCTTATGTGGATGATATCGTGGTGAAATCTAGGAAGGCAGAGACTTTGATAGCTGATTTGAAGGAAACCTTTGACAATAAGATGATACTTAATCTGGCCAAGTGTGTTTTCGGTGTACCGGCAGGCAAGCTCTTGGGTTTTCTGGTGTCTAACAGGGGCATTGAAGCTAATCCGGAAAAGATCAAGGCTATTACGTCCCTGGCTAAACCGGCGTGTATGAATGATGTTCAACGTCTGGCGTGTCGTATTGCGGCACTAAGCCAGTTTATCAGCTGTGGGAGTCCTGGATTAGGGGGTCCTAGGACAGCCGGACTATGTACTTGCGCCGGACTGTTGGACTATGAAGATACAAGATTGAAGACTTCATCCGGTGTCCGGGTGGGACTCTCCTTTGCGTGGAAGGCAATCTTGGCAATTCAGATATGTAGATTTCCTTCTCTGTAACCAACTCTGTGTAACCCTAGCCCCCTCCGGTGTCTATATAAATCGGAGGGTGTAGTCCTTAGGACGAGAACAATCAGAATCATAGGCTAGATTCTAGGGTTTAGCCTCTACGATCTCATGGTAGATCAACTCATATAATACTCATATCATCAAGATCAATCAAGCAGGAAGTAGGGTATTACCTCCATCGACAGGGCCCAAACCTGGGTAAACATTGTGTCCCCGCCTCCTGTTACCATTAGCTTTAGACGCATAGTTCGGGATCCCCTACCCGAGATCCGCCGGTTTTGACACCGACATTGGTGCTTTCATTGAGAGTTCCACTGTTCGTCACGATAAGGCTTGATGGCTCCTTCAATCATCTGCAGCGATGCGATCTAGGGTGAGGTTTTCCTTCCCAGACGGATCTTCGTATTCGACGGCTTCGTACAGCGGGCCAACTCGCTTGGCCATCTGGAGCAGATCGATAGCTACGCCCCTGGCCATCAGGTCAGGTTTGGAAGCTTGAACTACACCGCCGACATCCGCGGAGACTTGATCTTTGATGGATTCGAGCCCATGACAGGTGTTCCATACAGTCATGACAAGCATGGCTTAGACCTGCCATCGGACAACGTTCGGGAGAACGCACCTGCAGCTGCCCTGGCCTTAGATCCGGAGCAGATCGCGCCATCCGAGGACGGGTGAATAGACCCTGCCTCGGAGGCCGCACACTCATCGGCGATAGAGCCAAACACAGGCTTCACCTCCAATGAGGCCTGTGCCATCAGACCCTCGGACTCGTCTCCGGCCATAAGTTCCAAACCACGCGCATCCGTACCTATCGAATCTGATTGGGCACCGATCATGGAGCTTACCCCCGCGGATATCTTTCAGCACTCACCCTTGGGCGACGTGCTAAATTCACAGAAATCTCTCTCCCTGTTAGGAGACTCTTGGCCGAACTATGCCCGGCTTGAGTGGGAAGCGGGCGACAAAGGAATTCGTTCCCCACCCACCACCCACTTGATAGCCACTGTCGATGACTTAACCGACATGCTTGATTTCGACTCCGAAGACATCGACAGCATGGACGACGATGCCGGAGAGGAACAGGAACCACCGCCCATAGGGCGCTGGACAACCACCTCATCATATGATATATATATATATATATGGTTGACACCCCCAAAGAAAGTGATGGCGATGAGGCAACGGAGGGTAATCCCCTTGAGAAGCAATCTAAGCACCGACGCCATCGGCGCCGCTCTAAGCCTTGTCATAGCAAAAATAGCGATACCGGCACAAGAGACAATAATGCTCAGGATAATGCCGAGGACGAAAACAATCCCGCCCAGCCAGGCTTCGAGCACGTTGAATGGGAGGATGGGCAATTTAGCCCTAAGGAACAGTCAATGGATGGAGAATCAGAGGATGACAATTACTTGCCCCTCTCCGAAGACGAGGTGAGCCTCGGCGACGAAGAATTCATTGTGCCTGAGAATCCTTTCGCGGGGCGCTTCAAGCCGCTTATAGCCACCGTGCATAAAGCTCAAGAAAAGCAGCAACAACTTCAAGCTGATCAAGATCTGCTAACTGATAGATGGACCGAGGTCCTGGCAGCCGAGGAATATGGACTCGAGCGCCCAACCAAAAGTTACCCAGAGCGCAGGTTGTTACCTCGATTCGAGGAGGAGGCCCTAGAGCCTGCACTACCAGCACAATATGCGGCAGACCGGCCACCTCGTGGCCAAGGTAAAGCGGCGTATCAACCCGAACACCAGCCCACACCCTGTCGCCAAATAAGCAAAAACACAAAGGTCCGGGGCTCCACGCATGACCCGCGAGACAAACAAAGCAGGACAGCTAAGATCGATCTACGGATCACGGGGGCGCGCCCGAACACGAGATGATGACCGTCACACCAGATATACTAAAAGCAAATCCGGCCGGGACAAATAGAACAGATCAGACTCACTTGAACTGCGTTGTGATGTAGCCCGGCATAGAGGTGACACACCCCCCTATGCTTCACTAACGAAGTAATGGATCATGAATTCCCACAAGGGTTTAAGCCTGTAAATATCGATCCCTACGATGGGACTACAGACCCGGCGGTATGGATAGAAGATTTCTTTCTCCACATTCACATGGCCCGCGGGGATGATCTACACGCCATCAAGTACCTCCCACTAAAACTCAAGGTACCGGCTCGGCATTGGCTGAATAGTTTGATGGCAAACTCCATTGGAAGTTGGGAGAACCTGGCGGACGCATTCCTGGATAACTTCCAGGTCACTTATGTGCGAACACTGAATGCTGATGATTTAAGTCACATAACCCTACAGCCCGGAGAGTCAGCCAGGAAATTCTGGACTCGGTTCCTAACTAAAAAGAACCAAATTGTCGACTGTTCGGATGCCAAAGCCCTAGCGGCCTTTAAACATAACATCCGTGACGAGTGGCTTGCCCGACATCTCGGCCAAGAAAAGCCGAAGTCCATGGCAGCCCTCACGACACTCATGACCCGCTTTTGTGCGGGGGAGGATAGCTGGTTGGCTCGTAGCAATGACACAGCAAGCAATCCTGGCACATCAGAGGCCAGAGATAGCGACGGCAAGCCCCAACGCAACAAACACAAGCGTCGCAAAAATGGTGATAACGCCGAAGACACATCAGTCAATATCGGATTCAGTGGTTCTAAGTCCGGTCAGCGGAAAAAGCCATTGCAAAAGAACAATTCGGGCCCGTCCAGTCTGGACCGCATACTCGACCGTCCATGCCAAATTCATGGCACCCTAGGAACACTAGCCAATCATACCAACAGAGAATGCTGGGTCTGCAAACAAGCCGGCAGGTCAGGTGCCGGAAACAAGGAGAAGGGGTCTCAAAGCAATGACGACATCGTCAAGCCCCGATCACCGAACACAAGAGGGCAAAAGAAATTTCCCCGCAAATCAAAACGGCGAACATGATAAACGCCACCCACATTACCAAGCTGGAACAGATGTGCACTCTTAGGAATGTCGACTCAACAAAGCCAGTCGCCCACAATATAAACTGCGGCCAATCACCTTCGACCGTACGGATCGTCCGACCAATACCAATTAGGGCAATCCAGTCGCACTAGTCCTTGACCCAATAATTGATGGGTTCCACCTCACACGAGTCCTTTTGGACTGAGGCAGCAGTCTAAACCTGCTATATCAGGACACAGTGCGCAAGATGGGTATTGATCTTTCGATAATCAAACCCACTAAGACCACCTTTATAGGTGTTATACCAGGTGTGGAGGCCCGTTGTACAGGCTCCATTACTCTGGAGGTAGTCTTCGGATCTCCAGATAATTACCGTACCGAAGAGTTAATCTTCGACATCGTCCCCTTTTGCAGTAATTGTCATGCACTGCTCGGACGAACCGCGTTTGCTCGATTCAACGCGGTGCCACATTATTCCTACCGTATACTAAAGATGCCCGGTCCGCGTGGCATCATAACAGTTAATGGCAAGGCCGAACTCCCCTCTGTGCCGAAGAATATACTGCCGCCTTAACAGTAGAAGCAACAAGTGGCATCTCTCAATCGAACCTCAAGTCGACGGCCAAGCTCCCGGACACCGTCAAAGGAGTCTGAACTACTTCATGGCAGGATAGCGCGGCTCATCCGGAGCTCAATTCAAATGCCCTAGCAGTAAACAGAGGCACAACTAGGATAAGCCACACACTGCGGCTCAACCGCTACGTGCAACACAAACGTTTCTTGCATTTTCTTTGCAGGTTCACTTTTGCGTAGGCCAGGACTGGCGACATGGAAACAGCTTGAACGCACAAAGGAAAACTAAGATATTCCCATCGATGACCATCCGACCACACTCCAGATCCGCACACAGCCTCCTCCCGCCTGGTCTCAGCAGGTTCCGAAGTCATATTCATTTTTATCATATTACCTGTACTCATACGCATCGACTGTGTTATTCAATTACAACATGTGGCTTTATATGATGCTTATATGCTATTCTTTCTCATTGACACTCTTTGTCAAATGGCATCCGCAGATCGCGATATGCCTTATTATGCCAGGGGCTTTATTGTACCCATAATAACGGCAATAAAGTCCTAACACCTTCGCGGTCGTTCGGCACCCCAAACTTATAGCATTATATGCATCAGCTCCGAATCCTGTCTTGGGTCAATAGTTGGGTTTGCCGGCTCCCATGTTTTGCTGCCTTACGTTCCGATATATCGGCTAAGGCGACACAGGGAGAACTCCTGCGATTGTGTCCTGGTTCTTCCGGACGAGCGCCTCAGTAGAGAAAGCCGAAAACTGACTGTCATGATATGGCGAGAGCTGGTCAGCTGTTTGAGAGGTTGTAAAATCTTTAAGGATTTCGTCCGCATTATGCGATAACTAATGCAGCGTGCGATGGATTGGCTTTTCTTCCGATCAGGTGCTTATAGAGCCCCTCGTGTGGTCTTCAAAACACCAGGGGCTGCGCCTACCTTCCTTTTGTCAAACTCATATGGCTAAGTGATAGTGATAAAGCCTTATAGTCCGATTGCCTGGTTCGTTGTGCTGAGCACCTCCTTCAAGGACCCAAAACTGGGATAAAGAGTGCTCAGGTTTATCCCGAACACCCCCGTACTTCCTACATGGGGGCAGAAGCCGACGACTGGCCAACTCTCAGGATTAATATATAAAACGGCCGCGGAGGAGAAAAAACTTTCAAATAACATGCAATAAATAATAGAAATGACCTTGTTCAACATTACAAAGGACAACATGACTGCATTCATGGAAATCTAATGTCCTTGGTGCATTGCTCCGCCGCAAGGCGGGATCCTTTCAGGACACTACCATAATACAATTCAGGCTTGCGGTGCTCCTTCCCCTCCGGTGGTCCCCCGGTCATCAGCTTTTCAGCATCCATCTTCCCCCAGTGCACCTTTGCGAGGGCAAAGGCCATTCGCACACCCTCCATACAGACCGACCGCTTGATGACTTCGAGTTGAGGGCAGGCACTCACAAGCCGCTTCACGAGCCCGAAGTAGCTGCTTGGAATTGGCTCGGCGGGCCATAGCCGGATAATTAAATCCCTCATGGCTAGTTCGGCCGCCTGATGCAGTTTGATCAGCTGTTTCAGCTGAACGACAAATGGCACTGGATAATTTGGTGCTAGATACTGCGACCAGAAGAGCTTCTCCGTAGTGCTCCTTTCTTCAGCTCGATAGAATTGTGCGGCATCAGATATGCTGCGTGGCAACTTCGCAAATACCCCTGGAGAAATCCAAACTGAAATTAGTAACGGGATTTTCTCCCCAAATACTTGCTTTGCATAGCAAGAGCCTTCCCCGCCGCGATCTTCCTCGCCTCCTGGATCTCCTACAGGGCGCCTTGGGCTTCCTCCCGGGCATCGCGTGTGGCTTGATGAGCCTTGGTGAGTTTGGATTCTTTCTCCGTTAAACCCTATTCCAAGGTCTCACATTTCTTCACGGCCTCTTGAAGCTCTTGCTCAGCTTCAACAACCCTGGCCTCATGCTTTTCGCGAAGAGCCTGCTCTGCGGCTGCCTTTTTCTCGGCCTCGGCCACAACCTTCTTAAGAGCCTCAACTTCGGTCATTGCTCCTGGAGCACATTATGAACATATTTTTATCATACTAAATTATTCACTCGCGCTGAATGCGAGCAAGGTTTTTTTTGCATACCTTGGTTATCATCCGCCTGCTTCCTCACGCGGCCGAGTTCTTCTTCGGCCCGCTCTAGACTCTGCTTCAGTCCGGAGACTTCCGCAGTTGTCACACCCTGATTTTCATGCCACAACACTTAAGTCAATAAATCATGCTAAAATGTGGTTTGACAAAAACTTTTGAGTGTTTTGGACCTTGCCTTGATTGGTTTTTGTCTGCTGTTTGCAAGTGCTCTAAAAATCAAATAAATCCTCCAACTCTTATACTCCTTCTCCTTGATCCAAAAACTTTTCCCAATGATCATGACATGTGTATAGGACATCAAAATAATTTCTTACAAAAATAATTTGGCCAAATAGTATTTTCAAAAATTAGTTTTCCAAAAACCCCTAAATTGAGGTTTGAACTGCAAGTACTTGATTTGGGGTATGAAAAATATTTCAAAAAGTATATTTGAGACCTATTAGATATAGGACTCCCATAAACCACAAAAATATAATTTTAAAAGTTATTTTTCCTATTTTATTTAAAAGCTTTTTCTTAAGGCCATAAATAGTCTTTAATAGGGAAAAATTATTTTATTGTTTCAAAAATATTTGACAAAAACCTAGGGAGACTCAGTGGACATATATTGTCAATATATAAGAGTTTAAACACATGGTCATGTTGAAAATATTGGTAAAATCCCTCAAAAACCCTTTCTGGATATTTCAAGCTTTTGAAATATTTACAAAGGAAATATTCTCCAAAAATTCCAAGAAAATTCTAGCATGTCACTTATGACATATTAGATGATCTTGCCAAGCCTCATGTCATGGAGAATAGCATAACCCCATGAAATCCCCTCAAAACCATTTCTGTCCATTTTGAAGTTTGAGCAACTCTACATTGCCAAACATGTCCAAATGCTCTCAAACCTTGTGAACATTCTCAAATGGTCTAATAACTCATATAGACCAAATGGAACGAGTTGGAGAACAAGTTAACTTGATAAAAGTGCCCCAAAACCCTCTCTGGCCAGAATCTAATTTGAACAACTCTACATTGGAAACTTTCTCCTTTTGATCTCAACTTTTGTGGACATGTTCAGAACCTCAAATGATGAGACTACACCAAGTGGGGCATCAAGTAGAATAGGTTTGCATGACTAAATCGTGGGAAGTCCATTTCTGTTGATTTCTAGGGTTCACAAAAGTTGCATTGGATACTTTTCCCAAATGAGCTCAATCTTGGTGGAACCTCTTATTTTCTCATGCCATTTTACCCTGTCAAGCCTCATGACAAGGGAAGACCATTTGCTTGCCCAAACCTACATCAAACACCTTCTGGCAGAAACTTGAAATGCATGCTTTGGCCATTTCCACTAATCTCCCTTAGCTGAACTTCTTCCCACAACCTCTCCTAGTCCCCCTCTACCTGTGGTGTGCTTCCCTGCCCGAGAGGCAATGATGAAGGGGGGCATGGATCCACTTTCCTTCTCTGGACAGCAGCATTTTCACTCTCTCTCCACCCTCCTCTCCTCTACTGGCTCCCCAAGGCATCCAATGCAATTTGCCACATTGTTTACTCCCCCCTGCAGCCACTAGACAAAAGTGGACGCATGAGTGCTCGCGGAAAAGCCGCGCATGCCGGCCAAAGACGCGCTCTGGAGCACGCTACCGTGCTCCCGACCGTTGACACGGCACTCCAGTCCACCTCGAGCCTCCCCCTCGCGCCAGTCGAGGACCTCGACGTTCGCCATGCGACAGACGTGCAGGCTCCCTCCTCTCCCCCTCTATCTCACCCCCCTGCTGCCCGTGCCCGACGCCGCCCCGCTCGGCCAATGGGCGCACGAGCTCGGGACCCTCCTGGAGCACGCGCCGCTTCCTTTTTCCTCCTCCCTCGACCTGGTCCATGCCCACGAGTGCCCCGGACACGACCAGGGGCACCAATATGGCCCTGGTGTAGCCCAGCCCGAGACCATGGACGCGGTCCGCGGCACATCTTCGCCCCCTCCTCATCTAGCCTTCCCGACCCGCTTGAGCTCTGTCACGACTCGCCGCCCTCCTAGCTCTCTCCCGGACCTCTCACTTTACCTCCAGAGCTGCTCCCCACTTCTCATGGCCGCCATGGCCGCCGTCACCTTCCCCCTAAATTTAGCCAAGCCCGAGCCCTTCTCCCTCTCCTCTCTCGACCAGCAGGCTCACCTGAGCAAGGTGGAGCTCCCACGCTTTTCCCCTTGTCCGAGGGCGCACCGTAGCGCCATGGCCAACCTCACCCGAAGCCACATCCGCCATGGACGGCGCTCTCCTTGACCAGGTTCTCCCCAGCATGCGTGAGACCCATGGATGGGTGCGGCTCGGCCTCCCGAGTCCGCCGGTATGCCGAACTTCGCCGGGGATAGCCGGAGTCGCCGGGAAGAGCGCCGGCGCCGTTCGGCCTCACTCCCTCTGTTTCTCGTCGCGCCGCGCGGGAGGTTGGAGATGGACCTGCAGGCGGGCCCCGCTTGTCTGTGGCCCAGCCTCCAGGCCACGCTGGCAAGTGGAGGCGCATTCCAAGAATCCGCCTCCGACGTGGCCCTTGCGCGCGCGCAGCCGTGCCACCGGGCCGGCCCAGTGGCGCCCTGCCGCTAAGTCACGCTCAATGCACGCTGCTGCCTCCCTGGATCCAGCCCATTTAGGTGAATCCCTTTCCTTTTTCTTTTTTTGTAGACTTGTAAAATCCATAAACAATTCAAATGGAATTCAAATTTGATGATTCAAATTTCTAGTGACTCTATAAATCATGACCTACCTGGTGATGCAACATGCACATTTTTCCAGAGACCTTTTTTTCACAAATATTTACAAATCCTATTTTTCCTATTTCTGTGATGAACTTTAGAAAAATCACAGAGAGCTCAAACTTGCTCCAAATGCCATGATTCCAATTCCTAGATGCATCTAAGTTCATAACTTAGTTTATGAACATTTTTCTTACCTTCTGTACCCCACAAAATAATGAGCCATTTCTTCATATTTGTCAACTTTGCAAATTCATAATAAATTCATTTGAACTCCAAATCTAGTGAAACCAATTCCTAGATGCTTCAAAAATCATCCTTTGTTAAATGGGTGCCTTTGCTCATTTTTCAAAAATATATTTCTGTACACTTCTTGCAAACCCATTAATCCCTTGATTCCATCATATTGAAATGTTCAGAGATGTCCATTGATAAAATCCTAATGAAATCACCTTGGTCATTCCTCATATGACCAGAGGTATCCTGGAAAAGTCCAACTCATATTTTTAGAGCACTCTTATTTCCTGCCTTGTTGTGTTGCTTATTATGGTTGCTTTCGACGATAGTTGACGAAGTAGACGAAATGCACGGAGTTGGACCAGAGATATTTGAAGACCTCGAAGACTCTATTGAAATAGGCAAGCAGCCCTTTGACCATGTCTATGAAACCCTTTTTATACATGTCATATAGCACTCTTATTGCTTGCATCAGAGACATGATACTGTGATGACCACATGGGGTGGTTTGCCACCGTACTCCCTCGTTGATACTTGCATTGTGCATGACCCTACCTTCTTATGAGGGTTATGCCGGTGGGAGTAGATAGGATGCTAAAGTAGATGCTACGCAAAAAGGGATGGGTATATGCATGGTGAAGGAGACAAAGTAATTTCAAAAGACTTTTCGAAAACCCCGTCGGGTGCCACTTATGCCCGGGGGAGATGATGAGTTGGGTAGGCACTTGATGACGAAGTGGTGTACCGAGGCAAGTGTGTCTTGTTTTCAAAACGGATTGGTTTAAGTTGCGACCGTTATTCCAACCTTACATGCGCAACCACTCTACCCTTGTATGGGAAAGGGCATTATTGAGTACCTAGACCGATACTAGCTTGGAGCCTGCATTACTAGTGACGGGAGAGTTGTTAGTGCGCTCTCTCGGGACGGGGTCGTGCTAGGTAGGGCGACCAAGAACATTTTTATGGGGCACCGGACACACCGTTGGTACCCCGTGCTTGTGATGTGAGATGATTATGGAGCGTGGCTCCACGAAAATGTTAGGTGATAATGTTGGGCATGGGGGTTACTACCAATCGAGTGGACTCCATGTTAGTGTCGTCTAGGGAAAGATAGTGATCGGGTGCTTACCCCGGGTACTTGAGGTATCGCGGGTCGTGGATGACACGGAAGTTCCCCGGATCTTGTGGGTACAGTGTGCAACCTCTGCAGAGTGTAAAACTAATCGAATAGCCGTGTCCACGGTCAAGGACAGGTGGGTAACTGCTCTTGGGCTACATCCACTTGTTTACAAACCGTGTGTGTGTGTTGATAAAATGACTTGGGTCAAGTCAAAGGACTTGACATGATTGAGTTGGGTTGGTGCCCACTCTATTTATGTTGATACCTGTAACCTGTCCTCATGGTTACTTGAATTCTCTTGACGCATGTCTTACAAGTTGTTGAACATGTCATTGCTCTCAAAACTAGATTTCTGCAAAAATTTACCTATATCATGTATTGTTACATCTTGGACCAAAACATGGGTTGCTTGCGAGTACATTCAAAGTACTCATTGGCTTGCCACTGGTTATTTTATTGGCCAGGCTTGAAAGGACAGGATGTATTGAAGAGTTCCTTGGTGATGATCGTGCGAGCTAGGATGCTTTACCAGTCAGAATGCCTGTAGGGTTAAGGCAGATGGCATGGGTCCAAGTTATCGACGAAGATTTCCGCTGCGATGTTATACTCAAGACTCGACCATAATGATTCTACTTGTGTAATACGGTACGTATGGATGTAAGCCTCTTGTTATTCAGCTTCTGTGTGTTCAATGAGCATTGATCTCTGGGATAACTGTACACGTGCATTCGGTGATCACGACTTATGAGTCGGGGTCCCCATAGAGCTGGTATCAGAGCCATCCTGACTGTAGGAAGCCTTAGTTAGCATGGTCGTTAGTTAGGGTAAAACTATTTCCAAAACTACTACTAGTTTTCAAAACTATCTGTACTTCTCTTCCCTTCTCGGTTTTTCGAAAACTAAGGTATACTTTCCTTATTGATCTCTTCCCCTTCAAAACCTTTGGTTGCTAGAACCCTTATGCCCCTGGCCACTGGATTCCTTGTAATCCTCGTGGATAATCTAGAAGGAAGATGCCTTGCTAGACATTCATGCACACCTCCTGAACACAAGATTGGTGACATCACAACAAGACCATACCAACAGGAGATACATCCTCGAGGAATGAGGACCTGAAGACCCAAGAGATGGTGACACCCTTGACACTGCCCCATGATGATGCAACCTTAGCCTATGATGATCAGGGCATAGAATATGCAAAATCATGATATACATCGCTAATAGAGTAACCCTGTCACTACCGTTGTTGTATCGGCAACCACCGATGGATGAGAACCTAGCCATTTGGTCCGCCTCACCATAGTGAGCAGGAAAACGGTTCTCCTCATTCCCCGCTCTTGGTGTCGATGTTGTCATCAACGTAACTGTCATGATGGACCTCTATTACGCCCTGATAATGTCATTGCATAAAGGATTACCTACCTGGTACCATCGACGGCTTAGAAGACAAAAAGGGATCGTCGTGATTAAGAAGACAATAGAAGCCCAAGTCAATGCCAGTTACGAGGAACCATCTTCACCCCATCACTTCAACAGGCGAGGAGTTGTTGAAGAATCTTCAGACTCAACATGGACTGTTTCATCGAACAACTACAAGAGATGTAGCAACACCTGAGGAAGACCCAAAAGACTGCAGGAGGCACAAGGCATGACTACTAAGTCCGAGAACCCCTAGGGTAGGATGAGTCGTGTACCCCCTATGCGCAGTCGAGTCCGTATGATGGTTCAAATAGAACCATGATTGTGTGTTGCTTGTTTTTATTTGTTTGTGTTTCGATATCAGTCGCCCTTTTTGCCCTAGGCAACAAGTACGCAACTATATCACCTGCCTTATTTTGTTGTTTGTGTTTGGCCTTTTTGGCACTTGTTTGTTTGCACCTGCACTATAGAACCCCCTTTAGGCATTCCCCTTTTATGCTACTTATCCCTCTCATCTCTCTCCTCAACTGAAGACCAGCAAGACAAGATGCACCAAGGAGTCTGCTTCGGCGACCAACTAGCACTGAAGACTTTTTGTTGCAGCCTCCTCGACCAATTGAAACCCCGTAGAGTTATGTTTAACCCTCCAGACTAGAAACCCATTCCTAGACCCTTCGAGACTTCATGAGATACCCCAGTCCTTAACCATGTGCTTAACCCACAAAATTGCAAAAGCATTAGTTAAGCCTCCGTAACCTTGCACAACCATGGGTTCATCATGGGACTAGTGGACATAGTGAACGAGCACATTATCATCCTACGATAGCACCAAAACTGACGATGCCATAGGGAAGACCAATTTAAGGATATGAGAACAGAGGACAAATGACTTGATGAGTTTATATCAATGACTTGAGGAATTATATGAGACTATTGGTTGGATTATAAGGCTACCATGTTGGTAGATGAACTTGGTGGGATCATGATTATAGAGTAGCATAGCTTTCATTACCCCTGAGTAAATTGGATTTATAGGACAATTGTGATCGCAAGCTGAACTCCTGGAAGTGCAAGGATTTGACTTGATGGTAGTGATAGGAGACAGTTGATATTACGTAAATAACTTGAGGGAAACATGTAGGATCCCTCGTTGGACACAAGATTTGGATTTTAGTAGCTGATTCTAGTTGAATATAGATGTTGAGTACGTCTACATGGTTCGGAGTAAATTGGATTTAGACTGATGATCTTGATCATGATACCATGTTTCTCGGTGGACGATAAACTAGGAGATTGGACTAATTGTCAGAGTTTATTTAGGGTTCTATATAAGCTTGACCTTGGAGTTTACTTGGCCATGATAATGGAAATTGGTGGGTTGGCTATAGTAAGGTAGCCTTCCCAGTATTTGTGGATTATAGGATATTAGAAGATCGTGTGGAACACCATAGAGATTGGATTTGAAGAACTACTGGATCACGTAGTGATTGGTGTAGTTAATGGGTTGTTGGAGTTGATTCATAGGAAGGAAACAAGATCTTGGAGTGGCTTATGACGTGTTTCCTTAGGATAGAGATGCTTTATCTTAGACCTTGGAAGAATAGGTTGAGCAGTTGGGATGTCAATTCAAGCTTAGCAGCTTGTATATTCTACCCATGGATTTTTAGGGGTAGACATACATATGAGTTTGGGAATTGTAGACATATATGATTTTGTTAGACCTCCTCTCGGGAGCCATGAGGATATGAATCACATGAGTGATGATTGGAGTTGACCTATACGAATGATTCTTTTGGTAATATGATGGGGAGACTAGGTAGAACTATGGGCATCTCAGAAACTGTGCCCAAGGATGGGATGATAAACGTTCACTCGCACACTAGAATCCTTGAAACCCTTAAGCCCTACCAAGCTACAACATGGTCGGATCAGGACCTTAGGGGCTTGACACTAGATCTAGAACCACCTTGGCCCACACTCAACAAGACCACCACTAATTCCCTAGCCTACTTTATGTACCCCGTGAACAAAGTCTTCATGGAGTGCTTAGACAAGATAGTTTTCATCATCATTTGGTGACCTACTTGTCCATCTGAAGACGGAAGAAGAGCCGTTCAGCTAGTCCAGGAACATCTGAAGACTGCCATGTCAAGGAAGAAGAACTGCACCAACCACCATCATCAAAGAAGTAAACCTCCGCGTCGAAGACCAGGTGAATCTACGGGCCACTTCTCTCTAAGGAACCAAGCATTTCCATGACAAGGAGACCCACACCAAGATTCATCGGCCCCTTCGAGATCACTCCAAGATTTAACAACCCCCTCTGAGATCACTACAAGATGAAGAGAAGACAGTTACTAGCTGGAGTTGCCACCTGAGTTGCCTGATGTGCACAACGCTTTCCATGCATCACAACCCCGGAAGTGTTTCCAACTTCCTAACTTGCCCGATCTCTACGAGGGCATTGACCACCGAGCCATCGACCCCTAGCCCAGTCTAACCTACCGCCAGCTACCCATTAGCAACCTGGATCAAGAAGAGCGTCAGACACGGAGCCACACCATCAAGTACTTCAAGCTCAATGGAGCACTACATGGAAGCAGAAGAAGTATGAGGAGGTGAAGACTACCCCAGATCCAAGTTTATGTAGCCCTTTCCACGCCTAGTTTGGGAATCTCGGGGACGAGATTCTTGTAAGGGGGGTAGGTCTGTCACACCCTGATTTTCATGCCACAACACTTAAGTCAATAAATCATGCTAAAATGTGGTTTGACAAAAACTTTTGAGTGTTTTGGACCTTGCCTTGATTGGTTTTTGTCTGCTGTTTGCAAGTGCTCTAAAAATCAAATAAATCCTCCAACTCTTATACTCCTTCTCCTTGATCCAAAAACTTTTCCCAATGATCATGCCATGTGTATAGGACATAAAAATAATTTCTTACAAAAATAATTTGGCCAAATAGTATTTTCAAAAATTAGTTTTCCAAAACCCCCTATATTGAGGTTTGAACTGCAAGTACTTGATTTGGGGTATGAAAAATATTTCAAAAAGTATATTTGAGACCTATTAGATATAGGACTCCCATAAACCACAAAAATATAATTTTAAAAGTTATTTTTCCTATTTTATTTAAAAGCTTTATCTTAAGGCTAGAAATGGTCTTTAATAGGGAAAAATTATTTTATTGTTTCAAAAATATTTGACAAAAACCTAGGGAGACTCAGTGGACATATATTGTCCATATATAAGAGTTTCAACACATGGTCATGTTGAAAATATTGGTCAAATCCCTCAAAAACCCTTTCTGGATATTTCAAGCTTTTGAAATATTTACAAAGGAAATATTCTCCAAAAATTCCAAGAAAATTCTAGCATGTCACTTATGACATATTAGATGATCTTTCCAAGCCTCATGTCATGGAGAATAGCATAACCCCATGAAATCCCCTCAAAACCATTTCTGTCCATTTTGAAGTTTGAGCAACTCTACATTGCCAAACATGTCCAAATGCTCTCAAACCTTGTGAACATTCTCAAATGGTCTAATAACTCATATAGACAAAATGGAACAAGTTGGGGAACAAGTTAACTTGATCAAAGTGCCCCAAAACCCTCTGTGGCCAGAATATAATTTGAACAACTCTACATTGGAAACTTTCTCCTTTTGATCTCAACTTTTGTGGACATGTTCAGAACCTCAAATGATGACACTACACCAAGTGGTGCATCAAGTAGAATAGGTTTGCATGACTAAATCTTGGGAAGTCCATTTCTGTTGATTTCTAGGGTTCACAAAAGTTGCATTGGATACTTTTCCCAAATGAGCTCAATCTTGGTGGAACCTCTTATTTTCTCATGCCATTTTACCCTGTCAAGCCTCATGACAAGGGAAGACCATTTGCTTGCCCAAACCTACATCAAACACCCTCTGGCAGAAACTTGAAATGCATGCTTTGGCCATTTCCACTAATCTCCCTTAGCTGAACTTCTTCCCACAACCTCTCCTAGTCCCCCTCTACCTGTGGTGTGCTTCCCTGCCCGAGAGGCAATGATGAAGGGGGGCATGGATCCACTTTCCTTCTTTGGACAGCAGCATTTTCACTCTCTCTCCACCCTCCTCTCCTCTACTGGCTCCCCAAGGCATCCAATGCCCTTTGCCACATTGTTTACTCCCCCCTGCAGCCACTAGACACAAGTGGACGCGCGAGTGCTTGCGGAAAAGCCGCTCATGCTGGCCAAAGACGCGCTCTGGAGCAAGCTACCGTGCTCCCGACCGTTGACACGGCGCTCCATTCCACCTCGAGCCTCCCCCTCATGCCAGTCGAGGACCTCGACGTCCGCCACATGACAGACGTGCAGGCTCCCTCCTCTCCCCCTCTCTCTCACCCCCCTGCTGCCCGTGCCCGATGCCGCCCCGCTCGGCCAATGGGCGCATGAGCTCGGGACCCTCCTGGAGCACGCCCCGCTTCCTCTTTCCTCCTCCCTCGACCTGGTCCATGCCCACGAGTGCCCTGCACACGACCACTGGGGCACCAATATGGCCTGTGTAGCCCAGCCCGAGACCATGGACGCGTCCGCAGACATCTTCGCCCCTCCTCATCCGCCTTCCCGACCCCGCTTGAGCTCACACACGACTCGTCGCCCTCCTAGCTCTCTCCCGGACCTCTCACTTTACCTCCAGAGCCGCTCCCCACTGGTCATGGCCGCCATGGCCACCGTCGCCTTCCCCCTAAATTTAGCCAAGCCCGAGCCCTTCTCCCTCTCCTCTCTCGACCAGCAGGCTCACCTGAGCAAGACGGAGCTCCCACGCTTTTCCCCTTGTCCGAGGGCGCATTGTAGCGCCATGGCCAACCTCGCCCGAAGCCGTGTCCGCCACGGACGGCGCTCTCCTTGACCAGGTTCTCCCCAGCATGCGTGAGACCCATGGATGGGTGCGGCTCGGCCTCCCGAGTCCGCCGGTATGCCGAACTTCACCGGGGACAGCCGGAGACGCCGGGAAGAGCGCCGGCGCCGTTCGGCCTCAGTCCCTCTGTTTCTCGTCGCGCCGCGCGGGAGGTTGGAGATGGACCTGCAGGCGGGCCCCGCTCGTCAGTGGCCCAGCCTCCAGGCCACGCTGGCAAGTGGAGGCGCATTCCAGGAATCTGCCTCCGACGTGGCAATTGCGCGCGCGCGGCCGAGCCACCGGGCCGGCCCAGTGGTGCCCTGCCGCTAAGTCACGCCCAGTGCACGCTGCTGCCTCCCTGGATCCAGCCCATTTAGGTAAATCCCTTTCCTTTTTCTTTTTCTATAGACTTGTAAAATCCATAAACAATTCAAATGGACTTCAAATTTGATGATTCAAATTTCTAGTGACTCTATAAATCAAGACCTACCTGGTGATGCAACATGCACATTTTTCCAGAGACCTTTTTTTTCACAAATATTTACAAATCCTATTTTTCCTATTTTTGTGATGAACTTTAGAAAAATCACAGAGAGCTCAAACTTGCTCCAAATGCCATGATTGCAATTCCTAGATGCATCTAAGTTCATAACTTAGTTTATGAACATTTTTCTTAGTACCTTCTGTACCCCACAAAATAATGAGCCATTTCTTCATATTTGTCAACTTTGCAAATTCGTATGAAATTCATTTGAACTCCAAATCCAGTGAAACCAATTCCTAGATGCTTCAAAAATCATCCTTTGTTAAATGGGTGCCTTTGCTCATTTTTCAAAAATATATTTCTGTACACTTCTTGCAAACCCATTAATCCCTTGATTCCATCATATTGAAATGTTCAGAGATGTCCATTGATCAAATCCTAATGAAATCACCTTGGTCATTCCTCATATGACCAGAGGTATCCTGGAAAAGTCCAACTCATATTTTTAGAGCACTCTTATTTCCTGCCTTGTTGTGTTGCTTATTATGGATGTTTTCGACGATAGTTGACGAAGTAGACGAAATGCTCGGAGTTGGACCAGAGATATTTGAAGACCTTGAAAACTCTATTGAAACGGGCAAGCAGCCCTTTGACCATGTCTATGAAACCCTTTTTATACATGTCATATAGCACTCTTATTGCTTGCATCAGAGACATGATACTGTGATGACCACATGGGGTGGTTTGCCACCGTACTTCCTCGTTGATACTTGCATTGTGCATGACCCTACCTTCTTATGAGGGTTATGCCGGTGGGAGTAGATAGGATGCTAAAGTAGATGATACACAAAAAGGGATGGGTATATGCATGGTGAAGGAGACAAAGTAATTTCAAAACACTTTTCGAAAACCCCGTCGGGTGCCACTTATGCCCGGGGGAGATGATGAGTTGGGTAGCCACTTGATGACGAAGTGGTGTACCGAGGCAAGTGTGTGTTGTTTTCAAAACGGATTGGTTTAAGTTGCGACCGTTATTCCAACCTTACATGCGCAACCACTCTACCCTTGTATGGGAAAGGGCATTATTGAGTACCTAGACCGATACTAGCTTGGAGCCTGCATTACTAGTGACGGGAGAGTTGTTGGTTCGCTCTCTCGGGAAGGGGTCATGCCAGGTAGGGCGACCAAGAACATTTTTATGGGGCACCGGACACACCGTTGGTACCTCGTGCTTGTGATGTGAGATGATTATGGAGCGTGGCTCCATGAAAATGTTATGTGATAATGTTGGGCACGGGGGTTACTACCAATCGAGTGGACTCCATGTTAGTGTCGTCTAGGGAAAGATAGTGATCAGGTGCTTACCCCGGGTACTTGAGGTATCGCGGGTCGTGGATGACACGGAAGTTCCCCGGATCTTGTGGGTACAGTGTGCAACCTCTGCAGAGTGTAAAACTATTCGAATAGCCGTGTCCATGGTCAAGGACAGTTGGGTAACCGCTCTTGGGCTACGTCCACTTGTTTACAAACCGTGTGTGTGTGTGTTGATAAAATGACTTGGGTCAAGTCAAAGGACTTGACATGATTGAGTTGGGTTGGTGCCCACTCTATTTATGTTGATACCTGTAACCTGTCCTCATGGTTACTTGAATTCTCTTGACGCATGTCTTACAAGTTGTTGAACATGTCATTGCACTCAAAACTAGATTTCTGCAAAAATTTACCTATATAATGTATTGTTACATCTTGGACGAAAACATGGGTTGCTTGCGAGTACATTCAAAGTACTCATTGGCTTGCCACTGGTTATTTTATTGGCCAGGCTCTTGAAAGGACAGGATGTATTGAAGAGTTCCTTGGTGACGATCGTGTGAGCTAGGATGCTTTCCCAGTCAGAATGCCTGTAGGGTTAAGGCAGATGGCATGGGTCCAAGTTATCAACGAAGATTTCCGCTGTGATGTTATACTCAAGACTCGACCATAATGGTCCTACTTGTGTAATACGGTACGTATGGATGTAAGCCTCTTATTATTCAGCTTCTGTGTGTTCAGTGAGCATTGATCTCTGGGATCACTGTACACATGCATTCGGTGATCATGACTTATGAGTCGGGGTCCCCACAACAGTATGAGAGGAGGCAGTCGCTACAGACGCCTGCTTATAAAAAAAAGAAAGAGGGTGAAATGCCATAAAGTAAGTCTCCTGCGAACATATATTTGATCCTCTGTCCGGTTCTTCCACTGAACAGTGTATCAGGGGCTACTATCTATACTATGACACTCTTCGACACCTCACAAAACATACCTCAAAGCCCGTTATAGGGCTGATCCAGGCTTCATTCCGACCCCACTCAGTGGATTGAATCTTATCAATCACCGCACCCATAAGGGCACAATGCTCTGCAATGACGGAGGCGCTCTTAAGCGCCGTCGATAAAATATCCGGCACCTCTAGTTGGATAGAGGTCGCCGGTGGAACAGGCGCACCCCCTCCAGCCAAGGGAGGCTGCCTGCCTGATTCCGGAGCTGTAACGGCCTCTGGAACTGTGTCCGGCTGAGGGCCAAATTCAAGATAGCCCCCGCCGTCGACATCCATGGGAGCCTTTTCTCCCGTGTGTCCGGCCCCTGAAGTGTGACCTTCGGGTGCCACCTTGGCGATCTTCTCCCCCTCTCCTTGGCCTAGCTCGCTCTGGGATGGTGCCTCGGTATCACTCACGTGTTTAGGGGAGGGGGACTTCGGGGGTGTCCCGCTGTCCATAGCATCCGAGCTCAATAAACCCTCCGATGAGGATTGTTCGGTGCGGGACCTCGCCGAACTGTAAAAAGTATGGCTCAATGGTTAAAACGTCACGCTACAATGAATCTGGATACGCAAGCGTGTTCGCATTTTATACTCATGAATTCACCAGGGGCTGGGCCCTGGGATCCCACTCCGGGCTGCTATCGGTAGCGGCGGTGGACTCCTCCGGAAGGGGAGTTTTTCCCTTCTTAGGCGACTCGGCCTCCAAGGATGTGGAGGCCGTCCTTTTCTTTCCTCCCCTCACTGGGGATTGGTCTTCCTCCTCTTCCTCAATCTCTCTGGAGGAAGAAAGGGCATTGAAGTCTTTGGATATTGTGTCCGAAGCACCACGACGACGAAGGCCGCCCTTGGTCTTTTTGGCCTCCTTCTCGGCCTTCTTCTTCGGCGCCTTGTAAGGCGCTGGGACCAGCATATCGTCAGAAGTGGGCCGGCCGGTTCTTCTGGCAGTGGGGCCGGACAGTAGATCCGCCCTGCCTTCTTCGTCCAGCCCTAGGAGAGTGGTGGAAAACACATCAAGCATTTCCCTCGGGTTATGCGAATAAAACGTACGAACTGCTAACATACAATGACTTACCGAACTTGCAGGGCGGGACAGTTGGTACCCGCGGTCCTCGGCGGAGTCCGACCACGATTTGTCGGACTTAAAAATTACCTTCTAGAAGTCCTTGTGCGAAGAGCCAAAGAGCTCTTGCAGGGTCTGGTGCTTGGCCGTGTCGAATTCCCATAAATTGCAAGCCCTGTGTTGACAAGGAAGAGTCCGGTAAACTAACATCACCTGGACTACATCGACAAGTTTGATGTTCTTGTCTTCCATATCCTTGACGCGCGTCTGGAGCACCGACAGTTCGTCGGGCAAAGATCAGTTCAGGCCCTTCTTGGGCCAGGACGTAAGCCGCAGGGGAGCTCCGGATCGGAATTCGGGAGCGGTGGCCCATTCCGTGCCGCGGGGCTCGGTAATGTAAAACCACTGCTGCTGCCACTCTTTGACGGAATCATTGAAAGTACCTGTTGGCCATGTGATGTTGGGCATCTTGGTCACCATGGTGCCTCCGCACTCGGCGTGCTCGCCACTCACTACCTTGGGCTTCACATTAAAAATCTTCAGCACTAAGCCGAAGTGTGGAGAAATGCGAAGAAAGACCTCGCACACGGCGATGAACGTCGAGATGTTGAGAAAGGAATTGGGGGATAGATCATGAAAATCGATCCTGTAGTAATACATGATGCCGCAAAAGAATGGGTGGAGGGGAAAATAGCCCGTGGAAAAAGTGAGGGAGGAATACAACCCTCTCGTGGGGTTCCGGGGTTGGTACAATCTGTCACGCCATCGAGAGACGATGGCTGATTTTCTTGGCTAGATACCCGGCCTCCCGAAGTTTTTTGATATCCTTCTCCCGGACGGTAGAGGCCATCCACTTGCCTCCTGCTCCGGATCCAGACATTTTCAGAGGACCTTTGTGGGCGGAGAAGATGAACGCTTGGGTGCTGGAGCTTGAGCGAGAGGGAACGGATAAGCAGAGAGAAAGGAAGGCGTGTGTGAAAAAGGGGAGCTCTTATCTCCTTATGAAGGCTGTAGGGATCCTGCGCCTCACCACTTGCCCGGTAAACTCGCTTATTACCCAAGCGCCGCGATTGATGGCGCGGTTGGGTTACCCACATTCGTATTGATGATAATCCCGTGATAAGGGGACACGATCTCTGCTTCGACAAGACATGCCAATAAAACCGCTGAAAGTGCAACTATCCCTAGGTGGTTTTGGTTATTCATAACAACATATAGCTCATTGAGCTAATGCTATTCCAAGACTATTATTTCAGGAAAGCTCAATGAATGGCATGGCATGGGTGATGAAAGTGGATCCCTCAAAATACTAAGGACAAAGGATTGGCTCAAGCTCAAAAGCTCAAGACTCTTCATTTTATATTTTTTAGTGATCCAAGATCACACTGAGTCTATAGGTAAAGCCAATACTATCAAGGAGGGATGAGGTGTTGCTTAATGAGCCTCTTGCTTCATGTGCTTAGTGATATGCTCCAAAACCCTCAACTACTTTCCCACATCCACAAATGACCTAAACCCAAAGCCAAAATCGGTCACACCGATTCTTCCTATCTGGCGCCACCGATTCCAAAAGTCATAGCCACTGCCACAAACCCTAAGCAAATCGGTCTTACCGATAGGGATCTCGGTCTCACCGAGATGTGATTGTAATCTCTATGTTTCCCTTCGTAATGTTTCAATCTAACCAAAGTGAGCGATCGGTCCCACCGAGATTGCAATATAAACTCTCTGTTTCCTTTTTGTAACATTTCGGTCTCACCGAAAAGAGCAAATCGGTCCCACCGAGTTTACCTGACCAACTCTCTGGAAAGCTTATTACCAAATCAGTCTCACCGAGTTTGTGTAATCGGTCTTACCGAAATTACGTTATGCCCTAACCCTAACCGAATCGATCTCACCGAGATGCATGTCGGTCCCACCGAAAATCACTAACAGCCACTAGGTTTACTAAATTGGTCCGACTGAGTTTAACGATTCGGTCCCATCGAGTTTAGAAGATTGTGTGTAACGGTTAGATTTTGTGTGGAGGCTATATATACCCCTCCACCTCCTCTTCATTCGTGGAGAGAGCCATCAGAATGAACCTACACTTCCAACTTACCATTTCTGAGAGAGAACCGCCTACTCATGTGTTGAGGCCAAGATATTCCATTCCTACCATATGAATCTTGATCTCTAGCCTTCCCCAAGTTGCTTTCCACTCAAATCTTCTTTCCACCAGATCCAAAACCTATGAGAGAGAGTTGAGTGTTGGGGAGACTATCATTTGAAGCACAAGAGCAAGGAGTTCATCATCAATGCACCATTTGTTACTTCTTCTAGAGTGGTGTCTCCTAGATTGGCTAGGTGTCACTTGGGAGCCTCCGACAAGATTGTGGAGTTGAACCAAGGAGTTTGTAAGGGCAAGGAGATCGCCTACTTCGTGAAGATCTACCGCTAATGAGGCAAGTCCTTCATGGGCGACGGCCATGGTGGGATAGACAAGGTTGCTTCTTCGTGGACCCTTCGTGGGTGGAGTCCTCCGTGGACTCGCGCTACCATTACCCTTCGTGGGTTGAAGTCTCCATCAACGTGGATGTACGATAGCACCACTTATCGGAACCATGCCAAAAACATCCGTGTATCCAATTGCGTTTGAATCCTCCAAACCCTTCCCTTTACTTTCTTGCAAGTTGCATGCTTTAATTTCCGCTGCCTATATACTCTTTGCATGCTTGCTTGAATAGTGTGATGATTGCTTGACTTGTCCTAAAGTAGCTAAAATCTGCCAAACTCTAAAATTGGGAAAAGGTTAAGTTTTTATTGGTCAAGTAGTCTAATCACCCCCCCCTCTAGACATACTTCAAGGTCCTACAAGTGGTATCAGAGCCTTGGTCTCCATTTGCTTTGATTTCCATAGCTTTTGGTGGTCATAGCCTTGGTTTCACAACCTAGGAGAGTATGGCGTCTAGCTAGGGAAATTATCACCATAGAGGTCCTTACTTTGATGGTACTAATTTTGCTAGTTGGAAGCATAAGATGAAAATGCATATTCTTGGACATAACCCCGCCGTTTGGGCAATTATTTGTATTGGCTTGCAAGGTGAATTCTTTGATGGGAGAGAACCGAACCATGAAGCTAATGCGGAAGAATTGAAGATGCTTCAATACAACGCTCAAGCTTGTGATATCATCTTCAACAGATTGTGCCCCGAAGAATTCAACAAAATCAGCCGTCTTGAGAATGCAAAGGAAATTTGGGATACTTTGATTGATATGCATGAAGGTACCGAGTCCGTCAAGGAATCCAAGTTGGATGTGCTCCAAAGTCATCTTGACAAGTTCAAAATGAAGGATGGTGAAGGTGTCGCTGAAATGTACTCTAGGCTTGCACTTATCACAAATGAGATTGCCGCCTTAGGGAGTGAAGAGATGACCGACAAATTCATCATCAAGAAAACCCTAAGAGCATTGGATGTAAAGTATGATACCGTGTGCACATTGATTCAAATGATGCCAAACTACAAAGATCTCAAGCCAACGGAAGTCATTGGAAGAATTGTTGCTCATGAGATGTCACTCAAGGATAAGGAGGAACTTCACAACAAGTCAAGTGGTGCTTACAAAGCCTCAAGTGAAGCCCCCACATCATCAAGTGAGAAACAAACCTTCAATGAAGAATTGAGCTTAATGGTGAAGAACTTCAACAAATTCTACAAGAGCAGAAGCAAAGAAAGAAGCTCTAAGTCAAGGTCTTACAATGACAAGAGATCTTCTAGTCGAGAGTGCAATTGCTACAATTGTGGGAGACTCGGACACTATTCCGATGAGTGTACGATATCCTACAAAAGAAGAGAAGATTCTCCAAGAAGAAGAAGCAAAAGAGAAGAATCACCACCAAGAGAGAGGAGGAGTAGAGATGATCATTATGAACGAAGACACTCACGGAGAAGCAAGGATTCAGAAAGGAAGGACAAGTCATCAAGGAGCTACACAAAACGAAGACATCAAGCTCATGTTGGTGAATGGGTTTTCGGCTCCGACTCCGACAATCACTCCGAGAGAAGCTATCACTCCGACTCCGAATATACTCAAGATGAAGGTGTTGCCGGTCTAGCACTTGTGTCAACCAACTCCTACGACATATTTGATTCACCAAATGAAGGTGTTGGAAGATGCTTCATGGCCAAAGGTCCAAAGGTAACACATCCTGAGTATGTTGATTTCAATAGTGATGAAGATGACTTGCTTGTGGATGATGATTTACTTGTTGACAACTCTAGTGATGAATACTATGATGAAACGTCAATTAATCATGCTAATCAAGATAAAACGAATGACAATGATAAGGAGAAGATTGAGCTTCTAACTAAAGAACTAAACACTCTTAAGTTAGCTCATGAAACTATATACGAAGATCATCGAGAACTTTTAAGGGCTCATGAGAAGTTACACTTTGAAAAGCTCAATCTTGAGCAAGAGCATGAGTTCTTAAAAGCAATCAATGATGATCTCCGGAAGAAAAGTTCTTCTTACATTTCCAAGCTTTTACTCTTATCTACTTACATGCCTCAAGTCAATTCTAGTAACAAGTACAAGAAAGATACTTCCTCTAGTAGTAACAATAATAATGTCAAATCCAATATTGTTGCTTCTAGTTGTTCTCTTGATTCCACTAATGATTCTCTTCGCCAAGTTACACTTGAGCAAGAAAATAGCTTATTGAAGGGAATTATAGAGAAAGGTGTTTACAAGAGCCTTGCCGGGAGTAAGCCATTCGAGGAAATTGTACGCAAGCAAGGAAGGCACCGGAAGAATCAAGGTGTTGGTTTTGAACGAAAGTTCAATGCCAATGGAGTTGAGTGGGAAGAAGATCAATACCCCAAGACGAAGTTTGTTCCTTAACAAGAGGACTATGATCCTACTTCCTTCAAGGGAACACAAGCTCAAGATGATCTTCCACCACAAGACCACAAGAACAAAGGCAAGGACAAGCTTCAAGAAGAGATTTATGCATTTGAAGAAGCACCTAAAGCCTCGTTCAAATGGGTCCCCAAGACTACGTCAAGTTCTACTTCATCAAGTACAACTACAACACCAATGATTCCCATCAAGATGATGTGGATCCCGAAGAATAAGAACTAGAGAGTTCTTGAGGGTGACTCCGCAAACATTATTCACTCATATCATTATGGCAAGAACAAGTGCAATCAACTTCCACATCTTGCACTAGTTCAAGGAGTCACAAACCCTCATGTTGGTAAGGCAAGGGACAAGGTAACCTAATAATTTCATGGATATCATCTTGTGTGTGCATGACTCTATGTCTATGGATATTCTTGTTTGTTCCTTGTGGGACTAACCCATGTAGGCAAGTTGAAAGTGCAACTCACTCCAAAGGATTGCTCCAAATGATCTACATCAACATTGAGCATCCACATCTTCAACACCTACATGAAGTCATCATCGACAAAACCCAAGGTTAGTTCATCCCTCTAAAGGGGGGATCTCACATCTAGGGGGAGCTTAACTCTAAGAATTGAGTCAAAGCAACTCTAATGGTGTGAACAAATCAATGCATTATGTAAAAGTGGTAACCCCACTTGAGCTTAAACGATGAGTATGACCTATGATCAAATGTTCTCATTTGACTCCTAAGTCAATATACTCATATATAGATGACCTAGTCATCGCCAATTGTTTGATAGATGCTAGAATTGGTTGTGCATGCTTTGCCACAAATTTCTGTTGCCATCTTATTGTGTGAGCATGTTGGTGCATATTTTACTCATTCAAGGACATCCACTTGTTGTTTTGATTGTTTGGTTTTTCTTTTTGCCAAGTGGATGGACAAGAATGCCTAAGAACTTTCTTTAGCTATCTATGATTTTCTCATCTCAAACTCTATTCATGCTACATCATAAAATTTGATCAAGTCAGATTCGAACCCTCTGTGTGAGGAGCACTCGGAGTCCCCGATTCGTCATAGACTTAAACTTCCAAAACCTCTTTGTGACTCTCGGTCTGACCGATTCCTCCATTTCGGTCCTACCAAGATCATTAAGTTGATCTGAGTTTTCAATCTCGGTGCAACAGATTTGAATTTTCGGTCACACCGATTTGCTATAACTGCACACAGTTATGCATCTCGGTGCCACCGAGTTGTTCCACTCAGTCACACCGACAGGGTCGGGCTATATATAGCCACGGGCAAAATTTTGGAAATTTCTCCGAAACCCTTCGCCCGCGCAATAGCTCACTCTGCCATTGAAGGTCTCCGGATCATCTCCTTGTCGCCAGCAGCCTCCAGTAGCTGGTCTCCGCCGTCGTCAACGGATTTCGCCCCCGCCGTTGCCGCCATAGCGAGTCCACCGCCAAGTTAGGGTATGGAATCAATCTTTGTGCTATCCACGTCTGATTCCTAGCACATTGTATTCTCATAGATTCTTGCCACAATTGAAACACTTCTATCCAGCCAAAGTAGTCCATAGATTAGATGAGATTCGAATTTTTAGGGTTAGGTTTCCGCCAAAACCATCTCGGACCCACCGAGTTGAAAAACTCGGTCTCACTGATTTGGCTTATGCCATTGCACCAGTAACTCTCGGTTTGACCAAGAATTACTAATCGATGTGACCGATTTGAGGATTCTGTGAAACCCTAGCAGTCTCGGTGCCACCGAACTGTGACTCGGTCCAACCGAGTTCATCAGTTTAGGTTCCAAAACTGCTTCGGTATCACCGAGTTTGAAAATCGGTTGATCCGAAATGCTTTCTGTGGAAAACTAAAACTGAATTTTTGAATCATTCTTTTGCAAAAATCTCTGCATTTTGTGATGCTCATCTATTCTATCTCATCTATAACTCTTCACAGGGTCAGCAGTCAGCTTTTGCAGCATGTCAGACCAGAGTGATAGCCAGAATAGGTCAGAAGAGCAGATGGACTTGAGTGAGGGCACTAGTCCCTCAACTACAAATGAAGGGAGCAGAAGCACTCCAAGCAATTTGCCTAAGGCTGCTACTAGGCAAAGGAGGAAGAGAACTTCAGACTCAGAGGATGAAGACTATAAAGCAGAAGAAGATGAGGCTACTTCCAAGAAAGTGGTGCTCAAGAAGGAATATGGCTCTGCACATAGCACAATGCCAGGTCTGAAGAAGAAAGTTCCTGCCAAGAGGACACCAATGCCCAAAGTCAGAGGATCAACTCAAGTGCCAAAACAGACTGAACCCAAAGAGGTACCTGAGAAGAAAGTCACTTCTTCCAAACCCAAGAAAGTTCCCACTGGAGAGACAATGAAGTTCACCATAGAATCAGAGGATGAAGGTGCTCAGGACAAGAAGAAGAAGAGAGCAAGAACCACAACTACCAAGGTTCTTGGAAAGCCCTCAATGAGAAGAGATTCTAAAGAAGAGGAAGAGGATGCTGCATCAGCACCTAAAGCACCTAAGCTTATGGGTGATGCTATAAGGTCAGTTGCTGCAACATCTAAGCTCAAGGAAGCACCCAAAGCTGCCTCCAAGGCCAAGCAAGTTCCAAAGAGGAATACTAGAAGTATTCCAGCTGCTGAGAAGAACAAGGCCCTAGTGCCAAATGTTGCTGAAGAAGAAGATGAAGAAGGATAGGTCCTTAGGAAGCTCAAGCCCAAGATACCAGACCACAATGATGCCCATCCTGTGGCTGAGGACATGAGGATCAGGAAGGATTCAGGGATGAGGCTGTGGAGGATGGAAGATCCATATGCATCAAGGAGAAGAACTGCTGTTGACTACAGGTTCCATACAAAGGAACAACAGGAGTTCTATGAGACAATTCTGTTGGATAAGAAGCCCATAGTTTGTGACATGAGGTGGGTCGACTGGACCTACATCAAGGACAATGAAGAGCACTATCCTGGAGTGCAAGAAAGCTTTGTTGCTTGTGGAGTTGCTGATTTTGTTGGACAAAAGTTCACCCACTGGAATGATGAGCTTATTATTCAGTTCTACTCCACAGCACACTTTTACCCAGATGGTAGAATTGTTTGGATGTCTGAAGGTACAAGGTACCAATCCACTGTTGAAGAATGGGCAAGGCTGATAAATGCCCCTAAGGAAAATGAGGATGACCTGGATATCTATGCAAAGAAAAAGATGGATCACAATTCTATGGCTCACATGTACAAGGAAATCCCAGACAAGGCAGTTGAGACTCACAAGTTTGGATCAGTTCACTTTCTGCTGTCAAGGTTGCCAACCATCAATTGGATTCTGAGGCATACTCTGCTACCCAAGTCTGGTGACCATAACATGATCAGCGGGCATGCCATCAACATGTTGCATGTGTTTGATGTGCCACAAAAGTTCAAAGTCATGAGCCTAATGATTGAAACCATTAAGAGGACTGCAGCAGATCAGAAGAGGAGCTGTGGATATGCACCTCAGATTCAGGAATTGATCAACTCAAAGATGGGCACAGGGAAATATCAATTGGATAAGGAACACTTTCCACTTTATCTAGACTTTGAGGACAATGAGGTTGTCATGAATGAGAATGATCCAACATCAGTTCAAGCTTAGGAGAAGAAGGAGAAGGCAAAGAAGGAGAAGGCTGCTAGGATGCCAACTCAAGAGGAGGCATCTGAAAATTTCTTGAAAACCAAACAGGAGCAGCTTGTTTACTTGATAGCATCTACACTGAAGATTGAGAAGGGACTGGCCACCCTCACTCAGAATCAGGAAAGCCTTGAGAGAATCGTGGAACTCAAATTCCATGACCTTGATGTCAAAGTAACTGAGATTCAGTCAGTTGTGGAGCAGCTGCAGGAGGACATGTAGGAGAAGCAGGGCAAGACTACAACTAATGTGTGTGCCAGAGTGCCCAGAGCCCAGAGGTCAGTTGCAGTGCCAGTGACAGACACTAGAGCAACAACTTTAGCACCAGCTACTGCCCCTTCAGCTCCAGTGCAACCAGCTCCAGCCTCAACTCCAGCACCCTCTACTTCAACTGAAGCCTTCGTCCTTGGAGTTATCAGGACACCACCTCTAGAAGATCAAGCCTGAGAGTCGATCTAGCGTATGCATTTTCTATGAACTTTTTGGTAACTTGTTGCCAAAGGGGGAGAAAAATGTATAGATCATAGGCTTCGAGAGAGAGAGAGAGAGAGTGTGTTGCTTTTGTTCTCTCTTGCTTTATTTGGTGGTTTAAAACTTGTTTGCTTTGATTGGTTGAGATACTATGCTTGTGAGACATTGATGATCACGTGTTTGATCATAAGCTACACTTATGCATGCTTGATATTATCCTATCTATCTTATGTGATCATTCACTATGCTTGGTGATGAGTGCATGTATTCAATGTTTATTATTTTGAGCGCTCCACCAAGATGTATGTGACATGGAAGAGTAACCCATGAGCCTAATTCATTGTGCATTTGCAGTCCAAAGCAAATCTTAAACTATGCACAAATTTAGGGGGAGCTCTTGCTTATCACATACTTCTCAAAGCGATTTATGTTATTCAATCTTATTATCATTTGTCGAAGCTTTGATCTATATGTTGTCATCAATTACCAAAAAGGGGGAGATTGAAAGTGCAACTATCCCTAGGTGGTTTTGGTAATTCATAACAACAGATAGCTCATTGAGCTAATGCTATTCCAAGACTATTATTTCAAGAAAGCTAAATGAATGGCATGGCATGGGTGATGAAAGTGGATCCCTCAAAATACTAAGGACAAAGGATTGGCTCAAGCTCAAAAGCTCAAGACTCTTCATTTTATACTTTTTAGTGATCCAAGATCACATTGAGTCTATAGGTAAAGCCAATACTATCAAGCAGGGATGAGGTGTTGCTTAATGAGCCTCTTGCTTCATGTGCTTAGTGATATGCTCCAAAACCCTCAACTACTTTCCCACATCCACAAATGACCTAAACCCAAAGCCAAAATCGGTCACACCGATTCTTCCTATCCGGCACCACCGATTCCAAAAGTCATAGCCACTGCCACAAACCCTAAGCAAATCGGTCTTACCGATAGGGATCTCGGTCTCACCGAGATGGGATTGTAATCTCTCTATTTCCCTTTGTAACGTTTTGGTCTAACCGAAGTGAGCGATCGGTCCCACCGAGATTGCAATATAAACTCTCTGTTTCCTTTTTGTAACATTTCGGTCTCACCGAAAAGAGCAAATCGGTCCCACTGAGTTTACCTGACCAACTCTCTGGAAAGCTTATTACCAAATCGGTCTCACCGAGTTTGTGTAGTCGGTCTTACCGAGATTACGTTTTGCCCTAACCCTAACCGAATCGGTCTCACCGAGATGCATGTTGGTCCCACCAAAAATCACTAATGGTCACTAGGTTTACTAAATCGGTCTGACCGAGTTTATCGATTCGGTCCCACCAAGTTTGGTAGATTGTCTGTAACGGTTAGATTTTGTGTGGAGCCTATATATACCCCTCCACCTTCATTCGTGGAGAGAGCCATCAGAACGAACCTACACTTCCACCTTACCATTTCTGAGAGAGAACCACCTACTCATGTGTTGACGCCAAGATATTCCATTCCTACCATATGAATCTTGATCTCTAGCCTTCCCCAAGTTGCTTTCCACTCAAATCTTCTTTCAACCAGATCCAAAACCTATGAGAGAGAGTTGAGTGTTGGAGAGACTATCATTTGAAGCACAAGAGCAAGGAGTTCATCATCAACGCACCATTTGTTACTTCTTGGAGAGTGGTGTCTCCTAGATTGGCTAGGTGTCACTTGGGAGCCTCCGACAAGATTGTGGAGTTGAACCAAGGAGTTTGTAAGGGCAAGGAGATCGCCTACTTTGTGAAGATCTACCGCTAGTGAGGCAAGTCCTTCGTGGGCGACGGCCATGGTGGGATAGACAAGGTTGCTTCTTCGTGGAACCTTCGTGGGTGGAGCCCTCCATGGACTCGAGCAACCGTTACCCTTCGTGGGTTGAAGTCTCCATCAACGTGGATGTACGATAGCACCACCTATCGGAACCACGCCAAAAACATCCGTGTCTCCAATTGTGTTTGAATCCTCCAAACCCTTCCCTTTTCTTTCTTGCAAGTTGCATGCTTTAATTTCTGCTGCCTATATACTCTTTGCATGCTTGCTTGAATAGTGTGATGATTACTTGACTTGTCCTAAAGTAGCTAAAATCTGCCAAACTCTAAAATTGGGAAAAGGTTAAGTTTTTATTGGTCAAGTAGTCTAATCACCCCCCCTCTAGACATACTTCAAGGTCCTACAATCGCCTTGCGATATGAGCGGTAGCAGGTTGGGAAACGGTTCGTATAATGACCAGGATGCGGCGTGATGTCACGCTATGAAAAGTTGTCAGCAGATTAGATTGGTGGAATATTGTGCTCTCTACGGTGGTATGTGGAAATTGTTTTGCAGAGGCGGACACGATTTTTGTGTTTAACATCTTCTATGGAGTATTTGGAGAACGAACCCGCCTTGCAATGCCGAAGACAATCTGCGCGCCGGACTCATCGTCATTGAAGCCTGGTTCAGGGGCTACTGAGGGAGTCCTAGATTAGGGGGTCCTTGGACAGCCGGACAATGTACTTGTGCCGGACTGTTGGACTATGAAGATACAAGATTAAAGACTTCGTCCCGTGTGCGGGTGGGACTCTCCTTTGCATGGAAGGCAAGCTTGGCAATTCGGATAGATTTCCTTCTCTGTAACCAACTCTGTGTAACCCTAGCCCCCTCTGATGTCTATATAAACCGGAGGGTTTAGTCCGTAGGACGTGAACACTCAGAATGATAGGCTAGCTTCTAGGGTTTAGCCTCTACAATCTCGTGGTAGATCAACTCTTGTAATACTCATATCATCAAGATCAATCAAGTAGGAAGTAGGGTATTACCTCCATCGAGAGGGCCCGAACCTGGGTAAACATTGTGTTCCCCGCATCCTGTTACCATTAGCTTTAGACGCACAGTTCGGGACCCCCTACCCGAGATCCGCCGGTTTTGACACAGACATCAGCCGGTTGGGAGAGAAGGCCATCCCTCTATATCAGATGATGAAGAAGACAGAAAACTTTGTCTGGAGTGATGCTGCTAATGCGGCGCTTGAGGATCTGAAGAAGCAGTTAGCCGAGCCACCTATTCTTGCTGCCCCCATTGATAAGGAAACGTTGCTGTTATATGTGGCTACTAACGCCCGGGCTGTCAGTGTGGCTATTATGGTGGAGCGCAAGGAGGCTGGTAAGGAGTATCCCGTTCAACAACCGGTTTGTTATATCAGTTAGATGCTTATTGAATCAAAGCAGAGATATCCCATTGCCAGAAGCTGGTGTATGGAGTTTTTATGGCAAGCCGGAAGCTTAAGAAATATTTTTTGGGCCATCCCATCACCATGGTCAGTTCCGCCCCTTTGGGAGATATCATCCAGAACAGGGAGGCAACCGGCCTGGTTGCTAAGTGGGCTATCGAGCATGGATCTCACGGGTTAAAATATATGCCTCGTACGGCTATCAAGTCCCAAGCACTCATGGACTTCATCAATGACTGGACAGAGTTGCACGCGCTGGAGGATAAAACGGATAACACGTAATGGACTATTCACTTCGACGGATCCAGACAATTGGAGGGCTCGGGGGCTGGAGTGGTTCTTACTTCCCCTCGAGGTGCCAAATTCTTTTATGTTCTCCGCTTGATGTTTCCTTGTACTAACAATGCAGCTGAGTATGAGGCCTTGCTCCACGGCCTTCGGATGGCTAAGGAGATGAATTTAATCTAGGTACGTTGCTTCAGCGACTCCGATTTAGTGGCTCAGGAAGTGTCTGGTACTTGGGATTCCAAGGATCCACTAATGGCGGATTATCGGTGTGAGGTGGATGTCATTGCTGGTCACTTCAAGGGTTACCAGGTCAAGCACATTGATCAATGCAAAAATGAAGCGACGGATGCTTTAAGCCGGCTCGGGTCTCAGCGTAAGCCTGTGCCGCCCAATGTCTTTCTTGACGTTCTGCATAACCCGTCGGTCAAAATAACAACAGAGGAGGATCTGGCTGTTCCCGACCCGAAGGCTCAATTGGTGGCGGTTCTTCATGCTATCCCTGATTGGATAGTGCCTTACTTGGCGCATATGACCCGAGGCGAGTTACCTGAGGACGAAGTTCTGGCTAGACAGATAATCCGGTGGTCCAAGTCCATGACTATTGTCAATGGCGAGTTACATCACCGTAGTGTCTTGGGGGCATTTTAGTGTTGCATTTCTCCTGAAGAAGGCTGTGATATTTTGCGTGAAATCCTTGAAGGAGATTGCGGTCATCATTCTGGTTCAAAATCCCTGGTGGCTAAGGCTTTCCGACACGGTTTTACTGGTTAACAGCTCATGGTGATGCTGCGGATTTGGTCAGGAAGTGTGATGGTTGTCAGAAGTTTTCACACCGAGCTCATGTTCCAGCTCAGGAATTGAGGATGATTCCAATCACCTGGCCGTTTGCAACTTGGGGGATCGATATGGTTAGGCCTTTTAGGAGGTCCAAGGATAAGAAGACCCACCTTCTGGTGGCGGTTGATAAGGTCACCAAGTGGGTGGAGGCAAAACCAGTCAGCAAGTGTGATGCAGCCACGACGGTTCAATTCATGAAAAAGGTGATTTTCCACTTTGGTTTTCCACATAGCGTTATAACGGATAATGGCATGAATCTCTCCAAGGGTGCCATGGAAGAGTTATGCCAACGTGAGCACTGGCTCTACGTGTCATCAATGGCTCATCCTCAGTCTAATGGTCAAGCGGAGAGAGCTAATCAAGAAATCCTGAAAGGCATCAAGCCCCGACTTCTGGTCCCTTTCACTACAAAAAAATACATTTCCGTGATGATATGTGTTTGTCACAGTAGGTCGCGTTTTTTGTCATGCATGTACATCCATGACAAATTTATGATGTAATCAAGATAGTCATACCTTTGTCGTAGAAGTGTTCCATGACATTACCAAAATTAACATCACGGAAGTGTCCACTTCCATGATGATAAATCGCGCGTCACGTAAGTGCTTTTCGTCAAGGGTGACCGACACGTGGCATCCACCGTAACGGAATGCCATTAAGCTATCGGGTCGGGTTTTGGATCCGATAACCGGTTAACAGCCCCGACCAACGGGGATTTTCCACGTGTAAAATCGTCATTGGCTGGAGGAAACACGTGTCGGCTCATTGTTGGGACAGATGTCATCCACTCATTGGACAGAAGGTGCCTATGATACATCAACACGTGGCACGGCCCAACAGAGGCCCATTCCTGTGAAAAGGCCGGCCCGTTTGACGGGCCGACCCATGGAAAGCCTGTTAACGGCATGTTAGCATATAGCCTATTTACAGCCCGCTAACCCAAGGCCCGTTACGCCCTACCCGAATTAGGCCCAGTAGTGTCATCTGGGCCATCCAATATGATTCCAGCCTGTTTTCACTTCTGGCCCGTGTATGGCCCATGACGTCTTTCGGCCCATATGAGGCCCTATGTAACTCTTAGCCTATTAACGACTCGTGGTGAAACTGGCCCGCAATGAACAGTGTATCACTTTAGACCCATTAACGGCCCATGGTGAAACTGGCCCCTAATGAACAGTGTATCACTTTATACCCATTAATGGCCCATTATTCTGTTGGGCCGTTTCCAGCCCATGTTATCTTTCGGCCTTCTTAGAGCCCATTTATTCTTGGGCTCATTTCGAGCATTCGTTTACTTACGACCCGTTACTGTCATTTTCTGCTTGTGGGCCAAATTCAGTCCGTGGTTACAGTCGGTCCATTTGTGGCCCGTTAATACATTGGGCCGTTTTGATAGCGTCATCAAATACAGCCTATTAACGATGGCCCGTTATGGTTGGCCCATGAACGGACGATTCCAATTCTAGCCCGTTTACGGCCATAATGCGGCCTGTTATTGGCCCATGTTTGGCCAATCGATCATATGGCCCGTATAAGGCCCATTGATGATACGGCCCGTAGAAGGCCCATTGATGATACGGCCCGTATAAGGCCCATTGATGATACGGCCCGTAGAAAGCCCAATGTTTCTACGGCCCGTAGAAGGCCTACTGTTTCTATGGCCCGTAGAAGGCCCACTGTTTCTACGGCCCGTAGGAGGCCCAGTGTCACTACAGTAAATATTAGCCCATGGTTATTGTGGCCTAGTTTAAAAAAATAGGTTATTGCAGCCACTAGCAAACCGCGGAAAAAGAACTGCACTGACTACAAGCAAACAAATAAACAAGACAACAGGGAAATAAATAAGCAAGCAACTTATGCTAGGCTATCACGGCTGTTACACATATTACATCCACTGGGCATCAAAGTTCACCACCAATGCAAATATAGGGAACACAACAGCATATAAACGCCGCAGCAAAACAAGTCCAGAACTGAAACCACTTTAGAAGAGTTCAAGAAACAATATCCTGGGTACCCATAATGCCGACAAGATGCTTAGCAAGATTATTAACTTTCTCTTGTTTGGCGCTTAAATCCTCCAGTGCTTGTTGTTGCATAAGAAAGTATGCATCTGAATTCTGCAGGGACTTCCTCAGTCTTTCGGCTTCTTGCCGCAAAGACAGATTGATCGATGCCTTTCACTTGTAGCCGATCATCAAGAAGCCTAAGTGATTCAGAAGTTTAGTTCGAACAGCTTGTGCCGCTGATCGCCAAGAATTAGAACACTACATCAACGCAGGACTGTGGGGTTTTCTCACTATCTACAAGATCATTCTTATCACCTTTCTTGGAGACCAATAGGGTTGTCTCACTATCTTGAACCTTATCTACATTACTTTCTCTACCATTGCATAGTGGGGTGCTCTTTTCCAATATTCTTTTTGCATACTACAAGAGAAACAAGCAGACACATCACAACTTTAGCTTGTAGTATACCAAACTCATTTTGGTAAACCGTTCAAGAGTAAGGTGGACAGGATAACAAAGATGAAACAAACATATATCTATGTACTATGGTCACTTTGTATTGTCCATATCATTCTAGTTTATGTTCCCTAATCAAGATAGAGACATAGTTTAACTCATATATTTTTAAGACACAGCAGCATAGACAGAATATAAGTGTGAGAAACTACACATCATTGGCAGCACTTGTAATGTGCATCACATGAGAACATAACTGTTTATACAACTTAAACTGAAATCAACATAGAGCAAGAAGTTAGAACAACAATTCAGTTAAAGAAATAGGTTTAAAACATACCTGTTGCGCCATTGGAGTTTCAACTGGATCCTTCAAATTCGAAAGTAGTTGGTATGAGTAAATACAGTGATGCAACAACAAAGGAGTATGGACCATAGCTACGAATCGACCGAGAATAGTTGCTCTTCCGCTTAAACGTGGAGTTTGGGTTAGCTTTGGTGGTCTTCGTGCTTTGGGCACTGCAGAGCTTTACAAACCGCTTTCGTGTGGGGGTACTGTGGTGGACATGGTGCTTTGTAACCTATAAGTGGGTTACTATCCGCTGGGGTTGCGGTTAGATGGGTTGTAGCTCGTTCTCTGCCCAACGGTGTAAGTGTGCAATCTGGAAGAGTCTCGATTATGTGTGGTGGGGCTAGTTTGTGGGCCAGTACAACCATGGTTCTATCTGCATAGACGGGTGGCACTGTCTTTATTGAAGAATGGTTTTTTGCTCCCTTAGATACTGCCATCACCCCCTCCAATTCAAATGGCTGATAAACAAGAAAAGAAATTGAATGTACAGACATTGTATGATAGACAGATGTGGTAATTCACATATATGTTGTCTAACCAAACATGACAAAGATGACACAATTTCACATATATGATGCCTAACTAAACAGATAGCATGACACGCTTTCAGATATATGATGGATAACTTAACAGGATATAATGGCATAATTCAACATATGATGAGTACCTAAACAGGATGACATGACAAAACTATATGATGTCTTTCTAAAATAGGTTGGGATGAAATAACTCACATACATGTTGTCTAAGTATACAGGATGGCATGATATAATTGACATAATTGATTCATATACTAAGCAGCTGGCACTCGCATGTATGATCTCTAAACTAAGCAGATAGAATTCAATATTGTGCATATGATGTCTAAACTAAGCAATGCAAGACACCATATGCATCATATGAGAAATATAAACATTGCAACTTAGAGCATACACCTTAGGTGGGATATAGGGCTGGTCATCTGTCTCTGAATCCTCCTCTGAGGAGCTCCCTGTAACCATCGAGATATATGCATCAACGGGTACCATTGCCTGCTCTGAAGACCTTGTTTTCACTCCAGATTTTTCCATAACCGGCTCGAATGGCTGATACACATGAAGAGTAGTTCAATATACCCAGATTGTCGACAAATGGAATACATAATGAAAAAAAAGATGGCATGAGATAATTCACATATATGATGCCTGGCTCCATGGCGGTGCATAATTCACATATATGATAACTGGCTAAAAAACATGGCATTGCATAATTCACATATCTGATATAGAAAGCAAACAGGAGGCATTCACACAAAGCATGTCTAATCTAAGCAGATGGCATCGCAATGCAGGACACCATATGAATGATATGAGCAATATAACTCAGCCAAGTTAGAGCATGCAACTCGGGGGGGGGGGATACGATGGTCATCTCTCTCTCAATCCTCTTCGAGGAGCTATCAGAATCAGCAAGAAATCTGCATCGACAGTAGCACCGATCGCGTCGAAGACCTTGTTTTCACTCCAGATTTTCCCATGACCGACTCAAATGGCTGATGCACAGGAAGAGTAGATGAATGTATAAACATTGTTGACAAATGGAACACATTATGGAAAAAATATGGCACGATACAATTCACATATACGATGACTGGCTAAACAGGATGGCATTGCATGATTCACGTATATGATGCCTGGCTAAAGAAGATGGCATTGCATAATTCCCATATACTCCCTCCGTTCCTAAATATTTGTCTTTTTAGAGATTTCAAATGGACTACCACATACGGATGTATATAGACATATTTTAGAGTGTAGATTCACTCATTTTGTTCCGTATGTAGTCACTTGTTGAAATCTCTAAAAAGATAAATATTTAGGAATGGTGGGAGTATGATATAGAAACCAAACAGGTGGCATTCACACAGAGAAAATCTAAACTAAGCTGATGACATATAAGATGTATAATGTAAGCAATGCAAGGCGCTATATGCATGATATGACCAACATCAGCATGCTAGGTTAGAGCAAACACCTCAGGTGGTAAACAGGCATGGTCGGCTCCTTCTAAATCTCCATCCTAACAGCTTATCTTCCTCTCGAATACAACTGAAATGCAGAGAGGGTGGGGCACTTAGCCCACCATGGAGCAGCGTCTGCATGACATTATATTCGCACGCAATGGTCTTCTTTTTTCAGACATGTTCAAGACGATTGTGTACAATATCCTACATGCATAATAAAAAAATAGTTAGATTTTGTAAGGCCTAAGGGTGCATGCAAAAATCAAGACCGATGGTAGCAAAAGAGTGGATGGATCCAAAACTAATGATAGCGGTAGATTATAGCTTCAGTTTAAAATGATAGACAATGGATCATCTATTGTTTGTCGCCCACCCAACATGAACCACATAGAAGACCCCAGATGAACCAGATAGTAGATGATACTATTCGTTCTTTGGCTCGATATGAGATCCATGGGCAATTCAAAACTCAAGATTGAATGATAAAGTAGCAGTAATAATAACCGATGTATAACGTAAGCAAACACGAAAGATCATGACCTCTCTTCCGAACTGTTTAGTCCTCGTGTTCATCTACTCACCGATGATGGTAATGCAGTTGGCGTGGCTGCCGGCAACGGGGAAGATGATCTGAGGCAGCGAAAGAAAGTCTGCAGGGGGGATCTCTGCTGCAATGAACGCTTCTGTCGATGGTGCACCTCAGGTGGGGTGGATGACGGCACGGCATGAGCAGGACATAACACACAGAGTTTTCTTTGACGTCAATCTGAAAATGAAGTAAATCTATAAGAGCTTCTTAGAATTGGAGGATTCTATAAACGCAGGGACAGGAAAAACACAGGAATAGGATAGGAATGCACATGCAAAACAGAGCATTTGGAAACATAGGATTTCACCAACCTCGGTGTTTGGCTCACATGAATTGGAAGAACAGAGAATGGAGAAACAAAGTGATGCGACGAGTGTACAACCTCTTTGGCATAGCCTTGTGGACCTCAAAGATCATTGGGTTGGACGCCGAGGATGGTGATGATGCTGGTGTGACTGCTTGAGGGGGAAAGAAGATCCGATGCCTCCGAAACGGCGCCGAGGGTATTGCTTCGCCTCGATGGACGGTTCCATCGTTGGAGCAGCTCCGCTAAGGTGTACGCCGACGAGGCTGAAGCATGACAAGACGCATAACTTTAATCTGAAGTGGGACCCTAATATCATCTCGCAATAGATGATGTAAAATACATCACCAAAAGTGCTAGATGTAAACGCATCAGCCGCGCCATGGCCGCTCCGACAGATGTTTGTAAGTACTGCTTCACTCAACTTAATCAAGAAAATGAACTTCACAAATAAACTGAATTTTACTGTCGAAACTGATTGAACTAGTAACAGAGCATTGCAATAGATGTTTAGGGCGTTCGAGCACTAGTAGCAGAGAAGCAGTGATCTAAATCAGCAGACGCTCGAGCAGGGAACACACTAGCAGAGAGCAAGTCGTGTAGTAGCACCGCGAGCGAGTGCTAAAGAAGCAACTCCTGTAGCTGCCGGAGGTCATGCAGCAGTAGCAGCAGCGCAAGCGAGAGCAAGAGCAGAGCAGCAGCATGAACGAAAGCAGGAGTAGTGCAGCAGCGCGACTGATAGCAAGAACAGAGCCGCGGCGCGAGCGAGAGGCAGAGCAGCTGCAGCTAGTGCCATTGTGGAAGTTGCTGCCGAGGAAGCAACGACATGGGGGAGAGACGCCGTGGATGATGTGGCCGGCAACAGCACCGTTGATGGAGATGCCATGTCTGCTCGGTATCGAGCACCGGCAGCCCCGTGAGATGGAATAAAAGATAAAATGCAGCGGTGAGTGCAGAACCTCCTTGGTGGCGCCGAGTTGGCCTTGGCTTCATCGGAGGAATTGGTGCGGGTGCTGCGGTTCCGGTGGGGCAGGTCAAGACGGTGATGTGGGGATTGAGGTGGCGCGATAGACGAGGCGAACATTGGGGCAGCTCCTTGGAGGTGGAGGACGGGGCGGTTGATCCGGTGGGACGACGAGATCGACAACGGATCCTCATCCGGTGCGGTGGATGAGGGACGGCGAGCTGTTGCGATGGACGACGTAGTCGGGGAAGAGTCTCCGGCTAGGCGGCGATCGGGAGGCCGAGGAAGGAGCGTGGGGTTTCGCGGGTTTTGGCGGCCTCGGTGTACGAATGGGGGGAGAGGGGCGAAGGGGAGGGGGAGCCAAGCTTAGGGACGCTTCTCAAATGTAGGGTAAGTTACAGCACCCCACCAGTTTTGACACCGTGACGTGGAGCTTCATTTCCAGCTGAGGGGTAGGAGGGGGATTTCGCGTGTCTGGGCTGTGGGAGCGATTTCGGATGAGGAGGGAGTTCTCGCGCGCGTCCAAATTTTGGGATAACAAGGCGCGGTGCGGGTTGAAGAAGCGGGAGTTTCAAAGCAGGTGAGACAAAAGATACTCGAGCTTGAAAATTTTGGGATAAGAAGGTGCAGGTTCCTTGTTCGGCAGAACAAACTTAACGTGTAATAAAAATCATACAAGACACAAGAGAGTCATGTCCCCTTTTACTATATTGCTATAGATGCCATTGAAAAAACTACAAGAAATATGTAAAAAAAATCGGGAGAACATGATTACCCTGCACAGTACCAAATTGATTCGCACTTCCCTCAACAATAACAAAAAACAAATCAATTCCCACCAAAGAAAGAGTAATGTCCGTTTTTATATGATTACAGATGCCATGATCTCGAATTTCAATTTTTGAATCCACGTTATGTTGAATTCGAATATATCACTAGGTGACCTTGCGGTTTATAATTGATGTAGTCATACATTTTGATCTTCCATCATATATGAACATTTTACTCCATCGTGTGAACACATATATTGTCGTCTACCATATGGACTAAATTTGAATCAATTTTCCTTATTTGAATACGATTGTTGTCAAGTTATACAATAATTTAAATATTATCTTGATAACAAAAAGACATGCATATAGCAGTAATCATATTTCACTATGAACTACATGTACCATACGCAAATATCTGTACCCATTTTATGTTGAATTCAAATCATAGAACATTATTGGTCTAGGTAGCGTGATGTTCGGGATAATCTAAACCCTGTTTTCACACGTATAATTTTTGGCTGAATTGGGACAAGTTTTGGTATAAGCCTCTTGCAAAACCGGAGATTCTCTCAACAATCCTCGTGGTTCCGATAGGGAACGTGTCACCTTTGTGTGTGAAACGATATACGCTGCCTCCCCCCGATTTTATTTACAGAGGCAACATAGAACTACATGAGTGACTTGTTAAATTTTGGTATTATTTCGGGTTCATTTGGCCTTTTTATACATTAATTGAGTTTCTGGACTTTTAATGTGCATAATCTAAATATGAATTGCATGCACATGCTCCGGTGCACCAAAGTGGGTTGGAAAATCACATGCGTGTCCTTGGTTGAATTTCTAGGTCCCATGGAAGAAATGAGAATGAAATTCAAACATCTGGGCGTCATGACTCTGCCGAGAACATCGAGAAACTTAGATTTTAAATTCATGTAATGAAACTTGGCACGGTGTCATGTCATGGCACTAACATGTTGTGGTAAAAAATTGGGCCGACTTGGAAGCTCGTGGTTCTAAGAGGGAACGTGCCACCCCCCCGCCCTTGAGTTTCTTAACAAAGGTAACATAGAACTACATTAGTGCCATGTTAAATTTTGGAATTATTCCAGGTTCGTTTGTCGTTTTTATACATTAATTGAGTTTCTGGTCATTTAATGTGCATAAGTCAAATTTGAACTACAAGCACATGCTCTCGTGCACCAAAGTTGGTTGAAAAATCACATTTGTGTCTTCGGGTGAATTTCTAGGTCCCATGCAAGAAATGAGAATAAAACTAAAACATCTAGGCATCGTGGCTCAGCCGAGAACAGTGAGAAACTTGGTTTTAAAATTCTTGTAAATCCAAAACACGTCTGAAAATCATGAAACTTGGCATGGATGTCATGTCATGGTACTACCATGTTGTGGTAAAAAAAAATGGCCGATAGGAACAGATTTTGGTATAAGCTTCTTGCAAACCGAAGCTTCTCTCAAGAAGGCTCGTTGTTCTGAGAGGGAACGTGTCACCTTTGTGTGCGAAACGATATACGTTGTCCCCCTTGAGTTTATTTACAAAGGCAACATAGAACTACATGAGTGCCCTGTTAAATTTTGGAATTATTCCGGCTTCGTTTGGCCTTATTTACACATTAATTGAGTTTTTGGTCATTTAATGTGCATAATTCAAATTTGAACTACAAGCACGTGTTCTCCGTGCACCAAAGTTGGTTGAAAATCACATTTGTGTCCTCGGTGAATTTCTACTCCCATGCAAAAAATCGAATAAGATTCAAACATCCGGGCATCGTGGCTCGGTCAAGAACATTGAGAAACTTGGTTTTAAAATCATGAAACTTGGCATGGTGTCATGTCATGGTAGTACCATGTCGTGGTAAAAAATTCAATAATAGGAACAAATTTTGGTATAAGCTTCTTGCAAATCGGAGCTTCTCTCAAGAAGGCTCGTAGTTCTGGGAGGGAACGTGTCACCTTTGTGTGCATAATTCAAAATTGAAATACAAGCACATGTTCGAGTGCACCAAAGTTGGTTGAAAAATCACATGTGTGTCCTCGGGTAAATTTCTAGGTTCCATGCAAGAAATGGGAATGAAATTCAAAATTCTGGGCATCATGGCTGGGTTGGAAACATTGAGAAACTTAGTTTTTTAATTCCTGTAAATCCAAAACACGCAGGAAAATAATGAAACTTGTCTTGGTGCCATGACATGGCACCAACATACTGTGGTAAATTTGCAGTCCGATTTGCGAAGGCACACACCTTAACAATCAACAAAGTCCTTTTGGAACAAGTGCTGTCACGTTACAATCGGAAACACAAGTATTATTGAAACCGTGGGCGTTCTACTTACTAGTACCATTTACGTGCCGCCACCCGTCCCCATTTTTTATTAGCTAGGAGGCGCCGTGTAGGGTAGCTATTTGAGTACGAGAGGCGTGCGATCAGACCCCTGCGCGTGCTTATCGGGAGGATAGCTCTTTGACCTCCATCTGTCGTCCACCTCTCTCCCAAGGTCTCCACTAATGGCGCCCAAGCCTCTGTTTAATGGCGTGGCTAGGTCTCACTCGAATGAGATTTAAGAGAGAAAAAAGAAAATTTGATAGCACGGATCTTGATGTAAGATCCGACGGACCTATATACCATCTACTACGACTTATAGCAAGACTGATGAATATATAAGGACGATTTTTTTATCAAAGAAGGGCTTGCCCCTTCCGATTTTCATTACTGAAAACCACCACAATTCACAAGAAGTTCAGCACAACTCCAGCCTAACACGAAGGACTAAAAGTACCAGATTGAAATCGCAACATCCCAAGAGGCCAACAAAGGCCAAACATCCGCGCTAGAACCCAACATTTCACAACCGACGACACAATCGACATCCTAAACCGATATTACATCAAAAGAAACTAGGAAACTGAAGGAAGCCCAAGAAGAATTAGAAGAACAAAGAACGCTGTGGTCGCCACAAAGAAGAGTTTTCTTCATTCCAGCTCGCAACATTGATCTTCCACAGAAAGATAAGTACGATTAATTGTCTTACATAATTAGAAAGATAATTAAAAAAGCCACATGCGGCTACGCCCGAAATACACAAGGGCAAAAGAAGAAGGAAGACAAGGATCTGGCTCGCTGATCTCTACTTTCTTGATGCGTTGCTGCAGGCCGCGGGAACCAGTCTCCGCGGCGAGCGGCGATGAGGTCTTTCGTGTCCTCAAGATGCTGCTTGAGAACATCCACAGATTCCTCCACCAGCCTTTCGCGCTTGTTGCGGAGCATGTCATTCTCGTCCATAAGTTTCTTGACAATGACGCCGGTCCTCTTCAACAAGGCACTGGTCTCCTCCTGCTGGTCTCGCACTTCTGACGATCTTCTCCTCGAAGGTCGCGCCGCCCGAGCCTCTCATTGCTTCTCCCTTAGTTGCCGGATGACACCGTAGCCTGTTCAAAGGAGGCTTTCACGTTGTCCTCGCAACCTCGCCAAGTCAAGATCTGATCCATCCGCTATGAATGATCACATGCATGCGCGGTAATAGCTGCCGCCGCCTGCGCGAAATTTTCCTGTGCCGCCACGGCACGACGGACATCTTCGCTACATTCTTGGCGCGGGACATCTTCGCTGCCATGGGCGCGGCCGACCAGTCTGCTGCATCGACGGCGGCGGGACCTCCATGCTGCTTCAGCGCGCGCGGGACCTTCAGTGTTGCCACTTCGCTGGAGGATATGTCGGCTGCTCGCAGCGAGGCGGACATCTCTCGTGCTTCCTTCCATGCTCGCTCTCCCCGGTAGCAACTGTCGACCCAAAACTCACGCCGCCATGGCGACGCAAGGGAAGGATGCTGAATGACTTGTTTGTTTTTGTGGATGAGGAGTTGAGGAGGAATGTGCAGTCATCTTGGCATACTAGTATTTATAACCGAGTACTAATACGCTCCTAAGTGGGAAACGTTTAGGTTGTGATCGGTGTGAACAGGTTTGGAATTCAATATACTAGCGTGGTACTAATAAGCTCCTAAGTGGGAAACCGTTTAGGTTGTGATCGGTGTGAACAGGTTTGCAATTCAATATAGCGTGGAGTAATTTGGAATGTGATGAGACGCAAGCTCAAATTTTCTTGACGGTTCTAGTTTCGAAGTGCGACATTATTCCCGGATGGAGTACTTCTTTTTCTACTCCCTCCTTTCCGGTTTTATAGGGATTATCTCAAAATTTTAGTTTTTCCATTTTATAAGGCTCAATTTGGTTGTTCCCCAACACATGTTCAGATTCCAAGGTGCATTAAATCATTGCATGCAAGTATTAATAGAAAATTGACCAATGCATGTACTTTATGCATGCATGCATTGCAATTAATGCATTGATAAACATAATTTTTTGAGAAAAACAAGAGCATTAATTAGGTGCTTTTGCAAACTACAAAAATATTCCACCACTCACCATAAACCGAAAAGGAGGGAGTACTGCTGTGTACGTGCAATAACTGGCACCGTCGTATACATATCTTACCGTTAATGGGGCGTTCGACAGGAATAGCCGCGTGGCGAGCTCTAGGCTAGTCCTTTTTTCAAACGCATTAAACCTATCTCTCAGGACTTCTTGCATGCACCATCCTGCCACCCACAAAAACTTGTACTCTGAGTTTAGTAGTACGTTATATAGGAAGAGAAGAGGTGCACGCACGCACTCGTCCTCTCACACACGCGTCTGTTTTTTCTCGAAAAGGAGGATGATGACCCCCGGCCTCTGCATCTGGGAGTCACACACGCATATACTAAAACATGTCTAGATACATCTATATTTTGACAAATAGAAGGCGTGCATTGTGGAACGGAGGGAGTGCTTGTCATCAAAATGGATAAAAAGGGACGTGTCTAGAACAAAAATACGTCTACATACATCTCCTTTTATCCATTTTGATGACAAGTAGTACTTCTTACCCAAAGGAACTTTATATCCAACAAACACAAAATATCCGTTCGACTGTTGGAAATTACTGATCTGATGTCGAAGTAATTGCTGCAGTGCCACCAAAACCCACCATTTCTTAAGCTAAAGTAGACCAAGGTAATCCCTATATTAGCATATTACTAAGATAAACAGAAGGCAATGTCGAAACATTCAGGACATGAGCTTGTTAATCTGAATGTGGAGGGACACAAGCTTAGCCCCGGCCAGCAGCTTGGGCGGAACTGTCAAGAAGGTCAGCCCCTGCACATCGATGTCGCCGGGATCCTAGCTGCTTGTCACCTCCATTTCCACCTTGACGGCGTGGTCATGCCTTTGGGCTCCCTCGGCGGGCCGTTCGCCCAAAGCTTGGCCAAGTAGTGCGGCAGTGGGGACGCCTCCGCTCTGATGCAGACGACCGACACGGTGATAGGCGCGCCGATGTCGAGCACGCCGCCGACCAAGAAAAACGCGTGGCGGTCCTCCTCCGCGAACATCAAGAGCCCTGGCTCCGACAGTGGCACTTGTAGCTGGAGCACCTTGCCGTACTGGATCCTGTGCACGGGCATGGGATGCGCGGTCCTGATGTATTGGTAGAGCGCCGACGGCGGGCCTTCGTAGCCGCAGATGGGCACGGGGCATTTGCAGGGCGCGAGCGGACACACGCTCTGGTGATCGGCGAGCTTGTGGTAAGTGACGTAGAGCCCATAGCCTTCGTGCGGGCACTCCATCCTCACCGACGAAAGGACGAAGTCCACCGCCATGTTCCGTACGTCGAAGCCACCGCCGCGCTCGCACTTCTGGCACTGCCGCTGGTTCCCGGGGCGCTCGACGCGGCAGTCCGCGCAGGCCAGGTGCCCTCGCTTGCACTGCAGAAATCAATCCAACATCACATCAATCAAGAAACCTGCACCTTGCTCAATCAGCCGAACGGACGAGGTGTATTCGAACCTCATACACTGGAGGCGTCAGGGGTCGGAGGCACAAGGGGCAGTGGAGGACGGTGAGGTCCATCCAGACCTTAGAGAGCTCCATCGTTGGGTCCTGTTCCTGTTCGGTCTGCATGATCTCGCCCTCCTCGTGCACAACCATCTCTCGACTTCGGCCGGGGTATTACAAAGCTTACCATCACATATTTTATACTCCCTCCATTCCTAAATGTACTCCCTCCGTTCGGAATTACTTGTCTCGGAAATGGATGTATCTAGCACTAACATACGTCTAGATACGTCCATTTTCGCGACAAGTAAGGCTGGCGATAGTGGGAGTAACATAAGTAGTATCATGCACTTGGGACTCGCAAACATGCTTATGTGGTAGACAATTAAAGAAGAGAGATGGTTATAGTAACATAGGTAGATACCGTAACATAATAAATATGGTGCTACTATGTGTCATGCATGTTACTAGTCTAAGTTACTCCCCACTATGACCAGCCTAATTCTGAACGGAGGGAGTAAGTCTTTATAGAGATTTCACTAGGTGGACTACATACGGAGCAAAATGAATGAATCCACACTTAAAATGCATCTATATACATCCGTATGTAATTCATAATGGAATCCCTACGAAGTCTTATAATTCAGGAACGGAGGCAATACTACTTCAAGGTGCATTAAATCAACACATGCAAGTACTATCAAAAGAAGAGTCATGACATGCATGCATGCATTGTAATTAATGCATCGGTAGACGCAAATTATTGAAATATATCAAGTGCAGTGCTTTGATGTGTCGCGTTAACTCGTACATCAACGAGAAGTTTGATTATCCTCTCCCTCGTGGACTTAATCACACTTTTTGCTTTTAGCTATATGACAGTTGGCCACACACTGCCGAGCCCACTGCCATACACGCAAACACAGAGCGCCCTCCTCGCCCATGAGCGTGGTGGCTGGCAAGACTAGGAGAAGCTGCTACACGCCTCCCCACACGGGTGGACATGCAGCAGTTCAATCGGTGTCGATGGCCGAAGCGATTGTAGTACTCCTCCAAAGTAGTAGTACACCATCATTGTTCGACTTCAAGAGGCGAAGAGTCAAGCGCAGCCCGACGCCGGTGGCGCCATGTAGAGTAGTCTAGATAGCATGTACCGTGCCTGTAAGCTTAAAATCATTGGGGTCGGCTCCATGCTATGTTGCCGTCTCGAAGTTTTTAAAAAAAATTAAAATAGTCTTCTGCCCTACTTGTCACCCTGGTGATTGTAGTTTGCACGCTCATCTGGTCAAGACAGGAATATATATTTTAATTTGTTTTTTTAAAAGGGGGGACTCCCCGGCCTCTCCATCAGAACGATGAATACGGCCACATATATTTTAATTTGTGGTGGGTAAATGTTAGAGGTTGCAGCAAATATATTGTACATCAAGGGTCTTTCAGCCAAGTTTAGAGGCAAGCATGTGGGGCCAAGTGCTATGATGTGTCGCGTCAACTCGAGAACGAGGAGAAGCTTGATTTTACTACACGCCTTCTCCTCGCCCCATGCGCCGTTGCTCACAAACGAGGACATGCTTTTGCTTAGTAGTTGTACTTCTACAATAAGCTATCCGCTCCGGCCATGTGGACGGACATGCAGCAGAAGGATTCGACATCGTAGAAGCAGTAGTAGTAACATAATTGTTCGCCTTCTCGAAGAGGGAAGAGCCAAGCTCAAACCGAACGCTGCGCTTATGTAACATTGGAGCATGCATATAGCCAGCTCTTGCATGAGACAAAATTGCTATGTGAGCCCACTATTGTACTAGTACGCATAACTACTTGCTAGTATAGCCCTCAGAAACCGTAAAGGAGTATTTGCCCTTCTAGAGATTTCAACAAGTGACTAGACTACACCGAGACGGAGTACATATGGAGCAAAATGAGTGAATCAAGACCGTAAATAAATACGTACTAGTTCTATCGTTTTCCTCTCCGAGGTGCACAATATTGAGTATACTGACTAGTCTCTTTTTGACACGCATTTATGTTTTTTGTGACATAGTACAGATGCAAGCACTCATATACACGCGCATACACTCACCCCTATGAACGCACACACGCACGACACTATCATCTTGAAATTTACAAAGTCACCATAGGCATCTCGTCGTCGACGGGTCCATAGGTGCTTGAATGCCAAGGAGGAAGAGGGTAGCGGTTCCCAAGATGTTGAACGGTCAATGATGCATCCTCAATTACATGCAGGGGGAATTAATTGGAGAAGCAGACTAGAGCCAACACGATGTGAATGCAACATAGTTTGGACTCTCATATAATAAAGGCACCCACCACTCCAATCCATCTACTCCCAAGTCTCTGCGCAACACTGCTCACTCCAATCCAAGACCAAGTGACCAGAAGCCACAAGCACCTATGGAGGTGATGGACGTGAGCGGCAGTCGGCTGTGCCAAATCATCCAAGGCGTCGGCCTGCGGCCCCGCACCGTGCAGCGTTTCCAGACGGTGCTGCCGACCGCAGGCATCGTAGCCCTCGCCGACGCCGACTTCGCCTCTCGCATGGACGACGTGATGGTCAACTCCATCCGCAAGTTCACCGCCATCAAGAAGCGTGCGGACGACCTTGCCGTACTACTCCAGCCCGCGCGCCCAGGCTCCTCATTGCCTGCCACCCACATCGGCCTACATGGTGACGAACTCTTTCAAGCCCTAGTGGCCCTGCAAGTGCCGGAAGGCAAAGGGGGTTTAAACTTCCCCCCAGGAAAGTCCCCGGGGAAATTTCCGGCCGAGGACCCCCCCCCGGGCCCCTTTAAATGCCCCAAAGCCAAGGTCCGGGAAAAAGCAGCCCGTTGAGTAAAAGCCCCGCCACGGGGGTTTGGGGCTTAAAAGCCCCCAAGTTTCCCGACCCTTTAAGGGGCTTAAACCCGGGCCCGGGGGAAGCGACCCTTTCCGGGGCCCCCCGGGGAAAACCTCCCCCGAAAATTTATGGGTGGGTAAAAATTTGGGAAAGGGGCAAACCGGGAATTTTTAATGAGCCCCCAATTTTAAACCGGGATTTGGGGCCCAATTTTTTATTGGGACCCAAGCCAGGGAAAGTTTCCTTGTCAGGGAAAAAGGGCCCTGTAAATTTTGAATTTGTTTTCCCCCCAAAGAAAACCCCCAAAAAACCCCCCCTAAGCCCTTTTAACAATTCAAGGGGTTTTGATGGTAACGGGCCCCCCCCCGGGAAAACCCCGATTTTTTTTCCTCCCCGGGGGAGTTTAATTTAACCCGGGTCCAAAACCCCCCCGTCTTTCCTAAAACCCCCAAAAAGCCGGGCGGCCCGGGCCCTTAAAGCCCAAAAATGCCGACCCCAAAATAAAACCCCCAAAAGGGGAAAAACCCCCATTAAAGAAAAAGCCCCCCAAACCCCCGGGAAATTGAGAAACCCACCCCCAAACCCAAACCCCAAAAAAAGGGGCCCCCCAAATTTTTTAACTTCAAAACCACTTTCCCCGGGGGGCCCGGGAAAACCCTTTCCTGTTTCCCCACCATCCCCCACGGGGCCCATGGCCCCCCGGGAAAGGGGGTTTTCCCGGCCCCGAAATCACCGGGCCTCAAAGCCATGGGGTTTTCAAAGCCGGGTTTAAGGGGTCCCCCCCCCCAATTAAACTTGCCCGCCCCCCCTCCCCTTTGAGAACCCCGCAAATTGGGTAGCAGGGTGACTTTCCCAAAGGAAGGGTTTTAAAATTTAACCGGGTTGGGGGGGCAAACCCCTTTAAACCCGGGGGTTCAGACTCCGGGGAAAAGTTTGCTTTTGCCATTTCCAAATTTCCCGGGAAAAATTTTTTAAAAGGGGCCCGGAAAGACCCCCCCCCTTTAACCCTGACCCCATGGGAAAAAGGGCCCTTCCGGGCCCTCGATTAAGGGGTCATAATGCGAATTAACCCGGGATCCTTCAGATTTCCAGCCCACCTTTTATTCCACGATTTTTCGCCGTACCCGTTTTGCAGGCGTTTGGGCCCCTCCTCCAAGCCTTTAGGGGATCGGATTTTTTCCGCCCAGGCACCTTTGCCGAGCGGGGGCAAAGGGTCCTCCGGTACTCGTAGAACCGCGCTCGCTCTAGTGTTGAGGGCCTATGCCGCGGTTTGCCCCCGCCCCAAACCATGCCCAAATTTACCGGCTTCCTTCGTTTTGCACGCACGCCAGAGTCCCTTCCCACCCGGGGCGGGCCATGGAAAACTTCGGGTTAAAACGGAATATCTTCGGCGCAGGAGTGGCCCAATGGATTTCCAGCAGGCCAGAGGTCGATCTTTCCCATTTTTTCGCCGGGCAGCAGCCAAGGTCATTTGTTGCCAAATTGCATCCCGAACTTGTTTGCGGGGGTGTCTTCGCCTCCAGAACCAGTTGGTCAGCCAACCTTTGGTTTAAGGCGCTTTCGGGCGAGCCTGGAAATTAGGGCGACCGCCTGCGGCTGGTCTCAAGGGCCGGTTTATACGCGTTTTGCAAAGGCCCCAACCGTGCGATGTACCCCTTAAACGATCGGTATTGTTCCCAGGGCGTATCTTAATGCTTGCCGGGTCTTCATCCCGGGGAAACTGCCATTCGGTTAAATTTGGGCATGACGCCTTGGTGGGTTGCCGGCCCGGGGTGCTTTGGGGCCTTTCCCCCGGATCCTTTCCGCGAGTTGCCAAATTTAGGCTCGCTTTCCTTGCATGTTCGGTTCAGTGTGGCATCTTTACTGCCGGTTAAAATGGGGGGGTTAAATTCGTGTCCCCCGGCTTTCCATCCGCAACAGGACTTTTTTCGAATGGAAAGCCGGCGACCCTGGTCCGGAAGGCGGCGTGGATCCGACCGTCCGCCCGAGTTTCACTCCTCCACCGGGAGAACCGGCTTACCGAAACCTCCCGGAGGTCAATGAAAACACCCGGTTGCATACCACACATGCGGCGGTTTGCCGGTTCAAGACGGTTCCCCGTAACCGAAAAGAAGCGGCCCTCCAAGTGCCGGAAGCCGTACATCCCGAGTCGCAGCGTGTGGTGGTCCTTGACACGAACCCATTTGGGAAATTCCAGCGTTACCCAACCGGTTAGGTGTACAGGCGAGGGAAAAACGCGCCCCCGGGCCACGCCGATGGAGGTACCGTGCGAGCGCAATCTTAACAGGAACCCCCCTTCCGGTTTGGTGATCGGCCCCTTGCGGAAGAGGAGGCTACGGTCAACGTTCCCGTTCTTGGGAATTTGACCAAATGTCGAATACCCAAAGAGTCTCCGACTTCGTGCTTAGTTGGGCTACTGCGTCAAATTAGCAGGTCAAGTTGGGGCAAGCCAACTGCCAGAAAGGTTAACCCGGTAACCCAAGGTCAAGGAATCGCCGCGGCCCAAGAAGGCGGCGGATTGAAAACCCGAGGAGGAGTCGTAATTGGCTCATATTCCGAAATTTATGGGCTTGATGGCCCGGCGCCCAAGAGCACATGAGCGCCGCCCAAAGACTTGCCCAAGCGCTGCCCATAAACAAGAGTTTACCCCCGCGAGGAGAATCGCACCCCAAGCGACCCAAGGGGCAGGCAGCCCCAAACCTCAGAAGACAAGATACGGCTGTAACGCTTCAGCCAAACACCAGGAAATTCCAAATTGTTCCAGCCCTAAGACTCTTCAAAATCCGTTAGCGAGATTCGCAAGGTTGCTCAGAGCCAGGCGTATCTGCCCACGAATTAACCCTGGCCCCGGTGCCATAGCCTTCTTAAGTTCCCAAGGCTAACCCGCCAAGGAAACCCCAGCCAACCTCTTATGGAACCCAAGGAGAAGGCTAACCAGTCCGCCAGCTTAGTGCCCGCGCGGATGCCGGTAAATAACTTCCAAGCAAGGAAGTTCAATTCGACAAATTAAATTCCGTGGGCCGAATTGAAATTTCCACTTTTACGGAATTGGGCTTTGTTCAACATCACTACAACCTTTAATTAAATATTCCCCAGGGCCATAGTCTTGGAACTGGGGTTTTCCTTCCAACCACAAACAACGGTCCCCGCATAATTCGGCGCTTGTGGGTTTGTGTGGTGCGATCACCGCCTATAAAGTTGATACCCCCTCCCCTTCCTTTTCCAACAAGCTCCGTCGAATACCACCCTCAACCTCCCGCGCAAAGTCCTGTCAAGACCCCGGTCTTCGGTCACGTCTTCCCCACGGGGCAATCACCAGCATGGAAGGGCGACCTGCACCCAACGGTTCAACCTTGGGGCCCAAGGTATCCTTGTTGGGAAATTTCTATTTCGGGTTGGTTCTTAAAACACTTCAATGTAAAGGCTAGAGTCAGTTGAACAATGATGGGATGCACATGTTAAATGGAACCCAAGAAAGGCTGACTAAAGACATTTCTGTTCTCGAAAAGACCAATGTGGCCTACTGAAAATAGGATTCACGAGTGACTAATTGAGAAGCTTTTGGGGTTCAACCATTCCTTTGATTTGCACTCCACCAGGCAAGTCCTGGGGTGATGAGGTAGCCCAGATCCCCGACCAATTGGGGAATCCCAAGAACACAAAGAACACAAGAAGACAAGGAACCGGAGGCCGAGTCCTTCAAACCACAAGTTTTACCTGGCTACCTAAAAAAGGATACACGATTCAAATCCAGAAGGCGATACAAGTAGCTTGTTCATTCCATGGCTTGAGGGTCTTCCCATGAAGGGCTTGAACCACGGGCTTTAAAGGGACCGCTTCCGTCAAAGACCGAGGTGAGAAAGCCTTCTCAAAGGGAGCAACAAGCTAACCCAACAGAGTGGGGGTCCTTTATGTCCAATGCAATGGGGCGGCGAACCAGGCCGGAAAAGTGCACCACGGAGCAAGTCGGTTCACTGGCCAAGGCCCGGAGGGCCACTCCACTATTTCATCCGGAGGGACCCCTCGTGGACGCCGGATCCGGTCACGGAGGGTTGGACGCCGAAACGGTTGCGCTCCCCGCTTGATCTATCAGATCAGCTTTGGGCGCACCTGGCCGAAGGGCCATGGGCGCGGCAAAGGACTTTCAGCCTCCAGCCGAGACCCGGTTTGATAAAGGCCTCTTGCCGGGGGAGCGGAAGTGCAAGGGTTTAGTCCGACACCAAGAGCCGGACGAACCCATGGCCCAGTCCATCTGGTAAGCCATGCTTGCCGCTCCGCGGAAACGTTGACCCCCCCAGCGCGCCAAAGATGAACCTTCCGCCCGTGGCGAGATCGCCAAAGGCCAACCCCAACACCGTTTGCTTGGTCCTAGGTATTGTGCCCGCAAGCAAAGGCAATAGCATGTTTTCCCGTTTCTAAATAACAATTGAAGATTTCCAATTAGGACCCTCAAGAAAGGGCACATGATTCCAACTTAAGATCAAGGGAAGGTCCAAATAACACGCTGACAGCCAAAGCTTCAAGAAAATAACAAGTGAGGGAGTCCCATAGGGGTTCCAAAGCTGAACTAATCACCGGACTCCGACTATAAGTACAAATTGAAGTTCCCCTGCGATGGGACCTGGCGAAAGGCAGCTTTGAGGCTGAAGAGACCCTCCATTTAAAGACTGGGAACCCTAGCCTTCCCGCTAATAAACCGGAGGGTTTTGGTCCTGGAACAAAAAATCATCCATAGGCTAGCTTAGGGTTTACCCGACTCGTGTAGATCCTAACCCCTTCATCAATATCAATCAGAAGGTGGTTTACCTCCTCGACCGCACTGGAAACATGGTCCCTGCCCCGTACCATCCGCCTAGACCACAGCCGGGAACTCCGAGATCCGGGTTTGCATCAATTGGTGCTTCAATGAGAGTTCCCCGTCGCCACCGATAGGCTAGCTTGCTCCTTCGATCATCAACAACACGCCAGCCGTGGTGAGACTTTTCCCGGAAGATCTTCAGATCGGGCTTTTGCACCGTGGGTCCAATCACTTGGCCATCCGAGCAGATCGAAGCACGCCCGCAAGTGGTCGATTCGAAGTCCAACTTCACGGCCGACGTCCCGGAGACTTGATCTTCGACGGATTGAGCACGCCAAGCACGCCGACGCCTCATGGGAATGATTTAGGCTCACGAACAGGCCTGAGGTGACACCATCCGCCCAACCTTAATTTGGAGCCGACAGCAGACGAGGATGGTGGCTAGACACCGGGGTTGCTACATCTACCGGTGGAGCCGCACCGACCTTGTCCCTTGTAAGCCGTGACTGAGGTGCCGACTCCCGGACTCGAACCCTCACACCCCTAGCAATTGAATCCGTTTACGATCATGGAGTTCACCGATGAATCTTTCAACACTCACCTTTCGACGACATCCTGAATTGCTAAAGATCTGCTGCTATCGAGAGCCCGGCCAAACACGTTAGGATGGTTGGATGCGAAAGAAATTCAAGACCCAACCCACTTAGTAGCCACCCGATCGATCTAACCAACATGTTATACTGACGGCGACATCGACGGTATGGACGACGATCCGGAGATTTAAAGAACCAGGCCACTAGGAATCGGAAAGCCACCTCATCATATGACATATACATGGTGGATATCCCAAAGGATGGAAATGGCGAGGAATAGCGAAGAAGACCCGGTCGGTGTCAAACCGCGGATCTCGTAGGGGGCCCAATCAGGGCCTAGGCGGATGGTAATAGAGAAAGGACACGAAGCTTACCTGTGTTCGCCCTCTCGATGGAGGTAAACCCTTCTCCGCTTGATTGATATTGATGATAGGGTAGTACAAGAGGGATCTACCAAAGATCAAGGAGGCTAAACCTCGGGTTAGCCTATGGTATGATTGTTGTAATGGTTGTTGTGTCCCATCGGACAGGCGGGCTGCTATATCTCGAGTCCGTGGATCAAGTCTCCGGGTCATCGCCGGAAGTTTAAGCTTCGAACACTGACGCCGGGGCGAGCCGATCCGCCCAGTGGCCGAGTGCCCGCAGTCAAAGCCGCAATAGAAGATCGTCCGGGAGAAAAGTCACCGACAGCGTTGATGGTTGAAGATGATCGAGCCTATCGGTGACGCATACGTAGGAACTCTCAATGAAAGCACCAATGGGTGTCAAACCGCGGATCGGTAGGGGGTCCCAATCAGGCGTTAGGCGGATGGTAACAGAGACGAGGACACAATGTTTTACCTGTGTCGGCCCTCTCGTGGAGGTAAAACCCACGCCCCGCTTGATTAATATTGATGATATGGGTAGTACAAGAGGATCTACCATGAGATCAAGGAGGCTAAACCCAGAAGCTAGCCTATGGTATGATTGTTGAGATAATGTCGCCCTAGGATCAAGGCCTCCGGTTTATATAGACACCGGAGAGGCTAGGGTTACACGTAGTCGTTAAATGATAGGAGATCTACATATCCAGTTGCCAAGCTTGCCTTCCACGCCAAGGAAATACTTAAGGACACGAGCCGAGTCTTCAATCTTCTATCTTCGAGTATGGGAGTCCGCGGATATTGATAGTCCGTTGTCCGACACCCTAGTCCAGACTCCTCAAGAGCCCAACCTTTCAATGACGATAAGTCCGGTATAATGTTCGCATTGCAGGCGGTTCTCCTTGAATAATCCGGGAAGGTAATGAACACCGTGATAGTGTCCGCTCGCAAAATAAATTCCACATTCCAGCAGGAGAATAAATATACACTTAGCTCAATCGCCGACATTATGGGCGGACATCACCCGCAGCCAAGCCTTTGTTTGAATCGCTTACCCACCTCAAGATGTTTAGCGGCGCTTCTTGGCACATCTTGTCAAGGCTAGATCGTGTCCTTTATTCCGGGATTTCATCAATACGCGGAGAACCCAACCCGCCATTGATGGTGGCCTGGGAGATAATTAGTTTTACCAGCGGTGGGGGACGATAGTTTAGTCCCGATATATAAGGGATAAGGATTTACCTTCACCCACGCCTTCTTCCTCCTTGCTCATCCACCGCAACTCAAGCCCAACGCCAAGTCACAAGATTCACTCGATCCCTCTCCAATATGTCCGAGCGGAGGTAAATGGAGCCTCCACCGCTAAGGAGGAGGATATCACCAAGCCGCGACGCCGATATATTCCAGCGTTCACAGATCGGCGCCCGACGCGGGCAGCTCATCCTACCCGTGGCCTCATGAGAGGGTCGCCTTCCTCCCCTTCCTCCGCGGATCGGGTTTTCCGCCCATCCATTCGTCCGGGGCCTCAGTTTTACTAGCCCGGATTTCACGATCCGGGCGCAACTTCATCCTCAACATCTGGCCTTATCGTCAGGTGCAGGCCTTTCTCGATCCAGCCCCACTTCGCCTATGGCTCAAGACCTCAACGCGTCAAGGTTGTGAAGGGACACAAGCGAATGCGGAGGCGCCATAGGGCAAGCTGCCCAATGTTCCTTGGCTAGGGACCGCGGGATTCCGCCAAGGTGGAATCGGGTTCTACATCACCGAGCCGCCCAAGCCTTCATTGGCGGGGCCCTCGACTTAGATCTCAACCCCACGCAGCTCACCTCCGGAAAGAGAAGGGCTTGCAGGGGTGATCCAGGAGGTGACGGACTTGAGCCTGATCAAGAAGCCGTAGCAATAGGCTCCGCTCCCGACGTGGTCCAGTCATGCTCCCGGATTCTCCCATGCCAAGAACGGGCATTTAACTGTGGAGTTTAATCCAACAACACACATTGAGCGGCTCTTCGATACAACACACGAAGGTGCCTGAGGGTGCTGTCAAGGGCGCCTGCCCTGATCCGAATCAAGATCCGGGATTCAGTCAGCCTCACGACGAGGTAAGTGATTCACCCCATTACGGACACTTGTGATGATTAGATTGACTCTAGCGAGGTTTCAACCGCCTCTTCCTTGACAGAATGGATGGAGAAGGCGCTGCTCATCAGCCCAGCTCCCATGCCGAAGAATGGACGCCCGCTAGAGGTACGTTCCGCACCGCACGTGCCGAGAAGAAGGCTAAGAAGGTGGCCAGGATCAAGAGTTCTCAGAATCAAGGCCTGACGACGACGAGGGACTCTCCCCAAGACGAGAGGAGGAGGAGGAATACTTCCGGAGGAGGGAGAGAAGAAAGGAAGGCTTCCCCCGGGGGCAAGGGTCCAAGAGGGGGAGAACTATCCCGGACAGCCGCCAACATCACGCTAAGGCGATGAGTGGCCTCCAGGGCCAAAGCGCCGCAGATCATAAGTATTCGGATCATTTATATGCCGATTTGTATGTCATGTAGTCCTTCTAACGCCGATTTCCCCGAAGCCGCCGCTCGACGATCTTCCCGACTCGATGAGCGGTCTTGACGCCCGCGGATGTAAATTCCATCCCACCTGCTCTACCCCACGCCCGACGGATTATGAGGCGAATCCCACCAGGGACCCGCCAGAGGAGGCTTGAGGTGGCCAGAGCCTCGACTTCATGCCGGACTACCGGAACCCGTGAGTTCCAGAGTCCGCAAGCGCCCCAAAAGAAGGGCAGATCATACGCGGGCCCCGGCCCAACCGAGGCGCCGGATAACCGGAGGCGCTTAAAGGCGCCTATCGAGAGAACACCACTCTCATGAGTGCAAGTGATTGAGAAGGTCCAGCCGAAGGGCGGCGACTGAAGCTCGCAAGCCTTCTAACAAGCTTTGAGGTAAGAAGTTTAAAATTATGTAATGTAATCCACAAGACAAGAGTCTCGATGCTTAGTTCGGTTCAAAGAAAGCACTAAGGATCTAACAAGATATACGAGGGTTTCAAAATATGTCAATATGGGTTTGTCAAGTTTTGACCCTTCGCCGATTACGCAGAGGTCGAGCGTTAAGAAGGACCTTGAGCGGTCGGAGCAAGGCTTCGCCATGCCAAGAGGCAGCTCGAGGAAAAGAAGGTGAATAACACCACTTTACATAAGTACCTTCGAAAAGGGTTTGTTGCAAACAAAATTAATAAGGATAATATGTGTGATGCAGGAACTAACGAGGTGGCAGCCTTGGACGCTGTTCGGTCGAACGCACGCGCACAAAGGGCTGAGCGAAAAACAAGCGGCCCTAGTGGCGGAAGTTCGCAAGAGCCTCAGGCTCCTTGAAAGCATGAGATTTGGAGCGGACTCAAGACTCGAGATCCAGCTTGCCTCGCCTCGAAGTGCCAAGTCCGCAGGCCGAGGCCCGTAGGCCCTTCGAGGTAGAGGACATAAAGAAGATAGCGGCGGTAAGGTTTTACATGCAGAAAGGCACGAAGTAAATTACCGGATACTTACCCCACCCGAGCTCTCGTTGCTGGATCGGGTCGCCACCAGAGCGCCCGATGCCCGATTCTATCGGGCGCGGAGGGAGCTCGACGGAGAAGGTCTTCGTCTCGATCCGAGGCCGGCCATCCGGAGTCCAAGCCACCATTGGCACTGGTCAACTCCACGGTAGCCGAGGAGGCTATGAAGGGCCTCATAGTCCGTATGGCGTGAGGCCATGCCTGCAGCTACTTTGGCTAAGGCGGCGGTTGGTGGATGCATGCCCCGTGCGATGTGACAGCCCTACCGATTGAAGGCGGCCGGGCCCTTGCCCGCATAAAGGTGCAAGGGCAAACCGGATGCGGAGAAGCTTCACGGATCACGCCCGGCAAGGAGCATCGGACCCGGAGCCGTATTATAAAGTTGTTCAAGGAGCCTCGCATATCGCAGATGAGTGCTCAAATGTAATTTTTGAATGAACTCATTGTATTTATCCCGGCGCGAAAACTTCGCTTATGGCCATGAGCAACGCTTTTAATTTAAAATATTACCTTATGGCGCCGCTTGTAATCGAGAGATGGCAAGTCGTTTTCGCTCGCTACAAGTGCGGGGTTCGTGATAAACTTGAGCACTCTTGTTCCCATTATTGGGTCCATCTAGGAGGCGCCAACACACTAACAAGGCAACCGGACTTATAATGCTTGAATACCTCACTTAGCCATAGAATTCATAATTTAAATTTATGAAGCTCGGTATTCAAGACCGAACTGGCGCCATCCATGCCTTCGCGGACATCATCCAACTTCGCCAAGCGGGCATGAGTCTTTAAGGGACCCCAAAGAATCTCCTTTCCAAATCGATTAGCCAACTCCGCCTTATTCATGCCGACAATGCTTTTAGCTTTCCACATCGAGGCCGTTAACCCGGCTCAACCGGGGCGTAATCGCAGAGTGTTCTCCCAAGGCTACCTAGCCGACGGAACGGAACGAAGGTACCAAAACATGGGAGCCGGGCAAACCCAACTATTGACCCAAGACCAAATGATTCGGAGCTGAATTCAATATAATGCTATTAAGTTCGGGTTGCTCGGGACTTGTGAAAGTGTCGACTTAATCAAACACCATAACTGGGGAATGTAAGGCCCTCGTGAATTCGGGCCGCACCCAAAGGGTATACGGGGGTGCAAAGAATGTCATATAATGAACGATATAAAAGATAACAAACAATTGCAATGAAAAGGTAATGGGTACCCGCAAAAAGGAAGTTCGTTATTTATGAGAAGGTCGCAAAAAGCGATCGACACAAATAGTGCGTAACAAGGGTTTGGACTAAATAATCATGTCCTCCGGATTGAGCTGCGGGCTTGTGTATGTAATTGAATTTAATGCTCTGAATCGAGACCACCCAAATCGCCCTTTAGTCCGGAGCTTGGGTCATGAATCGCGACCAATTCGTAATTGTGGGCTTCTTAAGGATCCCGATAAGAGAAAGTAAAATAAACAAGGGGCAAGACCTCTTGTCGAAGACTCGCCTTTGGTTCCGTGCCCTTTCCTGCGTCCTGGTATTCCAAAGCGAATGATTGTTCCGCTAGTGTTTTCTGGCGACCAAAGCCGGCAAGGTTACCGCACTGCAGGTTCTCGTTCGCCTACCGGTCTTGTTGGCCTTTGTTCGGCCAAGGGCTTGTCCGGCTTTTATTCCGGACTTGAAAATGCCGAGAAGCTGCTCAGATTTATCACCAGGTTCTGCCAGATGTTCCTGCTCAAGGAGCGCCCGTTTTCCCATCACCTAATGACCCGGCAGGGCCGCATCTGAGCTTTGATTGAATGTTGATGCTGAATTTTGAAGCCTTGGTCTGAAAGAGGCATATACCCCACAACGGGACTATATCAAGATTAATTTCGTGAAATTGTGGATCCAAGACCATTCCGAAGATCGAGCCGCATTGACAATTCCACTCCGGGATGAACCTAAAGGTTGCTTGTAGGTTTAACTTGTGGTCTATGCCCATTTTATGCGACGACCCGATAAGAGGTTCAGGTTCCTTGCCCTCAGATTCTGCCGTCGGACCCATTCCTTGGGTCTAAAACAATGGAAATCGCCATGGCATGGCTGGCGGATGGTCTCCGACGTGTCGGCAGAGGCCATGGTTGACTGGTTATGCTCATCACTAACGCCGAGTGCGCTTTCCTCTGGGTACATGCATATTTATATTCCCGTCGACTTGGGAACCTTCGGTCCCTTTGTTCCGCGGCGGTTCCCTTCGGGCGCTATTTAGCCCTTGTCATGTATTCGCTTAACTTGTTAGTTGCTTGAACACCAAGCTCTATTGGGTTTGTTGGCTTTTCGGGGGTGCATGTATCCGCAGAGCGTCGAGTATTCGGGCCAATTCGATCCCGGTGGTTCCAAAGGCTTCTTCGACCGGTTTGAGCTTCCGAATCCGCATTGACCAGGATTCTTGTCGCGAACCGGGCGCTTGTTTTTGATCGACGGATCCGCGTTTTGTCTTGTTCCGGACCCCATTTTTGCGAAGATTGTTGCCGGGCTGCTGGTTTGTTCTCTCCCGCACAAAGCGGGTCATTAACGGTGAAGGGCTGCGGATTTCGCGCCCGTGTGGGCTGCCATTCTCGTGTATGTTTGAACTAGGCCTCCGCCAATTCACGATTGATTTTTTCTTCGCCAAGAACCATGTCCGCAATTGTCTCGGGCCAATTCGGCCTGGTGCGGTAGTGGCAGGTATCCGGCGTCTCGGTTCGCGACATGGTTTGCCTTGAGTTTCCGGAACCGCCTGGTCTTCCCAACCAACCCATTGGCCCACAGGCAGGCTGTTGCCATGCCGGCGGCCTTTAAGCTTGAGTGGGAGATATTGTATGCGAGATGCTCGCGCCTAGGATGGGAGAAGTATCCCGATCCACACCGCCCGGGTCTGTTGTGCCAATCGAAGATCTCCGGAAACGTTTAAACCCTTCAGGACCTGATGATCCATTACTGCGCGAAGCATAACGGATCGGCGCCATGTTGAGTAAACGCGACGAGCTCCCGAAGCGCTTGCTATGTTGGTCCGCCGGGCCTAATGTGGGACGGATTCGCCTGGGTCGTACCCACGGATCATAAGATGGATCGAATTGTCTGTTGTCCTCCAAGTCTCGCAACCCGATCTCCTTTTGGCTTGATTTGGAGCGTGCCGTAGAGCTTCGGCCTCGAGCTTCTTCGGACCACCGGGTGGTCGGTCACCAGTATGCGGTAGTGATGAAGTATGTATTGCTCTCCTTATTCGGGAGAGCTTCGCTTGGGTAACTTTTTGAGGACGTCCGGGTTTATATTTCCGGCCCCCAGGACTCGTCCATCGCCCAAGAGGTTCCCGGATTCGGAAGCGCTGCCTTTTCTTTTAGGCTGTTTGTCGGCGAAACCCGCTGAAGCGCGCAACGGGTCCCTCACAACGGTTCGCTTGAGGCTGTTGCCTTCTGAGGAGGGGCAAGTAGTTATCATCTCAACCCTTCGCTTGAGCTGGGCTTGCTTCTCGAAATTTCCCCCTGAGTCCCGCCGAGAGGATTGTTCCACTTCCGGAGGTTATTGCTCCGTGCTGGAATCTTCTTCTTGGCGGGATTTGAGCGCGCCACCGACGCCGGCGCTTGGCTGCTTTTAGAGAGTCCGCCCGTTTTTTCGCCTCCCCTTCCGGTATCACCATTAATCATCAACGACGAGGGGCCTCCACGCCTTGTGGCGCTGGTTAGTCGCTCCGATCGCTGCATTGGGTGTTCATGTCATCGGTCCGAGTCAACCACTGCGTTAAACTCGACAAAGGCTACAAAGCGGGTGGGGTACAATTCTCGTCGTCCAACTCAACCATATGGCCGAGTTCCGCCGAGACTCTCCGATAGCGAGAGATGTTCGTGGAATTGTTGGATTACCGCCCAAAGGCGGAAGGCCGGAAGATGTCGGGCGGTGAATTCCATAACCGCCCTAACCGTTTTGGCAGGCCGGAGGTCGAGTCCGCGGAGTCGGGCCGATCACAAGTCTTCGCAGGGAAAGATTGTATTCCGCCCCCCGCCGGGATGTTGAAGCCCGCGGCTTCATCCACGCCCGGAGGCAATCGCCGGCAGTAGCCGGCGGATCGAAGATGGCCACCGAGCACGGTCCGTAGAGAATTCATGCCCATCGGCCCACAAGGGCCGCGTGGTTATGGCTGAGTCCGGCAAGATCAAGTCTCCCGTATCGGCCTGGAAGTTAACCCACCGACCTGACGCAGGGGCGAAGCGATTCCCTCCGGATGGCCAGAGACAGTTGGCCGCAGCCGCCGCATGATTCGGTCCGGGAGAAAGTTACCTCGACAGCGTTATGGTTAAATGATGAGCCTATCGTATTACCACGTGCTCTCAATGAAAGCCCAATGTCGGTTCAACCCATCTCGGTAGGGGTCCAAATGGCCTGGCGGAGGAACAGGAGACGGGACACATTTTAACCTGGTTCGGCCCCGATGAGTAAACCCACCCCCGTTTAATGATTAATATACTCCAGAATCAAGGGGCTAAATGACTACAGGTAGATTGTGATTTGCCCTACCCAACCCCGCTTAGAATGGCAGAGGTTTGCATAGCAACCCAGAAGGCCTAGCCAAAGCTCCATAGGTTTGAATGGATGCTTAAGTCCCGACCCCATGGATAAAGGGCCCCCATACCCGCCGCATAGGTCGCCGAATGGCCAAAAGGCAATCCGTTCAACCGAGGGCCAAATGGCAGCCCAAAGACTAGATTTTCATTCCCCGGAGAGGAACTGGGTTAGTAGGTCAGGAAGAAAGGGCATGGCCATGAATGAGGAGAAAAACTTGTAATAGATCCGGTGATGGTCTGGCCGGATTCCCCTCCCCAACGATCCATTAGGAAGTTAACGATCACGACAAGAGGTTTCGATCACCACCCCGCAGACGAGGGCCCGGCCAGTCTTCAATTTCTTGCTACGGTCCTATTTCAAGTTGACGATTGTCCGCCAGTTTAGGATTATGTTATCCATGGGTACGTCCCTTTAGTTCTGACAATTCCCAAACCAATAATTTCCGAGGGCCTTTTCGACCCGTCCCCAAGAAAACGACGCCTGTTACGACGCCACGGCCCATTTTCTTTCCAACCACAGTTCGAAGTTCCCGCCCACAGGGAAGAATACCATTAGAAGAAGGTCCAAGAACCATGAGAAGTAATCATCCCCCTTCAGACTCCCAGGGGCTTCCACGACGAGGGCAACCCTCCCCGAGAAGGGACTTCAGCACCAGGGAGCCTGTCAGCCAAGAAGAACCCATAAATTGCCCAACGGGGCCTCGGCACATGAGGGTACCGCCCGAAAGCGGCCGAAATTAATCCATGAAAGCCGTAGAGCCATGACCACTTACCGCTTCCGAAGGTCGCAGATAGCTTCGCCGTCCTCCTCGAGACAGGGGTCCGACACATTGTGAGCCCGGGTCCCGAACAACCTTTTCGGGCGTAGCTTACCGCTAAGTTGCCCTCAGAAAAGGAGCAAGCTTATGAGTGTTCCGCCATACGGCTATAATGAGCCCTGGAAGCCTTCCTCAAGAAGAACCCGAACCGCTCAGGTTTCCCAAGGTTACCGCCCAAGAAGGAGGCAACCCGGCTCACGCCTCGACCGATGTGAGGGACTCCAAGCCGTGGAGAAGAAGACCCTCTACGAAAAGTGACTTTCAATGGAAAGAAAGCCAGGTCCGGAAAGAATCCGGATTCTCGCGGAGCCTGGCGCCCGGAAGGACTGACCGCTAGTTCCGGTAAGCCGACACGTCCAGGCGATCCCGCTGCAGGGCGCCGCAGGCGAACTCAGTTCACACCGCATTGTCAGAAAGGATGGGCCTGAATGCGCCAATGAGGCGGCAGACTACCGGTGCCCGATCTCCGCCCCCAAAACCAGCGCCATGAGCCAGGCGCCAATCTTCACGCAAGCACGTCCTCCGCGCGAGTGGGCCATTCGGCCAAGCCATTGCACGCCAGTGCCAGAGCTAGAAGCCGACAAGGTCAGTCAGGAGGCGGTGAGGTTTTGAAAGACAGTGTAATTATTTTTCGGATTCAGATGACCCAGCGAATGCCTCGCCAGCCAGAGCTGCCTGTCCGGCCGGCGAGGTAACACAGTACTCAGTTGGCGATAGCTGAGGCATGTCCCAGGCGCCAAACGCCGCGCCATGGAGCAGCCGCAAGCGACGGGATGGCAAGGAGTCTGTCCTAAGACTAAGCACAAGTCTTGGAGTGCCGGGGAGCCAGATTGAAGTCCCAGAAGGAGTATGGTCCGAAATAGGGGTAAGAGATCATCGGGCCGTGGAGGTACTTTCTGGAAGCCCAGAACATTGATTACCCATTCTTTTTCAATGCCTGAACGATTGTAATTCGAAGGATCTTCTCGGTGCCGGGCTTCCAGCCGGAAGGAGAGCGTCGCTACCTGCCAGCCGGCTCATGACCGAGGGACCGGGCATGTCTCGGGTGCGTCAGCTGCCAGGGCATCAAATGCATGTTTGACGGCCTATGCCTAAATTGCAGCCCTTTCAAGAGCTGGCCAAGCCGAGCTGTGTAATCTGTATCAAGTTTTAGGCCAAAACCTAACAGGCGAACTGTTTAACTTCGGTAGATATAACTGGCGCCGCGGTCAGGAAGACGCGGGTTCTGGCGTTCCATTGCCATGACGCCAATTCAACTGGCTAAACTTTTCACCCAGAATTTTGCATCCGGCGATGCCATCGCTTAAGCGGTTGACTGCGAATGTTATAACTTCTTAATGGACTAACCCATTTTGCCGGCAAAGTTTGTCGCAAGGTTCGAACTTACGGTAAGAAAAGAAGCAATTTCCTTGCCCAGCATGTTTCAAGAATATCATAAGCGTTCCATATGCGCTTCAAGGAATAGACGATTCCCGACATGTTAATAATGAACAGATACGGATTATTAAGGAGAATTTATTAATAACTGCCGGTTTTCCCCGTTGCGATGCAGATTTGCCAGCAGGGTTTGAACGGTCCTCGAAAGAAAGAAAAAAGGATTGGGCCCTGTGGTTAAGTCCGTAGCTGTTGGTCTGTCCTTTTGCTAAATTCCGGGTATTGAGAGGGACCTTACCCTTCGTCGGGCGTTAATGCATGCCGCAGAACGTTGTCGAAGGTTATCGGCGTTGCAAACGTCAGAACCTGATGTTTTGAATCCGAGTATTGCGCTCTTGTCGCTTGAAGCTCGCTTGGCGTTGAGATTTTTCGGGGCAGCGTTGACGCATCCGGCAGGTAGTAGCCGGCAATAGCGGTTTAATTCGCCGAGTGAAATCCTCAAATAGCAGGCATTACCTGCATGACCGGCGCTTCGCTTTTCGATCATTAACCAGCGACGTGTTGGTAATTCGGTGCGAATTCCATTCGCGGTAAACGTTCCCGCCGGCGGTTTGATTGGTATCGGTCCTTTCGCAAGTTATTCCCTGGAATTCCCCATTGGACGCCACAATAGACTGGGTTTCACGGCGGACGGTGAACATGATATACGCAACCCATACCCAAGAGGGAGCGAAGGCACTCAGGACGATACGTATGAGCCGCCCGGTTCAACCATGTCCTCCCGCCCATCACTTTTGATCAAGGACCACTCACAAAGATCCGCACGCGATTCGCCGCATTGGTTTTAGACCAAATCGCAGGATTTCACTCACTAGAGTCCTCGATGGACGGGCATCACCCAACCTGCTTTATCGATACAAGGCGAAGATGGGCATAGAACCTCAAGGATTAAACCCACAAAACGACCTTTAAAGGCGCCATACGTGTAGAGGCCAAGGACTGTGCTCGCCATTAGAAGTGGTCTTCGATCCCGGATAACTTCCGGAGGAGAATCTTCGATGTTCCATTCACATGGCTATCATGTTTACTTCGGACGGACGCCTTAAAGTTCAACACGGTGCCGCACCACGCATACCTCAAGCTCAAAATGCCAGGCCCTCGAGATCATCACGGTCAATGGAACATCGAACGCTCCCTCCGAACGGAGGAACACAACGCCTCGCGAGAAGTCAGAGAGCCTCTAAGCATCTCGACCGCCGTTACACGGACACGCTAAACGCATGAGTAACCCAACAAGACCACCCGCACGCTCGAAAGCACGCCAGAGTAAGCGCTAACCCCAGCCCTGCAAATTGTAAGACTGGTCCTTCCACATCATTACGCCCGAGATACCATGGGCATAGGGAGGGGCACGACCACAAGCCCATAATGTGGCTTAACCACACCGTGGGCCCCAAGTGTGTCATTCCTTTTTTTCCTTTTTATTTTTCTTACCCACAGACTCGCTCACTGAAGCCCGGCCCAAAGAAGAGACCCGCCAACTCATGATGCAACAGCCTGTGGAAGGAGAAAGGCTACGACGAGTATCCGTGATTCCATTACGAGCATTAAATCTGTTTTATACACCACTCCGCATACCCCGGAGGGGGGACATGTTTAAATAAGTCCCATCCCTTGCTTACCGCACTATTTGTATCATTCTCGCATTCATGGCAATATTTCTTGAATAAACAATGCATCGCTTTTGCTTATAATTGCATTCCTTTATTATACATATGTTCATTTATGACATGTTGCATCCGACACTTTGGTAGCTAAATACACCGGGGCTTAAGTTCCCCACTCTATGGTGTGATAAGTTCAACACTTTCACAAGTACGGCACCTTAACTTATAGCATTATATGCATCGGTTCCAATCATGTCTTGGGTCAATAGTTGGGTTTGCCGGCCCCATGTTTTGGTACCTTACGCCCGCTGTATCGCTAAGGTAGCGCTGGGAGAACCATCGCGATTTGCCCCCACTTGAGCTGGGCGAGTGCCTTAGTGGAGAAAGCTAAAACTGATCGTCATGATAAGGCAAGAGCTGGTCGCTGTTTGAGAGGTTTTTTCAAGTCCTCAAGACTTATGCCGCTTAGAGCAAGAACCGCCTTGTCCGTCCAGTGTGGATAGCCAACCGCCTTCCAACACTAGGGGCACAAATTTAAAATTATAGAATTCTATGGCTAAGGAGAGTGTTCAAGCACTATAAGTCTAGTTGCTGGTTCCTTGTTGAACGCCCCCTAGATGGACCCAAAATGGGAACAAGAGCGCCAAGTTTATCCCTAACACCCCAAAGACTGTGGCATGGGGTAAGTCACGACTTGCCATCTCTCGATTTGATAAACGCGCTTGTAAGGTAATATTTTAAATTAACAAGCGTTGCTTAGCGAACGAACAAAGTTTTCTGCACGGATAACAAAATGCAATTTACTCAAATATTACATCTTTGAGCACTCACCGCAATAATGCGGAACCCTTCAGACACCTTTATAATACATCTCGGTGTGCGATAGTCCGTTCGGCGGTGCGTCTTCACAAGCTTCAAGATCCATCCTGCCCCAAGGCACTTTAGCACGGGCAAGGTCCGACGGGCACCTTCAATGCCAGAGTGCTTGATGACTTCAACCCATGGACAAGCATCCACTAGCCGCGCACCAGCAAGTAGCTTCCTGCATGGCCTTTGGGCCACAAATTAACTATAAGGTCTTCATGGCCTATTCGCCACCTTGGGAGCTCGACCACTGCTTCACTGGTCGCTAGGGCACTGATGTCCGTCTCAAAGATACCGAGACCGAATACCTTCTCCGACGAGCCCTCCTGGCTCAGAGAAATCGGCAAGATCGACACGCCGCAGGCAGATTCCGCGAACGCTCCTCGAGAGCTCCAAATTCGTAAGTAATGTAATTCACTTTAACATGCTTGCTTTGCATGAAGAATGCCTTGCCCGCCGCTATTTTCTTCAAACCTTGATTTCGGAGGGCCTTAGGACATCGGCCTTAGCGGCTTTGGCACTCTCAAGAGCCGACAAGCTCGACTCGAAGTTCGAAGTCACGCCCAAACTCCGTGTTTTCCACGAGAGCCGGAGCTCTTGCTGTACCTCCGCCACCCGCCTCCTATTTCTCTCTGCCCTGTTCCATGTCGATTATGCTCAGCCATGACACCGCCTCCTTCGTGGTCGCCACCTGCTCATGGCCCCGAGTACCCACGCTATCCTTGTTATTTCTCTTGCAACCAAATCCTTTTCGAAGGTACAACTTTAATATGGTGTTACTTCACTCCTTGTCCTCGAGCTGCTTTTGGCACGGCCGAGCTCGCCTCGACCACTCGAGGCTTTGCTTCAAGGTCTTGACCTCCCAAGAAGACGGTAGAGGTCGAAGGCAAACCGCAATCCCATATTGACATATTTTTTAAGACTCTCAGATATCTTTTAGATCCTCATCCGTTTTGTTTCCAACACCAACCAAGCATCGTGGGCTACTGCTATGCGGTGTTATATTACATATCTTAAAATTCTTACCTCAAAGCTGTTAGAAGGTCGCAGGTTTGTCACCCGCCTTGGCGAAGTGAACTTTAGTCACCGTGACTCATGACAAGGCGGTGTTCTTCTTCGATGGAAGTGCGCTGAGCGCCCAGAGTTATCCGCGCCCAGCTTGACGGAGGCTGCCGTGTCACAGCCTTGCCTTTGACGGTGGTCATCCGGACTCCGAACCACTGCAGTTCCAGGAGTCCGGCAAAGTCCGGAGGTGCCCGGCACCTCCGGGCCTCCTCCTCCCGGTGGGTCCTTCTCGAGATCCCACCTCAAGGCCATTAGCGCCATGGGGGTGGAGGCGGTCGGAAGAGAATCCATATCCGACGTGCTAAGGACCCGCCGACGCGGAAGATCCGGCATGGCACGGTGTATGCAATTAGGAAGACACCATGAGACAAAAAGAAAAATTATAAATCATCTAGGAGTCCATACTTACGATCTCGCCAGGGCTTGGCCCTTGAGGGCCACCTCGCCGGCCGCCGACGCTGGCGAACAGTCCGGGAAGGGTTTCCTTCTGACCTTCGCCTCCTCCTGGGGAGGTCCTTCTTCTCTCTCACGGGAGAGGCCTCTTCTTCTCCTCCTCCCCTGGGAGGAGTCCGTCATGAGTCATCGGACGATGAGTCCGAACACCTCGACACCGGGACCCTTCGGTTCCCGTGGCCTTCTTTGGTTTTTCTCCCGACTATGTAAAGTGCGGACTAGTAGCTCACAACCGGATCCGCTTAGGTCCGAACCACCGTCCGGACGCCTTCGCCAGGCCTGTTAAAGGTATTGGGAGTTTAGATCCCGATAGAGTCAAACTATGAAAAGCAAGTGTCCCATAAAGGATAACATAGCTTACCTCGCCAGGACGCTGGCGGTAATCCGTAACTTCGGTAGCGGATGCGGAGCTCGCGCCTTGAACAAGCATCTCCGTGCAGCTTCATACGAGTGTCAAGAGCCCGCCAAGGTCCGTGTCAGGCCGATCAAACTCCCACAAATTAAAGTCCCCTGCTGGAGGGGAGAATCCGTGAACGAAAGCATGACCTGGATCACATTGACAAGCTTGAGCTTTGTTCACCTGTGGTCTGGAGACAGATCGAGTCCGGTCAGCCTTCCCTACCCCATAGCAAGCCCTTCTTTCTGTGAGGTGAGCTGCATAGGGATGCCGATCTGAACCGGGGCCGTGACATTTAGGGTCACGTGGTCGGTGATGTAGAACCACCCCGATTGCCACCCTATGATGGATTCCATGAAGGCACGCCGAGCCAAGTGACGTTGGGAATTTTTCCCACCATGGCGCCCCGACCCGCTTCGCCCTTCACAACCTTCGCTTGACATTGAAGGTCTTGAGCCACAAGCCAAAGTGGGCTGATGCGAGGAAGGCCTCAAACACGCAGATAAATGCCAAGATGTTGAGTATGAAATTGGGCCGATCATGGAAATCCATGCCGAGTAGAACATGAGCCCCGAAAAAAGGTGGAGGGAAGCCCAAGACGCGGAGGAAATGGGGAAGAAATACCACCGCCTCATGGGGCCCGGTGGGATGAGCTGCCCTCGTCAGGAGCCGTGCGCGATGTCGCCGGACAGATATTCGGCGCCAGAAGCTTGATGTGCCCTCCAGAACGGAGGAGGCCATCCACTTGTTTCCCGCCGCATATGGCTGGAGAAGGTCGAGGTGAGATGTGCGGACTTGGGCGCCGGAGCTTGAGGCCGGAGATGGATAAGCAAAGGAGGAAGAAGGCGAGGTAAAAGGTGGATCCTTGTCCCTTATATATGGGCGGACGGAACTATGCGCCCCCACCGCCCGGTAAAACTCGCTATCTCCTGTACCAAATCAATGGCGCAGTTGGTTACCCACGCCCATATTGATGGGAATCTGAATAAGGGGAACACGATTCTTCTTCGACAAGACGTGCTAAGGAAACCGTTCGCTAAACGCCGAGGTGGTATAATAAAAATGATTTGAGTAAAAGCTTGGTTGTGGTGTGACGCCATGCCACAAAATACGCCAGATTGAACTTGTGTAAATACTATTCTCTATGGTGGTATGTGGAATTTATTTTACGAGCCGACACTATCCCGGGTGTTCACAATCTTCTATGAATTATTCAGAGGAGGAACCCGCCTTGCAATGCCGAAGACAATATGCGCCGACTCGGTCATTGAAGCCTGGTTCGGGGCTACCGAGGAGTCCTCGGACTAGGGGTGTCCGGATAGCCAACTATCACCATCGGCCGGACTCCAAGACTATGAAGATACAAGATTGAAGACTTCCCCGTGTCCGGATGGGACTTTTCTTGGCGTGAAGGCAAGCTTGGCGAACGGATATGGAGATCTCTTACCATTGTAACCGACTGGTAACCCTAGCCCTCTCCTGTCTATATAAACCGAGGGTTTTAGTCCCAGAGGACACAATAACAACAATCATACCATAGGCTAGCTTCTAGGGTTTAGCCTCCTTGATCTCGTGGTAGATCCACTCTTGTACTACCCATATCATCAATATCAATCAAGCAGGAGTAGGGTTTTACCTCCATCGAGAGGGCCCAAACCTGGGTAAAAACATCGTGTCCCTTGTCTCCTATTATCATCGGCCTAGACGCACAGTTTGGGACCCCCTACCCGAGATCCGCCGATTTTGAGACCGACACAAAGGTTTGATGTTACAAAGGAGCACATCAGCATAGCGACACTACGCCTGGGATACTACACTTGCTCTATGCTAGCAGCGGAACAACTCGTAGCAGCGGAAATCTTCTAGCAGAGGAACAACGACGAAGGTGGTGAACTCCAATCCGCAGGGACTCTGGCTAGGACACGATCTAGCTCGCACGAACGGAAACCACGACAAGCAATCAAGCAATCATGGCATCACCTGCAATCTGCCATGACATGCGAGGTCGGTACATTGAATGTACTTGCAAGCTCACAACAAACAAAAACATCAAGGCAAGACAACAACATAGCATTAAGCAGGATAATTAAATTAACAGCTACCATGATACAACAACAACTACTAAGCCCGACATGAAACCACTACCATACCGATAAATCACCATCTCACTCTCCATAACCATATCTCTCTTGACTAACCGGCCAAACAATATACGATCTCGATCACCTCATGATCAAAAACAAACGGTGATCTTTCCAGCGATCACTACCATGACCAACACTTGGTCTCAAACCGTGATCCCACGGCGATCACTACCACGACCAACACTTGGTCTCAAACTATGATCCCACGGCGATCACTACCACGCACCAACACTTAGTCTCAAACCGTGATCCTTACGCCGATCACTACCACGACCAACACTTGGTCTCAAACTATGATCCCACGGTGATCACTACCATGACCAACACTTGGTCTCAAACCGCGATCCCACGGCGATCACTACCATGACCAACACTTGGTCTCAAACCTGTGATCCCACGGCGATCACTACCACGACCAACACTTGGTCCCCAACATCATCAACATCCCGCCAATCTGATCGTCAAAATATCCACATATAAATCACCTATAAGTCATTCCACATGTAAGGTTGATCGAACGGTGTGACCTAGTACGAACCCATGCCCATGACCGAGGACGGCTATCGATAGTTTAGACAAACACACATGCAGAGAGGTAGCGACTTTACCCACACCACGTAACCCACGGCCTCGACTCCCATTCAAACCGATCTATCGCCATGAAACTCTCCCGCCACTCCAACTCACTCCTAACTGGTTAGTCCGGTGGCCCCATGTCACTAAAGACACAACGACCACCGCCATGGCTAACATAAACGGTCCCAAATCGACCCAAGCTAAAAATCAAAACTGGCAACAATGCTTATGTCCGCCCACCGATCGGTAGCGCTGCCCATAACCTTCCATAGTTGGAGGTACCGCAGAGGCACACAATAGACCGATTAGGGCGCCCCATACGGCAAATGTGGTCAGACCGAAAAAGCAAGGTTGCGGCACCACCAACTTAATGACAAAATTTATCCCCAAAATATAACTGTGATAAGATACTCGATATCAATTATCAAACTATAATCCAAGTCATAGCAATATCCAACAAATAATCCAAGCATAATATCATCATACCAGTATACTCCGAGGATAGCATAACACTACTATCATGATGAATCCGAAACAATAATCCTACTACTCCAATAACAAGAATAAAGTTGTCCAGCTAAGATCCACATGTAACCATCATCTTTGAAAATAATACTCCATGCAACAAAACATCAACTAGCATCATGAAAATAATCATACTAACCACTAATAATAGCATGATATCCAAAGTAATACTCCAAAAATATACTAACCGATATCATCCCTAAACAACCATAACATCAGCCACTAATACTCCAATGGCAACATGATACTCATCAAGTACAAACATAACTCCTAGTAATCCAAACAATAGCATGGCAACAACAAGATCCAAATAGTACTCCGAGAAAATGCCATGCATAGATCACAAGTAGCTAAAACCGATTTTAACCAAGTTTAAATAAATTAAACCATGTCACAGCATTACAGTCATGCAAATGGATGGTGTGGCTTGCCTGGGTGGAAGAAATCACCGAGAAAGTGTGAGAAACTCACGGAAGGAATTGCCGTAAATCGTTTTCCTGAGGGGCTGAATAATGGAAAGGGCATAATGGTCATTTTAAGAATGTCAAAACATGGTTGAAGTGATTCCAACAAAACGTGCTCGACAAAACGAAGAAGTGGGCTTTGGATTCACCTCATTTGAGCTACGTTGTGTTAGGAGGAGTTTTCGCCAGGACCAATCAAGAAAACTATTTTCAAAAAGGGCCCGACAAAACTAAAAGCGTATTTTGGGAAAATACATTTCCACTTCCGCCGAGCTGGCGTGGCGGGTCAGCAGAGGATGACATGGGGCCGACCTTATCCTTCTCTTCCTTCCTCGCCTTCTTCTTCCTCCTGCTCGCCATGATGTAAAAAGAGGAGGACAGGGCGCTGTGGCCTGCCCCGCTGGCCCGGCCGCCTTGGCCAAGGTGAGGGCACCTAACTCGTGGGGCGCCGCCCATCCCAGGCAGAGGGAGCGCTGGGAGAGCTAGGGCTGCTGGCCGGAGGCAACGAGAGCACAGCCGGCGCACTGCCCTAGGGAGGCGCGGCCACAGGGCCTCCAGCGATGAACTGAGGGGTGGGGGAGACTCGTGGGGTAGAGGGGAGTCACCTGGTGGTGGAGAAGAGAAGAGGGGGGGACTGGTTTCGAGCTAATTTAGGCGGATGGCCGTGGCGGCCATGGCGGTCAACAGAGGCGAGGAGAGCCTTTTGAGCTCGAATGAGAGGGGGAGGGCAAAGGGAGGCGGCAGGTCCGGTGAGCCTGGACGGCTGGGAGGCCTATATAGGCGGGCGAGAGGGATGGGTGTGCCGCCGGTCACATCCGCCGAGGCTCGGCAACCACCAGAGCATGGGAGGGCAATGGGAAGGCGATGAGCAAGAGAGCGGATGAGCCGCAGAGGTCACGGAGTCGAGGGGAGCAGAGGAAGAGGCCGGCCCATTAATGTGTCGGCCACAAGGTTCTGCGGGAAGCAGGACGAGCGCCGACGAGGAGGCTTTGGGAGAGGGAGCTGGCTCCGAGGACGGCGACGACGCTGGCTATTCGATGGACATACTCACGAGCCGACGAGAGGGAGGGGGCCCGAGAAGAAGCCATTCGACGCCGCCATTGCACGCCAGAGAGGTGGTCACCATATGACCGGTGCACACAAGGCACAAACGATGCAAGCGATGTCTGGGGTTAGTCCTTCCTAGGTAGGTTGTAACTACGGTAGATCGATGAAAACAGCCTGGTAAACGGTAATCCTCCAAGTTTACCGCAGAAACTTGGGTGAGCACCGTGATCAACAGAAGGGTTTTGGGAGCAATGGAGTTATTCCGAGGTTGAGGTAAAGAAGGACTTTCATCCCGGTAAGTTTGAGGAGAAATGGACCAAGAATGAATATAGTAGCTTCACAACTGCATTTTTGGTCCAGAAACGAAGATCATGATGATCCTCTCACATAGAGTATCCACTTGGGCTAAGATAGGGCAAATCATGATTATTTGGGCATATGAAGAGGCTGTAAAAAGCTCATGCCAAATGGACAAGCCAAAATGGCACTTGCCAAAAACATCATTTTTGTCCGTAAACTTGAATAATATTGGTCATCAAATGGCTCATTGAAATGATGCCAAAATGAATGGATAGATGTTGTTTGGGTAGAGGAATGATTCTGTAATTTATCGATTTTGAAGCAATAAAATACACTTGCTTCACAACCTGAAAAGATTGCCAAAAACAAAGATTTGCTCCTGTGCTCACATAGTTGATTGGATGGGGCTGCAAATGGGTGGAGGGGTTTAATATGAGCACATTAAGAAGTGTGCAAAAGTTCAACTCATTTGGATACTCCTAGCTAGTACTTCCTTCACAAAGCCTTCTGTCTGACAAAAACTTTGAAAATTCACCGAGGAAGATTGGCTAGGCAAATAAAGTTGAACTTGTGCATGGGGCAATTATTTGGACATACAAACATGCCCAAAAACGTTTGGAGCCACTAGGAGAAATATAAATGACACTTCCTTCACAAAGTGCCATTCAGGTCAGAACAGAAAAAGGAATATTGGGGAATTGTTTTTGATCTGGCAAAAGAAATGTTTGGGCATGTTTGGGGTATATATGACCCAAAGGAATTATGAGAATTATTTAGGATTTTTGGATGGATAGAAATATAGGTTGCTTCACAACCTAGGGCAGATAGGGTTATTCATTTAATGAAAAAGGAATTTTCCAGAGAAAAGAATTTTAGGCTTTGGTGAAGGAGTGAAGTGACATGATCTTGGCAAGGTTTTGAGAATGATGAGCCACTTGGAAGGAGGAATGAGGATGATTTCGTGGCAAGGCCACGTAACCACTCCAAAAAGAAAAACAGAGCAAAAACGAAATAAATCAAAAGAAAAGAAAAGGGCCAAAATCCGGTTGTTACAACTTTACCCCTTAAAGAAATCTTGCCTCGAGATTCGATTGCTCGGGAACAAGCATGACTTGAGGACACCATTTCCAACTCGGGTATCCTTGTTCCTTTATTTATTGTTCCCAAGAATTTCATAACATCAACTCACCTTGTCGGTGGTCTTGCTTCACCTTTCCCCAAATTTTGACGGGTTTTTGCTCACATTCCAAATCGCTTTGTTGACGTGAATTTTCTCATATCTACGGTTATGTCATCGGATCCGAGCATAAATTTTCTTTTGATCATGAAAACCCTTTTACTGGCCATGTGGTTGCTTCAAATAAATGCATATCTTCCGGTTCCGAATGTTGAGAATCATGGCCATCCTCCGACGGAATCGACCGCTCCTGTGTGGCACCGATTTATCTTGATTTATTTCTTTGGCTCGAGCATGAGATATGTACCCACGATTTGACTACCTTCCGCCGTGAGCAATATATTGGTGTATGGAGTTATACCTGTCAAACCTCAATTATTTACATCTTGAGACTAGCCCGAAGGTGACGGACAAATGCTTTTCCCGACAGATTGACCGGTACTTGATTCCGCCGGTGAGTATACCGGTCCGAGCTGATTGTTCGCTTTTGATTTTTCTCATGTGGTTGATATACCCATCTGTGGTAATAGGTGTGATATGCTTTAACACCGCCATCAAGTCAAATTGCCGAGGTTGCAAAGGAATCTTGGATCTAACATAACAGATTTGGATATTCCACACTAATCGTCAAGCGGGTCACCGGATATGAAAATCCTTGTAAGACGGAGTAAGCCGTGGAGAGTCTACCTTGTGGATCCATATGGAATTATGGCCTCCAACCTGATTTGGGTATCCGCACTCGATGGTCGTGGCAAAATTGTCATACCCTTGCCGCCGGGCCTCACCCTTTAATGGTCATGGTTTTTTGTCGATACTCATCGAAATAACTTGGCCACACCTGCCTTGATTCTTCAGATGACCATGGATTGATTAATATTTTGACATTATTCCTTGTGCTTGTTTTATGACCGTGTCCGTGACTCATATGACATATACCCGGTTTGTAGCTGACGGAGCACATTACTCGGCCAACCATACAAGAAGGTGACAAGGTTTTATAACATCACCTTGTTTGGTGCGGAATAATGCCCTTGACGACCATTGTCATGACTATTGAAATCTATGATGTCATCTCCGATCTTGTCGATCCTTGTAATTTAGGAGATGTATCTCGCTTATTTTCCTTTGCCTCGACTCGGGAGGTTGTAGAATCCTTACTTCCTTAGGTATATCGCGGATCCTTGCGGTATCTCGTATGAGTGACTAATATGATCGGGATGCATGCTCACCATATATAAGAAGGATGTGCCATCGAACACTCGATCCCCGCAGAGGGCATATTTTTGTCCTGAATTGTGCCTCCGACAAAATTATTCAAGTCCGATTCTTGAGCGAATCGCCATATATTGGCAATTCTTCGATAATCTCTCGATGATAGTGCAATATTGTGATCGACAGATCGGTGGCTTACGAGAAGCCATCCGAGTAGCTCGAGGAAGACTTGTTAACTTCGCCAAATAGTTGGTCCGGGTATCATGCGAAGAAGGCTCTATAGCTACACACAAAGCTTGGTCTGATTATTGTGCCGAGAAGCTCGAGTCCCGACTTGAGAAGCTTCTCCTCGTGTTTGCTTGTTGAGAAAAATTCATTTCCATCTCGTCAAGCCTTTTACCGAGGTGTCTTGTGTGAAAGACTGGTATCGTGGACCGAAATTGTTCACATATCATGCCGAGGAAAATTTGAGGAGCCTTGCATCATAAATTTCTTCCGATAGCGTGGAAGAAGACTGAGTTTCTTACATCCAAAGCTTCAGATCGAATGCGATCGAATCCATACACACGCCCATAATATTCTCGAGGCTGATTATTTGCATGAGAAAAATGGTTTGACTGTTTTCTTGAGAATACCACATTCGACTTTATTTCGATGAGAATATTTGAAGCATCATGCATTGTCGAGCCAAATTTTTGTATATGATCCATACTCGCCTTAAAGATATACCATTGATCTTGTACCGACTTGTCATTCTCGCTAGCGGATCATAACTATGAGGATTTTGCACCGAGGTAGACTCGATGTCGATAATCAATTCAATACACCATTGGTATTCTCGAGCAGATTTTAATCCCATAATGCAGTTGATGGTAGCCAACGATGTCTAGCTGAGCTTTTTCAAATATTTAAAATCCTTATTGCTTCTTTGAGTCCGGGTCGGTGATTGAGCAACTCTTTATAGGGAAAAAATAATGTAACACTGGGCCCAAAAAGGAAGAAGCAAAAGAAAACTCAACTAAACAAAAGCACACAACAACAAACAATTCACACACAATCAAAGTAACATATTATCGCTAGTCACACAATATGCATGCCAACTTAAGAACACAAATTGCGCGGATCTTCGGTTCTACGATCTAGCATGCTATGACGATGTGCACGAGGACTAATAAATTGTGGAAGAATTGTGTAAACAACGCTACACCAAGTGCTAGCTTAGCCAGATAGCAACCTCGACTAGCTCGGAGGCGAGGACGACTAATCATGTAGTTGACAAGGTCGCAACCACATTATTATCAAGCGGACGGAAAAGATCCATACTGCCCAAGAAATAGGATAGCGGGAAAACTGAGGCTACCGACATTGCCCTTTCTTGATAACTAAGATCATTAAGGGTTGCCAACATGACAAAATAAAAGAATGATCCGGATAGAAGCATGTCCATCACCAAACGATAGGTGGGCTGAAAGAAAGACATTGGTGCGATACATGAGCACCATTTTTGCAAACAATGTTCGATCACTTACGCCACCGGGAGAAATGACACCAAACACCAAAAAAGGAACTGAGAATGCAAAGGTTGAGCTGTAGATCCCAACCGATGCCATCTACACTCACCACATAAACCGTTATCACAAATAATAATTTATATGCATGCTATGTAGCAAACAAATGCAGCAACCAAATGCAATCATCAAGCCGCACTCTATACTATCGATTTCACCGGTTTCATCGCTCACGCCGACTAGGGCATCCTACAACCAGACCTGCTCTGATACCAAGCCTGTGGCACCCCGGTTCAGAGAAACCGAAAAGCCCCGTATTTCAACCCAGAGATCGAGGAGAAGTCTCTGGAATAAGGCATCGCTTGACATAGAACAAATGAGCTTTATTACAAGAATAATAATACAAAGGTCTGATGTTACAAAGGAGCACATCAAGATCGCGACACTACCGCGATTCTACACTTGCTCTATGCTAACAGCGAACAACTCAGAAAGGCCGAAATCTTCTATCCGAAATCTTCTAGCAAATGAACAACGCAAAAGGTGGTGAACTCCACTCCACGGGACTCGTGGGACACGATCTAGCTCGCACCGACGGAAACCACGACAAGCAATCACAATCACGACATCACCGCAACCGCATGACACGCCAAAGTTAGTACATTGAATGTACTTGCAAGCTCATAACAACCAAACATCAAGGCAACACAAAACAAAGCATTAAGTAGGTTAATTAAATTAACAACTACCATGATACAACAACAACTACTAAGCCCGAATGTAACTACTACCATACGATAAATCACCATCTCGATCTCCAGAATTCATATCTCTTGGCTAACCGCCAAGCAATATACCATCTCGATCACCTCGTGATCAAAACCAAACGGTGATCTTCCGCATCACTACCATGACGTAACACTTGGTCTCAAACCGTGATCCTTACGGCATCACTACCACGACCTACACTTTGTCTCAAACCGGATCCTTATGGCGATCACTACCACGACCAACACTTGTCTCAAACTGGATCGTAAGATCACTACCATCACCAACTCTTGGTCTCAAACTTTGATCCACGGCGATCACTACCACGACCAACACTTGGTCTCAAACGTGATCCCACGGCGATCACTACCACGACCAACACTTGGTCCCCAACATCATCAACATCCCGCCAATCTGACTTCTCAAAATATCAACATATAAGTCACCTATAAGTCAATCCGTCATGTAAGTGTTGATCGAATGGTGTGACCTAGTACGAACCCATGCCAATGACCAAGGACGGGTTATCTATAGTTTAGACAAACACACACTGCAGAGGTAGCGACTTTACCCACACCACAAAACCCATGGCCTCGCACTCCCATCTGGTGGACCAACAAAGTTCCGACAAAACCGATCCATCCATGACTCTCTCCGCCACTCCGACTCACTCCCCACTGGTTAGTCCTGGTGGCCCCGTTCACTAAAGACACAACGACCACCATCATGGCTAAACATAAATGGTCCCAAATTGGGACCCGAGCTCAAAATCAAAAACTGGCAATAAGGCTACGCCACCGATCGGTAGGGCCCCATAACCTTATCTAGTTGGAGGCACCGTGAGAGGCACAAATAGACCATATTAGGGTCGTCCTATACCGGCAAATGTGGTTGCACTGGAAAAAGCCCGGTTCGGCAGCACCTGACCAACTTAATGACGGAATTTATCCCCAAAAATATAACTTTGATAACAGATATTCCGATATCAACTATCAAACTATATCCAAGTCATAGCAATATCCAACAAATAATCCAAGCATAATATCATCATAGCAAAATCCTCCGAGGATAGCATAACACTACTATCATGATGAATCCGAAACATAATCCTACTACTCCAATAACAAGAATAAAGCTATCCAGCTAAGATCCGCATGTAACCATCGCCGCCCTATACCGCAAATGTGGTTCAACCGAAAAGCCCCCGGCAGACTCGACCAACTTAATGATGGAATTTATCCCAAAATATAACTTTGATAACGATATCCGATATCAACTATCAAACTATATCCAAGTCATAGCAATATCCAACAAATAATCCAAGCATAATATCATCATAGCAAAATCCTCCGAGGATAGCATAACACTACTATCATGATGAATCCGAAACATAATCCTACCACTCCAATAACAAGAATAAAGCTATCCAGCTAAGATCCGCATGTAACCATCATCTCCAAAATAATACTCCAAGCAAAGATCATCAACTAGCATCATGAAAATAATCATACTAACCACTAATAATCCAAAGGTAGCATGACATCCAAAGTAATACTCCAAAAATATACTAACCGATATCATCCCAAACAACCATAATATCAGCCACTAATACTCCAATGGCAACATGATACTCATCAACTACAAACATAACTCCTAGTAATCCAAACAATAGCATGGCAACAACAAGATCCAAAATAATACTCCGAGAAAATGCCATGCACGATCACAAGTAGCTAAAACCATATTTTAACGAAGTTTAAATAAATTAAACCATTTCACTGCATTACAGTGAGGCAAATGGAGGGTGTGACTTTCCGGGTGGAAGAAATCATGGAGAAAAGAAACTCATGAAGGAATTGTCGAAATCATTCTCTTGGAGGGGCTGAAAATGGCAAGGGCATAATGGTAATATTTAGAATGTCAAAACATGGTGGAAGTGATTCCAACAGAACGGGCCTCGATGAAACAAAGAAGTGGGCTTTGATTCACCTCATTTGGAGCTACCGCAAAAGTTAAGAGGAGTTTTCGCCGGACCCATCCGCAAGAAAATATTTTCAAACAGGCTTGGAGAAAAACTGAAGCGATTTTGGGAAACAACGTTTCCACTTAGGTTGACCTGGCAGTGGTGGGGGTCAACAGACAGAGGATGACTTGTGGGTCCCACTTATCCTTCTTCTCTCCCCCCGCCTTCTTCTTCCTCTGCCGGCCATGATAGAAAATGAGGAGGACAGGGCGGCTGGCCCGGCCCCACCGACTGGTTGCTCAAGGCCAAGGCAAGGGCACCGGCGGGGTGGCGCCGCCTCCATCCAAGGGCAGAGGGAGCTGGGAGAGCTAGGGTGCCACGGCTAGAGGCAGCAGAGAGCACACTGCAATGACTGCTTAGGGAGGTGCGGCCGGCCTCCGACAACGAATCGAGGGGTGGGGGAGACTCACGGGGCGAGGGGAGTCGCTTAGTGGTGGAGAAGAGGAGAGGGGCTGGGTTCGAGCATTTAGTGGATGGCCGTGGCGGCCATGGCGGTCAACAGAGGCGAAGAGAGCCTTTGAGCTCGAATGAGAGGCCGGGAGGGGCAAGGGAGTGGGAGGCTCTTAGTCAGCTTGGACGTGGGGAGGCCTATATAGGCGCAGGAGAGGGATGGGTGGTGCAGCTGGCACGTCGCCGAGGCTCAGCGATGGCCACGAGCACGGGAGGGCACGGGAAGGCGAAGAAGAGAGCGGACGAGCCGCAGAGGTCACAGAGTCGAGGGAGCAAAGGAAAAGCCCTGCCGCCATAGCGCTGTGGCCACAAAGGTTCCCGTGGACGCAGCACCGACGAGGAGGCTTCAGGAGAGGGATCTGCCCAAGAGGACAACAACAACGCTGGCTATTCTGTTGCACATACTCACGAGCGCCGGGACGAGAGGGGAGGGCCGCAAGAAGCCATTCTCGACGCAGCCATTGCACGCCAGAGAGGTGGTCACCGCGACTAGTGCACACTCAAACGATGCCAAGCGATGTCTAGGGGTTAGTCCTTCCCGGTAGGTTGTAACTATGGGGGTAGATCGATGAAAACAGATAGTAAATGGTAATCCACCTCCAAGTTTATGCAAGAACTTGGGTGAGCACCGTGATCAACAGAAGGGTTTTGGGAGCAATGGAGTTGTAAAGTAGGTTGAGGTAAAGAAGGACTTTCATCCTGGTAAGTTTGAGGAGAAATGGACCAAGAATGAATATAGTTGCTTCACAACCGCATTTTGGTCCGTAAATGAAGATCATGATGATGCCTCACATAGAGTATCCACTTGGGCTAAGATTGGGCAAAGCTTGATTATTTGGGCATATGAAGATGTTGTAAAAGCTCATGCCAAATGGACAAGCCAAAATGGCACTTGCCTCACAAACATCATTTATGTCCGTAAACTTGGAATAATATTATGATGAAATGGCTCATTGAAATGACGCCAAAATGGGTGGAGAGATTGTTTGGTAGAAGAATGATCTGTAATTTATCGATTTTTGAAGCAATAAAAATACACTTGCTTCACAACCTGAAAAGATTGCTTAATCAAAGATTTGCTCCTGTGCTCACATAGATGATTGGATGGGGCTGCAAATGGGTGGAGGGGTTTAATATGAGCACATTAAGAAGTGTGTGAAAGTTCAACTCATTTGGATACTCCTAGCTAGTACTTCCTTCACAAAGCCTTTTGTCCTGATGTAAACTTTGAAAATTCAGAGGAAGATTGGCTAGGAAAATAAAGTTGAACTTGTGCATTCATTTTAAATAAACATCAACCAAAGGGGGGACCATGAAATTAAATACCTTCTTCCACAGTCCATTTGCTAATGGAATATTTCCTTGAATTAAAAATCATCCGCTTTCCCTTAAAGACCTTTTAAATAATCCATTGTTCATTTATCATTGCATCCAATTTGGTACTAATAACATTGCTTATTTTTAAATTTGATCCTTTAACTTTAAATGTGCATTTAATTTGCTATGCATATGTTTTATACCCGTTGTTCCCGGTGTTTGGAAACCCCGTTACCCACTCCACTTGGAAAGTTAAATTCCATCGGCATTTATAAGAAGTACTGTCGCCTGATGGCATCCTCTGTTGCTTAGGGGTTTCCCCCATTTGGTAGGCCAACCGCTGTCCTAATGGGAGTAAAAAACTTGGTTCAGGTTTAAAAGATCTTTAGATAGTATGCCGCAGATAAGCGTGTGGTCGCTGTATGGAACCCTCAAGATGGCCCAAAAAAAGTTCCTACCCCAAGTGTGGCAAGTGGCTGCCTTTCATTTGAACTTAGAATTTAACCAACAATTTTGGTAAAAGGAAAAAGCTAGCCATAACAAACCCAAAGTTGCATCAAGTACATTTACCATTGATAAGTCCTTCAAATTTAAAAACGGCGTGCCCGAAGCAAATTTCCACGAACAAATCACTTATCAAATTACATTTGAGCACTCAATGCAAATTGGGCCCTTAGAACCTATAAACCATTCCGGCCCAGAAGGCCTTTCGGCGGGGCTCTGGCACAAACCTTAAGATCCACCCGCCTTGTGATGCATCCCTGGACCGGCAATCCCAGCCTGAAGTGATCCTTCCCTGGCGCACAAACTAAGGTCGCTTGCCCATCGCAGCTCTTCAGGCTCCAGGCACTGAATTCCTAAGGCTCCTCCTTTCGCCAGCAGAATCCGCCGCCCAGGCCCCCTGGCTCCGGAGGGTAGAATCCTTACAGGCCCTCCACCGACGAGCTCCCCCTCGAAAACTGTTCGAGACCGCTGCGACTACCTTTGGCTCGCCAGAAGTCCATTCACCAACTGTATTCCCTAACCTTGTTGCGCCTTATGCCTGCCCGCTTCCGATTTCTCTCAACCCTTTCGGGGCACCCAATGGGTTCCACGCACCTTGGCACTGCCGACCCTCGAAGCACCCCATTTGGTTCAGGTCGCTTCCGAGCGCAGCCGCCACTCGCTGTTGCCATCATTCAAGTTCCTCAGATAAGCTTGTCCCTCTCATGCCCAATTTTTAAACCACCAATCTTTATTTGGTTTTTTACACCAAACTTACGTGCTTTAATTGGCACCACTCCGCCTTGACGCCTGCAGCGCTGCTTGCCATCGAAGGCTTCCTTGCCAAGGGTTTCGACTGCACCGCCCCTTGGGCTGGTAAGCTCTCCCTTGAATCTTTGACCCTCACAAGTTTGTCCAAACCTGCCCGGCACCCGGGCTCCCCGGTGGGCTCACCATGGATTACCCATTTTAAATTCAAAACCAAAGCTGTTAAGGCCCGGGCTCGCAAAGCGCCTGGCGAAGTGATATCACGGCCATGCAAAGGAAGTCCTTAACCAAATCGGTACTTGACCCCAGGGGAGGGCCCCCGCCGCCGCCTTGAGGGGGGTCCTTCCGACTTCGCCCTTGGGGGTTCTTTCCTCCGGAAAGTTTCCTTCCTCGCCGGGTGGGATCCTTGGCCATCCCACCGGTGGTCCCGCCCGGTCCGGCCTAAGGGTTCCATTGGGGGTCGGGCGTCAAGGCTCTTACGGGTAAGTATGTAGATTGGATAAGAACCCAGAGAAATCCCAAAATCAAGTTAAAATATTGTCCAAACTTCGACTGAGGGCGGCCCTAAAGCCTTCCCCAGTTGCCCCGCCAGGTCCGGATGCATCCGGAGGGCCTCCCCTTGCCCCGGGGAGGTCCTTCCTCACCTAGCCTTACCTTCTCCCCCTCGGGGAGTCCGCGATACGAGATGACCGATACACTGACCGGGACTCCTTCGGTTCCGTGGCCTTCTCTGTTTTTTCCGCATTGTAAAGCCCTTCACTGAGTTAGGGCCACCCGATCCTGGTCCCGGCCTTTTAGGGCACTGTCCTTTAACAATTGATGAATTTGACCAAACCAAAGGGCCTGAGAGCAAGGTCCCTAAGGAATTCTCGCTCCGGCGGCTCTGAAATTGGCCGATCCGTAAGCCTGACAAACCCAAATGGAGCCCGCGAAGGGGAAACTACGAGCTTGCAGATTAGTTGGAGCCCATGGCCGGCAGAGGCCCAAAGTTGAACCCCCAATAGAACGCCGGCGGGGATAGCTGCATAGGCTGGAGCGTCAAGCGATTTGGTTCAGGCTTGATGCAAGAAACGAAGCCATCCCTTGCCTCCAATAGGCCCCATGATGTAATTTCCCACTTCCAAAGGAGCTTGCTTAACGCGGAAGGGGTCTTGAATTAAGGGCACGCTTATGCAGACCACCCCGGAAAATGTATTATAAAATTGGTGGTTAAAGGCACCACAATGGGAATTCGAACAGGCCCAAACTTTGGGGCAGGGTAAACCGCCTACCCTGGGGGTTTTTTTGAGAAACCGGGGTGGCATGCCCGATCGCCGATTAACGGTCCTACCAGGATGGAATTATTTCCGGCATATTGGGGAATCATAGATATCAGGAGACCTGGCCGACTTGGCCGGAAGGGGCAAGGGAGAACGAAGAGGGGGTCCATAGGGCGATAACCAGCCCCCACCCTGAAATCGCCGGTCCAACCTCCTAAGGCCGGTTGGTTACCTTCCGGAGATATTCAAACCTGTAAGCAGATTCCTTCCTTAAACAGAGTAGGCCCCTTGCTCAACCACCATTTGGTAAGAGGTTGTGGTGAGCATCGCACATTAATAACCCAGAGAGCTTTACTCCCGAGTGTAAATTTGGAAAAAAAACAATCGGACCCGGGTGTCCTTTATATGGCGCGGAACGTTGGACCCACATACGCAACCGCCAAAAGGCTTGGTACCGGGACCCATACAAGCCACCAGCTTATGTAACGCCAACCCAACAAAATACAGGAAGAAAACGCGGTGGGAACTACAGGATCTTAAACGAAGTCCAAAGAACGGACTAATAACCTACCTCTCCTCTTATAACCGAGGTGGAAAAATCAATCATAAACAAACTAAAGGTTCTTGATTACGAACATTGTCCAAAATACCCAAGATTCACTACCAGCCAACTGGTAAACTATCCGTTCACCCTTGCCTCCTATATTCTTCCCCAAACAAAAGACCTACCTCGATAACCACAAACTTGTTAAAATCAACTACCAACCACATTCAAAACCCAGCCAACAACAACCGGCCAAAAATTCAGGGCAAACAACACCTTTCTAACCGGGCTACGCAAAGACCTCGACGAACTGAACCGACGGACAAATGAACCTTCCACGCCGACTAACCGACCATGAAACTTGTTAAAGCTTCCCGACCCCGACCACATGGCCCAAATTTCTGGCCCCTTTATAAACACATAACAACACCAAAGGCAAACCCATCCTAACCATCTGACCCACCTATCTTAGTACCCAGCCCAAATCATACCCAGTAACCCAGTGACCCAGACAACCCATGAACCTTAGATCCACCATCCAAGGGCCAAACATTGCCAACATGACCAATAACCACCATCTAACTAAACAATACCCAACAAATTGTCCTTCACAACCCATACCCTGTACCAAATACCATCAACCTTCCTAATTGATCCGCCAACCACCATAGACCAATAGGTCAACCGCATGTTCCCTGACAACAGACAAATTTATCAAAAACATCCCCCTCAAAAATCAATAACTCCATAATATCACAATCGTAATCCAAACAACATAATCCATCTAAACCAAAACAACGAGCCAATAATTGGAACCAACCAAAGTACACTCCAAACCGAACACCCATAAACCCGGAACAAAAATCCCATCCAAAACCTCTAGTCTCCAAGTAAACCTATAAACCAAGATATTAAAATAAGTCCCAAAAATACGCCAAAAATCCAAAATTAAATCAAACATTAAGCCAAAGGGAGACCAAATCCAATAGTCAAATGGAATAACCATGCAAACAAAAGGGAACCATTTAAAGTTAAGAATTCCACCACCAACTTAAACAAAATTCTCCCTTAAAATATACCGGAAAGGTGAACAATTAAGAATCCAATCGTCCTCTATCCAAAAATACTTTCCAAGAAATCAAAACTAGTGACCAACAAACCTCACGTGACCAAATATCACCCTAAACTAGTTGGTCAAATTCGCCGACCATCAGGAACTACAGCCCACAACTAAACATGAAAATCCATCGCACCCAAGCGACCAGTGGCCTCCAAATATACCTGGTACTCCTACCATGGGCTCCCGTTAAAGGAAAGGGCGTCCTTTAGTCCCGGCCCCGGTCCAGGGGCGAATCCTTTAGCCAGGACAACAGGCCAAAATCAGAATCCCGCAGCAAAGAGAAGGGTCATCCCAGTTAAATCACCAGCCAAAATCACAAGAGGGGGTGACGGGGGAGATACCCGGGTAGGAGAAGCAGAAATTTGGTGACAAAGGCTGAAGGGGAGCAATGAGCCAACAGGGTTAAGGCTGCAAGAGAGGTGGATCAACCAGAGCGGGACTGGGGTTTGGGGCCCAGAAACTATTCCCCAATGGCAGGGCATTACTATGCCGGGCCACATTCCACAAGCATGCAGGGCCTCGGAGGTGACAAGGGCGATACCCGGCCCGATCGGGAGAAAACGAGAGCCGCCTACAATGGTTTGCCCGGCCAGGGAGGGAGTAAGGGGCGCCACCGGGAAGTTTGGGGAGAGAGGCCAGAAGAAAGGACACTGGGCCCCATAGGCAAGCCTTCCAAGATAAGAAGCAGGGCGAGCGGGTTTGGGACCAAAGGTGTAAAGCAAAGAGCAAGAGGGGACGGTAGACACTTAGCGAAAGGTTAGGATCCGGTCATTGAAATTGACCAAGAAAAGGGGGGCAAGATAAGTCTAATAAGAGGAATGCATAAATTTCAGAAAGAAAAAATAAGGCTCCCTCCAATTTTGGGGTCAAGAGTAGACACATAAGTGGCCAATGGCAAAATAATTGGGATCAAAAACTCAAAGCTTCTCGAAACAATGACCCACAAAATGGTGATCCGTAAACTTAGGTATATTGACACAATCTCAAAAACAAATCCAGGATAAGCTTTCAAGGCATTCAATTTAAAGATTTAAGACCAAAAAAGTCCCAAAATCAAACATTGCCCGTGCAATAGGATTGGATTGTAGGTGTATCCGGTAAGATCAAATCATGGATACCTCAAAGTACTTTAAAATTTGACCCTGATTAAAAATTTTGAAAATTACCAGTTAGGAAAAAGGATGCTTCCGTGTGGAGAAGCCAAAAAAATGTGCAAAATCATCAAAAAGAAGCCAAACTTAATGATAAAATGCTAGATAAGGGAAATGGATGTTTGGAGCATTCAATGGTTGTATTCCAAAAGATTACAAAATTTGATTGGCTTAAATTCATTTTCCAACTTTTGAAAGGTTTTCAATTAAGAAAAATTTTAAGGAAATTTTTATTGGTGAAGAATATTTTCTGAAATTTTTTGAGCATGGATTGGGGGTCAGTTGAAACAGATCCTTCCAAACGTTTGAATTCAAAAGGTTGGCAATATTGAAAATTAATTTGGAGGTTGGACAGCCTACTAGGCCCCTCCAACCTTGGGTAATTTAACTTACCAAAATTGGCTAGGAAAATAACCCCTTTCCCAGGGGCCTTATTTGGAATACGGTGCTAAACGTTTGCCAGGATATACACTGTTAAAGTTCCGGATTAAAAATAAGAGAAAACCCTTTTGGGGATTTAAAAAAAAGGGGTTTTGGGTTTGAAACCCCTTTGGGCGGAAGGCCCGGGGGCCCGGGAAAAAGGGCGAGGAGAGTAGGAATTTAAGGGGGGGAAGGTGGGGGCCCCCCTAAAGGGAAAACCCGGGAAAATAAAAAAAAGGGGCCAAAAAGTTGTCCCTTTACCCCGGGAAACCTCCGGCCCCGGGCTTTGGAAAATTTTGGGGGTTTTCCCCAAAAGGGGAAGAAAAATCAAAAGGGCGGGGGGGGGGTTTTAACCGCAGCCATGATCAAGCTGCTGAAGGTCTAGATGTTGTACTTTATCTGCTTATAAGCACCTTTATCATCCGAGTGTTTCATGCATTAGCCTTTGTGTCGAATTATCTGCTTTGTCTAAAATATTTCTTTTAAGAACCCATTAACCTGATTGTTTTTTTAGTGGCTATTTGCTAATGTATGTAAACTAGTTCACTTGTCCGTAAAAAACTAGTTCACTCGCCGCCATGCTTTGAATCTCCTTCCTCCCAACATATTCTCTCCTCGTGGACCCAAAGAGGTCTCTGAATTTTCTCCCACTTTCTTTTTCGATGTAAACTTAGTTTTCTCCCAAGATTTTCCCTAGAACCAACTCAACTGCCCCACGCCTAGCCTAAAAATAATAATAACCGATTTACTATTAACTCATCAAATTAAAATGATATTTTATTTCGTAGTTGAAAGTTCTACAAAATAATAATAATAATTGTTTATATATAACTTGACAAGTTAACTCCTAGTGATTGCATATAAGCTTGCAAAGATTTTACCGACGGCAATCATGTGTTTATGTTTTTATAGCATTCGCCTAGACCAACATGATATTTTCACCCAGCCCAGCAAGTCTCATGGATTTCGAGAAAATGCAAATGGGATTTAAACGGGCCGCATAGATGCTACATCGATTGTTTCAGCCAGCCCACCAAATGGATCAAGCAATATGTGGTCCAAGAGGTCGAAGTTTAAGAAGACGCTGATTTACATCCAACGGCCGGCATTCTTCTTCAATCTCTCGCCTTTCTTCCCCAGCTGCCGAACCGCTGCTCCAGTTTTCGCGCCCAAGGCGCGCGAGTTCGCCTTCCGGCGAATGTTACCTCGCCGACGGCCAGGCCATCCCTCCACTCCGCACCTCCGTTATTCTTCGCCAACCGAGGCCCACCCCGCACCAACCGTTTAAGCTCACTCTTCCGCTTCACGACTCCACCGCCGTTTTCCCCATCTCCGGTCATTCCATGGGCCTTGCCATCGTCCACCGCCTGGGTGCGCTCGGCGTGGCGTGGTCAACATACGGGAGTCATCGGAAGAGGACTATAGGTGGAGAGCCTGACGGCTGGGACCCATGAGGTCCATGGTCGCACGCAAGAAAAGCTCCTCCTTATTACTCATCAGACGCAATCAGCACGGCGAAGGGCTTCAGACGCTGAAAAAACGCCCCCGCCGACAGGTCGGACATACCAGCTATATCTTCGCACGCAAGGAAGTGCCTTCTTATTACGCACCAAAAAATGAATACCCCCTGCTAGCTGGGACCCACCATAGTGGGTGGCTGACTTGTGGTCCTACTAAGTTGATGAGGACAGAGGGCTTTGTCAACTTAGTCAATATGAACGATTCTAGCTCCAGTGACCGTACGATGTCCATCCAATGGCCATAGTGCTTCTTGAACCTCCGGTCTTCTTGCTCCAAATTACCAAAGCAGCACCGGTCGCCCCGCTGCGGCTTTCGCCTCGTGGTCGGGCCAGTGATGTCATGGAGGCCTCACCGCCTCTACTACTCCCAACGCTGCCCATGGTATCCTCTACTCACCCATACCCTCGTTATTCTCAAGGGCGACAAGAGCCTCACGCCAGCACGAACCAAGGAACCTCGGACTCTCCTGCAGGCATCCACTACTGCCTTTCCTCCTCAAGGCTATCCCCTTCCTAGGCTCATGCTCGCCCACCGCCTTTGGTGCTTCGGCCAAGCGTGGTCAATGTGGTCAACGACCGACTTCCATCAGAAGAGTACTGTACATGGACAAAGCCAAAGCATGGTTCAATCTTGGAAGGCCAGCTATGAGGGAAATTATCTTGTGGATGAAAATGTAGTTGATGTTCCCCGATGGGTATGCAGCGAATCTAAAGAGGGGAGCGAGTCTTGAAAAATTGAAAATATTTGGTCTCAAGAGTCATGATTGTCACATATGGATTGAGCGGGTAATGCCTGTGATGTTGCGTGGCTTCATCCCTGAGGATGAATGGCTAGTACTGGCAGAGTGATCTATTTCTTCCATGTTCTGTGTGCGAAAGAACAATCGTCTGGCCTACTAGAAGAAATAGAAGAGTTGGCACCGGAGTTGATCTGCAAGTTTGAGAAGATCTTTTCGCCGGGCTTCTTTAATCCAATGCTGCCCTTGATTTTGCATCTCCCGACCGAGGCAAGATCCGTGGGGGGGGGTGATGTAGGGTAGAACCCTAGATGCCCGATCTTTCACTATTGGAGGGAATCCCACGAAGAACACAAAGAACACGAAGAAGACAAGGAGAAAACGCGAGGGGAAACACGAGAGAATCACTCAAACCAACAAGATTTAGTTACACATGTGCTAGATCCTCGAAACAAAAAGAGATACACGATTCAAATCCAAGAAAGGACGATACAAGTAGCTTGTTCATCTCCATGAGGAGGTCTTGAGGGGTCTTCCCATGAAAGGGTCTTGAATCCAAAGTGGATCTTCTCCGAAGAGGGAGCCGTCTCTCTCGGTGCAATAGATCCGGATGGATGAGAAAAGCTCTATCTCATAAATGAGCTAAACCAATGCTAACCCTAACTACGAGGTGGAGGAGGTCTATTTATAGTCTAAGTGCAAATGGGGGCGAAGTGAAAGGGTACATGGGCCTCGGGCCCAAAACTGTGCACACACAGGGAGCACATGTCTGGTCCTTACCTGTCGTCCAGTGGCTCGCGAGGGTCCGGACATCCACTATTTTCATTCTGTGAAGGGGGCACCAAATTTCTGGTGGACGCCGGTCATCCGGTCAGCCGGAGGGTGTTGACGTCCGACATCGTTGGACGCTCCGCCGCTATAGAGTACTCACTACAAGATCAGACTTTTTGCCGCACCATGGCTGACGGCAAAGGCATGGAAGGCTGACGGCAAAGACCTTTGCCGCCAGCCAGCAGACGACAACCGGTTTGTCGACAAGGCCTCTTTGCCGCCGCGGTAGACGCAAAGATGCAAGGGCTTTAGTCACGACACCGCAAAGAGTCCGGACGACACACATGGCGCTTCAGTCCATCAAGTGGTTAACGCCATGCTTTGCCGCACCGGCAGATAGTAAGGTTTTAGACGTGCTGCCACCACCGACGCAAAGATGAAGGCTTTGCCGCTCGCGGTCCGACGAAATCGCCAAATAGGCCAACCCACTACACCCAAAGTTGTGGCTGTCGTGCACACTGTAGCTTTGCTGCCTGCCAAAGACGCAAAGTGGCTATATAGCCCATGTTTTTCCTGTTATTCCTAAATTAATTCAATTTGACAGAATTTAACACACACTCTATGGCACCCCGGCTCAGAGAAACCGGAGCACAATGTATTCCAGCCCAGAGATCAAGGAGAAGTCTCTGGAATACGACACTGCTTGACATAGACCAAATTAGCTCTTATTACAAGAATAATAATACAAAGTGAGGGAGTCCTCGACTAGGGGGTGTCCGAATAGCTGAACTATCATCATCGGCCGGACTCCAAGACTATGAAGATACAAGATTGAAGACTTCGTCCCGTGTCCGGATGGGACTTTCCTTGGCGTGGAAGGCAAGCTTAGCGATACGGATATGTAGATCTCCTACCATTGTTACCGACTCTGTGTAACCCTAGCCCTCTCCTGTGTCTATATAAACCGGAGGGTTTTAGTCCAGAGGACACAATAACAACAATCATTCCATAGGCTAGCTTCTAGGGTTTAGCCTCCTTGATCTCGTGGTAGATCCACTCTTGTACTACCCATATCATCAATATCAATCAAGCAGAGTAGGGTTTTACCTCCATCGAGAGGGCCCAACCGGGTAAAACATCGTGTCCCTTGTCTCCTGTTACCATCCGCCTAGACGCACAGTTCGGGACCCCTTACCCGAGATCCGCCGGTTTTGACACCGACATTGGTGCTTTCAATGAGAGTTCCTCTGTGTCGTCACCGATAGGCTAGCTTGCTCCTTCGATCATCAACAACAACGACGCAGTCCAGGGTGAGACTTTTCTCCCTGACAGATCTTCAGATTCGGGCTTTTGCACTGTGGTCCAATTCACTTGGCCATCCGAGCAGATCGAAGCTACGCCCGCCGTAGGGTCAGATTCGAAGTCTCGAACTTCACGGCCGACGTCCGCGGAGACTTGATCTTCGACGGATTCGAGCCACAGCCAAGCACGCCGCACTGCCTCGATGGGAATGATTTAGCTCCTGCCAACAGGCCTCGGAGGTCGCACACGAGTCCGCTCCAACCCTTAATTTGGAGCCGATCGCAGACGAGGATGGTGGCTAGACACCGCCTGGGGTTGCTACATCTACGGCGGTGGAGCCGACACCGACCTTGTCCCTTGTGAAGCCCGTGACTCGAGGTGCCGACTCGCCGGACTCAACCCTCACACCCTAGCAATTGAATCCGTTTACGCCGATCATGGAGTTCACCGCGACATCTTTCAACACTCACCTTTCGACGACATCCTCGAATTCGCTAAAGTATCTGCTGCTATCGAGAGCCCGCCAACTACGGTTAGGATGGTTGGGATGCGACGACGAAGAAATTCAAAGCCCACCCACCACCCACTTAGTAGCCATCGCCGACGATCTAACCAACATGTTATACTTGATCGGCGACATCGACGGTATGGACGACGATGCCGGAGATTTATCAAGAACCAGCGCCTTACTAGGCATCGGAAAGCCACCTCATCATATGACATATACATGGTGGATATCCCAAAGGATGGGAATGGCGAGGAATAGCGAAGAAGACCCCGGTCGGTGTCAAACCGCGGATCTCGGTAGGGGGTCCCGAATCGCGCGCCTAGGCGGATGGTAATAGGAGACAAGGACACGAAGCTTTTACCTGTTCTGCCCTCTCGATGGAGGTAAACCTTTCCCGCTTGATTGATATTGATGATATGGGTAGTACAAGAGGATCTACCATAAGATCAAGGAGGCTAAACCCCGGCTAGCCTATGGTATGATTGTTGTAATGGTTGTTGTGTCCATCGCCACAAAGGCGGCGCGCTATTATATCTCGAGTCCGCGAAGATCAAGTCTCCGCGGTCATCGGCCGAAGTTTGTCAACCGACTGACGCTGTATGTAGCTTTCGATCCGCTTCCAGATGAACGAGAGTTGGCTCCGCAGGCAAGCCGCCGAACATTGAAGATCCTGTCTGGGAGAAAAGTCTCACCCTGGACAGCGTTGATGGTTGAAGGTGCCATCGAGTTTCATTGCGATTTGCATACGTAGGACTCCTCAATGAAAGCACCAATGTCGGTGTCAAACCGCGGATCTCTTGGTAGGGGGTCCCAACTCAGTGCCTAGGCGGATGGTAACAGGAGACGAGGGACACAATGTTTTTACCCAGGTTCGTGCCCTCTCGATGGAGGTAAAACTCACGCCCCGCTTGATTAATATTGATGATATGGGTAGTACAAGAGTGGATCTACCATGAGATCAAGGAGGCTAAACCCTAGAAGCTAGCCTATGGTATGATTGTTGAGATGTAATGTTCGTCCTACGGACTAAAGCCCTCCGTTTATATAGACACCGAGAGGCTAGGGTTACACAGAGTCGGTTATAATGGTAGGAGATCTACATATCCAGATTGCCAAGCTTGCCTTCCACGCCAAGGAAAGTACCTCAATTACACGAGCCGAGTCTTCAATCTTCTATCTTCGTAGTCTTGGAGTCCGGCGGATATTGATAGTCCGCCGTCTCGACACCCCCAGTCCAGACTCCTCAAGAGTCCCTGAACCAGTCTTCAATGACGATAAGTCCGGCGGCATAATGTTCGGTGCATTGTAATGCGGTTCCTCCTTGAATAATCCGGAGAAGATAATGAACACCAGGATAGTGTCCGCTCGCAAAATAAATTCCACATTCCACGAGAGAGAATAAAATATACACTCAGCCTCAATTCGCCGACGTATTATGCGGCGTGACATCACACCGCTACCAAGCCCTTGTTTGAATTAGCATTTACTCCACCACCTCAAAGACGTTTAGCGAAGGCGGTCTTTGGCACGCCTTGTCAAGCAGAGATCGTGTTCCCTTATTCCGGGATTCTCATCAATACGATGTAGTAATCCAACCGCCGCCATTGATGGTGGCGCTTTGGGAGATAAGCGAAGTTTTACCAGCGGTGGGGACGATAGTTTAGTCCGCTATATATAAGGGATAAGGATTTACCTTCTCACCCACGCTTCTTCTTCCTCCTTTTGCTTATCCATCCTCGCAACTCCAGCTCCAACGCCCAAGCTCGCAAGATTCATTCCTCGACCCTCTCCAATATGTCCGGAGCGGAGGTAATGGTTGGCCTCCACCGCTAAGGAGGAGGACATCACCAGCCGCTGCGACGCCGATACCTTTCCAGCTGATATCACAGATCACGCGCCGACGCGGGCAGTACCATCCCTACCCAGTGGCCTCATGAGAGGGTCGCCTTCCTCCCCACTTCCTCCAAGGACTCGGGTTTTCCGCTCCATCCATTCGTCCGGGGCTCATGTTTTACTACGGCCTGATTTTCACGATCCGGCGCCAACTTCATCCTCAACATCTCGGCGCATTTCCACGCAGTGAGGCCTTCTCTCGCATCCAGCCCCACTTCTCGCCAGGGCTCAAGACCTTCAACGCCGTCAAGGTTGTGAAGGGACGCAAGCGAATGCGGAGGCGCCATGTTGGGCAAGCCGCCTAACGCCCCTTGGCTAGAAGGGACCTTCTGTGACTCCGCAAGGGGTGGCACCGGGTGGTTCTACATCACCGAGCCGCCGCAAGCCTTCATGGGCGGCGGCCTCGAATTTAGATCTCGAATCCCCACGCAGCTCACCTCCCGAAAGAGAAGGGCTTGCGTTGGGTGATCCGGGGAGGTGACGGACTTCGAGCTCGCATCAAGAAGATGGTGAGCAATAGGCTCCGGCCACCGACGCGGGTCCAGTCATGCTCCTCCGCGGATGGATCCATGCCAAGAACGGGCATTTAACTGCGGGAGTTTAATCCGAACAACACAGCATACTGAGCGGCTCTTCGACACAACACATTTACGTGCCTCGAGGGTGCTGTTCAAGGGCGCGGCCCCCCAAGATCCGATGATCGAAGATCCGCGATTCAGCCTCACAGCCTCCTCACCGACGAGGTAAGTGATTCAACCCCATTACGGACACTTGTGAATTAGATTGACTCTAGCGAGGTTTTCAATCTGCCTCTTCCTTCGACAGAATGGATGGAGAAGGCCAAGCTGCTCATCAGCCCGGCTCCCATGCCAAGAGACCAAAGGACGCCCGCTTAGCAGTGTGTGGTTCCGTGACTGCACGCAGCCGGAGAAGAAGGCCAAGAAGGTGGCCACTGGACCGAAAGAGT